>BSBM01000502.1:4965000-5660000 GCA_027924585.1 Larix kaempferi
AACTTTACCCACTGTAATGGAAAATGTCACCCGTAGCAGGGGCAAAGCTACTTACATATCCAATTATAGTTTCAGTTTATCCAGCATTAGCAAAAGTAGCATCCCAACTAGCATCCTCAAAAGTTTGAGAGCCAAAACTATATGCTGATACAAATCCAACCTTCAGTTACCGTTTATTTCTCTATTTATACATGGATATAGATTTGGCCTTCGGTTACCTTGCCTGAAGGGCTTGTCGAGCCATGAAGAACATATGAATGGAATGCAATTGGGGAAAGGTAGTGTACTGTTCCTATCCCATTGATTCTAATTCGAAATGAAACCAACATGTCTTCTATCCATAAGGGTTTAATTGGGTGACACCAAGGAGCAAGATGAAAGAAGCAAGCTCAAATTGACAAGAATGAATATTTATTCGGGGTGGGAGAGGTGAGTCTGAAATAGGTAGAAGCGAGTGAGCATACGATAATGCATATTCTTTTTATTATAGGATAGCAAACCCTTACCTAATCCATTACTATTATAGGAAAGGAAGCCTATGGGAATTTGGTCTTTGTCGAAAGAAATTACTAGGCCAGAATTATAGTAAGTGGTCGTTCAAGAAAGAAAACAAATAAGTAAGGTGCACAAGTTGCTTTAGGAGCTTATATACAAGCACGGGGGCTTCACTCAATGATTGCCTACCATAGCACGTTCGTTCGTGGCATATGAAACAATACCCCTAATTTCAGTAAATATTGGAAAATACCTCCCAAAATCGTTTTTTTAACCCCCTCCCAATATGCCTTTCCAATTTAAAAAAAACCCTATTTTCCCTATATATTGTATGTATCCATTTTTTCATTTACAATTTTTATACCCCTTTATATATCTACCTAGTATATTGGCATGATATCGTGGGCTTGACTAAACCTCCCAAGGCCTGTAATAGGCACAAGTGGTTGGGTATTCAATCCCCCAAGGCCTATCGAGGGCCTATAACAGGCCCCTGAGGCTTAGAGCCTCCCAAGGCAGCCTAGGGGCTTGGATACATTCATGGTATACAAACAAGTGAATATGGGATAAGTAAAACACAACAATTTAGATATGTCTCAGATGTGGACCTCTACAACTCCAAGACACTAAATACAACTAAAGACACTAATATTGTCCCGAAAATTTCTAAAGCTCTTAAATCCTTCATTGGAATCCAAGAAGGCAGGGAAGAGTAGGGATAATCGATCTAGTAGAGCCATATGTTCTTTGGTGAGTGCACCCAATTAGTTAATATGCTTTCTACAAAATCTCTAGAGTTCATGAGGATGCATCCCCTGCATACTGAGGACACAGGAATGGGATGGGGATATCCTCTGCATTTGGCTATTGACTGAGAATGCCATGGGAATGTCCATTAGTTGTGGTAGGGGTCAGTCTGAGGCTAAATGAACTATCTTGAAGTTCTTCTAATGGTGAAACGGGGGAAGCCAAATTGGAGAAACAAGAAGCGAGAGTGCAACAAGAAGAGAGATTGGTGCAAACTCATGCCCAACTAAAATCCTGGTAGAATTTGCAAAAGCTCCTTTGCAAAATCCCGGTAGAATCCCTTCTTCAATATGTGACCCCAAACAAAATCCAAAGATCAAACCTGAACCAACACAATTGAAATTGATGACTAAATTGAAATGAATTAGCTATGTGAAGTAACAAAATTAAAAAGTATTTCACTCATTTGGTGGGTACTTATGCCTCATCGACGTTGGTATGGTAGATCTTATTCACAAAACCAATTGATGGTGATGAGTATGGATAACATTACATTAAGGAAGGAGAAATCCCCCAAGATAGGAAATATTTGAACCAGCACACTGGGAACAGTTATAGAGAGGGGAAATGGAGAAAAGAGGCACAAAGAAAACATCAGTACTATATTGAGCAGTTCAACCTTGCAAGGAGATCAAAGTAAAACAATACCTTAAATGTTATGTGCAATGGAGAGAAAAACACATATTGGCTCAACTCAGGACAACCTCACATAGGATAAAGAGTGAGAGAGAGGGATAGAAGAGCCGAAGGAGTAATGGAGAAACAGGATTTGCCAGGTTTGAGGCTCTAAAGAGGTAGAAACTGAACAACACTTCCTCTTCAATTGTACAGGTTGTAGCAGCATCAGGAAGGCTAGAAAACAGTAAACTCTAATTATATAGCTCAAAACCATTAACTCGATAAATATCTCAGCAAAAGATCCTCTCTCTCCTTTAAAGAAAAGGAGAAGTAGGGTTACAGTTACTGCACTCCATCCCTGAGGTGCGTCTAGGCTAGGATGGAAAATCTAAACCTAAATCTTCCTAGTGTAATGCACCCACCATGCATGAGAAAACTTCCTAGAATAAAGCACCCATCTGGAGAAGACTGACAGCATGTAATCAGTGATCATCATACCTTGGGAAAAGCACCCCATATAAATCTGGAAGGCTTCTCTCTCATGTGCCCTGTCTAAAATTAGACCATGCATGCATTCTAAAAAGGAACTGAACTGAAAGCTAAATGAAGACTAACAAAAGAAAACCTCCGACAGTAGACTAACTCCATCTAAAAGTGGAACTGCTAAATCTGAAACTAGACATAAACTTAAGGTAACGCATACATGTTGTTTCAACATGCATGCGCCCTCTACCAAACAGCAGCCTATATCCCTGCCTACTATGCCCTCATTAAACATGTTCCTTGCCTATTGTAAGTAAAAGCTAAAAGCACCCTCTCTGCTGACTGTGTTAGCCCTGATGCTCTGGAGAAAGCTAGCCAAGCTAAACAGATAAATTCTATCAGACATGCCAACAAAAGCTGGTTGTTATTTCTTTAGGTAAATCTAAATTTGTTTATGAATTGAGAGCGCAAGTATAAGTTTATAACTGACTTTACTGATTGAAAAGGTTTTGACATTTTATTGAAACATGTGACACATCAAGCAAAAAAGGTGGTACCATTTTAATTTCACATTATGAGATTCAACGAAGCAAGATTTTACCAAAACAAATCCGATAAAAGTACCAATACTAGTACTGAAAACACTCTTAAATGTGCCCATGGTGTTGAAGAAGGAGATGCATTCAACCACTCAAGGCGATCTTTTTCCAACCCTTGAAACATCTAATGAAAACAATGAACAGTGATTAGTAGAATAGTAAACTGTAGGAAAAAACAAATTCACCGCAACAAGTATGAAGAATAAGTACAAAATGCTCATTGGGTGATTGAAAAGAAATAATAAACCCAGTAGAAAGTTGAAATACACTACATTACCTTCAGTGACCTGAGAACTAAAAACCAAGTCAACCATAATATTATTTGCACAACATCTGGATGCACTACCCATGTGAGAAAAATCCCCTGTTCAAGCAATAGCAGAGCAATACCCAAATAATTAGAAGTTTTGGCATGCAATATGTATAAAATTGGATGATCTTAGCATACAAAATAAAAAATGACTCAAATATGTAGAAAATTGGATGATCTTAGCATACAAAATCAAAAATGGCTCAGATATGTGGAAAATTGGATGATCTTAGCATACAAAATCAAAAACGACTCAGAACTAAGACATGCTTCTTTCTGCTTCATTGGATGTTTTAACTAGAAAAAGGGAACTCAGAATTTGGATGTACTCCATTCTCTTCTGTGTATGTTAAAGTAAATAAAGCTAAAATCACGACTGTTAGTATTTTGAATTGATATTGATTACCAAGTCACAACTTCTATTTTAGATTATTGGATACCTTCCAAGTGAAAAGCATGCACATAAGAAAATTCTCTCCCCTACTTTTAGATTTTCTTACGATACACATTCCTGCTGTTAATCCAATTCCTATAAATGCTCTACTCAAATTTCAAATCCCAATGTCACAAATTGTGCCTTAATAAAGTTGTTAAATACTATCCCTGCATGTTGAATAAATTAAATAAAAATTTAGAAACATCTACCACATCCTATACTACGCCATTAGAATATCATTTCAGGTTTTCTCTACATCTACTACCTAATGACATGGTGGAAAATTCCAAGTTGTATTTACTATTTACAACACTATAACTGCATTATGAGAAAAAAGAAGTTGCACAACATAAAACCCAACCATGCAATGGGCCAAGAAGTTATTTCAAAACAAACAACCCTTGCGTGATTCAGGGACTCACACTCTTCAAACCATATTAAAACCATTAATGCAAAACACGCTGATTAAGACCCAAAAAATGCTACAAGTCAGACCAAGTGCTTATTATTCCAAAAAGAAGATGGAGATGGTATATGTTATTCTAAATTGCTTCTTGCAACACTTAAATCAAAATGACATTCCATTTAAAATATTGCATGTTAATGATAGAGATGAACATACTAAATGCAAAAGAAAGAAGACAGCATTACCTTACCTTGAAAAGTATATAGTCTATAAGGCGTTCAACAACCTTCTGTGTTTCTATCGAGGACAACTGCCCAAAAAATATAGCCTGCAGTCCACATGAATATTGACAGCATCACAACACCATGAGAGTAATTATTGTGAATATCAAACACCTATAAACATACATTGGCAAATACTACTAAAAATATATACATACAGCCCACTATAATGTCAACATA
Source organism: Larix kaempferi (assembly GCA_027924585.1). NCBI lineage: Eukaryota > Viridiplantae > Streptophyta > Pinopsida > Pinales > Pinaceae > Larix > Larix kaempferi. The sequence continues at coordinate 4,969,616 of BSBM01000502.1, forward strand.
GCAATTCTTAAACAATTAAGTGAACAATGCCCATCGAATCTATGAGACGAGTTTTGCATAAAACTTAACAGAATTCAAGGTGTAACAAGAATTTCTCCAAATAATTAAATAGCTTGTATATATCTCTGTATTGGAGATCAGTCTTGTCTTGCAAGAAATTGGAGCTGCATGTGTGGGATTTTCCGGAAGGAGCCATTAGTAGAGCACTGCATGTAGTGGCAGTAAATAAGTCTTAAATCACATCATATATTCTCCAGTAATTTGGGAGGTTGGTGCCCTAGGAATAACACTAAGATGATATGCAAGTAAAATCAATGGGTAACCTATTCCTTGAAGCAGTTACCCTTGCTCAATGAGTTGATTCCAGGTCTTTAGTTTAGCAGCACAAACTACTCACCATGCTGATGCATGAAGTATTAACCATAGATCAGAAAGAAATTGAAGAGCAAAAACTAATTGGTTGTGATTCATTTTTATGGAGTCCATTACTTCTGAGACTGGATTGCAACTGAAATATGTAGCATAAAATTTTGAGCATTGTAGTGTAGAGCGGCTAGAGGATATACTAATTTACTAACGGTTTCTGACTTTCTGGTTATTGCCATCCAATCAGCAGCCTGACGCAATAAATATAAACCTCATCAAAATAACTAGTGTACTAGATATAGAGTATATTACTAACAAGTAGCTACATCACTCTGTATGCTAACATCAAACTTTCAATACAGAATGGAAGATTAGACTAAATGGTTGCTGCTGATTTCTCTCTACAGAATATATGCATGTTCAAAATGGGATACAAGGGAGAGCTGTTCATTTTACAAGTGGAAAATCGTCCATTTGTATTTCATTTAAATAATACAGTATACACCCACTATCTGGAAAATCTCACTTTATGGACAGGTAGCCTTAACAACCTTCAATTTATCTGCATTAAAAATATTTACTAGGAAAAACACAAGGATAAGAAATCAAACTAAGAAACAAGCCCATAGTGTTGAAAAACCTTTTTATTAAACCATCAAGGTGGTTAACCTAATATTTCAGTCATGCATATCAGTTCAATATTTACATCAGCCAACCAAAAGTGGAGTAGGTAACTTTAGGTCCAGGTCTAACAGACAAAGTTGTCCTAAATGAGATCAAACTTCTAATTTCAAATAAACACACAGTTTCATTAAACACATCAAGACTTGCCCATAACCACCAAATCTGTTGTTACAGATTTTTTCCTTCATCTTTCAGACAAGTGTTCGTGCTTAATCATAGACATCAAAGCAGTATCTCATCATTTTGTAAGTCTATCTATGGGAACCCTGGAAATACCGACCTCCTTTTAAGTTTGGTTGATGGTTTGACCATCATCTAAAGGTGTTGATAGAGACAATGGCATATTACACTATTTCCCTTGGAATGAAAAGTTATACCTCATATCCACCATGAGAAGAGAACGGGTTATGGATGTAAAGAGTACTTTTCATGAGTTTTACTTCTACAGTAGTCGCATCTCTGACTTCCATCCACCCTATACTTTTGCAGTAACATAAAGCATTCCAAAGCTGGCAGAACTTCCCCCAAATCATTGGAACCTAAATTCAGACATGTTCACTAAAATGCACAATTATTTAACTTTGGGATTGAATAAATATAACAAGTAATTCAAAAAATTCTTACAGGATACAAAACTTTGAGGGATATATAGAAGACATATTACAACACTGATGAAACAACTACATAAAAGCAACAGATGGGGCTAATGCCAATATAATGTAGTAGGTTAATGGGCAGTGCCTAATATGTTTACAAGCTACCAATTTCAATCACAAATAATCTATATTCAGGTAACCAAATGCTAACAATGTACACAGAGAACTCATAAGTCGTAAGTCAGATGAGAATTAAAAAATCAAGTATCATCGGCCTTGAATCAAAGTCTGACTCTTTGTTGGACCAAACTAGCTAAATATTAGATAACACTAAGTCAAGATAATTTTATCCATGTCCAACAAAAGAGCACAAAAGTAGGTCAAATGGACTACAAAAGTACGTCTAGTGTCAATACAAAGTGTGAGTGCCAAGGCATCTCCTAGAACAATTCTAAAGCTTAAAAATAGAAATGTTTAAGTTCTAATGAAAAGCTAATAATCCAAAAATTTATGGAAAGATGTAAAGGACAACTGGAGCTGGCAGCCAAGGGAAAGTGGGATACTGGGAGGTGGGCTCATCATCGATGTCATCAAGGACTATGTAAGGGCCAAAGCACTGTAAAATGATATCCTCCAAGGAGCAATAGACACTTAGGTGACCAGCCACAAAAGTAGGTCAAAGGGACTTAAAACATACATCTAATGTCAATAGAAAGTGTGAGAGCAAAGGCATCTCCTAGAACAACGCTAAAATCAAAAAATAATAATGTCTAAGATCTAAGCGTCAACTAGAGACCGACCTCAGCATGTCTAGACTCTAGCTAATGAAAATCTAAAAGAGTGGGTCTAATATAGGTGTCGATAGTAGGTATAATAAAGTGCTATAAACTGAAAATCTCTACAAAGATATCAAGGACAACCAAGCTAGTGGCTATAATGAGTAGGGATACTAAGAGGCCAGTTTGTCGTCAAAGTCATCAAGAACTATGTAAGGGCCAAAAACTAGGGGATATCCAAGCAGTGGCCAAGACTGAGGTATCCTCATTCTATGATCTTGGGGGGGGGGGGGGTGCACAAGAGCAAGGAATCCTAGGTTTCCTAATATCTGAGGCAAGTGGGAAGAAATAACTGCTTGAAACCTATGTATTATGTTGAATCTAGTGAGTTATATATTGGTCGAGAGGAGCCCAACTCTAAGGTAACCTAGAGTTGATCAATCCAGTAGTATGATGGTGTGTGAATTGTGATCTATAACAAGATGAATTGTAATATGTAACAAGATATACCCATAGGTCTTGAATAGGAAGTCTATTCGAGGCAGGGGGTAGAGAGGAGACACAAGGTCTCAATGATATAGTCTCGAATGTATCATGGGTCTTCGGTTGTCATTTGTTACTCCCCTATGGGGGCCAACTGGAAAATAGGAGGTCATCCTCTTAAAGGTTTCCAATCAAGGCATGACTTGTAAATGATGATATCTGAAACCTAAAAACCCTCTCACGAAGAGAGCTAGGCAACATTAGTCAAGGTGGCAGAAGAAGGTGGTGAGGGAGCCTCTCGAATCCTGAAATAAACAATTGTATCTAATATGATCTTGTAAGAAAGGTGGCACCAAAAAATGAGATGTGCTTTTGTCTCTGGCTCATGTAAGAGTGTCAACACTGGAAGATCATGTCCAACTACTAAAGATGATGATCAATCTTGATAGAGAATCTGTGAGACCAACGCAACACTACCCCAAGGGAATTTTAAGGGCATGCATCCAATATTCACATCTATAAGGAGGGAGAAGGATAAGGTGGGTAGATGCTCTGTAGAAATGGCTACCCACTGAGAAGTTAGGAAGCCTCACAAAACCTACCACAAGCATGTGGGGTGGGCTCCACTGAAGCGATGGACTCATAAGAACAAAGTACAAGATATGTTTATCGATCCCTCATGAATGTCGAGTCCCCAAAAATACAAACTTTATGAAGAAAAGATACCAAACGAAAGATAACCTCAATACTGAAGGGATGGGATTAAACTCTACCTTGATAATGTGAAGTGAGACAGTGCTCTTACATCCGATGATGCATCTAAGAAGGACAGTTTGGACCCTCTCCATCTTGGCCCAATTGATGTAAATTAAACTTGGCCCCTAGATCTCTGAACCATAGAGGACCATGGGTCTAAAAAGAATATCCAAGATAGGCAAGCATGAATATCAAAATGTAAACCAAGGTTCAGGCCAACTCTTACTCGACATCAACAACCATAGTGACTAGTCATTAAGGACATGCTCGATAACCTTAAATTTTAATTCTTAAAGGTCAAACCATTATCACAAATGACACATAACGTCTCCCTAATTCGGGGGGAATATTTGTCTATTATAGTTATGATGAATTCAACTATGAAACCTTAGGTATCTACCTCAAACCTACTTCAACAAATGCCTCCCTAGCATTGAAAGTGTCACCATAAAAGTTCAAGCCAAGAACGAGCCTTTGTTGGTATGCCAGTGATATAATTCTACCATAGAAATCTTCTCTAGTTCTATGTTGTAGTGATAAGCAAATTGAGGTCTAATATGTCTAGTTGTAGTGATAAATAGCTCCAAGTCCAATATGTCTAGTTGCAGTGATAAACAACTTAATCTTCAATATGTCAAGATAGGTTTGATCTTTCTAGAAAGCTACTAGCAGGATGATATCCTCCTGGGAGTAGCAGTGATTGAGGTGTTCTTGTTGTATGATCCTAGGAGAGCACAAGAGTGATAGAGCCCAACTCACCTAACATCTAAGGCCAATGGGAAGAAACACCTGATGGATACCTATGTACTCTGCTAAATCTAGCTAGTAGTATGTTGATCGAGGGGAGCCCAACTCTGGGGCCATCTAGAACTAGTCAATCTGTTAGTATGGAAGTGTACAAGTTGTGTTCTGTATTGAGATTTCCTCATAGGTCTCGAAGAGGAAGCCCATTAAGCTATTGAGGGAGGGGGGCAAGAGGATAAGCAAGGCCTCACAGACCTGGGCTCTAAGGTATCTTGGGTCTCTAGTTGTTTATTTCTCCTCTGTTGAAATCAAGCAAAAAATAGAAGTTCATATTCTCAAGGATCTCTGATCAAGGTGTGACCTGTACATGATCAAATTTGTAACCAAAAAACCTCCCACAAAGAGAGCAAGGCAATGTCAATTGAAGTAGCAGAGTAAGGTGGAGAGGGAGCCTCTCAAACCCCAAAATAATATATGTTCACACTAGCAAATCTTGTCCAAAAGTTAGAGATTGAGATTAGTCTCAACCTGGACTTTGTAAAAGAGATTACCTCAATGTACACCTATGACAACGACTTCCCAAATCATTTAATAACTGGATACAGTACCAGAACCTCGGTTACGTAATTAATTGTCTACTAAAACATATCACCCATCATCGGAGAAAGATAAGACTTACAAGTGGACTTACCCAAAACACATCAGTCTATAGCCAATGGCCCTGGTGCATTTTCCCGAACAGCAGGTCCCCGTGCAAGTTTGGGTATATAACTAACTATATTTAGGGTTTAAAACTTCAGAAACCAAAATATAATGCCCCGGCAAAAACCTAAACGCCGCAACTACTAAGATACGATATGTTGACAAGCACAAAGAATTTAATGGGTAAAATTTATAAATACCTTGAAAGAGTACTAAGCCTCGACGCTCTGGCAATTCGAATCTTGAATAGTTTGGCACCTCTGAAGCACTATTTAACACCAATGGAATGGTGCCCTAGCTCTTCAAATGTATGTCAATTCCGAGAATGCTACAGTAGCGACATTAATCTCAACTCTGGTTCCGACCCAGGCCAACCACGACCCGTCGGTGTTCACCCTCGTACCTCAAGTGGGGGTTTTATATATTTAAAGTCACTTCGAATAACATTTTTACATTTAACCGAAACCACTCGCTCAGGGTGGAAAACCATGGCCTCCAACACAGGTGCGATTTCTCTGCGTACTGGGCCTCAAGCACGCCTCAGTACGCAGGCAGGTAAGCCCGAGCCTTGCCTCATTGTCATTTCGGGGGATATTTGGCAGCCCGCCCATATAAAAAATACCCCATAGTATTTGTGTATTGTTGTATGAAATAAATAAATAAACCATTTTCCCCTTAATATATAGGAAATATAATTTTTGGGTTTTCATGTTTATTTAATACCCCCAGTATGAACGAACGTGATATTATATTGCCCCCCTAGTGAATCCCTCATGTATACAAGCTTTGTTAGTTGCCTCCCAACAAGATGAAAATCGTTTCATAGATTTTACCATGACCTTTTTATTGACTGAGATATGCACGGTATTTATATTCTCCTCTTCAAATCATATAACATAATACAAGCATGTTCTTTCCATAGAATCCTGACTAAGATTCAATAATAAACCCATCTTCTTGGTGAGGTGATCTACTTGTCTTGGTGTATGTATCCCTCTCCAAACGAGAAATACCTTATATATCAAATAGATAGAGAGGCCCATAATCAACTAAGGGAAGATAATGCAATTAATAACAGATAAGTTGGGAAATAAATAGGAGTAATGTGTAGAGCGCTCATCCCCCTCGCTCTTGCTTCTAGGAACCAAACAAAACAGTGAAGATAAGTTGCCTTATACCTCTAGCTATGGCATCAAGATAAGTTGACACCATACCTCTTTCTTCGAGACTTCACCCTAAATTCCTTCAATATCATGATCATATTTAGACATTAACTATAAAAAAAAAATATTGAACAAGTTTGCCTAAATTAGTTAACATGAACAGTCATAAATAATATCATTTATAGATGTAATTAGAGAATATTATTGATAGAGTGACGCTACATGCATCCATCTATAAGGAGGGCCTCCTAAATAATACTCCACCCTAAAGAATATGTTCGGCGTTAGGTGCATTCATTTTGGTTGAGATTTTCCCAATATGTGTTTAAGTATTTTTTTATCTTAGATTTATTTACAGAAACTCCTTAAATATGGTATGAATTGTGTTTAGTTTTCATGAATGTATCCACTTAAATAATGTTTCAATATGTATTGCAGAGAAAATAAGAAGACAACACAAACATCATCCTCAAATGATAGAGAACATTATTATGGAAAAAGGAGACAACCCGATGTGTGTTTTTGGCAGGTTGTTCCTTTAAAGTTTATATTCCGTGAGTAAATATATTTTTCACGGTACAAATGAAATTTGATGAATATTTTACAATACAAATGGAATTCAAAAGTCTTTGAAATTGAAAATATATAACTATTCCAAATTCTTAAATTTGCAAGTAGGTTAGGAAGCTCAGTGACAAAAATAACATTAAACTCTCAAAATATTGAAATCTTGAAGATAAAATTACAACATAGGAGATGAAATACCAAATGGCCATATAAATCTCACTGATAGACAATGGGAAATGAATATCCAAGTAGTGAATATCTAGGGTAGTGAGTAGCCAATAGATAAAGATGTATGCATTCATCACTACATTTATTATGTACTAATCATTATAATCCAATCCATTATCTTCAGTTCAATATATTTGAATCTGCCATCTTCAACAAAGGCAACAATGAAACACATATATCTCAATTGTGTCAATCATAAAATCCAAACAAGCAATGAGCGATTAATAGATAAAGATCTATACAGTCATCATTGCATAATAAATTCGGTAATAACTATAATCCATTATCTCTAGGTTTGATATATTTGAATTTATAATATTCAAAAAAGGTGGCAATGAAACATATATATCTCAATCATGTCAATCATAAAAATCCAAATATCTCAATCATAAAAATCAAACGCAGCAATGAAACACATATATCTCAATCGTGTCAAACATAGAATCCAAAAAGGAAAGGGGCGATCAATAGATAAAGATGTATACATTCATAGTACTTCTTATACTTGTAATAAAGTATAGTCTTTTTCTTGTGAAAAAAAAGATAAAGATGTATACATTCATCACTGCATAATAAATGTAGTAACCACTATAATACATTATCTTCATATTCAATATATTTGCATCTACAATCTTCACAAAGGCAACACTTAAACATATATATCTCAATCATGTTAATCATAAAAAAAACAAATATGTCAATCATAAAAATCCAAAAAAAAACATTAGTGAATTGAAAACATTGTGTTAGATACATAACATAGCTTTGACACCTATACATAATATTATTAAAATATTGCGAAAGGTTTACTATCTCACTAACAACTCCGCTACCACTATTAAAACATTACAAAAGGTTTACTATCTCGTTAACAACTCCGCTACCACCCCGTAATAATATGTTAAAGTTCATAGCCAATAGCATTTGAAATGAATAAGATTAAGTGTATTATTTAATTAGAAAAATGAAAAAACTAAAATTTTCAAAAGTCAAATATTCACATGGCCTTTGGTAGGGACTACTAATAAGATAATATTGAACCTGGTTCTCCAACTCAACCTCAAGTTGTGATAAATCCATCATCACAGGGGTCCTGACTCCTGAGGGCCTCCTACATTACTGAAATATACAATATCAGCATTCAATTCTGTGTAGTTATATCAAATAATCTTCTCACTCACGATGGCATCGTGCAATATATTCCCCCACCACTCCATTGCATTTCCATTTGCTGAAGTATTATATATGTTCATAATTTGGTAAGTACGTCTCTGATCAGCCATAGGGAGCATTTCAGCAACATCCATAATTCCTCTCACCAGTGTCTCGAATATTCTCTTCTGATCGCTCTCCCAACGACCATAAGCCAACTTCACCATTGTTTCAACCCGATTTGTTAGAAGCAAGAGCAAGGGAGTTGAGTGCTCTACATGCACATTACTCCTATTTCATTCCCAACTTATATACTATCAACTACGTTATCCTCCACAGAACCATGCACAGATTCTTCGATGAAAATAGTTCCCTCCGGATATGACAATGCCTTCTTTGACAAAAAATATGCCTCCCTATTGAATTCTTTAAAGATGTGAACATAAGGTATCTCTACAAAAGTCTCATGCAAAGCCCTAATCTTGAGCATCCACCAATCCAAAAGGGATACCTGAAGGCTGCAATTGTTTCTTGCCTAATCTATAATGACCTTGGAATCAGCTACTACCTGCAATGAATCAATATGACGATCTACATACAGAAGTGCCCAAAGAGCTAAAAGTTTTTCCTTTGAATTTGTACTATGGCCACAACCCATCCAGAACCTGAAGACATGGCCTTCTTCTAAAACCAAAATACCACCAACTCCTCCTCTCTCTTGATTTTATTGAGAGGCTCCATCAAAAAACCTCTAGGAACAACTTCTAAAAAGACAGGGGGGAGAAGAAGTCTAGTCTTATGAGGTTTGGGGGCCCCCAGTCAACTCTTTATATGAGCCAATAATATAAAAAACCACCTTTTGAACATTGGGAGGAACATTTTCAAAGAGGACCTTATTTCTATGTATTAAAATGTTCCAAATAACAAACCCAGGCAGAGACTTGTGGAAATGAACAATAACTCTCCAAGAGTTAAAATTGGATATTATTGATCCAGAGTACCAATTTCGAGTAATCTTCAAAAAATTCCTTACCTCACTCCACGCATACCTAGAAAAATCACATTGTATAAGGAGGTTATATGTGGTCTCAGTAGACTTTAAACACAGGGTGCACACACTAGGTCCATCTCCCCCTCTTTTCAAAATATTTTTCCAACTGAGAATTTTTTTTTCCAAAGCAAGAGTGGACAATGCAATTTCCATAAACTTTGATGCCACCAATTTCCACTGACCTAAGACTAAGAAAAGAGTGCCTGATATGCCAATTTTGCATAGACAACACCTGTAACAAGGTCCCAATACCAAGCCTGAGTATCCTCCATATCCCCTAAGAAGATCCCACAACTAAGTAATCTTTTAATAAAACGAGACCATTCGGCACTTAATTCTCCTTGAAGACCCAAATCAGATGCATGAATCCATCGTTGAAAAGAGAGGGCATCACCAAATATCTTATAGGATTGAATCAGAAAATCAATATTGGATTGCTTAAGAACATTCACAAGAGGGAAGAGAGATTACAAAATTCTACTCCACCAATGAAGGGGTCGAGACCACATAATACTTTGTTCCCATTGCCAACTTGCCAAGCCAGTCACTCCCCTATAACAGGAAAGGAATTTGTCAATCTCTTCCAGGAATTAGAAGCAGATCTTCTTGTGTGTCAACCAAATCTACACCAAGCCTCCACCGACAAGTTTTTTAAATATTGGTTTGTTATAAATTCCCCCCATAGGCCAGCAAAGAAGAGGCACCTCCACAATTTTTTTGCAGCAAGAGCCTTACCAAACATGAAAATATTCTTCATCCCCCACCCTCCTCTAGATTTGTAAAGGCAAGTTTGTCCTAACTAACTATATGAAAAGACTACCTCTTCTTGTTTCCAGACCAGAGAAAGGAGAATCATTTTTCCTAACCTTGTCCATAATTTATTTAGGGATCTTATCTAGGGATAACTAATAAACAAGGATATTTTCCAAAACTGATTTTGTAGGGATGAGTCTCCCACCAAGTGGTAGCAACCTGAAAAACCACTTTTCAAACTTTTTGTCCACCCTTTTCAGTAGCCAGCTCCAGTCTTTTGAGTAATGATTGGGCTTCAAAAAATATCCCAAATACCTACATCCTTCATCCAAAGGTTTCATTTTATAAGGCAGGATCCCAAATATTTGGGCTTTGGAATCATTATCAACCATGTTCTCTAGAAAAGTAGACTTAGAAAAAGTTATTTTTCATCCATGAAGCTTCAAAAAACAAATAAATAAGCTCCTTAAATACAGACCATTCCCAAAAAGTTCCATTTCCAAACAAAAGGACGTCATCTACAAAAAGAAGATGAGTGATTCTTATCCAGCCTAATATCTTGTTACACAAAATTTTCGTCACCCATACAAAACCCTGTGATCTTGACTTGCCACAATCCCTAAGGTCACTTTCATGGTGAATGAGATCTGATTAGTTTTCCCTGCAACTTAACTTTTTTGTGGCTTCGATGCACTTTGCTTTGCTAGAAACATGCATCGAATTCCATCAATGCAGTTTGCTTCATTGTCAACCCCCGTCGATGACGTATCTTGCATTCATGTCAACCCGCGTCGAGCTCATTTGGCGCGCGTTGCTCAATGCCTAGGTCGCAATGATGTCTCCACGGGAAAAAAACTAGGTTTTCGAGAAGCTTCTAGAGCGAAATCTAAAATCATAACCTTTCCCTCCTATCATTATGGATATGGATCGACTTCCACCATTGACGGAGATCACATCTCATCCACTCCCCACACTTTTCTCAACCTCTCCTTATCCACATTGCCCTATAAATTGATGCTTTGGGCCATGGGTGAGGGGAGGAAGAAGATTAGTAGTAAGGAAATGCTAGAGGAATTACTCTAGACTTCTAGACTATTGAGGTTTTGTAGTCAAGGTGAAAGTGACTCGTTGGAGCAAGAAGAACTCATTAGAAAGAAGCTACAACACCAAGGCCTAAACAGTTGTAATCTCTTTCTATCTTTGTTAATACAATTGTGTTTTCCTTCCCATACATCTGATGTTCTTCATGGTGTATTGGGAGATTCCTTTGTCACTCGCATAGGTAAAATATATCGTTTTTACTTCACTTGTCGTTGTCTCGTTCCGATCTTTGGAAGGTTCTTTTGCGCATGAAGTTGGATCGTGGCTGCTCTTGGATCGTTACAATAGATGTTATGTCAGTGGTATGTATTTTCTATACTCATCCATCGTTACTATTTTATTGTCCTAGGTGAAGGTTTCTACAATCTAGTTCTAGATCTAAATCATTCAGACTAGGGACCTTGAACTTTGTCTACATCGAACGAGGAAATCCTATAACAAAATTGGCGAACATACTGGGGACAAACTTTGCTCCTTATATCTTTTTGTTTTCCTTTGCTCTGATTTCTTTTAGATCGTGTCACTTTTTGATTTGGCTCTTCCTTTATAGATTCATTGGGTCATCCAAATTACTCCTGGTATCCTAGGTCCACTCAGATTTGCTGATTTTAGGAGTGGTGTAGCTTTTATTTTTGAAAAAATTCACTTTTGGAAGCTTGACACACTTTACCTTTTTCCTACAGTGCGCCATCGACGCGCATGAGTAGTGTATTAAACCGCGTCGATCCAAAAAGACACATGTTGTTGTACTAGCAAACCGCGTCACACTGCAAAATTTTGGACTGAGGTCTTTATCCCTACTCAAACCTGGACCTAGTCAACATTGGAGCTTATGTCAGATTTTGTATCTTCCCCATATCTATGTTTCTGCTTTCATTCTTGAAATTCGGAGTAGTGTGCTCTCTCGTTGAGTCTTTATAGTCAAGCAGTTACTTGCTTTGCTTTGAATGAGTCCATTCTCATGCAAATGTGACTAGTCTTGTAGACCTGAAGGAGCCTCTAATCTGCTCTATTTCAAGATTTGAAACCTCTGAAAGTGTATTGTTGTACCAACTCTTGCTAGTGTAAGTGTGGTTTGGATTGTTACATCATTGGGATTGATTGTTGGGGTGAATACTTTTTGTTTTCAAAAGTTGCAAAGCTCTCTCAAAGTGAGCAAAGTCATATTTGGATCTGATTGAACATAGCGTTAAAATGGATTGGGTTTTCATTCTCTTCATCTTTGAAGTGTAGTGCTTCAATTTGTTGAGAAAGTACATTTTTTTTGCATCTTGGATAATTGTTTGGAAAAAGTTGAAAGAGCTAAAAATTTTACATGTTTTATTCCTTTTGATCTTTAGAAATTCTTTGGAAAAGAGAAGAATTCTTATAACAATCATGGAGTTTACATTTTCAAGTATTTTTGACAATTAGTACATATTCTAAAGATCTCTTAAATCATGCTTTTAACTATTTGATTCTTTGTTCAAAATTGAGTTGTTTTGAAAATTAAAAGGCTTCGTTGTTCTTTTATTTTTTACTTGCATCGTCAAATCCCTTTTGAAAAAGGAAAACAAAAAGAAATTGTTTGCTTTGGTGTTATTTTTGGTGTCATTGGGTTTGATTGAAAGAGCGTCAATTGCGTATGTCTTTTGGCTTTGCTTGAGAAAAAAAGTGAAAGGATAGCATTGTATTTCGGGTTAGATTTTGATTGTTTCAACAAAAGAAGAAATATCTCTCTCCTTTCATTAGATAGTTTTCATCGAAAAATAAAAAGCTTGCATCTCATTTATCTTATTCATGCATATTGGTTCGAGTCTACACTTCATGCATCCACTTAACCGTACAAGATAAAATCAAGTGCTAGTTTAAGTTAAAATCTTTAGAAACTCGTGTGATAGGTTAGAGATGTATTCCAACGTCTTTAAACGTAGAAACTGTCATTTTTTTCCTGCACTACATCCCTGGGGCTTGTAGTTCTTCCACGTACTAGTCGGTATATCGAACAACCTTTCACGTACCTACGGGTATATAGAATGGTACTTCACATACTCGACGGTATATATGAAGGCTCTTGTCGAACGGTTGTGCATTAGACATCACTACTATGGATTGGATCTCCCACGTACCTTGTGTATATTGGGAGACCCCACTAGGATCCTAAAACCATCGAAGTCAACCATTGGTCGTCTTGACGTTGCAATACACTGAGAACAACACTCAGGGAGTCACTACGCATGTACTGTTAGGTAGTCGGGTAATACAGTCAGGAGTACGGTCCTAATCCTCCCTAGTTATTGCTCTGAAAGATTGGGCCGAGTATTAATGTTGGACCCTGCGGTATATTGCAAGTTGCGATGCCTTGACACTCCTGTGAGTATCCAACTCTTCATTCCACCTATCATATAAGTTTTCTTGTGGATTTAGCTTGAGTAGGACTTGAAGTGTGTTTTTCTTTAGAAGACTCTTAGGAGGACACTTTCATCATCCATTATGGCTGAAAAACCCTTAAGGAGATCCTATAGGATACAAAACTTGCCATCTGAATATCCTATCATTGAGAAAGGAAATAGAGGGGCATATATGAACCAACCCACTACAACTAGTTCACACGAAGAAGGAATTCCAATTACTGAATCATGAGGGGGGTTTTCTCCTCCTGTAAATCCACCCATCACTAATCCTATGGGACCATTGATGGTGGAACAAACTCCTTTGCGTGACACATATTTCCACCACTCACTTGAAGGACACCTTGGTGTTGTTGATTGGATATTCACTCGACCTCCAAATGACCCAATAGCGACTGTTTTCGATTCAACCGCTTCATTTTGGGGAACCTCCTTAGGGCATGTTATTTCTGATTTTGGTTCACCACCGATTGTGGAGACACCACCACCTCCACACCCTACTAGACTCATCTCGAACGAATATTTTTTCAGACCACTTCAAGATACTGTGTCTCGTTTACAGATACTTGGAGAACGGGTAAGGCGCCATAGTTTCCCTTTCAAATCCACTTCGGAAGTAGTGAATCTTGAACACCATTCTCTCGTGCATTCTTTTACTCTTCCTTCACTAGGAATGTTTGTGCCTAACATGACCTCCTACGAACCAGGCCAACCATCCTTGACCACTTCATGAAAGAATGCCCACATCATGAAGAAGTCCAGAATTTCCTCAAAGGAAACCCTCATCCCGCAGTTTTAACACACCCCTTCCCCACACAACAACAACAGTCGGTTGTGCAACAATCCACTCCTTCGCAAGGAGAACCATCCACGACCCCTCATGTTCTCATGATGTGTAGTAAAACGATTAACTTATCTACCAAGGCACGTATGTACAATTCTATTCCCGATAAAGAATATAATGGAGTTAATCTTGAAAAATCCTCCACGTCCGCATCCATTATCCCTCTGTCACAAGGTCCTTTGACCATAACAAACCTATACCAAATGCAGTATTGTGTCCACCCAAGATAAAAGCGATTTTCAACCCCAACGCCCGGGCCGCTCAAAACTACAACATTTTGGAAGACCTAGCCCAGGCACCTTGAAGTCTTACAAAAATTCCCTAATCAACGTAAGACTCTGCTATTTGCTATTGGAGTAGTGGATCCAGAATCATCCAACACCATCATGTTTATATTGGACTACTTTAAGCTGAGGCTTTCCACCAACTGGCATTTCAAATCATTACCAATGTCGCTAGGAAAAATATCCATCGTATTGTCTTAGACGAAGGATCCTCTACTTCTGTAATGTCCTTGTTCTGCTGGAAAGTCATTGGCTCTCCTGAATTGAACCGTTCCCCTACCACCCTGAAAGCATTTGATGGGCATGGATTCCAACCACACGAGCTTCTACAATCCTTAGCTGTTGAGTTGGGAGGCAAGATTGTTTCCATTAACATGGAAGTAGTCGCAGAACCATTGGATTACAACTTATTGCTTGGTCGAAATTGGTTTTACACTATGACTACGGTCGCATCTTCCGTCTTCCGCATCGTGCAATTTTCCCATCAAGGGAAAACTGTCACTATCAACCAACTATATTTTTGTACACCGGACATCCCAACTCATCCCGTGGATAATATCCCTCTTTTAGGGAACTCTTCGCAAATATATGAGAGTGTGGGGGTAGGACTCCTTAAAGACTCATCCCTGATGGGAGTCTTTCCAACACCCGATCCCCCATCACACGTTGCCATGGTGAACATGATCTCTTCCATGACCCCATCTTCCTCCAACTCGGTAGATCCTTGGATTGTTCCCAATCCTATTAACATTGATTCGATTGGAGCTCAGATGCCTCTCAACCCATATGAGGCTACTTATGATGCCATCCAATCAGTGTCTGATTCACCTGATGACCATTACCTGGTGGCATCAGACCCATGCTCTCTACCATCTTGGTTGAACTCATCATCGCCATCGCTGGATCATCTCCTCCATACATTCCCCTCCAATGAATCCATCATGGAGATTATGAGCTTGGATGAGCATCCATGGGAAGACCATCACCATCAATCGTCCTTCCTCCCGCCTTTAGACATGGTAGAGAATGCGATTCAAACCATTATTTCACCAAATGTCGCTTCCAACCCTCAGTCTCTTATTCTTACCCAAGATACGGTAACTGAAGGGAATTTGGCAAACATTGCACCTACCACTACCATTGACATCTCGGTGAAACTCAACGTCGTGGAGCATATCCATATTGGCCAAACTTTTTCTTCTGAAGAAATCAAAACTTATATGGCTTTGTTCAAACAATTCCGCGACGTATCCACATGGAGCTATGAAGAAATTCCTGGGATTCATCCTGCGATTGTTGTCCATGAGATCAAAACTTATCCTGATGCAAAACCTGTCCGGCAAAAACTCCGTCCAGTATACCCTCGAAAAACTGCGGCAATTAAAGTAGAAATTGAAAACCTGTTAAAAGTTGGTTTCATTTATCCTGGCCCCTTGATAGATTGGGTCTCTAATATCGTTCCTGTCTCAAAAAAACAAGGAACCATCAGAGTTTGTGTTGATTACAGGGATCTAAATAAGGCTTGTCCCAAGGACAATTACCCTACCCCATTTATCGACCAAATTATTGATAATTGTGCCGGTAGTGTCATCTTCTCATTCATGAATGGATTTTCGGGCTATAATCATATTGAGATCCACCCAGCAGACCAACACAAGATTGTGTTCATCTTCCCATGGGGTACATTTGCGTACCGCGAATTACCTTTTGGCCTAAAACAATTTGGTGCAACATTCTAGTAGGCCATATCATATTCCTTTCATGATATTAAGGATTTTGTGGATCCATATCTAGATGATTTTCCAGATCATTCAAATCATCATGAGTTTCACATCAATCATATGACAGTCATTTTCCTCAAATGTCAATGCTATAACATCTGCTTAAATCCTCAAAAATTCATATTTTGCGTGCAGGCCGGACATATCCATGGCTTCCTTGTCTCAAAATATGGGATCCGCATCGATCCCCTCAAGGTAGAGTCCATCCTAGCCCTACCCCCACCTATGGACATCACTGAACTTCAAAGTTTGTAGGGGAAGGCAAACTACTTGCATCGTTTCGTGTGTAATTATGCAGAAAAGACACAGGGTTATATGCGATTGTTAAAAATGGACGTCCCTTTTATTTGGGATGACTATGCCCAAAGTGCATTTGACAATCTCAAGCACGTCATTACTCACACACCTATGTTACAACCACCTGATTATACCAAGGATTATATCCTTTATCTTGCTGCCTCTACCTCGACTATTGGTATGGTTTTAGTGCAGGATGATAGCAACATGCAAGAACATGTGATTTATTACCTTAGCAAGGGTCTTATCGATTCTGAAACTCATTATTCACATACTAAGAAGTTGGCTCTGGCAGCTGTCATCGCCGTCCAGAACTTCTGTCATTACATTTTGCTCTGTACTACCACTATCATTGCTGATTCCAACCCTATGTACCACGTCTAAACTCGTCAAGTACTATGGGCAAAATATTTGCGTTGGATCGTGATTCTTCAAGAATTCGATCTATAGTTTGAAAAGGAAAAATCCAAAAAATCATTAGTATTTTCTAATCTAATTTGCGATCTTCCCCGTATTGATCAAGACTCTGAGCCCATTGACTCTCTTCCCAATGAGTCATTGTTTCTGATCAGTACCTATGATCCATGGTCCGAATATATCACCTTGTATCTCCAAACACAACGCTCAAAACCTCACCTATCTCGCGATGAACGTCGTCGTATCCGCCATCATGCCAAATATTACCTAATTATCGGTGACACCCTATATTGTCATGGCATTGATTCGATCTTACAACGATGTTTGACTCGTGAAGAGGCCGAGCATGTTCTGAATGACTGCCACTCAGGGGCATGTGGCGGTCACCTATATGGGATGGCAATATCCCAGAAGATCTTACACGCTAGATGCTTCTGACCATCCATATTTAAAGATTGCATGAAATCCATTAAGAAGTGTCCTCCTTTCCAATTTTTTCATTCCGAAAAGCGCACTCATCCTGCCCCTTTACACCCAGTTATTGTTGTTGGCCCCTTTGCAAAATGGGGCATAGATTTCATTCACTGTAATCCTACCTCGGCCGGGGAGCATGGCTATGCTATTGTATTTTTTAACTATTTCACAAAATGGGTCGAGGCTATGCCTACATACAATGAAGACAACAAAACTGTTGCACTCTTCATGTTCAATCATGTTATTGCTAGGTTTGGGGTTCCACGAGCAATTGTCACATACCATGGCTCACATTTCCATAACCAAATGGTAACTGAACTGAGCGCCAAATTGGGTTTTCACCATGAACACTCAACCCCCTACTATCCCCAAGCGAATGGTCAAGTAGAGGCCATTAATAAGGTCTTGAAAACCATGATACAACGCATGGTAGGGACCCATAGATCAAATTGACACTAAATTCTCTTTTCATCCATTTGGGCATATAGAACCTCGGTCAAAACTTCTACCAAGTTCACACCTTTTCAATTAGTATACGGACTGGAAGCAATATTTCCTATAGAGTGTGAGATCCCATCTTTGGAACTAGCTGTCGAACTCTTGCCAAACACCACGGCTGAAGAAGAACGCTTCCTATATTTAGCCAAACTAGACGAAACCCTTCGTGATACTGCTCTCGCCAATGAGGCACATAAGAAGTGCATCAAATCCCAATATGACAAGTCTGTCGAACCTCGCATATTCAACGAAGGCGATATGGTCTTGACATATGACCAAAAACATGATAAGTTGGGGGCAGGTAAGTTCGAGTCTTTGTGGCATGGGCCCTACATTGTGAAACACGTGTTAGAAAAAGGGGCCTACAAGTTAGTTGACTATGATGGGACACCCTTGGGGGATCCTAGAAATGGGCTCTACCTCAAGAGGTACTATGCTTAATCTTGCATAGGTATATGATGTATGTCTAATAAGGTGTGAAGTTTTTTTTCGTAGGTTAAGGCTTCATCTCCATCGTGATTACTTATATTATGTTCTACTTGAATGTGCAGATGGAAACCTATTCAGGATTTGTAGACGGTGCTAGCTGGCATACTCGAAATCTCGCCTCGGTGGCTTAGGTGCTCTATTGCCCCATCGACGAACTTATAAACTCAGGAGGAACTTGCCTAGGTCCTACAACTAATAATATCGTCGAGTATCACGCAATGATTGGATTGTTAACCGACGCATCCTCCCTTGGTGTGAACCACATTGTCATCTATTTGGATTCCCAACTGGTGGTCTCCCATGTAAACTGAGTCGACATTGTTCGCAACCCTACACTACTTCATCTTTTTTGACAAGTACGTCTCTTGGAGAGGTCTTTTGAACTCGTTCAATACCTACATATTCCGAGACATATGAATATGGTTGTTGATTCCTTGGAAAATTTCATTTTAGATTGGTACATCTCGCATTCTTAAACACTTTATTAACAAGCATAACATGTAAATTATTTATACATAAGCAACATATACGAGGTCCATACGCGCCATACACACATTGTATATAAAACCGCTTTTATATTAAGTATGATAAAATAAAAACTAAGACAAAATATGAAGCTTATGGCTTTCAGTACATCATCATGGCAAAATTTGAAGCTCATAGCTTTCAGTACATCATCATGGAAAAAATTTGAAGCTCGTGGATTTATGTACATCACTACATATAGATAAGGGGACTAGTCATGACGCTCCCGATAACATATCACTGCCCGAGCTACCTGACAGAGCAGACGTCCAATACTCGCAGAGACACCCACCATATGGCGTTGATAGTGCCAAGTTAGATAATCTAGCGACATGTTTGGGATGTCAGCAGTCAATATCTCTAAGTTCTCCTTAGTCTCTGTGAGTATGTCGCTCGCTTCTCGGTTGTGAGCATAAGTGGCCCTACCCTCTCCTCGCCTCTGTATAGGGGAAGCTCCAGGTGGACTCTCTGGCCCTACATCTGCATTAGTAAAACATAAGAGGTCATAGTACACCAAAAAAATCGTATATTCAAAAAATACATAAATACTCGAAAGAGCATGAGTATCTCTTCTTACCTATGTCTCACTAGACTGACCCCTTTGGTAGCGCCAAATTGGGATCTCCTCGGAAATCCATGCCTGCATAGGCATAATCCTTTACCATAAGGAGCTTCCTGCGCATCCATCAGAAGAAAGCTGGCCCTTAACTATGGATCAGACCACCATGACCACCAAACAACTCAGTCCACCTCTTCATGCATGTATCCCATGGATCGGGGTTATCTATCTCTATATGCTAAGGGAGGAAGTGAGTAACCCGCTCCATAAATAAGGATACCAAGATAGATCCATAACTGAATTGTTTAGTTCTACCTGTCCGGCACTTGGTCAGTTGATCTTTCATGATGCTCAGGAGGGTCTCACACCAATTAAACACCATAGGTTCCATGCAGGCTATGGCGCATAACATCTGAGACCTGGTTTCCTGATGGTGGGACTTCATCCCCGCTACTCGAACCACTGTGAAGAGCAATGTCCTCAATGGTAGACTACGGACTTGTGCAATTGGGGTCTTCCTTACGGAATTTCTAGTCCTGGGCTCACAATACTAGTTCATCAGCTCATCTATGTTTCTGTCACTTCTGCTCTGCCCTGTAATCATGGCTCAATCCCCTCTCCTTGAGATCCTGGTCAAAAATTAAATGTCATCTATCTCAAGGGTAAGGATGTGGGTCCCTTCTTGAAAATAATGTTCATCAGGATCCCACATATCCACTAAATACCCCAACAAATGCACCTGGGTCCTCATATTCGGAGTAAGGAATAAGTTCTTTAAGCCACATTCTTGAAGTGCCAACATTGTATTAGCATCATGTAATCCTTCCAAATCCTCCATTTTGTGGTCTCGTTCCTTCCATTCTAGCACCATTTTCTCTGCTTGAAGACTTGCAAGACCAAAGACAAAGGTTAAAAACCCTTCATCTCCAAGAAAATCCAAATAATTTTCATTTTTTCTTCTTTTGGGTCGCCTTTCACAGCTGAAGCGACCCGAATTTTCCCACAGTACGCCATCGACGCGCCTGACCTTTTCGTGGATCGCGACGCGATTCCCGAAAGGGCATGGTATGTTGACCAGGGCACGCATTTTAGGCCCAAAAAATGACCCCAAACCCATAAAAAATCATGAAATTTGCAGTATTTTGGCTTAGAAAATGAAGAAGAAGGTGAAGGTTATTACCTCGAGTTGATAGAGCTCGAATCCACAGCCTGGAGTGCCCAAAATATTCAACACAAATTTGCTACTACAAAGAGTTTTTTACCCTTCTTGGTAAAAGAACAAAGGTGGAATGGTAAAATGAGTCATTTTCACTCCCTTTTATAGAATTGAGGGTGAATATTTTAATATTTTACTTTGCAATTTTTTTATTATTTTTTACCATTTCAAGTTGAAAGACTCTTTGTTGATAAAATTATATAGTTCCATTCTAACAACTTGTTGTTGAAGTTATAGGTCAAACATAATAAATGAGTTATGGCCTAAACGGTCTTTTATACTCGAAGGTATTATTGGAGTTTTGTTTAAGCCCTTTTTAGACTCTTAAAATATGAAAAGATAGCTGAGCGAACTTGCTTCCTTTCATGCTCATAAAAGGATTTGAAAGGGCATCTATTCAATTTTGGCTTATCGCTTTTTCGGGATGAGTATTATTAATTACAAAAAAGGAATACCTTATTCAATCATCGACTATGAGAGTTCTTCTAGGTATTATTTTACACTTTTTTGGGCCTAGGGACTAACTTTACGAAAAAGTTCACCTTGGAGTCTTCTTTTGACCATTTCAGACTCTCTAAACGTGAAACGTCACTAAGTTTACCTTCTTTGGAATCGTTAAAATTTAGCATTGAAGGACCCTTATAGGGTCGAACCCCTCATTTCTCAGGTTCATAAAACATATGAGATCAGACTCGTCTAAAGGGTGAGCTATATCGAGCATATGTTATCTTCCTCAAGCTCGTTAATAAACAAAGAGGTACTTGTCAATCATGATGGTGAATAAGGGAAGGGAAATGCATTTGTATTCACATTTATGGCATCCTCTTGTCGCCCTTGAACATGGCACCTGTTTGTATTTCATCCAAATAGTTGGTTAATTAGCTTGTCCTTGAGTCATGTCAAGTCTATGAGTCTTTGTACTCATTTGGGTCATCCAAATAATACTCTACTCATATTGCATCGTGTCTTGACCTCCATCTCATCGAGTCCATGCTACCAGGTTATTAGTCATGCCGTAAAATGTTCAAGGGAAGTCCTCTGTTTGAGTCAAACTTTGCAATCGTTGAGTTCTTCGTTACATTGGTTATTCTTAAAATCCAGATACCTTGTGTCAGTCCACACTCATTTAATCTACCACCTTACATCTTCTTCCTAGATTAGTTTTGTGTCGATGATGTGGGATACATCATGGCCCTCCTTCTATGAATCTATCATTGTCGACGCCAACATATCATCCAGAGATTAGATTTAGAAGCTAGCTAGTACCTTGAAGCTTGCATGCCTCAATGGCAGGTTTTCTCGCTTTCGACAGTGGGTTCGCATCATTGACCTCTTATTGAATGATTCCACGAATGTTCGATTCCAACTCATTTATTCGCATTCGTTGGGATGTACTGAGATACCTTGGGGATCATTCTCATCATTGGTGATTTCCCTCACACTTGTTAACGATTCACATCATTGACTGGTAATCAAGTGGTTTCTATCATGTTCGACTTCAACACCTTGTAATCATGTGGTCAAATTCGTATTGATTAGGGAACGGGTTGAAGACCCTGGGTTTTTCTGATTATTGCACCCAGGTTGCGATGGAGATTTTTAGTAGGTTCCCACATAGATTTTATAGTGGAGACCTCATTGATGTACTGTCACATAGATCTACTCTTGTATTGGGCATGGCTGTGTCATTATTTTACCATGGATCTACGCTTGTATTTTAGTAGCCATGATTGTGTCCAGTCATCCAGGTATGGATCCATGTTGTATTTTGGTGGCCATATCCTCAGTCAATACCACCATGGATCTGTAGTGTATTAGTCGCTAGCCATGTCTTCAGTCAGTGAGATATTTGGTTTAGAAATGTCAGCACTTGTATTGCAAAGCCTTTGATTGTCGTTTTCAGTTCTCTGACCGATGGTTCTTCTCTCTAACAGTCACATCAAAGTACAACATCTATCCTTTTTCTCTAGCTTTGTACTTTGGGGGGAAATATTTTACATGTAATTTTCATCACCGGCACAAAACCCTGTGATATTGACTTGCCACAATCCCTGAGGTCACTTTCATGGTGAATGAGCTCTGATTAGTTTTCCCTGCAACTTAACTTTTTTTGTGGATTCGACGCTTTTGCTTTGCTAGCAACACGTGTCGAATTCTATTGACGCAGTCTGCTTCACTATCAACCTGTGTTGATGACGCATCTTGCATTCAAGTCAACCCGCGTCGAGCTCATTTGGCATGCATTGCTTAATGACTAGATCGTGTCGATGTGTGGTCAATGTCTCCACTGGAAAAAAACTAGGTTTTCAAGAAGCTTCTAGAGCGAAATCTCGAATCATAACCTTTCCCTCCTATCGTTATGGATCTAGATCAACTTCCACCATTGAGGGAGATCATATCTCATCCACTCCGCACACTTTTCTCAATCTCTCCCTATCCACATTGTCCTATAAATTGATGCTTTGGGCCATGGGTGAGGGGAGGAGGAAGATTAGTAGTAAGGAAATGCTGGAGGAATTAATCTAGACTTCTAGACTCTTAAGGTTTTGTATTCAAGGTGAAAGTGACTCGTTGGAGCAAGAAAAAATCATTGGAAAGAAGCTACAACACCAAGGCCTAAACAGTTGTAATCTCTTTCTATCTTTGTTAATACAATTGTGGTTTCCTTCCCATACATCTGATGTTCTTGATGGTGTATTGTGAGATTCCTTGGTCACTCACATAGGTCAATTATATCGTTTTTACTTCACTTCTTGTTGTCTCGTTCCGATCTTTGGCAAGTTCTTTTGAACATGAAGCTGGATCGTGGCTGCTCTTGGATCGTTTCAATGACTGTTATGTCAGTGGTATGTATTTTCTATACTCATACATTATTACTATTTTATTGACCTAGGTGAAGGTTTGTACAATCTGTCCCCTTTTGTTCTAGATCTGAATCATTTAGACTAGGGACCTTGATCTTTGTCCACATTGAACGAGGAAATCCTATAACATATCTTAACACCCCCAATTCTACCATCCAATTTGGATTTCTCTATAATCTTACTCAATCCCTCCACAACCTGTAAAAAACAAAAGGTGAGATAGGGGCAGCCTTGTCTCAAACCCCTTGAGCTATTGAAAAAGGAAGAAGGGGCCCCATTAATCAACACTGCAAAGTTGGTCAAAGACACACATGCCATAATCCAGTTTGTGACATCCAAAGAGAGATCAATTTGAAACAACACCAATTTAAAAAAGTTCCATTCTACTCTATTATAAGCCTTCATAAGATCCAACTTTAACACCAGGGCCTTCATTTTCTTAGACTTAATAGAGTGAAACCCTTCTCGAGCAACACCAATAACATCCAGTATCTGTATTTTGGACAAGAACCCAAATTGTTCCTTTGTAACACAAAGGGAAAGATTTTCCTTAATTCTGGAAGCTATAATTTTAGAGATCAACTTATATATCAAATTACAACAAGATATAGGCCTAAACTCATCAAAAGAGGAAGGATGAGATCATTTTGGAATTAATGCTAAAAAAGTAGCATTCAAGGCTCCAGAAACCTTACCCAATAATCTCGATTCTTCAACCACAACCAGTAGCTCAGGACCCAGCATATCAAATAACTCTAGAAAAGCTCTACAAACCACCTATCTAAGTTAGGGATCTTTGATTTTGCAAACCTAGACAAAATAAATTTGATCTCATCCAAGGGTACAAAATTCCCAGTGCTTCTGATCAGATTTTTAATTACCTTATAATTTCTCAATAGGTAACTAAGAAGTATGTGCATTAATTGTCAACTTGGGGTTCGTTGGGAACTTGCGAGGTACTGTGCACTGTATGTGCGGGCCACAATTTCTTCTGACATTGGTTTGTCTATTGTGAAGTTGTAGTTCAATTACCTTACTTACAAACAACGGTATGAACAGTTACAAGGTCTTGGAAAGGAAGTAGCCGACTAAACAACTATTGAACCTAAATTGGAAGGAAAGTGAATCATGCGGCATGAAAATAAATTCACACTAGCTGCAGGTATCAAGAGTATGACTCAACTGTCTCATAAAACAACCCCATCAATGTGCACTCAGATTAATTGAAAATTGAAGTCTTAAATCACTCTTGCGGGAATCGAAATTCATACCATGCAGGAAAGTAAATGCTAAAACTAAACTTACTCTGTGCGGGAAAAGTAAATTCTAAGACTAAATCACACTGTGCGGGAAAAATAAATTCTAAAACTAAATCAAACTGTGCGGGAAAAGTAAATTCTAAAACTAAGTTCACACCACACTTAACAAAAAGGTAAATTGTAGCATTGAAATCTAAAAGCTATCATTGCCAAATACAAGTTATTGTTTATAATCCAAAGAAGTAAATATGGTCATTGCATTAAACACAATGATTGTAAAATATACATTTAAAACCCTACTCGATGAATTGAAATCAAATTGTAGAAATAAACTTCACAGATAATAAGAAATGAAAACTAAGCAATAAATTAAAACTACATCAACATAAAATAAATAAAATCATATTGCAAAAGAAATTATAAAACTAAGATCTATATTGAATCAAGATGAACTTGTAGTATATTCCATCATTATTTGGACTATTTCTCTAAGATTCTTTCCGATAGAATGGAGAAGGAGCTCTTATTTATACATGAGTTCTCCATAATAAATTATAAATGAGGATCCAAAATATCCTCAACAAATTCCTAAAAATTTGGATCTCAAAACTAATTCAAAACTAATCTCAAGATTTTTGCCAAAAAAATCAAATCTATCTTTATCCAAAATTCTTTTCATATCCAAGAGGTTGATGATGCTCCTTGATCCATGGAATGGCTAGTAGTTGACGAGAAATTCAAATTATTGACTGTTATGTAGTTTATCTAGCTTATGTAGAGGATCCACACAACTTTGACAGGTTTTATAGGAGGTTCCGCAACTCGCAGGTTCTGTAGGAGGTTCCGCAACTTGCAGGTTCTATAGGAGGTTCTGCAACTCACAGGTTCTGTAGTGGATCCATAGTTCGTTGGTTCTGTAGGCAGTTCCACATCTACCTATAAAGGTTTCGTAGCTACCTGTAGAGTCTTTGTAGTTTCTATGGAACTCCCTCAAATATTTTGTAGTTGTTTTTTGTAATGTCCTCTTTTACTTAAGCACAGAGAACCATCTCGCTAACCTATCTGATTCCCATAGGTTCGAGCAGGCGTTGACATCCAAGGAATCAACTGAGGATTGATGCCATATGCACCCTAAGAAGATCCTTGGCATGGGTATTATATCATTAGTAGGCAAACAGGGGCCACAGGGACTAAAGGCCACCTGCATGCATGACATAGTAGCATTATTTCATGATGCATGCACGGATTGAGTCTCTAGACTCTCCAAAAGAACCGCATGCAAGTCAACTGAGAATTAGAAAATAAAGTGACCTAATTAGGTCAAAAGTTAGGTCTAACAGGTGAATGTTATAAAAGAAAGGTAAAGCTAGTAAAGAAGACCTGCTTATATGATTATTGATTTGTGGATTTGAATTGGAGATCTCAACGAGCTAAGTTGGGGTTGAGTGCATGCACTCAGCTAACTAGTGCATTTCGGCAGCGAAATCCATCTGCCCTAGTCACTATCAGGTTGGATCATCCAAATCTAGCACAACTTATCTTCAGGTATTACTATTCTTCAGTTTTTACAGAGTTCGAGTTATATATTGGACCAAGGAAGTTCGCCCTCTCTGCATGGGAACATTGCTCAAAGAGGATCTCTTCATATCTAAATATCCAAGCATCTGTTCGTCTGCATGTTGGTTCTAAACTTCTCAGAGCATCATTATTGTACTATTCCTGGAAGAGGAGCTTCCCACTCAGCTTGAAGATTTATTTATCATTATTTCTAGCTTTCAGAGGGCGCATTTCTCTGCATGGGCGACATTCTCTGAGGCTCACGCTTTCTTCCCTGGAGCTGGTTAAAGCTCTGCATGCTTCTTCCATTGTGATCAGAGGGGGCCTATTACCCCAGTGCACCCCTTCCGGAATCATCATCACGTATTTGGATCCTCCTTTCATCAGTCAACAAGCTAGGAAGGGCGCATTTATATCAAGGGTGCATTCTTTGGAGAAGGTTCAACCTTCATCTCCCTTATTCACCGACACAATTCTCGCATGTCGAGTTTATATTGGTCTCCATCAGCCGATCTATCTATTGGTACGTACATGCATAACTTCTTCCTATTTTATAGCATTTATGATTATCTATGTATTTGATCTACATGTGGGCACATGCAAGCTTAGATATATTCCCTTCTTGTATTGAGGCATAAGACTACTAGAACAAAACAAAACAAAAAATATCAGCTTGGGATATTACAGTGGTATCAGAGCATGTTCCTAGCCAATTGTGGGAGCATGCAATTGTGAATAGTAAATGAATTCAAAGGACACACACAACATTACTTACCGGAGACAGAGATTTAGGAACAGTGATAGAAGAGAAGAAGAATTAGAGGATATAGAACTGGGGGATACAGAGTATCAGTTTGGAAAAAGTAAAGGCAAAGAAACAATGGCAGATGATGATAAGATAGCTTTCAATAGTCTCATTTCAACTATAAAGGATCTCACTACTAGACAAAAAGAAATGGTGAGTGCCATCATACATATGGCAGATAAAAATGGGCCCACCCCACACAATCCATTATTTCCCAATAGTGATAGAGTATCCACAAGTAGTAGTGGGGAACAATTACATACCAACATGCAGAGCCACCCCCATATTTACAATAGGTCCTCTTGACCTACCCTACCACAGTTCTTAGATAGCCCTGCCGCAGTGCCCATAGTACAGGTAGAGCCATAAGAGCCCATGGGGGCATATTCGAGAGAGTACAGTGCATTGGGGGATGACTTCCAGTCAGCCATGACCTTCACTGACTTTTGCCACTTTAAAAGTAAGAACATGCCCATAGCATACAATAGGCATTTCAACCAGAACTTTGAGTTACGACGCACGGTAGGGAAATTGACTATCCCTACCTTTGAGGGGACCCGGGATGGCCCAGCATGGAACTGGGTACAGAAGTTGGATACATACTTCCAGCTCAACGCCATGATTGATACAGATGCCATTAAATTGGCTACCTTGCATTTGGACGGGGAGGCCCGTGAGTGGTGGTACCACGGGTTGGTGACCTTGGGTCACGATACCATAACCTCATACATGGATTTTACATAAAGTCTCAATGAGCAATTTGATAGAAAAGACCCTGAGGTGCATTTTAGAGATCTGGCACAACTCAAGCAGACAGGTAGTCCAGATGCATAATTTCAAAGTTTTAGAGGGTAGCAGTCATGGTGACATATATTTCAGAGAGCAGGTTGATTATGTTATTTAGTGAGGCCCTCACCGAGCCTTTACATGGATGGGTCAAGACTTATAGACCCACCACCCTAGCTGATGCCATCAGTCGGACTAGAGATTTATAGGATGCAGTCCCAAAGAACATACTTCCTCCCAAAACCAATTTCCCTATTAAAGATAAAGAGAGGAAACCCTTCCAGAAAGAATGTCCCAAGAAAGAATGGATGGATAACGATACCCGCCGGGATCTTAGAAGGAAGAAATTATGTTTCACTTGTCAGGGACCATGGGCACCAGGTCACAGGTGTTCAGGGAAGGGAAAGTCCCACTACATAGAGGTCTATTTCGACAGTGGGGAGGATGAGGATTATCAGGATCCGTAGCAAGGAGAGGCACATGAGACAACAAATGAGGTACAGTCACCAAGAGGTGCCATTGCTACATTGTCGGGGGTTCCTAGATTCCACATTATCCAGATCAAATGTGTCATACAGGGCAATAGAGTAGGAGTGTTGATAGATGTTGGGGCATCCCACAACTTTATTGATGTTGCATGGGTAAAAAGGAAAGGCATCCAGACTGATATTTTTGATGGATTTTCAGTAGTTGCAGCAGGTCACCACACCATGGAGTGAAGTCAGAGGATTCCAAAATTGAAAGTAACACTTGGGAACTATACAATGATAGAAACATTCTATGTGGTAGACGTACCTGATGCAAATGTGGTATTGGGAGTTCAGTGGCTTTATTCCATAGGGAAGTATTCTATGAACTACCAAACCATGGAGATGGAGTTCATGGGGACGGAGGGACATAAAGTAGTGTTGAGAGGAATGAATACCTACCCTCCCACAACAGTGACATCACACAGGATGGAGGCAGTGCTCCGACAGGGAGATATAAAGTGGGTGGCAGAGTGCTTGGTTACCTTCAGGAAACCACCAGATAAGGCCACACAACATCCAACAGATATAGAGACCTTACTGCATAAGCACAAAGCAGTATTCGAAGATCTTCCTGCAGGTCGACCTCCAGATAGGGGATTTGAGCACATTATTGAGTTAGAGGAAGGGACTCAAGCAGTTATCACTACCCCTTACAGACACCCCAAGAGGTACAAAGATGAAATAGAAAGTACAATCAAGGAACTGCTCAAACTAGGGTACATTAAACGTAGCTCCAGTCCATTTCCATCCTCAGTAGTGCTAGTAAAGAAAAAGGATGGAACCTTATGCATGTGCATTGATTACAGGTCACTTAACAAGAAGACTATAAAAAACAGGTATCCAATCCCCAGGATTGATGAGTCGATGGATGAACTACAGGGGGAAAAGTACTTTTCCAAGATTGACCTCCGCTCAAGTTACCATCAGATTCAGGTTAGGGAACATGATGTTCCAAAGATCGCTTTCTGTTGTCACTGCGGACACTATGAGTTTCTAGCGATGCCATTTGAGCTCACTATTGCACCAACCACTTTTCAGACATGCATGAACAATATCTTCAAGGATCAGTTAAGCAAGCATCTTCTGGTATTCTTCGATGACATATTGATATACAAAAGAACTTGGGAAGAACATTTGAGACATCTAGATGAAGTACTTGGGATTTTACAGGGACAATCACTATATGCCAAGATGTCCAAATGTGAGTTCAGCATGCAGGAGATGTTATATTTGGGACATGTGATAGGGGGAAATGGGGTTCAGGTACACTTAGAGAATATTTGAGCCATATTGGATTGGCCTACACCCAAAAATGTGACAGAATTGAAGGGAGTTTTGGGTTTTTGCACTTACTACAGGAGATATGTCAGTGGATTTTCACAGATGACTGCACCCCTCACCGATCTTACCCAGAAGGGGGCATTCAGTTGGTCAGAGATAGCACGATAGACATTCGAAAAAAATGAAGAAAGTAATGATTTCATGCCCAGTATTAGCTCTCCCATATTTTTCTTAGCCATTCGTGTTAGAGTGTGATGCCTCGAGAGAGGGAATAGGGACCGTATTGATGCAGAAAAATCACCCCATTGCATTTGAGAGCAGAAAGCTCAAAGACTATGAGCGCCACTATTCAATATGTGACAAAGAAATGTTAGCCATTCTTCATGCACTAACCAAGTTCAGGCAATACTTAGTGGGTGGCAGATTCAATATTAAGACATATCACAACAACCTGAAATACTTACTGGAGCAAAAAGAGCTAAATGAGAGGCAACAAAAATGGGTTAGCAAAATTCAGGCCTATGACTTCAAGATTGAGTACATAAAGGGAAAGAACAATGTGGTAGCAGATGCACTTTCTAGATGACCAACCACCTTATCCCTTATGAGCATCTCATCAGATTGGAGATCTCATCTTTTGGTTGAGTACTCCAAAGATAAATTTGCCTGCGAACTATTGGATGGACAGATTCAGGATGACAGGTACAAGATAATTGATGACATCATATACTACAAAAACATAATCTAATTAGTTCCAGAGTCTTCCCTTAAGAAAAATATTCTGCAAGCCTCACATGATTCACCATTAGCAGGACACTAGGGGTTTCTTAAGAATTACAGGCAGATTAGAGAGAGGCTCTCATGTAAGGGCCTCAAGAATGATGTGATGCAGCATGTAAGAAAGTGCAGTTTGTGCCAAGAGAATAAGATAGAGCACACCCACCCAGCCAGTCTACTACGACAATTTCCTATCCCCGAGAAGAAGTGGGAAAGCATTTCCATGGACTTCATTACAGGGTTGCCCGAGGTTTAGGGAAGAGACTGCTTGTATGTAGTGGTGGACAGGTTGACCAAGTTCGCTCACTTCTTTTCCATTCCCTCAGATTATTCAGCAGCACAGGTGGCATAACTATTTTCCAGAGAGGTATTTAGACTCCACGGGTTACCCAAGCATATTGTTAGTGATAGGGACAACAAGTTCACGGGAGCCTTTTGGCAAGAGCTTTTCAGATTAGTGGGAACCAAGTTAGCTATGAGCACAAGTTATCATCCATAGAGCGACAAACAGACATAGATAGTTAACAAGTGGATTGAGGGATACTTGAGGAATTACGTAGCAGGTCAACATAGGACATGGATCAAATGGCTACACTTAGGTGAACATTGCTACAATATTGTTGGTGTGTAAACTGTTCTTTATTTTTTCAAGATAGACCTAGGTTCTATGCGGTTTAGGGAACCAACAAACCCCCTTTCCACCGGCCCTTTCGGCAACGGCCTACGAACAGATTGAGGTCTCACCCGAGGAAAAGTTATGGGGAGGTTGCGGAATCAGGTTTCCACTACCAGGTGATGCGCGCTTCAACAGAAAGGCGAGCAACGCACTGCAGGACTCGCGCTGCGAACTGGGGATTTTGCGAAGTTCACCTACTTTGAGGTTACACTTATACACTAGCGCATCTAAGGACTGCGCGGCTCGGAATGGCTACTCGACGATAGGACAACGCAACTGAAGACTGCACTACCTCTTACACCCATACATCTCCGACAGACTTTACTTAGTGTAAATTACTCATTCAACAAGTACCTTATGTTGCTTATTTCACGAACTTATGCAATATGATGAACTACAATGCACTGCGCACTTCCGGTGCTGTGCTTCAGGGAATCGCACGATACAGACTTCGCTGACTTACGTGTTTACCCAATACACATGCATTCACCATGTTTAGAATTTCTTCCACATTCAACATTCATTCATATGCATTCAACACTTAGCATATTATTCCTATCATTCATTCTTCTGGATAATACATATGAAAGCAAAGATACAATTACTTATAAACAGAAACTTAACCATTCAACAAAAGTAAATGCACATTCAATCACATAACACAAGGATTTAACGTGGTTCACCCCCAGGATGGGAGCTACGTCCATAGGAACTGTTGTTATATTATCAATGGGAAGGGTACAACAGTTCCAGTCTACGCACTCAGCTGCAGACTCTCTTCTCTCTTCAATAGGTCTCTGCGCACGCAGCTGTAGATCCTTTTTACAATAAGTCTCTTAACAGAGATAAATATTCAGCAATATTCAACGAAGATTCAACCCTTTCCCTTACAAAAGTGCCCCTTTATATAGATCGTTCGCTTAGGTCACGTCTGTTACAATGCATGTGGGACAAAACCCTAAGGTTACCCAAAATTGGTGCGGTTACCCTGCTAACCAAAATCTGTTGAGCTATGATAGCGACTTCACCGTCGTGGCCACCATTCCGCGCCATCTCTAGCTTCTGACTGCACGTGGTCACGTCGCTTTCAGCCCCTTTGCCGAGCGCATGCCGATGGATCGCTTTCATCCGTCGTTCCTTCTTTAACGGTTTCGTGCGCCCAGTTCATGTAGTCCGACCGGTCGCTTTCCTTCTTCACCACTCCTTACCCGCCTCCTAGGAATATCAAAGCATCTTCCCCAAAATAGATCGCCGACCGATCTCACCGGAACTTATGCTGCTTTCTGTCCAAAACTCTGTCGTGCTTGATCTTCGCGGCGCTTGCACTTCGCCGCGCGGTTATTCTTACCTTGCTACGCTACACTGTAACTTCGAAGCTCCAAAACTATATTGCACAAAAATTCCTTAACTTGGGCTGAGCCCAACAGGCCCCTAACACTTACATGTGACTCGTCCCCGAGCCACTTGCCATAGGTTCGCTGCGCTACCCTTCGCCTTGCTGATCTATCTTGGTAGCGAATTCCTGATAAGTTGCGGTTAGCTTTGCAGCTGTGTCTTTGGCGTCTTGCTCAACTGCCTTTACAATTTCTAACACACCTGGTGTTAGATCTTCCCGAGTCTGTTCTTTTACTGTTTTCTCGACTCTCGGAGTTCTATCTGTTTTTCTTCAATCTCTTGCGAGATAGCATGAGCTTCTTCCTGCAGGGGCTGTGATTTTTCCACGGTTTCTGCCTCCTTTTCTCTTAACACTTGAAGTTCCCTCTTTAGTTCTTTGACTTCCGCAAATCGGCGGAGTCTCTCGCTTGGCAGTAGATTCTTCATCTCCGCGTTTAGAGCGTCTAATGCTGCTTGTTTTTCCTGTAAGCTGGTTTGGACCTGCAGCAGTCGAGGGTCCTCTTGCAGCGCAATCCATGCTCTAGTGCTTCATCCAGCAAGCTTTGACACTTAGCTATTTCGCTGGATATGTTTTCTGCGGCAGCTTTCACTTCTGCTGCTTTAAGCTCTATCTGATCTGGTGGTGTCTTCGAGAGATTCTGTGCTTCCAAAGTGGCAAGCTTTGCTTTATAATCAATCTCCATGTCTGCCATTTCAGCCTTAATATCGCTGACTATTGAGCCAATATTAAGGATTGTGTCTGCGAGCTCTGGCTGCTCGTCGCACTCTAGTATCTTTGCCTAGACCGAAGTGACAGTCTGCTCTATTCTTCTTCGTTGCTCATGTGCACTATCAAATGCCCTAGCCTTCTTTGCACTTTCTTCCTACAACTGTCTATAGTTTGCTTGTAAGTCCTAGTGTTGGTTCAGAGTGACCATATCTCTATCATGGATTTCCTCCACAACTTGCAGGTGGAGATTGTGTAGACCTTCGAGGGGTAACTTATTGATGTTAATGTCCACATGTTCTATTCTCTGCGTGCCCGCCGCTACTTCATCGCGCAGTAAAATTACACTTAGTGGGTCAATGCGGACGATGTGCAGTTACGGTGCCATGGTCAGAGCTAAGGGTGTTTTCTTTGGTTGCGAGGTGTCCCCTGACCTTCCTTCTGACTCAGATTCTTGAGCCAAGTCGCGCTGGACTTTTTCCATCTTCGTCGCTATGCCTTGCAGAGTGGTGAGATTATCTTGCAGACTTGCTTGAATCTCCTCATTCTTACTATCTTTGAGGGCTAGCATGTCTTCTAGATGTGCGCTGACCTTGGACACGATGATCTCATGATCATCATCATGCAGCCTTGCTTCTGATGGATCCCTTGTGGCTTTCTGTTTCTTTTTTTGTACCTTCTCCTGTACAGAGCTTCCAGGTTCTTTTCTTTTTCTTGTCGGTGACTCTTCAACGATCTTTGTCAGGGATGGAGTGCTTTCGTTTGTGTCGATGACCATCGGCCCTTCGACCTTCCATTCATCTAGCCATTCCTTCATGATGAGGTCAATACCCACTTCATCTAGGTGATAGTTCCCTGCGAACCATTCGAGATTCTTCTTATGCGCCTTTGGTGAAATATAAATGAAATGCATGTCAGCTTTAAAATTTAAAGTGCGAATATACTTTGTTGTTACCTCTTTCGGGATGCGCGGTGTGCGAACGATGACATCGCACAGCTGTTCGTAGTATGTGAGGAATACTTCATTTGAAGCACGTTATCGCTCTGGTTGCAAATTTGCCCAGAGGTTTGCATATCTAGGTCCTCGACAATCATTGATGAGCTAAGTGAGACCAACATAATGCCTCAATTCCTTCCAACCTACAAAGGCGATCAACTCCATCAACCAACTGTAATGAAAAGTAGTGCCATTGACTTGCGTGTTGCGGACATCGTCCAGAAAAATCCTTCAGCAAATATTGACACTAGTTAAACCTGACTCCCTGCATTGCCTTCGCAGCGAGGTGAATTGCTCCTGTTGGTACTTCTGTTGGTCTTTCCTTCCGCAAGACTTTTCCTGCAAGCAGTTGTACTACAAACCTCGTAGCATCATCTTTTAAGTAATCTGTGATAAACCCTCTTTATCCTTTGGGAATTTGATATTCCTCCTTCATCTGCGCGGCGATCTCTTGATCTCTGGTTTTGCCGGCAAAGAACTTTTTAGGGTCGTCACCTCACTTTCTTAGCCCCGTGATCCTATGGATCAGGTCTATGTTGAGGTCGACCTTTCTGTCCACCAGAGGTAACCTTGGTGTGTGCGCGATATCAGTGTGTGCACCACCGCATTAAGTCCTGGACTCCATTCGAAGTGTGGAAGCCACAGCAGGTTTAGAAGCCCCGATTCCAGGACTTCAGACAACCAGCTCTACGCTACCAGCAGAGGGTTTTTTTTCACGTCCATTCTCCAACACATATATCTGTCTAGATGAAATTGTGGGTATTTCGGCTCGTTTGGATCCTTTTGTTGTTGTAGCAAATCATAGTCCTCGAACTTGCAATCTGCGAGCTTGCCCAACAAGTTTTATTTTGGCTTGACATGACGGGATATCGACGGTAGTGGTATTTCATACTTGGCGTTTCGAGCAACCTTTACGGCCGGTGCATCTGGTGCACACGGAGAAATATACTCTATGGTTAAAGATAATGGCAGCTCTTTGTCCTCTGGTGGAACTTCTGGTATCTTGGAGCTCATTACGTTCGACTTTGTTTTCTCGACTACGGGTTCCTTACCCTTGCTTTGCATTGGTGCAGGATGTCGTGGTGAGCGGCATGAACCCTAGCCTTTTTCTGTAACGACCTTATTGGCAAGGGTTCTCATCAACCCTGCAATCCCGGTTTGTTTAAAATCCCTCACAGCCTGCTCAACTGTGGAATCCTGCTCGACTGTGGAATCCTGCTCAACTATGGAATTGTCAGACATTCACTAGAACTTGCTCTGTAGACTCACCGAATTACTTAGCACTCATTGCAAAGAGACTGAGACTATGGATTGTAGAAAAATTTGAAGGTTTCAGTAACGCCCATGAGTCCAGTCATAGCAGTATTTATAGGCGCAGTTAGGCTTAGTCGTGCCCCTAAATGACTAGATAAGCATTAATTGTCATGTTGGCCAAATCTGTCGAGGATTTCAGTCCTTTCCTTCATTAACTACTTCAGAACGGCTAATTTTGCGTTAAATGCTCAAGCGGTCGTCGACAAAATCACTGTATAATGGCTAGTTTTCAGCTCTAACGGTTATTTTGAGGTGTTGCGTCAAACTACGCAGACGGATGTCACCACGCTTAGCGTGGTGAACTGCACGGTGTCATCTTAGAGCTTTGTATTCTTCGCATTTCCTTTGAACTGTGCAGTTGCGTTTTGAACTTCTCAACTGTGCGCTTCTACTTTTTTTTTTCTTTTTTTTTCTTTTTTTTTATATCTGCGCAGCTTCACTTCTCTACTAGTGTTGCGTGGTAGATGCATTCTTTCCATCGAACTTCGCGTATCAGACCAAAACTATGTACAGACTCTGTTCAATTTCTATTGCCCAATTTAAACTGTACTTGACACTTAGAAATTTCCTTCTCTTCTGATCACTAAGGGTTTTGCAAAGTAGGACTATCCCTGTAGGGTTTTAGTCTACTTCCATTACAAAACTTGGTAAGTTATCTCCGGCTAACGTCGCTAACTGAGCTGCACCACCGTTAGTAACATGCATAACAATATTTTTTTTTGTATGTTAGAGGAATCGGCAACGGCGTTGGTATCGTACTCGCGTGACACAGAGTCGAATCCCGTCAGCTACCACTATAACTCCTAGGTGGGCCCAGCGAACCCCCCCTTGACCTGCCTGCGCGTTTTCCCGGGCTCAAACCAGTGATCTGCATAGCAGCCCCCCACGCCTTAGCAATGCGTGCGGTGGCCAACTGGCCTACCCATGGGAGCTAACATGCATAACAATATATGGCCCAAGCCAATGCATTTTAAATTTTCCAGGAAATTTCATGAACTTACTATCAGACAAGAGGACTAGGTCTCCTACCTGGAAGAGTTTGCGCTTGATATGGTGATCATGCCATGCTTTTTCTTTGTCCTTCTACACTTGCTGGTGAAAGTTTGCAATGAAGCGATATTCTTCCAATCCAACCAAGTGTAGAAGTCTTTCCTCTATTGTTTCCTCATCTTCCATGCCTGTGAATGTAGCAATCCTTAAGCTTGGTACAATATACTCCATTTGCATCACAACTTCCTGTCTATAGGCCAATCTGAAAGGTGTATGGCCTGTCAACTTCTTACAATTTGTTCTGTATGCCCATAATACGGCCGGTATTCTCAGGTCCCAATCATCCCTATTTACATTGCATACCTTTGTCAGCGCATTTTCCAATACCTTGTTGAAGGCTTCAACAGTGCCATTAGCTTGAGGATGGTACGATGTAATCCTCTGATGGTAGATGTGGATCTCCTCAATAAGGGCTTCAATAGTTCTGTTCAGGAAGTGAGTTCCTTGATCACTCATTAAAATTTTTGGGCATCCAAATTTGGTAAGGATGTTCTCAAAGATGAACTACGTGGCAGTAGCTGCGCTACAGTCCTTCACTGGTTTAGCTTCTACCCATTTGGTTAGATAATCAGTCGCGGTGATAATATATCTCGCGCCAGTCCTCTTTCCCAATGAGTTAATAGGTCCCATGAAATCAATATCCCATTTGTCAAATGCTTGCAGTGTCAACTGCGGTCTTAACGACATTTCATCTCTGCGCGATGGTTTCCATGTTCTCTGACAGACATCACAACTTTGGCAATGTTCCTTTGAATCTTTATGGATTGTAGGCCACCATAGCCCTACTCTTAATATCTTTTGTGCAGTATCTCTTCCTGTGTAGTAACCTCCAAACACACATGAATGTTCCTCAGCCAATATAAATGGCTTCTCATGTCCTAACACGCATCTGCGCAGCACTTCATCTGGTCCCAACTTGTATAACTGTCCCGAGATGATAGTGAAGTCTGCTGCTCTAACTACCAGCTGCTTTTTCTGCCGCATAGTGAACTCTGTGGGTGCGACTCCGGTAGTCAAGAAGTCTACAATATCTTTGTAATACTCATATGCGATCTGTATGGCAAATAACTGCGGGTTAGGCAGACTGTCTTCGAGATTTGTGGGTTCTTCGCCTGACTCAATCCTTGAGAGATGGTCAAGTCCTAGGTTTAGTCTGCCTGGTTTAACAATAATTTCAAAGTCATACTCTTGAAAGAGTAGTAACCATCTGCATATTCTCCCCCTTAACATTGGCTTATTGACCAAGTACTTCAAAGCTGAATGGTCAGTGTACATGGAGAAGTGCACACCCAGCAAATAATGCCTGAATTTCTGTACTGCGTACACCATAGCTAAACCCTCTCTTTCTGTAGTGGTGTAATTATTTTCGGTCGAAGACAGCTTTATGCTCGAAAATGCAATGGGGTGATCAATGCCCCCTTCACCTGGTTGAGCGAGCACAATGCCCAACGCTATAGATGAAGCATCAACGTGTACATGAAACTGCTTATTCCAATCTGGAAAAATTAGGATATGCGCAATTACCATTTTCTCTTTTAGTGTGTCTAGTCCTTTCTCGCATTCTGCGTTCCATATGAACTACACTTCTTTCTTCAAAAGTTTTTCCATCGGCGCGGTTATCTACGCATAACCCTTGATGAACTTTCTGTAATATCCTATATGTCCCAGTGTCGTGCGAAGCTGTTTTACTGAATTCGACGTTGGTAAATTCACAATGACTACGATCTTCGCAGGATCAACCATCGGGCCTTGCTTGCACACAATGTGTCCTAGTAGAATTCCATAGGGTACACATAAAATACATTTCTTCAAATTCAAAGAGATTTGATGTTGTCTACACTTAGCTAACATCATTCTGAGGTTCTCGTAATGATTCTTGAGTAAACCAAAGACAGTCCAATCATCAAAATAGACTTCTAAGAACTTATGGATAAAGTCCTTGAATGCAGCCACAACAACTCTGGGAAATATAGCGGGTGCATTCTTCAACCCAAATGGCATAACTGTATACTGATATGATCCCCATTCAATAGCAAATGTGGTCTTATGTCTGTCTGCTTCATCAATCCTGATCTGATGGTATCCAGAAAATCCATCAGTAAAAAAATAGGCCTCATTTCCTCCAACATTATTTAATACTTCATTTGTAAAGGGAGTAGGAAATGGGTCATGTAACGAAGCATCATTCATCTTTCTCCGATCTACGCAGATTTAGATTTCTCCTTTTGTCTTTTTATCTTGGATAACCACGGGGCTTATCCATTATGATTCTTCACTGGCTCAATGATCCCTGCATCAAGCATCTTATCGATCTCTGCCTTCACTCTTTCTTTGTATCTAGGATCCAGTCGATAAGGCCTCTGCTTAACGGGCTTCGCGCCTGGCTTGAGAGGTATCTTCATGACTCCAGAGTTGCCCAAAATGCCTTTCATTTCGGCAAACTT
This sequence comes from Larix kaempferi, assembly GCA_027924585.1. Lineage (NCBI taxonomy): Eukaryota > Viridiplantae > Streptophyta > Pinopsida > Pinales > Pinaceae > Larix > Larix kaempferi. The sequence goes on from BSBM01000502.1 coordinate 5,008,953, forward strand.
TGTTGGAAACAAATCCTGATACTCATGTAGAAGGTCTGCGTTCTGCGCGACCGTTTCATCATCCCAGTAATCTCCAATGGATGTGAACTTCGGCTCTTCACTTGTGCCAATGTTAATTTTTCTTGGTTTGACAGGGCCACTCATATCTGGAATTTCTAATGGAGGTCCCTCTACATTGTGCGCTCCTTCGGACTAAGGTGTATTGATGTTGTGCGGATCCTCCTCATTGCTCTCCTCCTGTTCTTCTTCATCTGCGGAGAGGTTATAACATTCAAGGGCATATTCTATCTGTCTTGCCCATTCTAGTTGTTGGTTCATAGTTTATGGTCTATCATTAAATATCTTTTCTTTGGTGAACTTTAATGTCTCGTTTATACTTGGGCATTCGTCTTTGATAATTTGCAGAGCTTCGTTTATGCTTGGAGAGTCATCTTCGAAGCTAAACGTTCTTTGGAAGTTCATAGTCATAATAGACCAATCTGTTGTTCCTCTTCAAAGCTCTGTGTCTGTATACCAATTCTCTAGAATCTACTCTAGTGTGTGCACAAACAAATGAACCCATTCTGTCTGTGGTCTTTTTTCCCATGCTTTTGAACAGATATCTATGTGATCCCTTGGATTTGTTTGTCCATTATACCTTTCCATTGTCAGCGCAACTTTCTCTATGAATTTGATTTGCATCATGTGCTTGCACTGTTCCCATGTGGTCAAAGTATGCTTATGCGTGGCCCACCATCTGGCAGGTGTAGCGCGCAATGTTATATCCAATGCTGGTATCCGATGTTCAGCTGAAACTAATACAATATATTCTTGAATAAATGTATAAACGTTAGTTGAACCATCATAAGTGGGGAGTGGACTTACCTCTGTTCCAATCCAGCGTAGTGACTTTGTGATCTGCGCACATCGCCTGGCAGATACTTCATGCATTCAACTTTGCCAATTCTCCAGTCATGCGTCGGAGTCTGATACGCAAGAGCTGTCGCATTGCCAACTAAGCGTTCCATTGGTTGTAGGTTTGATGTAGTCGTCCTGATTTGCAGTCATCTTGTAGATGCGATCAAGGTCTTGTGCTATGGATTCTTCCTGTATTCGTTCACTGTATCTTTCTCCTTGCAAAGGGTCCAAGGGTGTGATGACCCTAATATCCTTGCCTTCGAAGATCATCTTTTTGGTTTTCGGGTTGATGATCACGAGGTTATCCATCACCCAGTCTATCCCCAATAATGTTGGATATGGGTTACCATTGTCGATGATCTCAATAACCTCGAAGTCTACTGAACTTCTTACTCCATCGATGTCCACAAGTACGTTCAAAAGTCTTCCAAAGGGAATAACTTTCTGCTGATTTGCTAGTCGTAATTGGATCGGTGACCATGATAAGCTTGGGTTCCCCATATGTTGCCATGTCTACTTGGTCAAGACATTCACCTCTGATCCTAAGTCAAGGATTATCTCATCCATCTCATAATCTCCAATCTGCGCACTGAGCCTCATTTCTCGGCCTGTTCTCTTATGCCTCTTTATGTAGTGAACTGCGCTCTGGGAAGTATTTGTGCTACTACGTGGTTCGTATTGGTCTAGTAAGTTATGGAATTCCACTAAAGCATCTTCGCTTTTCAATAACTTCATACAGCTCCGTAAGAACTGCACAACATAAGTGCATGTTTCTGCTGCAGTACATGTTTTATCATACGCTGTTGGCATATCCTTCATATTCGTTGTTTCACTTCACAATAGGATTCTTGGTGTCACAGGTGCCGGTTCTTTGAAGGTCTCCCTTGCTTTTGTGAAGAATTCTTTGTTCTTTCTAGATTGAAAGCAAGTGCTTTCCCAGTTGCTTTCCTTATCCAGACCCCTTCAGCAGGAGTCTGCTTAGCTTGGTGGTCTCCAGAAGTCGAGGCTTCTGGTTCTTTATCTTTTCCTGTTGGAACGCCACTTTGTGTCACAACATTAACATTTGGATCTCTAGTTCTTTTCTCTGCTGCGATCATCTGAACATTTGGGTTTGGTGCTTCTTGTTTTCTTTCTTGCATCTTTGCTTGTAGTACTGGGCATGCCTCAATAACATGGTCAAAAGATTTACAGTATCTACATGTAGTACAAGAATTCGTACAGTCTCTAGATAGGTGACCTGGCTGGCCACAGCTATAGAATATTACCTGACCTCTTCTTCTTCCTTGTTCTGGGCCAGTGTTTCTTCCTTGGAATCCACCACGGCCTCTGTATGCGCCCTGGTCATACTGCGCATTATCATTGTGTTGCGGTGTTTCCTCTTGAACTCTATAAACATCATGCTTCCTTTCTATCATTAGTTCATATGCTCGACAGTTGGAATAATCATGGCCAATTGATTTACATAAATTGCAATACAAATTCTTGGGTGTTCGGACATATTTCTGGATCAAATAACAATCTTTTGGGTGGTGTCCTCTAGTTCGACAAATCTCACACCATGGCCCTTGTTGCTGATTTAGTGGATTCGGTGCTCCACTGTTGAGGTACTCTTGAAACAAAGGGCAGCGTTCCTTCGGGTTTCCCTCTCCCTTGCATCTTGTACACCAGACTTCTTCTCTAGTTTATTTTCCTTTCTTTATGTCTTGTAATTGTAGTGTTAGGTTTGCTAGCTAGTTCTGGATCTGGACCATTCCTGTGCTAATCTCTCCTATTGGTGAAGCTTCTAATTTCATCGCGATCTCTAGGGCTTCTTCCTACGAAGCAACCTTTTGTTGCATCAGCGGTAGTCTAATGTGGGGCAACAACGCAGCTATGAACCATTCTTGGTGTTGTTACGGTGCGATGTCAAAACTGACTTGATCTAACAATGTTTTAAACTTCTGGTCAAATTCCCATACTGACTCAATCGTTTTCTGCTTAATCTCTTTTAGTTTTGTTATGCATTGTGATTCTGATTTAGGTTTCTTGAACTCTCTTAAGAGGGCAACCTTAATATCCACTAGAGTTCTATTTTGTCCCTGAGAATACTTCATAAACCAGTTCAAGGCTCTATCCTTGAATGTAGTGATGAGTTGCGCTTGCTTAATAGCATCATCCTAGACTTGCTTGACGTTCCAGACGACTTCATATAGAAACCTATGTTGCTCAAGGTCTTCTAGACTCGTTCCTTTAAATATCGATAGTTTAATATCGTCGGTCATTCTCCTTCTCAGAGGTGCAGTGTTCGGTGTTGTGGTAGGGATACTACTGCGCGGAATGTTCTGTGTCAGAATATTCTGAGTTGGAATGTTCTGAGTACTCACGCCTGTGGTGTTACTACTACTGACGTTATGTGGAATAGGAGTTGCAGTATTCTCAATTGGAGGATTCTGCGGAGTAATAGGCTGATAGGTAGCTGATGGAGGTGTTGTTTGGCTATCAAGCTCAACTTGGAACTCAGTGTTTATGTGGAGTTCGTGTTCACTAGGGTTCTTCTCAGTGGTATACTTATATCTTTTTCCACTTCTTAAATTGTGTGTATCTTCTTCAGAGTCGCTGTATGTGTTATCGACCATCGCAGATTCAAAAATTTCTAGGAATCTTACTGCATTCTTAAAACACCTTTCTCAGCTAAAAGCATTTTAATATATAAACTCAGATTGTTCAGATACTTACCTCTCAATACTTTGAAGAACTCTGCCTCTGTTGCGCTGTAGGACTTCAAGGTGTCCACAACGAACTCTGTCACGAAGCCTTGCAGTATGCTATCAAGCCAGAAGTCGACTGCTCGCGTGAGTGGACTATCTACTGCTTTAAGTCTTTGAATGAGCTCTGGGGTCCACTCCGTAGGTACTTCTTGTTGGAAACAGTTCTTTCGCTCTGTGAGTCTTGATAACCACTTGTGAAACTCGTTTCCAAATGACGCGAAGAAAAATTCGTAAATGTCCGCCCATAGGTATTTCTGCAACCAATCTACGTCAGAGAGACGTAGATGCCTATTCTCTTTTCTTGCAAAATCCCTTTCTGTCTTGTCCACACAGTTCCATATTTCTGTTTTGTCTGGATGCCAGTTTTCGGTACTCATCACCAGTTCAAGCGTGGCAACGGAACCATTTGTTGGTGTGTAAACTGTTCTTTAGTTTTTCAAGATAGAGAGAACTGTAATGTCCTCTTTTGCTTAAGCATAGAGAACCATCTCACTAACCTATTTGATTCCCATAGGTTCGAGCGAGCACTGACATTTAGGGAATCAACTGAGGATTGATGCCATATGCACCCTAAGAAGATCCCTGGCATGGGTATTATATCATCAGTAGGTAAACAGGGGCCACATGAACTAAAGGCCACCTACATGCATGACATCCAAGCATTATTTCATGATGCATGCACTGATTGAGTCTCTAGACACTCCAATAGCACCACATGCAAGTCAACTACGAATTAGAAAATAAAGTAACCTAATTAGGTCAAAAGTTAGGTTTGACAGGTGAATGTTATAAAAGAAAGGTAAAGCTAGTAAAGAAGACCTGCTTATATGATTATTGATTTGTGGATTCGAATTGGAGAGCTCAGCGAGCTAAGTTGGGGTTGTGTGCATGCACTCAACTAACTAGTGCATTTCAGTAGCGAAATCTATCTGCCCTAGTCATTATCAGGTTGGCTCATCCAGATCTAGCACAACTTATCTTCAGGTATTACTATTCTTCATTTTTTACAGAGTTCGAGTTATATATTGGACCAAGGAAGTTCGCCCTCTCCGCATGGGCGCATTGCTCAAAGAGGATCTCTTCATATCTAAATATCCAGGCATTTGTTCGTCTGCATGTTGGTTCTAAACTTCTCAGAGCATCATTATTATACTATTCCTGGAAGAGGAGCTTCCCACTCAGCTTGAAGATTTATTTATCAACATTTCTAGCTTTCAGAGGGCGCATTTCTCAGCATGGGCGACTTTCTCTGAGGCTCTCACACTTTCTGCACTAGAGCTGGTGAAAGTTCTGCATGCTTCTTCCATTGTGATCAGAGGGGCCTATTACCCCAGTGCACCACTTCCGGAATCATCATCACCTATCTCGATCCTCCTTTCATCATTCAACAAGCTAGGAAGGGCGCATTCCCTGGAGAAGGTTTAGCCTTATCTCCCTTATTCATTGGCACAATTCTCGCATGTCAGGTTTATATTGATCTCCATCAGCCGATCTATCTATTGGTACGCACATGCATAACTTCTTCCTATTTTATAGCATTTATGATTATCTGGGTATTTGATCTGCATGTGGACGCATGCAAGCTTAGATCAATCCATACTTTCATATTCCCTTCTTGTAGTGAGTGAGGCATAAGACTACTAGAACAAAAAAAATAAAGAAATATCAGTTTGGGAATTACATTTTCTAGCAAATGAGTCCATATCCAAAGCAAATACATAGTACACTAATCCCCCTAATGTTAGTGAAAAATCAAATGAAATACGAAGACCTGTAATGGAAAACACCTTCAACCTAAAATCCTTATATGAGCATTAGAAGGGATTAATACATGACTATGGATAAGAAAAAGAGTTTATAGATAAGGTGAAATGATGATAAAAATATGCCAAATCCAAGGCCCATTAGCTTCTGCCATCCTCCCGAGAGAAAAACCTGGGATAATTTTGTACAACCCTCATTTGACTAACTATAGAAACATCTCTAGAGTCTCTAAATAACGAGTTGAAATGAGAAATAGCAACATTTTCCAAATCTATCCAGGTAAACTCTGTGGTTTGGACTGGCAACAATTCTATAGGCCAAGTTACTGCTAAGGATGCCTATTCTTTCATTGCTCATTCACTTTCACCCATGGTGCATAATTGGTGGTATAAGAAAATTTGGAATTAGAAAATTCCTCTCAAGCTTAAATGCTTATCTGGTTATGCTGTGAGAATGGCATTCTTACATGGGATAATCTTGCCAAAAGGGGTTGGATTGGTCCTAATATTTGCCATCTCTACAAACTTGAATCTGAATCTATCTTCCATTTATTTGTGTCATGCTATTTTTGTACCCTGTTGTGGAAGGCGGTTTTGGAGGATCTTCATTGCACAAGGAGCTGGGGCTCTGTTTCTTTGATTGACAATCTTGAACAATGGGTCATTTCTTATTACCATCACCGATTATTGCCTATCTTCTTATGCTGGGAAATTTGGAAAACCAAAAATTTGGCTATCTTTGAGGAGGAGGCACCTTCTGTCTTGACAAGTTGCATCATAACCTTGGGTATGTGTAAAGACTGTTCCTCAGAGGTCTTGCATAAGAATCCAAGACAAATATGAGCTCCACCTAATATTGTTTATGCTGCTGGTTTCTTTGATGGGGCTGCTCAAAATAATGATAGTGGAGCTGGTATGTTCTTGGAGTTAAATGAGATACATAACTTTAAACTCTGGTTAAATTGTGGCATTGGTTCTAATACAAGAGCCATTAGAGCTAAGCTCTTGGCTTTAAGTGGGCTGGTTTTTTTTGCTTCCAATATTGACATCCCCTCCTAACAAATTTTTGGCGATTCGTTGGTGGTTGTTAATTGGGCTAACTCCAGATCTAGCCTTCACATTCTTGCTCTCAAACAGTGGTGCTCCCGAACTTCCTTGTTGCTTGACTCCTTCACTCGGTGCAATATTGGACATGTGTACATGGGTGCAATATTGGACATGTGTACAAGGAGTTCAATGGTATTGTAGACGATCTATCTAAAAAGGCTCTTGGACTTCAGGAAGGCTTCTTATTTTTTGAAGAATATATTGAGAAAGAGTTGGTTCATGTTGACTCTCTTGAGATCTTTTCACTCTAAGCTCTCTTGCTTGGCCTCCTGCTGGATTTTCGATCATAGTTGTAGTCTTCTCTCGCATTTTGGCTTTGTTGCTAGCCTGTTATTTCAGGAGTTCTTAGTTGATCTGGGACTGTTTTGTTTTTACTGTATTTGGATGGGTTATTTAGTCAACGGGATTGGCTTATCTTCTTGTACTTAACTTATGTTCTCTTTGACTGAATATGAATATCAAGGACCTGTTTTTTTATATTTGAAAAGAGATGGTAGATGATTGTTTTTGTAAATAATATTAACTTATAAATCTGTTATTTTATCTTCAATATCCACCTCCAATGAAATTTATTCTATTTAATCAATATATCGATATGAACGAAGACGGGGGCTGGTAGTTGAATACCAGTGGGTTATGATCAGCGAACGCAAATCTGTAACACTGAGAAGCTTTGGGGTTATGACCAATTGTCCGCAAATCTGTAACACGAGATTGAGAAAAAGAAATATAACACCCTGGGGTATGTTCCAAACACCCAACAGTCAATGTCTATGGCTGTCTCCGTGCCCAAATGCTTCTTCACATATAACAATAACATCAATGTCCAATTGTCCTCTGAACGACCCCAGCTGAAGAAACCTCACCTGCAAAAGCCTTCTCCACCTACTACTCCTTCTCAGAATGACACAGGCCTTGCTGTCGGCACAAGGAGGAGAAGAAGAATCCCATCTTCTCTGAGGATCTATCGGTCCAAGCTTTTAAAAAGTCAGGACACCGATGTGATCTCTTACAGCAGGAGAATCGATGCCCTCTGCAAAAAGGGCCAGATCTCAGAAGCAATGAAGATGTTCCGGGAGATGGAGGGGAACGGGTCGCCTCCAGACTCATACACATACAATATTCTCATCAATGGCCTCTGCAAAGACGCTCAGCTGGAGATGGGTGTGAGCCTTATGGACGAAATGCAGGCCAGGGGCTTTTCTCCCACAGTGATCACATACACCACTCTCATCCATGGCTTCTGCACCGCAGGCAGGATAGATGCCGCCATGGATGTTTTGGGCGAGATGAAGCGCAGAGGAATAGCCCCCAACACGGTCACATACACGGCCCTCATCCAGGGGCTCTGTGATCGTGGGGAGGTGGAGACGGCCGTCCAGGTCCTGAAAGAGATGAAGCTCAGAGGCAATGAGTGCCGCCCCAATGTGGTCACATACACTCAGCTCATCCATGGGCTCTGCCAGAAGGGACTTTTGGAGATGGGCATTGAATTCCTGGACGAGATGATTATCAGTGGCTGCTTTCCCAATAACGCCACTTACACGGCTCTCATCCATGGGCTCTGTCAGCAGGGCAGATTTACTGAAGCTGCTGTTCTTGTGAACGAAATGGTGGCCATAGGCTGCGAGCTCGATGTTGTCATCTACAATTCTTTGATTGACGGGCTCTGTAAGATGGGCGAGCTCGATTTTGCCAGAGAAATGCAGACTCTCATGGTTGAGAAGGGGATGGCCCCGGATGTTTTTACCTACACCAGTTTAATTCAGGGGCTCTGTGATGCGGGTCTGCTGGACGAGGCTCTGGGGTTGATGCAGGAGATGAGGGGTAAGGGAATTGTTCCCAATAGCGTGACTTATACTACTCTGATTAATGGCTTCACCCAAGCAGATAGGACTGAGCATGCATTGCAGCTGCTCAATGAAATGAAGAGTAAAGGTCTTATGCCAGCTGGGGACATCTTTAAAGTATTGTTCAAGAGTCTCTACAGTTAAATAATTTGCTTTATTCAAGTGGGCAAGATCATGAATTCGGTTCAGTTTTCTGATGTTTTCCGAGACCTTACCACTGTAACTAACTATGGCGGCCAAAGGGAACCAGAGAAAATTAAAAGTATCCATAATTATCTTGTAAGTGTAAGGGAGCCAGAGAAAATTACAAGTATCCATGATCATCTTGTACGTGTAAAATCCTTGGAGAATTTTAATAATGTCAAAATGTACCATACGAGATATAGTTATAAATATTCGTAAGGTTACAATGATTTTTTGATTTATAGAAAAATGGGATTTTTTCACATAAAATAATTTGATCCTATCAAAATTTAGGCAAACATTCATTTTGAATTAGGAAATCCTTTTGCGAAAAAATGGAAAAATTAACCAAATACTGAATAGTAGCCCCAAAATTTTCCGTGACAGTAGGTTAGTACAAGTATCACCCTAGATCCCCGTGAATATCATAGAAATTAAACTTCATTATTCAGTTTTGTTTTGTTTCTATAGTGACAATGTTTTATATGCAGATTGGTCAGGGATTAGTTTATAATGGATTCACTTGTATGATAGTCCATAGAATGCAACTGAATACAATTAGACCCTTCCTGTTAACGAAATCTTACGGATTGCTCAAGTTTTCTTGTAACTAGCATAGATCCATTGCTTTTTTAACACTTATGATTATGGATTTTTGATATTAAAAAAGGGGAGTGGCGGTGGGTGCCGTGGTAGGCTGTGGCTATACCGTACAGACCATTAGAAAATTGAGGCTATCCATAGTGGTGCAGCGTGTTGCACTTCAATCCAGCCATGAGTGACACTGGTTTGGGGCACGCAAGCTTTACATCTTGACCGCCTTTGCCTAATAGTCTGAAGACCTTTAAACTGTTTGACAAATTGCTTGCAAGGCAAGATACATCTGAAGAGCATACCTAAGAATCTTTTGGAGAACCCAGGGTGCAGCCGAATTTGGCCAGCCTGGATTGGGATCTCAAAGCTTTGTTTCTGTCTGTTCCTCTTTCCTGCCGCTTTTCTTCAACTTTTGACCTCTAGTGGACATAGGTGAGATGAATGAAGGGGAGGGCTTCTGACGGAGCACTCCCACATAAGGCGTTCCCATGAGCACCTCTTCTTCCCCTTTTCCGATTGCAACGTCTTCTGATGGTGGGCTTCTTTTGCTGATTCGTTTTCCTTTGGATCTTTCTCTTCCACATCTAGTGTGATATCCTCCTCTTCCTCTACCAGTGCCTTAGACGAAGTTTGCTTTCTGAACATCTTCAACCTCCTCTTTATTACTAGGATCTAGAACCTAAAAGCAGTTTCATGTCGTAGCTGAGGCTTTGCTCTGAGTTGGATGAAGTGAGGGTTGCCTTCTCTTTTGCTTGTTCACTATTTGCATGGGCTGCTCTACTTGAGTGGACTGCACTGGATCTTGCTAGGCTTGAAGAGGCTGCCCCATTTTGGAATACTTGGTGAAGTGGCCATATTCATGGCACCGGTTAAACTTGAATGTGTGTAGCTCATAGCCTAGTTCCTGAAGATGGCACTAAGTTCTAACCATCCAAGTTCAATTGCATAGCATTAGGTAGACCTTTTTCCATATCAACCTTGGTGCAACTGCGGGTGGATGTGTACTAAAATGCCTCTAGAGCCACTCTATCAATAAACTTGTTATACCGTTTCCAATTAGTAGCAACATTAGAATGTCCCATAATATGAGCAACATATGGGGAAGATGGATCCAAATTAGGATTGCTGTAGGGAGATATTCTTCCGAGTTTAACTCCATTGTCCAGTGATTTAGATATAGCCCTAGAGGGCCCAGAAAGTAGGGATCGCTTTTGAAGATGAGATCACGATCTTCCTCTAGTTGAAACAAGAAATCCATATACCCTCTTTTGGAAAGAAAAGAGTTGATTGAGCCCTTCATCTTTGATCCAATACTGTTAGCTTTTGGTATCTTGGAAAGTGTATCCAAGTCCTGGCTGTACTTGTGGCAGAAGAAGGTATAGGTACAGACAGAGAACAATTCAGCAAAAGAGGTGCAGGAACAGGTTCGTACTACAGCAAAAGGTACAGTAGGTACTGCAGGTCTGTTTTCTGTGTAGGACGATGGTCTGTAGATGAGGGCACAACAGTAGAGTAGACCAGAGGGCGCAACAGTAGAGTAGACCATAGGGCGCACCAGTAGAGTAGACCATAGGGCGCACCAATACTTTTGTAGGCTTCCAGCACTGAGGGCACATGCATGCACCATCAATAGATAGGAAGGGATAGTGTTATCCTCAACAGTTTGCAAGTGCTAGACAATTTGCATATCATTTCTCAGTTAAGTAAAAGCGGGCGCATGCAGTTGCATGTGTTAGCTTCATTTTTATTAAGCAGTTTGTAATTTTTAGCTTAAGTCTAAGTTCAGTTAGGTTCATGTAGTCTAGTAGGTAGGGTGCATGCTTGCATGCCTCAGATCATCTGTAGTTGAGGTGTTGTTGTTCATCTTTCCAATTTCATTGTACCTACTCTTCTTCTTGTTATATAAAAGAGAAGGCAGGGGTATAGGTTTCTTCATTCAGTTTTCAGTTCAACAGTTAGCAATTTGCTATTTTCCTGTAGTAGATTTTCATTTTCAGAAGTAATGAAAATTAGCAATAGGTTTTGATAGTCAATATTTCTGTTATATTTTTTTGTACAATATTTGTTTATAGATTCTTGCATTAATTACATAGTGCAGTTTTGAGTAGCTTTAAGTTTTCTACTGTTTAGTTTCCTGTAGGAATTCTTTTAGAGTGCAGAATTTGTTTACGATGGTTTAGAAAATCTAACATGGTATCAGAGTGCAGTTTTTGAAATCTTCCAGATTCTGTGTATGGAGAGGCAAGCTGCCTGGAGTATAGAGTATTAGAGGATTTCAGTGGGCATTATGTCCAGGATTCAGTGATTGAAGCAGATCCGTGCCAGTGGTTGGTACATGAACCTGGGAAGGGTTGTAGGGTGTGAAACCCTAGTTGATCCAGTGAATGAAGATTGAAGCTTGTTCAATGGAGCTGTAGTAATGGCCATTCCCAGTATGCAAGAGAGTTACTTGTTGGAGGGAGCCTCCAACTATGTGTTGTGAACATTGAGATTATAGAACCTCTTGGAAATGGTAGACTTATGGTACCTTTGTTATTGCAATAGTGAAAAGGTGCCTCCATAAGACATGATCTTATGCGAAAGGTCATTATCAAGCCTATATATACGAGGCCATTCTTATTGTACAAATCATCTATTCATCTCATTTATCAAATATATTTTATACATTTATTGTAAATTTTAATTAGAACAAGTGCTGTTCTTATCATTGGTGTCAGAGCGAGCACTTTGTATTCATGGGCATTTGGTACAAAAAGACATTATCCGTTCTTCGGGAAATCAGAGATACATATGATGATCTAAAGGAATATAGAAATAAGAGATGGGAGCCATCCTTACAAAGTGAAGATGAAAACGAAAGTAAAACACATAAGCCATCCTTAGAAAATGAAGAAACTAATAATAGTGATGATGGAGAAGAAAAAATCTGCAGTATAAGTGGTTGAAACAAAGATTGTTTAAAATATCGCAAGGATGAATATGATTATGCACAGGGATATGGAATTGCTGATCAATTTGTTGTATTTGATGAAATTCGAGAGAACAAGGATTTAAACGAACAAGAGAAGGAAGGATTCTATTATGACTTCTATGATGGGCTGTTTGATAAGGACAAAGTTCAGCTTGACGTGTTAAGTGGCAATGAGGATGATGGGTGGATTGACAATAACAATAAGAATATGATATAGTATGAAGAATTATTGGAGCCCATGGAAAAAGATTTATTCAAAAAAATCTGTAATGAAATGCTTTTCCATCCTGGGTTTGTTACTATCGTGAACAATACTCGAATTGTTAATAAAGAGAATTCCAGTCCTTATGAGGGAGAAGACAATGAGGTACAAGAAAATTTTCAGAATTTCCTGTCAAATTTCACGAAAAATTGGCAATGTCCCGAAAAATCACGATTTTTTATGGCTGCCGATTTTTCAGGCTGAATAAATCGCGATTTTTACAAAAAGTTGGATCTCACGATGTTTATTAAAAATCGGTGATTTTTTCTAAAAAATCGCACCATGATGGGAAAAATCGCAGGGAGGCTGGGCTGCAGGCTTTAAGGCCAATTTTGAATTTTTTTTGGTCATTTTCATAGCTTTAAAAACACGGATTTTGTAAAAAAAATTGACCAATTTTGTACAAATGGCATTGAAGTCAATAATAATATTAAATGGTAATGTTAAAAGTGACATTCTCCCTCTCTTTTATTTTCCATCATTTTGCTTAAATTTTTAACATTACCATTAATTGTTTCAGGATGTTTGGAGCCGTTCCAACCTCATCAGATTTCATATGCAAAAAGTAGAATTTTAGATCCCATTCAAATTCAACAGACTTAATAGTTTTCAGTATTTGAGGATTGCAACGTTTCCACTAGATTCTATCTTGTATGAGGGTAAGGGATTGGAATTTAATCAAGCACATCAAACTCTCTACGTACCTTGATGTTGGTGGTGTTGATGCCTGATTGTTGAAGTTGATTGAACTTTTTTGTCACGACCTTAATAAAAATGTACCCTTCAGTCAATCAAAATCACCTATTAAGCATGGGAAGCTTTTTTTACCTTATTTTTAATGCTTGGGTTAGGAAGTTTCATCAAAATTGTACGGTTTTGACTAATGTCCTTGGAGGAGTAACCTCGAGATTTGAGGTGGAGGCAAGGGCTAGAGCCTAGAGGAGGGGGGATGACCAATGTTCCAACCGGTGTTGAAACTTCCGAATTTCCAATCTTTGAAACTTTGATGTATCATTTTTTATTTGGCATCACTACATCATATATTATCAGTGCTTTCTCCATATTTATGTGCCAATTTGTTTATTTGATGTTGTTGTTGCTTTATATGTTTAAAATTCTGAAAAAATGAATATATTTTGTATTTTTTAATGTTTGTTGCTTTGCCGATTTTTTCGCTGATGTTGCCAAGAAGTTATATTTGGGACCCTTGTCGATTTTTTGCCGATGTTGATTTTTTCAACTATGCAAGTCTGACCTACTTCAGAGCGGACTATTTAAATCAGTGTAACAACAATCATGATTTTGGATTGGATTGGCCCTCAAACGATCTGATCCAAATATTCCCAAGCAAAAATCGTGCTGACCGGTGAGTTTGACTTGCAATTTGACTCATCACAGGCCCAACTTGCCTATAAAATCCATTTTTTATGGGCTTTACTTCTTTTTTTTGTAGTATGTTTCAGTCTACTCTGTCAGGTGAGGGACAGTGTCCAACAGAGCTACAGGTCATGGTTTTATTGAATATCAATGAAAAAATGTTTCTTTTAATTCAAAATGTGTATATCTTTATTTTTTTTTTATTTGCTGTTTTTTCCCAATTCGATTCAAACTCTTCCCTCCTTTGCCTCGTTGATTTTTTGCTGATTCCGAGTCTGGTAACATTGATTTAAATGTTCTGTTGTTTAGATTGTTCACATTTCTTTTCTTCTCTTGGATCATTTATTTGAATTTTCAGTTTTCCTTTACTATTTTTTTGCATGTTGTGCTTGAACTGAATTTTCCCAAAGAGGTATTCCAATCCCATCAGTGGTTATTAATTTATTTCCTCCCTTGGTCATAGTGTAGATTCACTCCAAAAACTTGTTTCCTATACTGTTCTTGAGACGTTCACCCACTGTACTTCTAAAGGGTGCTCAATTTATCTCAAAAAAATCTATAGTGGGTATACTTTTTACAGGCTAGGAGTTTGCATGATTTACATTATGTTTACATGTAGGAAGTACCTTAATGGAGTTCTAGGGTTAGGGCTTTACCCTTGGAGATTGGAGATTATGGTTTTGTGATAAAACCCTAGGGTGGATTGGTGAAGAAAACAAAAGGAGGACGTCTTGCCTTGGAAGTTGTGTTGGAGAGATTCTTGCACATTGGATCTTCTTGGTTGAGCCAAGGTTAGATGATTTACCATATCTAGGGATTTTTGAATAGTTGAAGTTTTTGTACTAGCCTTGAGAGAAGGCTATGGTATGTACTTGTACTTATCTTGAGCTTATATATATGAAGTTTCTAACTGTCCATATATCGTGAAATTTCCAGATTTGAATTTTAGCTATATATGTTAATTATGAATTGCTATTTACAATTGTTTGTCTTGTTGAATTGATATAAGTAAAGGGACAAATTGTTAAGTGTTTTAAAAAATGAAGAATATAAGGGATCGATTTCACTGCTGTTATACTGTTGTAAAAGTACATTTGAAGATCCGGTTATTGGCTGATAAGTTGCTCTGGAAGGGCTGAAATTATCTCATTGTTTGGTATCTTTTGTTCTTGGATTGCATGAAGTGTGGGGCTTGTTGCCACCGGATTAGCGCACCTGGTTAACGCAGCAGAAATTTATGCTACTGCTCGGTGTGCCCTTGGGGGCACGTCTTGAGTGAAGGCTGTCACTTGATTTTGACTCCTCCGTTTAGGCAAAACTCCCAACGAAGCCAAGGGGGGTAGTCCCTAAGGAATGTTTCTAAGGTTGTTAGAATTCCGTGAAATAGTTTTTTATGTTTTTAGGAGTTGTTTTTGGGTAATGATTAAAAGGTTCCAAGATATGTTTGCCACAAAATTTAAAGAGTCTTTCACTAGCATAAATTAAAGATCACTGTAAAAATAGATGCACGATACTTGAGATGATAATAAGCAAATAAAAGTGCAAAAGGACCAGTGCCTTATGGAGTCAATACAGTGTAAATAGATAGTGCTGACCGAAAGGGAAATGTTGTGCAAATGTCTCTTTGTTAATTCTAGATTATTATGATGTGAAAATTGTTTAGGGAAAAAGGGGGAAACTCCCGATATACCGTGAGGTACAGGGATGAATGTTCGGAAATCAAGATTCGGTGGCTCCGTACAAGGACATGTGGGCTGGAACGGAGTCTCGAGAGCGGTGTTCAACACTACACCAACAAGGATGTAGTTTAACTGGTGCTTTGAGGTCTCTTCCTAGTGGTTCCCGCGTTCTTAGTCAGAATTTCCCCACACAAAAATTGTCGAAGTGCCGGATTTTCAGTTATGTTGAGGGTAGTTGATTTTATTAGGTGACTATTAGTTAAGTGTGAAAAGTTAAGTAGTGCTTCCAATTGCTTTTGGTGTCCCTCAACTCAGACGAACTGCTGGTGGGTAGAGCATACGCAGTGTAGGCAAATAGTTTATGTAAATTTGAGAAAGAGGACCATTGTGCTCTCCGATAGACAGTGCTCTTGACCTGCTTTTCAGCGAGGTTCAAGAGACTTTGGATTCCTTTTATTAAACAAAGTTGTATTGTGGAAAGTAAAATGCAAAACTGAAAAAGATATAACTCACCAAGTTTATGCGTCACTTTCTGATCAACCTCCACTAATTGGCAATGCCTTTAGGTGGAGGTGAGAGCATACTTCGTGGCGACGAAACCGGTTTTATTTCTAAGCTACTTTTGCAAATAAAATGAAAATTCCTAAAATGGAAAATAAAGTATACACCTTGCACTTCCAAAGTGAGTGTGTGAAGGTTGTGGCGTTAGAAAAATTCAAATCTCAAAAAATTTGACAATATGCGAATCCCCCCAGGGGGGATGGGGTGTGGGCGCTGAGTATCCCACCGCTCTTGTTTAATATTTTTACAAATGGAAATGAAAAGAAGAGATGCTCCTTAGTCCATTTAGACTTGGATCTAAGGGTTTACAAGCTAGAAATTTAATGTAATGATGGAAGAGGCCCTTTAGAAGGTAAATTTGACAATTTTTGATGAAATTTCGCCAGAGTTTCTTTCTATTTTTCCTTGGACCTGCTAAAAACCAGCAAGCAAATTTATTAGAATATGATGGCAAACACAAAACAAAAATAAAAAAAATTTGAAAAAAATTTACACTTAGAAAATTTTCGAAATTTTTTTTTGAGTATAAAAACAAGTTTCTAGCTTAGATGTAATGGAAAATAAGACTTCTTAAGGTACTTAGATCTAACTATTTAGTATGCCAAAGTGATATAGATCTAAATGATAAGCATAAAGGTAGTAGATCTACTTCTTGAACACTTTGCCAAACAACAAAAATTTAAAGAGGGAGTAGATTTAGATGTAGAAGTGTTAAAATAATGTAACTGCGGAAGATATTCTATTTATATTATTGTATTCCTCCTCCGGGAGATGATGGTCATGTAATTAATAATGTAAAGGTCATTGAAAGAATCAATGTAAACCCTAGGACATGTGTCGGCCTACAAAAGCCCCCAAAAGATTATTATATTATGTAATTGACCAGTGAAGTAGAGAAATCGGCCCTGTTGGGGAATTTGTCACCCCAACGGAAGAATTTAAATACAGGAGACCTCTCTCACTTCTATTCACTCATTCACTCAAGTAAGTTCGCATTGGTGAAGAAGAGAGGTGCGCACAAGTGGAGGAGTAGCTGATTTGTCTTGGGGAACTTTTGTACTCCGTGATTTCTATATTGAGAAAGGCTTTGTTGGGTTTTCTACCCCATGAGGGTTTTCTAGGATAAATTGTGTCTCTTGTGTTTTATGCTGTGCTTGTTTATCTTTCAGTAATTGTTTATATGCTATATGCTGTTCAAGTAAAAACTAACATGGTATCAGAGCTGGCCTGAAAGATTACATTGTGCAGCCACGAAAAATTAGGGCTTTTGATAGAAGGAGAATTTTTGAGTTTATAGGATTGATCCCCTCAGAAAAATCAAAATTTTGAGCCCAAGATTGAACTTTTTGGTTGGGTAGAACCCTGGGATCAAGCAAACCCTAGTTCGGGATTTGGACCAGAAAACCAGAAAACCAGAAAAACAAAAAATTGCAGATCCGAATCTTGAAGGTCACTTTTGAGGGGTAAATTTTTGGAATTTCCAATATTTGAGCACACCAGCTTGCTTGCCTCAGTCAAATACATCTCCCTGGCCTGTCAGAGACTCAGAAGTTTGAAATTTCAAGTTTGAAATTTTAGGGTTTCTCTGTCAAACCCTAGATCCAACAAATCATTAAGGTAAGATCTACAAACTTTTCTATTTCCAAGCTTGATGAAAAGCTTGAGGGAGCTGAGAACTTCAGATCCTAGAAGTATAGAGTCATGCTCATCCTTGAGGAGCATGAACTAGAAGACTATGTGAAGGAAGGGCTTACAGAACCAAAGGGAGATGAAGAAAAGGCAAGGCATAAGAAGAACCTGATCAAAGTAAAGAGGATCATTGCTGACTCCATCAAGGATCATTTGATCCCCCATGTGTCTTCCAAGAAGACACCAAAAGAGATGTTTGATGCCTTGACTAGCCTGTTTGAAGGAAAGAACATCAACAGAAAGATGACCTTGAGAAATCAACTCAAGGGTATGAAGAGTATGAAGTCTGAGTCCATGCACTCATACTTCTCCAGAGTATCCCAGATCAAAGAACAACTAGAAGCCATTGGGGATATGATAGAGGATGCAGAAGTTGTGATGACTACTTTGAATGGTCTCCCCTGAGATTGGGAACCATTTGTTCGTGGCATTTGTGCCAGAAAGAAACTAATCAAGTTCAAAAACCTATGGGAAGAATGTGTCCAAGAAGAAGAAAGAATAGTCGTAAGAGAGGAGAAGTTAAATAACGATGAAGATCAAGCTTTAGCTACTCATGCTAAAGGTGGAAAGAAGAGGAAGGACAACCCTAGTCCTCGAGAGGACTCTCCAAGAAGACCCCAGAAGAAGAGAAGGACCAGAAAGGATTTCTCTTCAATTGAATGTTACTCATGCCACAAGACTGGACACATTGCAAGGAATTGTCCAAACAAACATGGACAACACAAGAAGCAGAAGAAGAGGTTTCATGCTCATGCAGTAGAAGATAGTGATGATGATGACAAGACCAGAAATAATGAAGACTCTAGTGAAGAATATGTTCTTTTCTCAGCACTCACTGGTTCAGTAGCTCATGGAAGTGATACTTGGCTAGTGGATAGTGGAGCTTCAAAGCACATGACAGGATACAAAGAATCCTTGTCTCATCTCATCCAGAAGGAGTCTCCACACAAGGTAAAACTCGGAGATGACTACCAATATCTCATCAAAGGTATGGGAGAAGCCTCTTACAAGTTGTATTCTGGGAAGTCCATGAACATGAAAGATGTACTTTATGTACCTGGGTTGAAGAAGAACCTTCTATCTATATCAGCATTAGATAAGAAAGGTCTTCGAATTGCATTTGTAGATGGTGAAGTTCTCATGTGGCCTAAAGGGAAGACGATTGATGATGCAGTAGTCATTGGAGTAGAAGGAGGAGGACTTTACAAACCGAAGGGTCATGTAGATGCAGCAATGATGGCTAGTACCATGAACCCCTGTGAGCTATGGCATAGGAGACTAGCTCATGTACACTATAAGACCTTACCAATTGTAAGTAAGGTGGTGACTGGATTACTAGAGATCCAGGTGGATCATCAAGGAGTATGCAAAGGGTGTGCTCAAGGGAAGAGTACGAAGAACCCATTTCCAAGTAGCGACAACAAAGTGAAAGGTATTCTGGATATCATTCATTTAGACATTTGTGGACCAATGTCCACCACCTCTCTAAGTGGGTATGAATATTATGCATCTTTTACTAATGATTATTCTCGCAAAACCTGGTCTTACTTTCTGAAAAATAAGAATGAAGTCTTTGAAAAGTTTAAAGAGTTCAAGGCGCTCGTAGAGAATCTCTCTGAAAAGAAGATTAAGATCCTAAGGTCAAACAATGGAGGGGAATATACCTCAGGGGATTTCAAATATTTTTGTAAGCAAGTAGGGATTAAGAGGGAGCTCACTGTCCCTTATAATCCACAACAGAATGGTGTAGCCGAAAGGAAGAATAGAACGATCATAGAAGGAGTAAAGGCTATGATCCACGATCAAGACTTACCCATGCATCTATGGGCAGAAGCTGCCAGAACCGCAGTCTATGTACAGAACATGATCGCCCATAGTGCTCTTGGCAACAAGACCCCTGAAGAGATGTTCACTAGGAAGAAGCTTGAAGTCAGTCATCTGAAGATATTTGTATGTCCAGTGTTCATCCACATTCCAAAGGAGAAGAGATCGAAACTAGAGCCTTCAGGGAAGAAGGGAATATTTGTGGGTTATAGTGAGCAATCTAAGGCTTACCGCATATTCATCCCAGGATTCCATCAGATCAAGATTTTGATGAATATTTAGCTTTCAACAAGTCTAAGAAGACTCATGAGGATGCAGAGGAGTAGGAGGCTCCCAAATTTGCAGAATCAACCAAAGAACCAATTCCAAATGTTGAAGGTGATCCCACCCCAGAGGATCATGACATGGCAGAACCTCAAAGACTTGAGGAGATACCTCATGTGGAGATCTCTCGAAAGAGAAGACCAGCCTGAGCACGTGAATTAATCCAAGATGCAGGAAAGTATGGTGCTCCAGAAGGCTCCAGTAGAGAGATCAAGAGACCAATGCCATACTCCAACTATGTTGCCTTGATGTGCAATCTTGTTGAAGAAGAACCAGCTTGTTTTGAAGAAGCATTAAAGAAGAAGGAATGGCTGGATGCCATGAATGAAGAGTATCAGTCCATTATCAAGAATGATGTTTGGGATGTGGTACCAAGACCGAAGGACAAATCGGTTGTTTCATCAAAATGGATCTTCAAAACAAAACATTCAGCAGACGAAAGCATTGAAAAGTACAAGGCAAGATTTGTAGCTCGGGGATTCAAAAGGAAGGAATTGATTATGAGGAGACTTTTGCTCCGGTAGCCAGATATACTTCAATTAGAACCATTCTTGCCTTGGCAGCCAAGATGAAATGGAAGCTACATCAGATGGATGTAAAGACTGCTTTCCTGAATGGAAACATAGAAGAGGAAGTATATATTGAGCAACCAAAAGGATTTGAAGTAGAAGATAATAGGTCAGATGTATGTAGGTTGAAGAAAGCACTTTATGGGTTGAAGCAAGCTCCCAGAGCATGGTATGGAAGAATTGATAGCTTCCTGATGAGTTTGGGCTTTACCAAGAGTAAAGCGGATTCTAATCTTTACTACAAGATTATGAATGATGAACCCATGATACTATTACTGTATGTGGATGACTTATTTCTGACTGGAGAAGACAAGCCTATTGTTGAATGTAAGAAGAGGCTTGCAACATAATTTGAGATGAAAGACCTTGGCAAGATGCACTATTTTCTAGGTCTTGAGGTATGGCAGTTTCCAGACGAGATTTTCTTGAGTTAAGGAAAATACACAGTAGAGATCCTAAAGAGATTTGGGATGCTGGATTGCAAGGCCATGACTACTCCGATGGTGACAAATCTGAAGCTTCTGAGTGATGCTTCTTCAGAGAAAGTGGATGTCACCATGTATAGACAGATTATTGGGTCATTGATGTATTTGACCAATACTCGTCCAGATATACGTTTTGCGGTAAACACATTAAGTCAGTATATGGTGGAACTCAGGAATGTTCACCTAATTGCAGCAAAACATGTGATGAGATATCTGAAGGGTACGTTGGATTATGGACTCAGATATGCCTTAGATAGTGAGTTCGGACTGTATGGGTACACAGACTCAGATTGGGCCGGAAGTGCTGAAGACAGAAAGAGCACTTCAGGATGTTGCTTTAGTTTGGGATTAGGTGTGATCTCATGGCTCAGTAGAAAGCAACCCTGTGTTGCACTCAGTACAGTGGAAGTTGAATATGTTGCAGCTTGTTCAGCTTGTGGTGAAGCAATGTGGCTTCGCAAGATGTTGATAGGATTGTTCGATGCAGAGATTGATGCTACGGAGATACTTTGTGACAACCAGAGTTGCATCAAGTTGATAGAAAATCCTGTGTTTCATGATAGATCGAAGCACATCGAGATTAAGTTCCACTATATCCGGGATATGGTGCAGAGGGGAGCTGTGAAGCTCGAGTATGTTCCTACAAAGGAACAAGTTGCTGATGTGCTGATTAAGCCTTTGGCTCGTGTGAAGTTTGAGTACTTTCGAGACAAGCTTGGTGTGGTCCAGAGGGATCTCTCTAGGAAGAGAGATTGATGATGCCTATCCGAAAGGATAGATGTCTGTCCGTAGGGATGGATGCCTCTCCAAGGATGAGGGAAGATCAGTACTGGCTGACTGATGGTTCCAGCTCTCACGAGCTGATGCCTGTCCGGAGGGATGGATGCCTTTCCAAGGGTGATGGAAGATCAGTACTGGCTGACTGATGGTTCCAACTCTCACGAGTTGATGCCTGTCCGGAGGGATGGATGCCTCTCCAAGGGTGAGGGAAGATCAGTACTGGCTGACTGATGGTTCCAGCTCTCACGAGCTGATGCCTCTCCAAGGGTGAGGGAAGATCAGTACTGGATGACTGATAGTATCAGTACTTAGTTACTGATTGTTGTTGCAGGTGTTCCAGCTGATGGTACTGCTGATGAGGATGTTCCAGTAGATGGTGTTCCAGCTGACGATGATGTTGTTCCAGTTGATGGTGCTGCTGATGAGGATGTTCCAGCTGATGAGGTTGCTGACAACAGAAGATGTTCCAACTGATGATGTTGCTGATGAGGATGTTCCAGCAGAAGAAGTTCCAGTTGACGAAGATGCTGCTCCAGTAGATGATGTTCCAGCAAGAGGATGATTGCTGATGATGATCATATTTCAGCAGATGATGATGTTGCTACTCCACAGATGTTGCCCAAGACAAATGATGATCCAAAGCCTTCCTACGAAATATAGAAGTTCACAAGTTAGTTGTGCAGATGTTGTTACCTGCAGAATACCTTCCTAGTTAAGAGCGAGTGTTAAAATAATGTAACTGCGGAAGATATTCTATTTATATTATTGTATTCCTCCTCCGGGAGATGATGGTCATGTAATTAATAATGTAAAGGTCATTGAAAGAATCAATGTAAACCCTAGGACATGTGTCGGCCTAGAAAAGCCCCCAAAAGATTATTATATTATGTAATTGACTAGTCAAGTAGAGAAGTCGGCCCTGTTGGGGAATTTGTCACCCCAACGGAGGAATATAAATAAAGGACCTCTCTCTCACTTCTATTCACTCATTCACTCAAGCAAGTTCGCATTGGTGAAGAAGAGAGGTGCGCACAAGTGGAGGAGTAGCTGATTTGTCTTGGGGAACTTTTGTTCTTTGTGATTTCTATATTGAGGAAGGCTTTGCTGGCTTTTCTACCCCATGAGGGTTTCCCAGGATAAATTGTGTCTCTTGTGTTTTATGCTGTGCTTGTTTATCTTTCAGTAATTGTTTATATGCTATATGTTGTTCAAGTAAAAACTAACAATGGAGGGATCCTTCAAGCCAAAGCTTGCTCTTTGGTGTTGTTCTTGGAAGCCCCTATAAGCAAAGTGTTAGTCTTTAAAAAGTTGCCCAAAGAGGAGAAGATACAGCCGAGTTCAAATCCCCCTTAAGCTCTGTGATCTGCAGCTTAGAAAACAAATCTTGCAACAAAAAATATTAGATCTAGTGTGTTAGAATGAAGAGAAAGCCAAAAGAGCCTAAATATAACCTAATATTGTTGGCTACTTCTAGATGTCTCTAAATCAAAGCACAAGCAAACAAATTGACATATGCAAATGTTTACTCTATCTCAAATAAGCTAGATCATGCATATAATCTGAAAACAAGAAAGCATCAACCACAATATCACCTCATGAGATGATCATTCAACACACTTGCACAGGATGGCCCTCCAAAGCCTTCAACATGTATAAAAAAAAAACTATCGAGTTACAAAATGGCAGAGGTTCTATGCATCCATGGAAATCAATGGAGCATAGACCCTGCTTATATAACCTCTCAATGGGAGAGAGGTCGAATGCATGAGAAGGCATGCGAATCCCAATCCGTGGAGTGATCTACGTATGATTCTAACACTTGGAGTTTTGGTTTGGTGAAGTGGGATGAGGTGGCTGCCACCTCGTGAGAGGGGCGCCCCTCTCCCATTGTAATCCACGCCCACCACATGGGAAACCTCGCCCATCAACTCGTGAACCTTTGTTCAAGCTTTGACGTGAACTTGCATCCGCGTGACATTTGCCCACGTGAATGAATCCGCCTATGCGAATAAGGAAGGGCACACTCCTCAAAATAATAATCAAACTTTTGACTTTTACTTCAAATCAAAATGACGCTTTATAATTCTAATGTATTCGCCCTCCTCATTGGAATATAATGCCACCCTTTTTCCAATGTTTTTAAAACATATTTTGACTTTTTTGATTTTTTGTCTTTTGTGCACTTTGGTTTTTTCTAACATTAAAATGCCATTTTGTCGCATTTTTAATGAAAAGTGCTCCCAGAGGCGACGTAATCGCTCGGAACTTGGAGAAAGTGGGCACTAGGGTGAAGAGGACTCTCTGAGCGTCAAAACGAGCATCCCCGCGCCAAAATCCGCCTCCAGACCACTCCTTTATTACAATTTGAATTTTTCCATTTAAACCATTAAAAAATGGTCTAATTTACGGAAAAAATTATTTTTGCCAGAATTGACTCAAACGCCTAGGGGACCTAGTGCATGTCCATACGACTTATTACTGATGGCTAGCATGCAAAAAAAACATAGACACATAGGCTTTAATAACCCCCTAAGATCGACCACTATGGAAAACACTCCAGCTTTGGAGGTGTGAGTGAAAACTCAGGAATTATACGCCATTGAAGAGTAGTGCATAATTCCTAAGGAAAAAACACTCTAGAGTATCCCTTTGACGACAAACCCTAAGGTAGGCCAAGCCTTTTACAAAATAATCATGCTTAGACCAACTTATTACAATTCCCCCAAGGGGGTTTGGACATGCAAAAATTACAAAGGGCAAAAGAAAATTTGCCTGATGAACTCTGAACTCTGGCCAATGAACAATAATATTGTTCAAGTCTTTTGTGGTTCACAAGTTGTCCACCATGGTGCAACTTAGTGGACAACAGGGCTGTTTGAAGAAAATTATTGTGATCTTTCCGCTGCTGTTTTATATTTTAATTTACAACAGTTCTAAGGCTGAAAATTCTAGGGCTATGATCCAAGAAACCTTATATGAAGAATGCGAAATTTCAGTTTTGCATTAATTGCTTGAGTGCATGAAATTTTGATAAATTTCATCACAATCTCCTTCATCATGCCCATGGAGGCCACCCAAACAGCACTCTGGGGGATCCCATTACAAAATACACTACTCTCCTGAAACCCATCGACGATTGTTAAACAAATCTTTATTTTCACAAATATTTCCTTTTTGGAGTTTAGAAAAACTAAAAACAAAATGCTTTATTTTATTTACTCCAAAAATAAAATTTCACTTAACTTGTGGTTGTACACCTCCATGTGCATCTTCCATGTTCAACCTTGTCTCTTCTCTATCCATTGATTCTCTAACTCTATTCAGAGTACTAATGGAGTTGTTACCACCCAAAATGTAGGCACATTTTTGGAGGCATTCTTTTTGGCAGTAGTTAAAGGATGATGAGGTTTATGAAGGTAGATTGTTCTTGGATGTGCACTTTGGGAGCATGATTCAAGCATCCTCTTGTTTATCACCTTTTCTTTCACATGCTTGGAAGATGCTCACATCTTTTAAGGCATGACTGATGGTTGATTTCACACATTGGGAGCTAGAGTTGCATATTTGGAGGCATTTTGGACCCCTTAGCGCATTTCCACTAGCATGAAAACACACATGAAAAGGAGCACCCACATTATGAGGAGATATTGGAAGGTTTGTGGTATATTTTGTAGTCAAATGCATACTTTTAGAGGAGTGCCTGCCTTTGAGGAGCATACATTGACTTATTGACTATCCTAGGGGGTAGTTTAGAGTTTCATGCTCAAGGATTGATGAGCGCTCTATTAAGAAATGGACTAGACTCAAACTTGGAAAAAAGGCTTTAAGTCATATTCAACACTTGTATTCATCTAATAATATCAATTTATAATACTTTGATCACACCACCTTTAAATCTAGATCTCATCGACAACTCATCAATGGATAGGGATGACACCTCATTACTAGATAAGGATTACAACTCATAAGAAGGTAATGTTGAGCTTTCTGATTGTCTAGGTACTCATAGTCTAACATTCGCCCCTCAATTACAATTCTAAATAATTATACCAGTAAGGAAACAATAACTGGTGCATAGACTAATGTTGTCTTCGATCTTCAATTTGAAGCTTCTAAATTGAGCTTCGATGAAAAACCACCAATTTTGGATATTGAATAGTTCATTTGAAATTAACTTTGAAAGAGAAAAGAAATTCTGGAAGTGAATAGTTGCCATGTTTGAACATTCCTTGCTAATTGGGGAAAAATAAGATCACCATTTTGCTTTCAATGAACAAATAGGATCACTAAGGTGCTCTTTGAATTAACACACATTTAGGTGTCAAACAACATCCCAATGAATAGTTGAATTATTATCAATAGCTTGTTGAGGAGACCAATTGCCATGTTGGAATTCCCAACTGTTGATTGCATTTTGATTGATAAGACTTCAATACTTGAAGTCTGACTATCATCATTGATATTCCCCCTTGTTAGGTGTAAGGTGAGAAGAATCTGGAAGGAACCCAAGCTTGAGCTTTGGATTCTTCTTCAATAGCTCTATCATCTTGTTGTTTGATACCATCTATGCCTTTGGTTGTTTTGGTTGACCACTAACCAATTTGGAGTTGATGCAGTTGACTACTAACCAATTTCATCAATGTGGTGGTTTTGGTTGACCACTAACCATTTTTGCAATATACTCCCTCCTTAAGGTGAATGGGGGTTCAATTTTGTATTCATTAGTGTACTCCCCCCCTTTGAGGTGGAAGAGAGTACCATTTTATTTCATTTGTGTACTTGCCTTTTTAATGTACAAGGAAGTACCAATTTAAATTTTAGAATGGGCCATAATCTTGTCCAAAATCATCATTTGGAATAACTGATTGAAATTTGTTTGTTTTTGTAATTTCACCATTCAAATATGTCTTTACCTGTGTCTGAACTAGATAGTAAGACTTGTGGAACTTCTTGACTTGTTGATTCCATCACCAAGAACTTATCTAACCATAATGAACTGTTCTTTTCTGAACCTTCTCTTTCGTTTGGCATCTATTCGAATGATGATTTTTCTTCCCATAATGAAGACAATGATGGAGATTAAAACTCTCTATCTCTGGATGGACAACTCTATGACAAAGCTAGCATTCATCCTCAATTTTATCCTCAAATTGTTGAATATTTGAGTCTTGACTCTTCAATTTTTCGGCAAGAAATTCTACATTGTGGAAGTGAATTGGTCTGGAATAGTTGAAAATATGAAAAGTAACTTATTTATTGCACCGAGTGAAACAAGGTGCTCTATAACCCAGTATGGGGGAGATGTTGTAACGTGTGTCCATGTAACGTTACACACGAGTATGAGGGAGATGTAACGTTTGTCCAGTAACGTTACACGAGTAAAAAGAGAGAGTAAAAAGTAATAAATTATATTATGTCGGTCATTAATAAATTCATGTCGGCTCATAAAATAAAAAATTATTGAAAGTATTTAAAAAAAATCCATGTTAGCTCATAAAATAAAATATTATGAAAAGTAATTAAAAAATCGATGTTTGTTTATAAAATAAAAACTTAAAACTTAAACCCGGATCTATCAATCAAGAGATATCAAATTTCTTGAGTTTAAATTTAAAAAAAGAAATACACCTCAAGAAATTGGATCCCTCTCGGTGCTTGATAGATATGGGTTTAAGATGGATCTATGCTGGTCATATCCAAGACTTGTCCTATGTTTGTTGTCACAGATTTCTTCCCAAGGTCTAATGATAGGCTTGGAAATATCATCTTGTGCTTGATGTTCTTCCATGCATTCATGATAATTTTCTTTTGTAACTTCAAGTTTACGTTCATTGATATTGCTTTTGGTGTCACTCCTGGCTTCTTGTCGTGACTCAGCTTCAAAATTGTCTTCATCGGTTCACTATTTATGAATAATTCCTTCTCATGATTAGTTAAGGAGTCATCAACCATGTCATGTTTTGTATTTGTGTCACCTAGTTGTACTAGGTCATTTGTGTCCCAAGTAGCATCAACTGTTTGTATTAAGTCATTGGTGTTATAAGTAACATCCATCATTTGTATTAGGTCATTGGTGTCACAAGATGCATCAACCATGTTCTCAATTGGCTCCTCCTTTTGAATTAATGTTGTTCAATGCGCTTCAATCAATTAATCCTTCTATTCAACTTGCTTTTGAAGATTCTGAACCAAATTATCCAAATTTTGTAAGTTGTCTTAGAGTTCTTGATTAGCTTTTTGCAAACACTTTCCTTCTTTACCCATGTTTTAATTTTGTCATGCTTGTTTGTGTTACACTCGCTTGCTTTTATGTCAACTTTTGGGTGTAGGGTACTATCGATAATACACCCCAAAGTGTTTTTTTACAATGGTTTGAACTTTGAGCTTGATGACTCAGTGGACCTCCTTATTCAAATTTCAGGCAAGCCTCTTTTTTCAATAGGGCTTCTTGTAACTCCACCCCTTTTATAATTAATGAATAAGATTCAATGTTTTAACTGTGATTCAAAGAGACACTTTGATTTACAATTTCCACTTAATGCAATGTATGTGATGATTGAATTGTTGAATGGTTGAGTGTTTTTTGCCTTGTACACCATATCTGTTTAGTTGAATGAGAAATTACAAGTGTGATTTCAACAAGTCAAAACTAAACATAAAGCATAATAAGATCATCCACCATCGCACACGTACAAATGTACTTAGAAGTCAGATCCCCTTATTCAAATTTTGGGTGGATCTTAGGACACAACTACCACCTCAAAATGAAGAATTTTATTTGAAAATATGGTACATAGAGCCTTGAATTAGACTTCTTCTGATGATCAAATCCTTTGAACCTTTCTCAAAGATATATTGAACAAAGGCAAGCTGCTTCAATCCCATTTAAAATTCAAACCAAGACTAATAGGTGCATCTACTTCATATCTCCTTATTGAATCAAGGACTCAAGAATTTAATTTTAAAGCACACTAAAACACCCTTCTGCCCTCACTCTTTAGAAGCATAATATGAATAGAAACAAAATGAATTGATTCCATTTCTCAAATGTGAGATAAATGACATTATAAAAAATAACTCATCATAGATGCCAGATTGTGAGGTAGAGTCACATTGTTTGCAAATTGGAAAGATCCATGGATGACTACTGGCTGGAAACGATTGTTTGAGCATTGTTGAATAAGACAACATTACCTTTGGTGGCTCGTTTCATCATAAGATTCCTCTACTCTTTCTATGCACTGTATTGTGCTAATGCATACACGCACTTGATGAATGATGAAACCATACTAAAGCTTTGAAAAATCTTCAAGATTCTAAATAAAACACCACCCGAATGATAGTGATAGATACCCAATGATCTTAAAAAACCAGAAAATTCGCCCTTGCAAAAGCAAATTTCGCAGGGCTGCATAACGACTCACATGAGGGGTCCATGGATCTCTTCATGGACTACTTACCTAGTGTATGTGTTGCCTTATTATGACATAGCCTTCAGGAACATCACTTGTTATTGGAAATTTGGATGGATTGTAATGAGTCAAGCCTTCCTACCGTTAGAACTTAACTTGAGCATCAATAAATGCATTATCATGCTTTCTAGCAACTTTGTTAGCTTCGATTTCTTCAAAAAAATCAAAGTGTTTGTAATGTTGAGAAATAACAAAAGTATCATTGTTTCTCTATAAAAAAACTCGTGAGAATTTGATATGGATCAACTATAAGTTCAAGCTTTCCATTGAGCCATAAACAAAATTGCACATTTCAGATCTAAATCCTAAGGTTGGCATGTTTCAGATATGTTTACACAAACGACTAGAGAGGAGGAAATCAACCCCAATGATGGTTTCCCAAGATTCATTCACATGCCAAATGATTTGAAAATGGTTGTCTTGCGCAATCAAGTAGGCATAAAAGAGATCTTTAGAACTCGCAGCATGCTTGAACCCCTGCCACTACTGCTTCACAGATTTCCATGTTGCATGTGAGAAGGCACTAATTTTGATCGCTTTTGAATAACAGTGACTACCTTAAAACAAATTTGGTATGAAAGACATCACTTTTAAATTTTTATAATAGATCCGTGTCATGTTTCAAATAGAGGGGGGGGGTGTTTGCTCTCCTATTTTTTTCTTTTAACAATATGTTAGTTTTTCTACTTTAATTCAATATTATCTAGGATCTTTAACTGAAAGAATAACAAGCACAACAATACACAAAAGACACAATAGTTTTCCTCGGGGAAACCATAAAGGAGAAAACCCTGCAACTTCCTCAAAGATAGTTTCGTCACTAATACAATATCAAGCCAAAAATGGAAAACCCCAAAACAAGTCTTCTGCAGCTTCTCTCTTCTTCACCAACGAACTTGTCCTCTCTCTCTTGCCTATGCGAGCTTGTGTGAGTGAGTGTGTGTCCAAATGAGAGAGCAATGCTCTCTATTTATACTTTACCTTTAACTTGACCTTTTACCTAACTAGGTCGGCCTCAACTAAAACTGACTGGGCCGACTTCTCTAGGAAGACTCAATAACCCTATTACATTTGACTCTAGGGGATCTATCGTCCCGACTTACAATGGAGGTTTTACCTCAATGACTTTGCATGACCAAATGCAATAATGACATCTCCGACTGGAGGGAAAAACATCTCCGTCGGAGGTACAAATAAAATACAATAATAATATCAATATAAAATACAATTGAATATCTTCCGAAGTTACATTTACATCAACACAATATAGTTGTCACCTCTCATTTTAGCATACATTTGCACTGAAGACTGCTGGCCATATATGCCATGTCCTTCTAGTTGATGTGTTATATCGAGGGATGAAGCGAAGATACCAATTCGAGTTGGATCTGATTCAAACCTTAGATGACACTTTTATTACGGAGCCTGCAAACTTAGAGAGCTATTTGATGCCTTCCATAATCGAGAATTCAAGAATAAAAAGGGCAAGATTTGCAATCATAAACTAGATCTATGTCCTTTCATAAACCAAATCTACACTTTGCTGGTTTAGGAAGTGTGTCTTCTCTCATGGATCACTACCATGGACCAGTTTCATAGCGTCACTGCCACTTCATCATTGGCTATTCAATGGCCTCCCATGGATCACTACCATGAAGGATTTATCAAGCCCATAAGAAGAAAGGGGGTCTGATACCATGTTAAGAAATGGACTAGACACAAAAACTTGGTGGAAAAGGCTTTAAGCCATATTCAACACTTGTATTCATCCAATAAGATCAATTTATGGTACATCGCTTAGATCACCTTTAGATCTAGATCTCATTGACATCTCATCAGTGGATAGGGATGGCACCTCATTGGTAGATAAGAATTGCAACTCACAAGAAGGTTATCTCAGACTTTGTGCTCTGTATAGGAATTCACAATCTAACATGCTCCACCCAAAGGGGCATCGAAAGCATTTTTCAAGGTGAAAAATGGCACATCTCCCTCGAACTCCCCATATAAAGGGGCATTGTTAATTACTTGGCATCCATATTGAGGGATCACAAGAGCATCATGAAGAGCATTCCACCTAAGGAGGAATCCTAGACATCTTTGTACAAGGTCAATGCCCTTGAATAAGGGAGGTTGGTAAGAGAAAGCATATATTTCTAGGTGAAATGCTCATAATCCAAGGAGGGGATTCATGGTGTATTTATTGGGCATGTTCTAGGAGGGCACTCTAGCTTTGAAAGGTGTAGTAATTTCGACCCACCTTTTTTACATATATCAAGAAAAGGTAGTTGTTTTGGGGTTTTTACTTTTTATGACTATTTTTGGTAAATAAGAGATTTTCTTGGAGAACATCCTATATGGGATGATAACATATGGTGCATGATTCCTTGGTTTGAAGTCAAAAGCTCAACATTGAGAGGAGTGCTCCACATTTGAAGGGATGGAAATCATATTTTATTGGTATCTTAATGAAGGGCATCCTAGATCTAAGGATTGTGATAACAAACATTGCCCATCACTTGCACATATTCCAAAGGCACACCATCTTCGAGGCATTTTGTTGAGATATGATTTGGTCAAGGCCTAAAAATAGAAGAGAACCCTAATCAAGGAGGATGACTTGGTCGTAATTCACTTTGTTTGAGGTCAAAAGGTGAGCAGTTAGAGGAGCATGCCACATTTAGAGGGGGTCGACCATATTCTTTTGCTATATTTGGTGAAATGTGGAGCCACCCAAGGAAGGCATTCTAGATTTAAGGGGCATTAGTTTCTTCATTGCACATGTTCCTATGATGTACCACCTCTTAAAGTATTTTATTTGATATTTTAATTGTTGAAGAGGTCAAAGGCCACATTTTGAGGTAGCACCTTAGCTACATAAGGTACACATGGCATTACTTTGTTATTCCTTGGAGGAATGGTCCCTTATCTTGAGGAGCACTCCCTTGACATGGTCTTTATTATTATTTTGATGGAAAATTGTTTATGAGTGGTTATCTTGAAGATCGTTCCAAGAGGGACACATGGCATAGCAAACCCTCATACATTGCCAAAGAATCACATTTTCAGGAGGCTTTTTGCATATAAGCATGATAAATGGCATCAAGCATTCATTCAAATCCTTGATCTTGCTTATTTTATTATTCTCGTGGAGCAACCAGACTTGAGAGGCTTTTAAGATGTATTTTTTATTTTTTAAGGGGAGAAAGTGGCTCTAGAATCCACTTATTATTATTTTATTGTAAGAGAGGTTGATCTGAAAATCTGTATGAAGAGAAGCCCTCTCATTTGTTTAGGATGGTTGGATTTGTGAGAAGATCCCCTCCAAACCTAGCTGAAGATCTATTGGGAGGAAGAAGTTTAGGGGCTTGTAAATGCGACGTTCATTACCTTTTTTTTTGTATTTTCATGGATGTATTTGGTTGTTGAGATTACTCTGACAAATCTGTTGTAATGTCTTTGCATGAAGGGCATCTATGCTCCCAAAGAAGGAATAAGGTTGAGGTGAAACCCTTGTGACTTGTTGTTCATCATTGCTCAATATTTGTTTCTCCATGGTCATTTCTATTATTTGAGAGGATGTTGTCATTTTCTATTGTTCAATGGTCGCACGTTATTATCGTTGAATTGTAATTGTTGATAAGGTGCACCTTTGAAAGGGTCGTTTCTTTAACTTTTGGTTGGTTAGTGCATGTTTGTAACAACCTAACTATGCTTTTTTGCATCTTGTTTGAATCCTCTTGCTTGTTGACCTCGAGTCCATCACCCATTGGATTGGCATTGGTCTTGGTACACCATCACATTATATCAAAAGTTTATCTTAACTTTAGGGATTTCCCCCTCATGTAGGAGAAGAGCCAGCCTAAAGAGAGAGGAGTTGTTGTTGTGGTGACATTCGACAACTCTCCTGAATTCCCTTAGGGTTGTACTTGTGTTTCAGGGCTTTATCACTTTGATTGTGGGTTTGGGAGGTAGCAAGAGTGAAGTAGGGATGCCCTCTCTTGCTGACTATCTTTGGTATTTACATCAATGTTGCAAACATCGGCGTGACAAAAAAATCGACAGGGTCCAGGAGACATTGTTTCGAGATATCTCGGCAGCACATTAGCAAACATTGGCAATAAATCAACAAACTTAAAAAAATACAAAAATATTCATTTTTTTTCAATTTTTGAAACATCTAAAGCAACAATAACATCAAATAAACACATTGCCACATGAATATGGAAAGAAAACCGATATATAAGATGTTTAGAGATACATCACACATAAAAAATGGATTGTGTCTTAAATCCTAACTCCCTAGTCATAAAAAAATATAACAAATGTATCCCATGATCATCATGAGTCAATATTAATAATAAATGAAATTAATTAGTTCGACTAGGATACTGAATGCTCTCCAAGGGCAGATTAATTAATGTTGTAGGAGAATGCTTTGAAATTAATTAATTAGTGCCATAAGAATGCGCTGAAATTATTTAATTAGTGCTGTAAGAATGCTATGAAATTAATTAATTAGTGTTGTAAGAATGCTCTGCAAGGGTGAATTTCATAATAGGATCCTCACACTCCACCCTCCATGAAGTCAAAATCACCTTTAGAAAAAATCGGCAATATCTCGGGATAAATCGGGAAAAAATCGGCCCGATTTTTTAGGCGAGTTTTTGAGAAAAAATCGACAAGTAGCAAAAATTGCGATTTCTCGGACGATGTTTGCAACACTGATTTACATATATGAACTTGTGGACTTCCTTCAGTAAAATGCCCATGTTAATGATGATTGCATGTTGCATCATGTCTTGATATCTATACTACTTTTTGTTGATGATGGGAGTCCTACTCTCCCATTCCCCTTACAACTTACAAAGATAGTTGGATGCATTTGTGTAGTGTCCCTTTTTAATAATTTGGAAAAATTGCAAATTTTGGTCAAATTCGAACCTTGGACTAGTGATGACTCAAGCGCTTCCAAATGGCTCCTAAGGCTTTCGAATTGGGTTTGAAGGTATTTGAAGGGTATTAGGACATAAAAATGAAGATGATAGGTGCTTGGATACTCTCAAAAGACTTCTGCAACCTTCATTTGAAATCAGGAGAAAATAGGAAATTTTACTAGTAATTTCGAGGTTCAAACCCCCAAGGGTAGAGGTCACTAATGGCTTCCCAAATGCAGTACGACCCTCCCTACTTTTGGAACAAAGACATGGATTAGTTAGATGATTTCAATGGGCACCCAAATGCATCATTAATCAGTTCCTAAAGGCTGCTGCAACTCCCATAAATCAGAGATTTGTAAACATATCATCACATAGGGGGAAATGAGAGAAAAACACTATAACTTGCTATGAAATTTGAGAGAAATGTTCCAAGGACTTGCATAAGGCTCATGAAACTTCTTCAGTACATTAATGGCTCTCCAAACAACAATAAAACCACTGAGATTGACTAAAACAATTCAATATCAAACAACTTCAAGCTTTTACAACAAGATATAGGGAAAATGGCACCATTCATACATAGTTTGGCATTTTTACATAGTTTCATTTGGAGTTTCGATCTGAGGTTCATCTGAGTATCAAATACAGAGTGTAGACCATATTACAAATAAATGGGACCCCTTGGACTTCCCCAAAGAGATCAACATCTCACCATGTGCGCCCTTCCTCCAAGAGCAAGAATATAGAGAGAAAAGTGAGAAAGATGTAGGAACAAGTTGAAGGAGAGATGGTCACGAGCAGCCCTGTAGCTTCAACCTGTAAACAAATGTCTTCATACAACTTCAATGAAAGGTCTAAATGGCCTCTCCAATCGCCAATTAGGATGGGAATCTTGCACCCTCGAAATTGGTACTAAGGAAAGAAGGATTAACATCCACCTTGCATGGACAAGCTATGCTCCCCAATTTTACCAAATGAGAAATGATCAAAAGTTGCTCTCCTTCTTTCTTCTTTACTTTTATTAACCTCCCAAGCCTTCCATGGTTCGAAAACCCTCCAAGAGCTTCATCCCAACTCGAATTAGGGAGAGATTCCCATGAGTGCCACTTGTCCAACATTTCCTATCCTTCCTCTTCCATCAATTCGAATGGGGGGGGATCTTTGCCTGCCATAACTCCCTTGTGCACCCTCTTGGAGGCTATTTTTAGCCCTAACATGTCATATAGGTCAGATGTCAGCAATCAAGTATGATCCTTGTCATAAGTGTCATGGAATCTTCATCATTGTTGTCATAGAAGCGAGGGAATCTAGCCCAAGTGTCACAATACCTCTAAGATGCCTCTTCCTCTTCCATGGGAGTTATTCTTCCACTCAAATTCGACCCTCATTGATTCATGCCAACTGTAATGATTCTCCAACTCCCCCAAGAACGTTAGACTCCACCTTGGATTCGAATGGGTGAGAATAGGATGCCATGTGGCATGGAGAATCTTGCCTTGTGTGGGTCCCCCACCACCTATGCGCCCTCATGACCAAGTGCCACTTCATTCTCTTCTTATTAATATTTATTTAGCCCCTTTTAATATATATTTGTCAACCTAATGTCCATTTGAGGTCTAATAGCTCCCTTATTCCAAATCTAATGTTTCCACCCCAACCTAGGGAACTAGTAGATTGGTGGAATTTTCCTTTCATGTAATTTATTTGGATGGGGACATTACAATTTGCCTATTTTTGCGAGCTTTGTTGGTTGGTAGTTAACCTTAGTAAGACTAAGTTTATGATCTTTAATAGTTCTAGGGATGTTATATCCATTTGTTTAGTTCTCCTTTAAAGGAGAACATGTGGAGATCATGCTTTCTTATACATATTTAGTGTTTTAGTTCACTAGCCCATCTCAACCTAAATCCCACCTCCTAATGGTTCCTTTGTAAGGGATATGCTTCACTTTATGCCTTGGAGCATCAATGTTTTTTAGATACACTTCTAGGATATCCCTCTGAAGGAGTTCCTCTTCAACACTATCATTGAACCCATAGTTCTTTATAGATTGAAGGTTTGGGGCCTTAGCTTAGGATCTAAAGAATGGGTAGATGTCGAGAAGGTGTAGACTGTTACACTTCATTGTATGACTATGATCTAGTGCATGCAAACAATTACTCAATTTATTGTCTAAGCCAAGTATTGTCCAACCTCTTTGTCTCTTGAGTATTTTCAGGCTCACATTCTATCTTCATAGACTGATGTCCTTGGGTGACCCAACCTTAGGTTGTGAGCAATACCCATATTTGGTACTATGTTCTTTTGAGAGGATTGCTTCTTTAGCTATCACAGAGGGTTGTTGATGTTGGTATTTTGAGACCAATTTGCTTCTCCAGGGATTCAACATCTCCATGGATTGATGTACCACATTTAGGTGCTCCTTAGATGCTGTTCCCCGTCTACTTCCCTTGAAGGTGGTGATCAATAATGCAATCAAAGATAATATTTACAAGTAATATATTCAATTTACTTGGACTTTTAACCCATAACCTCTTGGTTCCAAAATGGCCTTCTTTGTTGACCATTTCCTATGGTTTGTTGATGGCACCATCTTCAGACTTATCTATCTCAGCGTCACTATTCACATAGTATGAGTATCCCTATAGTATTCCCATTGGCCAATTGAGGGTTTATGCCCAATAGTGGTAGGTTGAGACAAACCACCATATTCCTTGTAGCAAGAGAGTCTATCGCATTTGCTCTGTCCATGAGGTAGAGAATGAGAACCACTTCATTTTCCATTGTCTCGTCTATGATGATATTTGTGGGAGTTTCCATTGTTTGTATAAAGGCTCTATAGGTTCCCTCTTCGATGTCTTTCGTTATCTTGATTAGAAGCAACCCTCATCCTTTGAGAGGCTATCACCTTTATACGTAGAGCTTTGCATGAGACTCCTAGGACCAATCCTAGGGCTACCATGTTGTTTAACTCCTTTTAGCTTATCCTGAATGTTTGGTTTTGTAAGCACCCTTTAGGTGTTGGCATTCCACACACGGATAAAGATAGGTCAATTAAACGATGTTCTTCCTAGCATGTTGCGACTAGAGTACCCTAGTATCCTTCCATGCATTATGGGTTTGCTTCTATTTGACATTGAGGACCATCTAGTTCCTTTCCCTACATCTAAGATAGTGGGACACATCCACATTACCAACTTCCTTTCTACTTTCTGATGTTCATCGACCTTGGATGTTAGGGGTGTTTCTAGGGGAGACAACCTACCTCCTTTGAGGACTACTTAGCCTAGACCTCTCAGGCATGAGCATGCATATTATTAGATCCTATATTGGTCCTTCAAAGTGGTGGATGATGGCATAGTTGATCCCTTTATTTCCATTTCAACCATTGATACAAACATGTGACAACATCGATATTGTCTCGGTTTTCATGTCTCATTTTCATCTCTCCTTAAAGGCAATTTGTACATGTACTTGGGCCTTATAGTCTAGTTTTACCCCATCACGCTATGTTTATAGTGTTCATTTATAACATAGTTTTTAGCATCTTAGAGTTTAACTATTTTTCAATCTCTAGGGTCCTTCTTACCCTAGTTCATTTATGTTTTGTTGTATGCAATTTCAAGTCCCAATGACCTACTTTGGTCATCTATGGACTTTAATATAGTTACCTTCTTTCTTTCTTTCTTCAAATGCATGAATGACTATTTTGTCATACTTGCCTCCAAACATTCAAGCCACTTATACATAGAACTCTTTCATGAGAGATTTAGCTTGTACATGACTCTAATACCATGTTAACAAAATGTAAATGAACAGGGACGTTCCAAAATGGACATCATAGATAGAAGCCAGGACATTGAAATTAAAGTTTAGAAACCTTGTCAATGAGAAAAAAATCCACTTTTAAAAACTTACAAGGGATTACATTATATAATGCGAGACCCTTCAATCCTCATTAAGGGAGAGACCATTATTATAATGGTTCAAACTTCCAAACATTAACTACACTTTATCATTTTCCAATCAAAGAAAAATTAAATTACACTTGAAAATATCCCAAATGGATGAATATTTACAACACTATGAATGGCCACAAAGTCAAAAGAAAGGTAGTAAATCCTTGATTAAGTAGGGAGAAGGTTTGCTAACTATGGAAATTGAAGCTGAAACTAGAGAAGAGCCAATGTTGTAGAAGTTGGTGACTATAAATAAAGAGTCTTGGGAAGTGGATTAGAGAAGGAAGGGGATATGTTCAAGATTCAATGCAAATGCTAAGGTAAAGTTTGTAAGGTCATCATCAATAGATGTGTACATAGACAATTTGTTAAGCATTGAGATGGATTAGAGGTTGAAGTTTTCTTAATTTGATTTGGTATAAATTTTGTGGCTGCAAAAAGGTCATAACTTACCGACAAATTAGTCATGCCCTGTGCATTTAATATTGGCCCATATAAAGACAATATCTTGTTTGAACTAGTTCCTATCGATGCTTGGTAAACCATGGCAACTTGGTAGGAAAGTGTTACATGATGAAGAAATTGAGATGTATTAAGTGCGAGCCAATGGCAAAAGGCACTTCTGGAAGCCCTCAAAAGAAAATGATAGACAATGTATGTCTGCCTACTAGTAGTGCTCTTGGGTAGGAAGGATTTTCAGCAAGTTGTGAAGGATGAAGAGGTGTGTTACCTGTTGTTCTTGGAAGAGGCTAAGCTATAGATAAACAAGACCTGCTAACAAAAGTGTGGAAGTTGTTGAGGAATATGTAAACATTATGTCAACGGGGAGCTAGGTTTTCCATCCTAGAGAAGAATTACACACCACATTGGTTTGATCCCAATTTTGAAGATTACAAATTAGGTAACATATAGATTGAGCAAACATGATAATGAGGAGATGAGGAGGTAGATCGAGTAGCTAGATATAGATTTAATTTTGGAAAGCACGAGTCCATGTGGGACACCTGCATTGTTAGCACTGAAGAAGGAAGGTAACTAGTGAATTTGTGTAACCCTAAAGCTTTGAATAATATCACAGCTAAGTACCATTACCCATAGCCCCAAATGGATAATTGGTTGCATTATTTGTTTGGTGCAAGAATAGTTTCTAAAATCAATATGTGAAGTGAATACCACTGTATCAAAATTTGGTAAGGTGATAAGTGGAAGACCAGATTTAAGACCAAGGATGGTTTGTATGAATGACTAATGATGCCATTTGGTCTTTCAAATGCGTCAAGTACATCTATGAGGGTGATAAATCATGCACTTGAGTAGATTGGTAGATTTGTTTTTCATTTTAAAGATGTTTTGATCTTCACTAGGACAACGGAAAAGCATTCACAACACTTGTGGTTAGTCTTTGAGGTGCTAAAAAGGAAAGGTTATTTATTAATCTGGATTCTGGAAGAGTGAATTTTGCAATGAAAGATTCGTGTTTTAGGCATTTGTGATCTTTGTTGAAGACTTAAGCATGGATGAGAAAAAGGTGAAGGCTATACTTGATTTGCCTATGCAAATACAACATTATAGAGGTATGAATATTTCATGTTTCGGTAAATGCTTATAAGAGATTCATAAAAAATTGCAGTGATGTATGTGCATTGTTGGCACACTGCACCGAGGAGAAGACATTTGTATGGACAAAGGCATATGGGAAGAGATTTGAGTAGAAAAAGAATGAATCAAAACGATTTTATTGATGCAAGACTTTGACAAGGCATTTTGTGTTGAGTGTGGTGCTTTAGGGGAATAGCTATTGGTGCATGTTGAGTTAAAGGGGATGACCTGTATGACCTGTTGCAGTTTTCAGTGAGAAGCTAAATGAATCCAAGAAGTATTCTACTTATGATTAGGATTTTTTGCCATTGGACATGCCTTTAAACATTATAAGCACTATCATTTGCATAGAGTTTACTTTGTTGATTGGCCATTAAACTCTTTAAGTATATAACTTCCAAGCTATTCTTATTTGATAAGCTTGCAAAGTGGGTGTCATATTTGCAAATTTACTCCTAGCTCATCATATTAGTGGAAAGTCTAAAGTTGCATGCTTGTGGCAGTGAAAAACGATGTGGGTTTTGAGTCCTTGAAAGAGGCACGTGAGACTAATGATTTCTATGGTAAAGTTGTTGAGTACTTTAATAATTCTGCAAAGTAACAAAGTATTCTTGTTGGTTATATTTGAGGGAATTTGATTTGAGAGTCACACACTGGAGGATTGCTGGTTGGGATAAAACCTTGAGCATGGTTGAAAAGAGATTTCCTATATAGCATAGTTGGCACCATCAAGAGGACAAACCCTCCAACCATTGCTCTCATAGTGCCATGGGATATTTTCCATTCACATGTTGATGTCCCCTAGGAACCTAATATTCCTCCTTCACTCAAGTCTACCTAACATTCATGTCATCATTTTGGCTAAATTGCTCAATCACATTTTTACACAACAAACTAGATTTTAAAGATGTGAATGCAATTGACCAAAAAAGGTGACTTTTTTTGCTCCCCAAAAGGCAGTTGCCAACACAATATGTCTTGTTGTGGAATGCCATTTCTGCTCATCCCTAAAAGGAATACTCTACACTAGCATATGTGTTTTCCTTCCCCAACATACAAAAACCTCCACAAATGAGATGTCACCTCTCAATTTACTTGAAGAGCCAATCTAATGTCTGGAGGACATTCAATTACATTTCCTACAACGGAGGAGCTAGCACTTAAAAAAAAAATTCCCCTTCTTGACAAGGAAACCATCCAACATACTTGGAATTTTTAATTCAACATTTAAAAGTTTCTCTTCTTGTAGTAGCTTCACCTCTGATCTCCTAAGTTGCTCTTTGATAGGTTCTGCAGCTTCTGCTAATACTTGGCATTGATAACCCAGATTTCCAACCTTACCTTTAATTATCAATCCAAGGTCGTTAACTTTAAAAATGCCTGTACTGTATATGCAATCTTGGCTGTTTTAACTTGGTAGGCCATTATTCATCTACAATTATTGTTTATGGGGGGTTTTCTTTCTTGAAGTTTTTCCTATTCTATTGATGTTGAAATTCTATATAGCAACTATAAAGAAATCTAATTTTGAAATAATTCCTACACCAACTGAGTTAATTCAGCCAAATGCATTGCTACAGTTCTTGGCATACAGAGTTAACTCAACTGGTCACACAATTACTCTTGCAGAAATAAATTGCATAAAACAAATCTAATCCTCGTGGAATGGATGCTTTCACAGTGGCCAGACATTGTTTATATCTTCAGGAATTCTCACCATTATGAGTTTTTGAAACCAAAGTTTCAGGTGGACACTCCACCCATCTTCAGGGAATCACAAATGAAGCTGCTCTAGAATGAAAAGCTTAAGGCTGAATATATAGGAATTAAGATAGAAGGACGTTGGAAATTAATAATTATTAAGTTGAAGATGGGTGGAGTGTCCACCCATCTTTTCATTCTAGAGCAGCTTCATTTGTGATTCCCTGAAGATGGGTGAAGTGTCTACCCGAAATGTCGGTTTCAAAAACTCATAACAGTGAGAATTCCTGAAGATATAAACAAAATCTAATTCTACCAATCTCGTTCAACCAAACACATTGCTACGATGCTTGGTATACAGAACTCCATTTGTAGGTCACACACTAATGGCATGAAGAAATCACACTTCAGAAATAAATTACAAAAATGAAATTCAGAAATAAATGATTGATGAAATTGGTACAATACACAGAGATTAAGTTTACAACAGGAAGAAAATAACTGTA
The DNA here is from genome assembly GCA_027924585.1 of Larix kaempferi. NCBI lineage: Eukaryota > Viridiplantae > Streptophyta > Pinopsida > Pinales > Pinaceae > Larix > Larix kaempferi. The sequence goes on from BSBM01000502.1 coordinate 5,050,792, forward strand.
GAAATATGCGAGAATATTCCAATACTAATGAATAAATCTACAACAACAGGATCACTCTAGTAAACACTGCAAAGTGGGCCCTTACTCTGCAGTGTGCTGGGTGTTCCCCTAATAACACGAATAATTAGAGTCTAGAACAGAAGTATAATATTATCAAAAAGTAGTTCACAGCAAACCTCTCTAGGTCCTTGTTATCACACAACTTGTAGTTGTCCCTAATGGTATCCTATCCGGGATGGTAGAGGAGATGGACAACTAAAGAGGTGACCCAAGAGATGCCACGGTTCCCAATGCAAGCTGGGAGTCACGTCAACCGAGGCACTCTTCGCTTTAGATCTAGATGAATCAAGACCAAGGGGGAGACCCTATAGCCAATCAAAGGTGATTGGACCAAAGCAAAGGTTCCTAGGGAAGCGTGAAAGACAAGTTACGGAAACCAATGCAAGGTTAGGTGGACCTAGAAGTTTAAGTATGGTTGAAATAGGCTCAAGGGATGACTAGTGTTTCAACCAATGAATAGTGAGATCAAATGACGAGATCTAGTACCATGAAATACACAAGTGGGGCCCACTTCCTTAGAATATGGAAATGGTCCAAATGGGACCCACAAGGTGAGATTAGGGGTGCCAATGGTACCAAGGGGTATGTAAGGAGTAGATCCATGGATCTAGGATGAAATAGAAGATACCCACATATGGGATCTAGCACATGACACTAATCCCAAGAAGTGCGATTTGCCTTAGGTGGACTAGTGCCTTAATATGGATGGATAAATGGAGTCCAAAGTATGCCAAATTATAGATCGGGGTAGTTTAGGCAATTATCAAAGTGGGTTTAGGAAGGCATGCCCCATTGGTGGCTAGATCTCCATAGATCTAAGATTGAAAATGCATCACAAAATTGACCCAAGTGGGGCACAACACTCAAAATGAGGAATGGGGCCCACAAGGTGAAAATCAATGAAGTGAAGCACTAGGGGTATGTTATCAAGTGAGAGGAGTATGAATCAAGTGGGATCTCACCTACCCATGTGTGGGAACTAGCTCAACTCACCTACCCAAGGAGGGCGACCTCACTCAAGGAAGTCTAAGTGCTTTGGGGGAAGGGTCAAATGAAGTCTAAATGCCACCAAACTGTAGATCCGAATTGTTGTGGATACTATAGAGATGGGTTCTTTTTATTATACCCAAAGCCAAGCTAGATCTTAGTAGATCTAAGAAAAAGTGAAAAACAAGGGTTTTGATTTTAAGGGTTTGTTGACCAATGAAGAAGAATGGATGGATCTAGGCACATACCTTGTAGAACTTACCTCAATTGCTTCCTTGCAAATTGATAGCATTCACCTATGTGTATATTCAAGAGTGAGATTTTGTTGCTCTAAGCCAAAACGTCCTCCAAGATGCCAAATCGTTCCTATAAGACAAGATCAAGTGAAATAAGCCAAGTAAGAAAATGATGGAAAGATGTAATAGAAAGCATCAACTATGTCACAAAGATACAATAATGATACTCCCTGTCACCAAGATCAACCCAAGAGAGAATATGTGTATCCCTCCAACAATAACCCTCTTCAAATCGTCCTCCTCTCCACCAATTCGGCCTCCCTGCAAGCAAACAACACGTAGTTCCAAAATCCACAATGATACATAGAAGAGATACTGTATATTCAAAATGCAAGAGAATCCACAAGACAAGAGAAATATGCTCCACAAAGAAGTGTTCTATTCCAATATTCTAGAGCTCCAAAAGTGAGCTATACAATAGGGGGTCTCCTCCTTATATAGGATAATAAAGACCAAAACCCTAGATCTCAAAACCACTTTATGAAATGAGTGGTTGAGATTAAAAGATCTCAATACATAATCAATGGCTAAGATGAATCATAACAATATAACACATGGATCACTCAAAATAGAGGTGATGTCATAGCTAGGAGAGGCTAAGTGAGGGTGATGTCATCCTCTAGAGGGGGAAAAAGTACATGGGCCCACCTCATATCACTAGGACATGACACATGAACCTCATGGTGGGGATAGGAGGCATCAATCCTTGCTAGCTCATCCCCATGGCACAATAATAATAAAATAATGTGTTCAAATAATACAAATGATCAAATCTGTCCTCAAAATCTGTGAGAGACATGCAGTAAAAGGCCTTTGTGGACCCCACCGACTAATGAAAACTGGCTGGAAGATAGGGGGTTCACCCTGGAAGACCTCTGTGAAGACCAAGTGCCAAAACCTTGCCTCAATTGCCCAAATCGAATTCCTCAATGACCCTTTTATTCCATTTTTAACCTGCCTCGGTAACTGTGAAGCTGTTGAAACTTCCCCCTAGGGCACCTGCGCTGTCAAACTGAGTCCACCAGGCTCTCCAGAAGGGGGGGTAAATGGTAATATCAAGTGGCTGGACCACCCCCTCCTCATACAGCACCCTAGGTGAACTGGCCTCTCATGGCCCCTGTTGGGCAGGCTGGGAAAACAGCCCCAAATCTGGTCAACAAGTGGAAAACTGCATCTATCATTGTCAGAAGTGCCCGAAACTGAATGATAAGTGTCTCATTGGATCCAGAAGACCCAAAACTACTAAGAATGTATACTCATACATCATGGGTTGCCCTGATGGGCCAACTGTAGGGTCCACCATATATGGACAGTGCATAATCTGATGATCTGAAGTAATAATAAAACCTGCTGAACTGCATCAATCACCATCTGAATCATATGTCCATCATATAGTATCATCATCAAGAGTATGTGGGGCCATCAATCATCATCAATAAGTATACATGGTCCACATCATCACGGATCCCAATAAATGGACCATAGTCAAACTAGGTTTGACCAGGTCAATATACAACCAAGGATAAATCATATCAATAGACTAAGACATGTTCCTCTAATCATACTCACAACTTAATTTAAAGTATAACATCATTTGGTGGCATTAATCATGCTTGCATATTCCATTGTTATTTATAATTAATTACTTGCACAATAGCTTAAATGACAAGCTCACCCATTGGACATGGTCTAACTGCTAGCTAAGGATGAAGGCTAGGAACAAGGCTGGGCAAAGGGGTGACATGTCTAAACTCAACTAAAAGACACTTTGGACTGGGAGAGGGGGAAGCTACACTCTGTGCTAGACAAATAACACGGGGAAGAGCTGTGCCTCACAAATGGGTAAGTTGTTTAGAGAGTGCTTATTCAACTTAGGCATCATGTCTACATCAAGTTGATCAAAGTTCATTAGGATCATTCAATTTCATTTCATGGCCTTTTTGGCCTACTTAACCCTTTGGATCTCAGGTGCGCTAAAAAGCACAACTATTGCAGCTTGCATCGAGGGCATGTTTTTATATATATAAGGTTAGCAATCATTTAGATATAGAGTTTAAGAACCATTGCTTTTTTTTGGACCTTTCTTATACTCTTCGAGGAGTATTTTTAGCAATTCATCGCTCTTGCCCTTTACTCACGTGTGTTCAAAAACACATTCTAGAGTTTATAGTTTCCATGGGCGAATTTACACAAGTTTCCATAAGTAGTACATGAGCTTTCAGTTTTAGCCAACAACATCTCAAGTGACTAGGGGGACTTCGTGCCAGTGCCAAACATCGGGACAACCGACCAGAATGATTTAGGACTACAATCCAACTCGCCAAAGGCAAGTTCTGTCACCAACTCAGAGCTGAGACACAAAACAAACATGGATGCGATCCAAACACAGAGGTAGTAAAAGGGGAAGTCCTTGGTATCAGAAAGTTAAGCAAGACAAGTCAAGGGTAAAAAGCCAATCAAGGAAAGTCATGAATGGATGGAGTCAAGTGAAAGTGGTGCCTAAACTAGCAGACAAATAATGTCAAGAAAGACCCTATCTATGCAAGGTAGTGAACCAGTGAGTTTTGTCAAGAAACCTAAATGTGCAAGTGATATGTCCATTTTATAATTCATCATCAAGATAGTCAATTTTAAGTTTTACAAATTTTGCCACATCATGAATCATATACCAAGCTAATGCTGTGAACATGGCTAAAGCAACAAGATAATAATCCATAGTCAATGATAAAAAAATCCATAGGTCATACAACATCATCATAAATCATCTGAAACACTACTGCAATAACATCTCTAGGCACTGAACTGAAACTGTATGGAATAAAGGGTCACATCGGTCATCACATTTGAACTCTCAAGGCTCATCCTTGGCACAAGCTCTAACATAAGTCTGATAAAATACATTGCTCTGATCATGAGTGATCTCAAAATATAAACTCATCATAGCGAAGCTCTGAATAATCCAAGCTTTGAAATGTGCAGATATCTGCCAAGCAAGAATAGTAGCCTTGCTACAATGGTGTGATAACAGTCCTCAAACTGTTTACTTATACAATTTCAAAACAAGGTTTTTGGAGTGATTGCTCAATTCTAGCAAAAGTAACTAACTACAAACTGTTTCCTTAAAAAGAGGAGAAATGTAAGGTAGTTGCTCCCTCAAAGAGTGTCACGATCTAACAGTTGTAACAGTTCAACTGCTTCTTCATTATCACATAGGCCACATTTCACACTAAGTGTTACATATTTTTGACCACTTGTATGCATGGTGCTCTTTATTGCTTATGCGGCATGCTATGTGATCCTTCGGCGTTTTTTTCACCAGCAGCTTCAATAGAACTCGGTCAACAACTGAGTGTATTCCTTTGGCAGCTAATCTTGACGCTGATGAGAAAGTCATCGGCATTTGATTGAATAATGCCACGTGAACAGCTCCATCCTAAATTTTGTACAAAAACAAGCTAACAGTCCCAAACACACGGATTGTGCATTCTCATTCCTTCTCTAAGTAAAATTCATCTATTTAGCATAAAATCTCAATTATGAATGCATCATATCCCAAGAAAGGTAAACAAAGCAAAATTGGTTTAAAATAGGCATGTAAGTGTGCAGATCATCAGGCTAAAAGAAAGCAATGATGGAAAAATAGAAGGGGAAAAGTGGATAATTACTATGCCCATCATTCTCCTACTTGTACTTTGTGTTACACCTCAGATTGTCTGAAGCGTTCCTTCCAAATGTACCAGAGTGAGTGGTTTCTTTTTCTGTTGGAAAGGCCAAGTTTTGGGGGCTATGTTGTGCAGAATGTTGATTTGGGGCTAAATACCCTTGATCAGGTCATGACAAGTCCTCTTGGTTTTCACCTCAAGGAGGTGCTGGCCTTGTGGCTCTGCTGACTACCCTTTGGGTGGGTGTCCGGTGCCCTTGAGAAATCATTAGGATGTATGACCGCACTCATATTTTGCTTTGTAGAGGTGATTGCGTATGTAAGGGTTATCATACCCGTTTTAGTACACCTCATTTTTCCCACTTGGACCTATTGTTTTGATGCAAAACCCCTCCTCTTGGTCTCCAGACCCATGAGATCATTCCTTAAAGAAGCCTGCATTGTTAAAAAGGAGGACATTGAAGGACAAGCATCCATTGGGGTTAGTTGGGGCATGACACCTTTGTTTTGGCTCACCTTGCAGTTGGTGGAGCCTAATTGCACATTTTTATTCTTATTTTAAGTCATTGTATGGTTTAGTCCCCAGTTTGTGGGTGCACTAATCTTAAATTTTATAATTTGTCATTGACTTTGTAGGCTCATTGTCTCATATAAATAAGACAACCTCACCTCATTTGTAAATCATGGACAAGGGTTCAAATTATGTATTATTTTCTTTTTCTCGTGGTATATTGGACTCTTGGAGCACTTGAAGCTATGCACACCTTTCTCTTGGATGTCTTTTTTGCTTGAAGGATGAATTGATGATGTTCTAAGGTTTGATTTTGTACATGCTAGACTAGTTGTAATAACTCATGCTCAAGGGTGACCTAAGATGCACCATCTTGCTCATTCTTGATTAATGTTGGTAAGTTTACTCCTAACCCTAGTTTAACGTTGCTCTTGTAGTGCTTTGAACTAAGTTAGGGTTTGTTTGCTAGCATTTTATCAACTTGCATGAGACCTTCCTACCAAGGAGCTCTCCATTGTTTTGTTGGGCCTTGGACTTCTCTATTTGCCCTAATTAGGGTTTCAATACCTAAGCTTTGAGGTTGCTAGCTTAACCCTAGTTGCAAGTATTGAATACCATCTTAAGAGGAGGGACATTATCCTCGACCTCTCATAGCCCTAAGGTTTGAGACATCAGACAAGAATCTAATACTCTATCCATCAATCCTCTTTTAAATTAATTTTACATGTTTTATTTTATGCATAAAAATATTTTACTACTGGAAAAACCCTAAAAATCTAAATAAATTCAAAAATCCAAAAATAGTCGTGATTTGGTATTTCTCGTCCACCCTAAAATTTTTGCCTAAGGTTTTATTCACAAACCCTAGGGTGTCATCTTTTGAGGAAGTGCATTGGGATACCGAAACCCTTGTAATTGGTGAATTAGAGGGTCTGTGGTATTTCCAGCTTATCCTACAACTTTGCCCTAGTTCAATTGTTCTCTTTTCCTTGAGGGCACACTTTTTGGAGTGGCTGCCTTGGGAAGTGTGACCTTGCCTTGGGAGACATGAAATTGCCTTGAAAGGCGTGATATTATTTGGAATTTGTAATATAGTGAATAACTCCATTATTGCATGGTTATTGTGTATTGTTTAATATTGTTTGACTCCGATAAGGCGCTAATCATAGCTATTAAGGTTTTGTGGAAGGTGTTTGTGGTTTGTTGGTGGTTGCAGGTATCTTTCACTGATTAGGGTCTCCCTCAGGGTTTGGAGTTACCAGAAGTGTTGAGAGGTTAAACTGTGGTGACATTGGGTTTAACTCTCTCCTGAGCTTACGGACAATATCCTTCGTCCACACAACCTAGTTGTGTTAGGGCTGCTAGTTTGAGCGGTAACACACTGTATGCATCCAACACCCCTCTTCTTCTAGAGGATGAAATGGCAACTTAAAGGTTTAACATCTCTAGAGTACAACACTTTTAGAGTATTCCAATCAATTGTTCTGAAAGATGAAGTATGTTTGGGTTGCTTACCATATGCCTATGCTGGTTATATGGATGATATTTTCATCTCAACAAGTCCATTGGCAACATCTCACTACTCCTTTGATAATAACTGGAGCAGTCACAGGTCATAAAATTTGCCTTATGACTTTCAACAACTACTCAAATCGAAGTTCCAAGCCACTTCATGACCTCTTGAGGTTCAAAGCCCTGTTGGAAGTTGGTATCCAAGAATGGAGACAACTTTTCCTGAGCAGGGAGGAAACAATTAGCAACATTACCCCAAGACTTAGAAAATTATTTGTGCTCATCATCAATTTCACATATTTTGTGTTTATGTTATAGTTTTGTCTTTTAGTCACAAGTTTGCCCTTTGTTGATGTCTGTCCTTTAGTATCATGTCTGCCCTCTGTATTTTCTTTGTCATTTAGTATAGTGTTTGTCCTTCACAGACGCAACTATCCTTGTAACTCATTTTAGGAATTAGATTAGTGCTCTTCTAAATAACAGGCAATTACAAAAGGTGTCACATATCCAAAGGGGTCCTTTCTCTATTTAAATTTTAAAGGCCCTCATTTCTCATGTAAAGGATGCTGGATTTGATATGTATATGCTGAGTTTTTTGAAGTGAGTTTTTTTTTCAGAGTAAGGCTTGCTTCTTCCCTTTTCGCAGTTGAAGGTCTATGATTTTATATATTGTTTCAATTCTCCACATATTTAACAATTCTCGTGTTTCCATGACAGAAGTTCCTGTACTTCTAATCTTGCTCCACCCTAGCATGTATCAACCATAATATCATCACCCAAAATAACAAAACCCAAGTTCACGAGCTTCTTTTTGAAAGAAACTTGAATTCCCATGTTCATAATAGCCATTGAACCTGCAACTTCTCAAACACTTTACCCAAGTATGATAGATATTCTTCCTTTCCCTTGTTGCAAGCCAACATATCATTGAAGTAGATAACCAAAAAAATTCAAATAAATGATCATCGCAGTTCATCCATAAGGTGCATAAAGGTAAAAGGAGCATTAATGAGCCTCAAAAGGCATCACTTACGCATCACTTACCACTACTACAAACCTCTTGAGTTTGCAATGTTGTTTTATGTCTCTTTATGGAAACCTGATGGTAACCACTTTATAGATCAATCCTGAAAAGTACTTTTGTTCCATTAAATGTTCCCATGATATCATTCTGGAAAGGGAAACCAGATTCTCAATATAAGTTTATTCAAAGCTTTGCTATACTTAATGCAAATATATTGTCCAGGTGCCATCTTTTGTTGGTGCAAGTAACAATACAAAGGTTGATGCTGTCTCTAATCAATCTCTTCTCTACCACCTCTGGCAACACTTGTTTCTTGATCTTGTTGCCCTAAGGAGGTAATTACTGTAGGCAGCCTGTCAGTGATAGATCCAAGAATAAGATCTGCCTGATGTTTGATTGCCCTTAGAGGAGGCAAGACTGGTGACAATTCCTCATTCAATACACGGAGTGTCGGGATAACTGTTGTCTTCTACTTCCTACAAAGTTGTAGAAACCAAAAGCGAACACCCATGTCAAGTTATATTCCTCAAATCATTAGCAGAGAGTACTATACCTTTACAATTGTTCCTTAGAATAGGTAATAAATTATGATGCTTCTGAGTAACTTTCTTGTTGAACATGCATGGCCTTCTTAGCAGCAAGAAAATAGATTCCTATGGAGCAACATCACACAAAACTGTATCTTTGGAAGTGCTCACGGAAACTTCACATCTTTTAGTCAACCAATTCTCATGCCCTCTAGGAATCCAACCCAAGGTATATGGTGTCAGTTGCAGCACTGTTAAAAATCGAATCTTTTTAACAGCAGGTGAGCCCACTAAGTTCTTAAGTATATTCACCATTAATTGAAGCCACACAAGTTTATCCTTTAATCATCACTTTAGATCGAAATAAATTTTGTTATCCATCCATGGCCCACCTCTCATGTAAAGAAACTGCAATTCTTGACAACATCAACTGTAGCTTCTTGCACAATTCCTTCTTTTCATATTAGTCTAGTGTTGGTTATTGTTACCTGTGTTGATGGGGTTCATTTACTGAACCCAACCATGGATTCCAATGCCTTGTCGCTATCATCTTCACCAAATCTGTAACATACAAGTGTTTTTGTCCTGAAAAACACCCTTCTCCACCAAAATTACAGCCTTTATCCCATGTGATTACAGTTTTTAACATTTGATCATGTGCTCTTCTCTCTACTTGTCTCATTTATCCCAGTGAAGGGTTACCTCTACCTCTGTATTCTAAAATCCCATAGTTGCATGGGTACTTCTATCCCCCCAGACCATACCTGTACCCTTTGTACCCACATCAATGTAATCAATATACCTGCGTACATGTAATTCAGAAAGTTTTCATCCTTATTGTAACCATACCTGCACCCAAACATTTCCACGCAACATAGTAAATCCATATATATCAGCAAAGGCTTTATTTTTGTCTTTCTGTCTCTGAGTATCTTTTGCAGCTCCTTCCACAATAAGAGTAATCCTATATACCTCATCTATGTCAAAGATCTTCATGATCTTATTTTCAACTATTTTCAGAATAGTTGAAAGGCCTAAGTAACATCTATATACTTCTAGTCCAGTTGTTCAAAACAAATGGTTTAGATTTTCTTCCAAACGTCAGATTATATTTTCCCAACCTGATCATTTTGGTAGCATTGGTTATATCAAACACAAAATTAGTTTATTACTTTCTTATGCGTTTCTAGTTGAGGACAAACCCATATGACTTGTACTTTGAGGAGTTCTTCAACTAGCTTATGGCAAAGTTCTGCCCTCTTTGTCATTTTTGATGCATTTGCTGTTGTAAATTAACCATTGCCTATGGATTCTTCTTCAGCTTGTTTTAGGGTGTTGACCTTATTACCAGGAGTAACACCTAGATATTTAACGAGATTTAATTGGAAGCATTCTTCAGTTCCTCCACAAGCAGCAGTTATCACTTGATCAGAATTGAAGGCATTCAATTATGATATAGAACAGTCCTTGCAATGATGGTAGCTGCTATCTTCATTCAAATGCCATTTTTTATTCACTGATTTCTCTTGTTCAAAAATACTTTTGTTCTAACTTTTTCTTGAAAATCCATCCGGTGGATAAACAACACCTATACAGTGTCTTAGATATATCTAGTCACCTGTTAGGAAGCTCATCTTTATTTGTGAATAATTAACCTAACTTTTTGTTGTGCATGATAAAGACACTGAATAGTGAATACCATAGAGTCATGCACCTTATCTGATAGCTAATATACCAGGGTTTCCTACCTTGTAATCAACCTTTGTGTATAAGATGTATAGTCAAAGCGATATAACAGAAGAAATCTGGGAAGCTATACTGGTATTCATATCAATTTATCTCTTCTAGTGCATCTATAAGAAAGTGGCAAGATAATGTCAGAAGATCTTCTGTACAATTTATGTTTAGCCATTGGCGCTTTAGATTATGGAATGTAAACTGTACTTGTATTCAGTTGAGTGTCGATGAATCTATCCACCTACTGCGTATGGATTTATTGACATTGTCATGGAAAAATCCACAGTGAAAAATTAAAGAAATAAAACTTGTGACAGTTGATGTTGGAACCAATAGAATGAGGATCACGTTGTGGTTATTTTCATCACACAATTCCTTTAAAATGCATTCCTTTAACTACCTACCCAATTTCTTCTGCTCTCCCATTAGTCTTCTGTGGAATGAAAATATAATGTACAACATTCCCTTTTAACTGGGTCAGATCAGTCTTTGGATTTAGATATCTAGCAATTTCCAACCTTAGCTTTTTTATGCCAACTGTTTTCATTCAACTAGCCTTTTAAGCTTTTATGTAATTGTTTTTTGGAAAATGATGCAGCATTCTATTTGAGATAATGTATTTGCCACTTTGTTGGTATGATGCCAATCTTTCCTTTGTGAAGGACAAATGATCAATCCAATCCTTGAATTGTCTGTGTAGTGACCTATCTTGTTTGTGTTTTATTTATGTATCTGTCATGGGCTATTTGAAATCATATTATGGTCTGTCGAATGAAGAATCAATTGCCTGTCAGATATTGTTTCACATTTTCATACCATACCTTACAGAGTACCCAATATGCTTGGTTATTTTTTTCCCATCCATTCAACAACCTATTTTCTTTAGCAAGGATCTTATTTTTGCAAGGGATGCTTTCAGTTTGCATCAACTACATTGACAACTACTGTAAACAACCTATTTAAGTGAAGTATTGGTGGGAGACAATGCAATGACTCATTCAACTCATTAGACTATTATCCATCCACAATTTTGTGATTATAATGAGTAAATGGTTTAGTTAGATTAGAAACAATCTCATCTGTTGGAAGTCAAATTCATTGTGAGTTTCTTATGGTGGAATAGATGCAAATTCTAGTTGGGCTTTAGTTGTTCCTAGTCATTGCACCTCATGAATAAAACTTCTCACAACTTTGCTGAGACATAAAAGCCAACAAACCAGAAGCCACGTGAAAAGGAGATACAAAAAGAGCAATGCACACACAGAGACTAAATCAAATGACGAACCATTATTGTATCTTAAATTAATGTTGTTTCATCTCAACACTGATAATAGAGAAAAGTTCCATATACAAATTATGTAAACAAGTGTGTCATCAAGAAATGTGCATAAATATGAACTAGGGTTCCGTCTCAGGAATTCTTCCCTGTTTGAGCAAAGTGTAATGGTTTGGGTGCCTTACAATTTATACTAGAATTAAATAGAGTTTAAGAATTGTAGATGCCCTTGTGGAGACCTACACATGATAATAAAATAATCTTTTTCTAAGGTCTTCTGTATCATGGATATTTTTTTCCTTTGTTTGTAATGAGCAATTTACAGTGGATTTGATAATATGAAATGTTAAAGTTAAAACGGTTTTAGATAGTTTAGGAGTCCTTGAGAGAACATAATTTGCAAATTTTTAATGTTTGAACAGTGACATGGACAACAAAATAGCCACAAAACATTTAAAAAGCGAAAAATGGGTCCATATGACTCTAAGGGAGAGCATTGTTACCAGAAGTTACATACACCAACTGCAACATAACAGAGTTATATAAACAGAAGTGAACCTATCAATTCCATATTTAAACAGGTTTACTCTGGAAGCCAATCACTGTTAATTGTTGTATTAACATGGAGGAACTTACAACACAAGGGTTTGAATTGGGGGTCTATCATAGAAGTTAGTTAAGATATCTGACCGTTATGATTATAAGAGGGAACATATGATCTAGTTCCTCCTTTTGCCTACTGTGTCTTGGAGAAAGAAAGCACCGAGGCCATCTGTATCTTGCAATTGCTGACATATTTGTAAAATACAACGAGGTTACAGTTTGTTTTTAATGGAACTGCCTATGGGCATAATTCCAATGGTGCATGCCAATGATAAGGCAAGGTGATTTTCAATAGAAAAACTGTTACTAAACTGCTGGGTTTCTAGTTTTAGATAGGCTCTCACTTGTACAATTTGAAAGCAGTAAATAATCTTTAAGATGTCTCCTACATGGAAGATTATATTATCACCACAAATGTACCATTCCTCAATCTCCAAATGGTGCATAAAATTTTAGATTGAAACACATGCTATTGAAATTATATATCCCTTAACAATGAATGCATTCCCTTTGAAAGAACCATCTCTCAAGTTAAAGACTTGAAGAAGAAACCTTTGATTTTTCAGAAAAAGGTCCTGAAATATGGTTTGACCTTGTGGACATTCCAAAATATATTCAAAACTTTCCTTGTGAAAAAAGGCAGAATCACACACACTATATATGTAATATTTTTTATTGCTAATCAATGTCCAAAGAAATATATTCTTCTTTATTCCAAACTTTGGTTGCCCATATATTCTCCGATCTGTACTCCAGGCCAGAGTTGGATTTTGCATCATATCCTATTCACCTTGTCACAAACATCATACCTAAGTAACATAAACAGATAAATATATATCTTATACAATGCGTGAACAAATATGAGCCAATCACGATTTTCCAACATGCACTTTGTGAATGGTATATTATCCTGCCTCTAACTTATAACATTTGAACTAGAGAGTGAAGAGGTTATATGGCGATGGAAATTTATCTTGATCTCCACTAAAAACATCATGATCCATTCACTAGAAATCCATAATTTCAAATAACCTTTTTATTTTGAAGTAATTTTTTTTGTTGTTGCATCAAAAAAGGAGTTTTATGCAATTCTTTGTTGCAGTTCTTTTTTCTTACATATTGTTACCTCCCATTTTGTCACGAGTCCACATGATTTTGATCACATATTCAATGGGGTTTACAAGTTGACGGAGTTTATTTATGCCTTGGCTTCTTGATTGTGGAGTTTTGCTTCATGTTGTGATGATGCTCTAGTATATGATCGATCGGTGGATCTTTATGCTAGTAGCTATGCGATGTGATAGGAGATAATGTTCCAATTGTATATCACTTGCTCTTGCTTCATTGATGGAGCACCTTATCATTTGTGGTTTGATATAGCATCTTCATGGCATGGATGCCCCTTTGTGGTGGAATGCTCGACTTGTATGGGTGGTTAGGTGACATATGGAGAGACCTTCTAGTGGACTGTCTAGCTCATGTCACATGGTTTGCACTTGATGATGTGTTGTTCATTATTGAGCACCCTTTGTTCTAGCACACTTATTTAATGACGTGGACTTTCATTTTGGTAGAGTGCTCTAGCTCATATGGTGTATTTCATACTTATGGATGACTTATGATTGCTTTCCCTTAAGAGTGCTCTTGGTTTTTGGTACATAAATGGTATCTTGGTACTATTGGTTATCATTATGCATGTAACGCTCTCCTTGTCTATCTCTCTTTGCACATGTGGATGCATACTATTGTCTTGTAGAAGGGTCTGGCCTCTTCTTCATGGAGTTTAGCTATTGTGGACACCTTGCTCTTATACAATTAAGTATTACAAGCAACAACTCTAGAAAGATGATAGGAGCAAGTTAATATGATCATGCATCAGACATCAAAGGGAAATAGAGGAAATTCTTTTTACATAAAACCCTTCCAATGAGGTAGATATACCTTTATCATATAGCCCCAAAAGAACAAGTTCTAGAAATTCTACACATAATCAACAACATTTAGAAGTAGAAACATAAGCCTAATGTTCATAGGAGAAAAACCCTTACACTTCAATGTGCATCGAGAAAGATATATCGATTAAGCTCCAAGGAGAGAAAACAACACAAATCCAACCATGAGAAATGAAGGATAGAACAAAGTCTTGTATCGCTTTCAAATCCTCCTTCTTTTACAATAAAGTCATAATACATCACTAGAGCTTATATATTGGAGCGTTCACCTTGAAGGATCCGCTCTTGTCATTTCATGTGATCTTTTGAGCTAGCATCCACCTTTGGAGGGTTTGTTCCACATATTGTGGAGGATGTTTGGCATTTTGAGGAGATCTAGTGGGGTCAAACCCTAGATCAAGGGTTTGTCCACTATCTTGCATGCTTTGTAGATCTTTCTCTTGGAGTGCTACCACTTGTAAAGGCTAATCATTTGGATTTGACTTGGTATTATCCCTCATTTGTTGGAGTGTTTTATTGTTACTTTATTGTAGAAGAAAGAGGATCTGAAAGCGATATAAGGCTTTGTTCTCTCCTTCATTTCTCATGGTTGGATTTGTGTTGTTTTCTCTCCTTGGAGCTTATTGTATATATCTTTGTTGGTGCATATTGAAGTGTAAGGATTTCTTCTCTTATCAATCTAAGGCTTATATTTCTACTTCTAAATATTGTTGGTGATGTGTAGAATTGCTAGAACTTGTCCTTTCGGGGCCATATGTTAAGGGCGTATCTACCTGATTGGAAGGGTTTTGTGTGAGAAGTATTCCCTCTATTCCCCTTTGATATCTTATGCATAATGTGTTAACTTGCTCCTATCATCTTTCTAGAGTTGTTGCTCGTAATACTTCATTGTATAAGTCACACCCTAATTAACAATATTTTGATGTGGCATTGTTTGGATCCTCCTAGTATAATTTTTACATTCATTTTTCAGCATGTTAGGGTTTCATTATGGCATGCTTTTGTGGCCCTTATTCTTTAACCATTCATGAACTCGTCCTCTTGGATTGGTCTCTTGACTCCATTTTCCCTTGTTTGGATTGACACTAGTTCCTTGATCATCTCATCACATTCCTATATTACAAATGATAAAAACAAATGTTTTGCTAAAGTTACTCTCGCATATCACCTTGTGCCTCATTGTCAAGTTTTAGCAATCCTATTTCCTAAGGAAACCCCCCTTGAGTTGGAGGAGAGTCAACCTAAAGTGAGAGAGAGAGTTATTGAGGTGACAATGGGTAGCCCCTCTATGTTGCCTTTGGGTTAGCATTGTTCCCTTAAGCTTTAATTACACATGCTAGTTCAAGAGGTAACACATATAACAAGTCAAAACAATTATATCAAAGATCTTGTAAGTCAAACATGTCTAAATCTAACTAGTCAATAATTATGGTTGAATTGTTGTAATCTTAACCACTTGGATATAGTAGAGAGCTTCACATAATCCTTCCAATCATAGCCATTCGACACTACTATCACAATTGTTCGAAGGTTGGATACTATTGTTGTTGTGTAAATTTGGGTATTTGTTGCACTGTAGATATTTGGTAATTCAACAATGAGTGTACTTGTGTTGCCAATGAAGACATATGTGTATCTCTATGAGTAGGCATTTTGTAGTCTTGAAATGCTATGATTTGTACAACAATATCTTGCATGGATGCTAACGATCAATCACTAAGGAACAATGTTCCCCCAAGGTTTCGAGATGTCGGGACGCGGGAGCGGGGAGATGCACATTCGGAACCCGTGGAGACCACCCCCAAATTTTAGGAAAATTAGGGGGGGACAGGGGGACGTCGAGGTCATAAAAATTCTAAAGTATAAAAAATATGAAAAATATAAATCCCAACAATAACAATTCATCCCATGCAAATAAGTAAATTATTAAATACTACATTCATCATTGTGCAATCATGCAATGTAATTCGGAATATGATAAATTAATAATGCAAACACATTACACAATTCATCATGATTATATATGATTATTTGGATTCTTAAAAGGTTCGTCGAAGGTTTGGAGTTTCATGCGGGACGCCCAAAAGGTTCGTCGGAGTTTCGTGTGGGATACCAAGAATTCCCCCCCCCAAGTTTCGTCATGGAGAAACGAGGTTCGCTGCAAACCGAAATGTTTTGGCATGCATTTCGCTGAGTTTCGGCCAAAGCGAATGTCCCAAAACGTTTCACATGGAGTTTTGACATTCTCGGGACGCAAGAAACACAGAAACGCATCCTTGACCCTGCGAGACGCCTCCCTGTGGAACACTACTAAGGAACCAATCTATAATGGACAAAATAATTATTCCTTTTCTAAATCAATATTTAGCTAATTGAAAGAGTTATAGGTATACCAAGATGTCCTCGAGATAAAAATCAATGGTCCAACACAAAGTTTAAAGTAGGTTTGGTAAACGTTCAAAACTTCATTATCTATCAATGATCTTGGAACTTCCACTTGTATGGGACAAAAATATGTGTTATGAAAAAGAGAGTTCTCTCTACATACAATTATTGAGAGGTTTTCTCTACTTTCTCTCAACCCCTCACACCAATTAAAGAAGAAGTCCCCTAACTACTAGTCTACAAGACAAGCTCTAGTTGGAGATTCCCAATCTTGTCTAAATATTCCTACAAATGAAGTCCTGGAGAGGCAAGCAAATGACTTGTGAGAGATCAAAAGGCATCCATAGCAAAATAGTAGAATGAATAGTTGCGAGGAATATTAGGCATAAGAGGGATAATAGACATGAGTAGCTTTAAGCACTTCAACAACTATGACGAATCACTTGGGAGGTCACGGGTTTGTATTTTTAAAAGATTCTCACAAACCCTTAGAGTTGTCCCTAGATATCATATGCATAAAAAAGGAACTTCTTTGAGTTGACATATTTGACCAACTCTTGCCATCCCAACACAACTCAAACACCCACTGTTTTTAAAATGACCTAGATTCATCCTAACCTTGTACCTATAAAGCACCAAGATATATCAAATTCCTCAAGATGCAAGCCTGTTTTAGAGTGCAAAATCTCTAGGAGAACTTTGCACTTTGAGGAATTTTATCCCTCTCAACATTTGATAAGGTATTTTATAATGTATGTTTTTTTAATTATATTTTATTTACAGTAATACTTTGATTTTTTTCCAACAAATGCACATCATAAGAAACCTTTCAGGCACTTCTCCTCATTTTGAGGATATTTTGAGGATGGTACCCAAGGTAAACCATGATAGACATTACTTTTTTCATCTTTTTGCCTTCTTTCTGTCATATTTCATCAACCTTTTTTCTTATCCTTAATCATATATTAATCCTTATTTATGTCTCAAACAAAGACAAAGGCTAAATGTATTTTTACTTGCAATTCCTTAATATTTCATTGGTTTTCTGAATAAACACTAGAAGAAGTGTGTTTTTGTGCTTATATTTGGAATAACTCACTTATTGAAGATGTTGCAAGTCTGTATTGTTGTAGGATTATATTTCCACCTATTTTTGGGTTGCTATAAGATCGCATATGAACACTGTAGACAACAAGTCGACAAAGTAGGTCACGTCGTCATTAATTCCAGGAAGCAGATCCTTGTAGGTTGGCTATGGATTATGCAAGATGTGTGTAGTTGTATGTTAACTACTTTTCAACATATCAATTATGCAGACCATACTATCATTGGATCTTTGTTGATTACAATTCTATTTTAGCAACCAAAGGCTTATCTTTTATCTAGATATAGTTTTTTTGCTGGAACAAGTTGAGAACCTTTGATTCTCAAGCATGTTCATAATTGTATTTTTTCAAAGATATGTAATCAATGATGTGTATAAGAATGGGCTCCATGCCTTGCTTGGAGGAGAAAGATTAAACAATTTATGATATTAAGATTACAACTCAAGATCGTTGTTTTGATATAAGTTTCCTTTTTTATTGCATAACTGTGCTAATATCATAAGTGGTTGAATTAAGAGTTCTTAGGCTGTTGTAGTTAACTTAGCACCCTGTTCCAACGAGGCAAAGCTCACTGCACAAGACATGTTAGACTTATCTTAACTATTTTAGATGGTATTTACATTTCTTTTGTGTGCTATAGAATAGTATCTCTTTCTTGTCTTTTCATGCATTTGAATTTACAATTGATTGCTTTCATAAACTTGTATGCATGTATTTTGATTTTTTGATAGTTGTAACCAACTGCACTTCAAGATATAGTTTGCACTGTTGCAGTGTATATATCTGTTTTAGCATGCTTTAAATGTATAGATAGTTTTAAAGGTTATTTGCTTTTGAAAGTAAATTGTTTTTCTACAACCTCATGAGAGACAACTAGTGAAAGATAAAGAATTGGTAGCCTACACATGCAGTTCACAATCATTCACAAGTACTTTAAAACCCCTAGTCTGCATAAAACATCTTAGTTACCATTACCATAAATTGGCAAGGTAATGAAAATGATAAGCATTTTGACATCGTTTTCAGGGAGTTACCAAAAGGCATAGTTGTTGAAATATGTAATGATGACTTGTGCAGGGATAATTTTAAGGACCCATACTTATTTAAAAGTGTGTAAACCTTGGCGAATCTTACCAATTCTTAAAATGTCAACTATAAAATATTTGGCGATATTTTTCTAAAATTATTTCAATTTCTAAGGATTTATATAGTTTATATAATAATTTGGCGATTTTTAGAGTGAAAAAAGTTTGCCCCATCAAAATTGGGCAAAATGGGGCTTCAAAAAATGCAAATTGGCGAATCTTTTTTTGGGAAAAAGCATGGAAAAATAACCCATGGGCTAAATTTCGCCCCTAAAATTATCTTTGGACTTGTGCGGTGTTATTGGTTGTGTAATAAGGCATAAATAACTCTAATATTATAAAATGGAGTTATTCCACATGCATCATTTAATAATCTCTCTTATTACTATTCTTTATATAAGGGAGGTGGAAAATCATTTATCCCACATGAATTATGGGATATAATTCTTCCATACCTCTAGCTATATAATAGAGGTGAAGGAGACTCTTTGAGGTTATGTCATTGAAACATTATATGTTGTGGAAACACACATCATTGTGACATGAAGTGATGATGTAGTGTGATGTGATGCTTATGTGAGGATGCCATGTATTGTAAGATGGAGATTTCTGAAGAATAAAGAAAACTATACCTTTCCATAGAGGTTTCCCCATTTGGGTTTTACCACGGTGTGTTATTTCTTTTTCACTTGTCTCTTTACTTATTGTTTGATTATTTGGTGTTTGTATGGATAGGAGGCTAGACTAGTATATTCTTGCTATTTATTTACATGTTAGCAAATATATTGTTGTACGTTTATGCACATTTCTCAATATTCTAACAGTAGCAATATTTTCTTGCTCTAGTTATTAGGATAACACATGGTATAGGGTTCTTCAAAAAGAATTATCAACTACCTTCCTCGTGAGATCTCATACATCGTGTCTGCATTTAAAACTAGGACATGTAGATGCATGAATAGCTCTACATATCCAAGAGGAAGATTTCATCGTGCTATAAGAACCACCTAAAATACTAACCTCATTGGAGGAAAACTAGAAGCAGGTGAGAATTCAGGGACAAAGTCTAACTCTTGCCCAAATCATATGAAGGTTCTAACACAATTGGTTCCATGGAAGAAGCACTTTTGCAACAAAATCTACTTTTGTACTAGAGACAAAATGTATTCCTTCAATTGTAGAACCAACAAGAATAGATGAATTAATTGATAGGCAGCTTGAGATAGACTCCTACAAAAATCCAGTCGAAGAGCTAGAATTCTTAGAGGGATCTATCTTTTCCAAAGAATTTATAGCACAACCTAAACTTTATTTTATTGCCAATATGGCAGAAGAACAAGGAACATGCTCCACCAAAGAGGAAACTACTAGCTTTGAATTTCCAATGAAGATCCAGGGGGCGTGGCACAAATGGTGAACATTCCTCCATTGACTTTGCCAAATTTTAATGGCCTTGCAAATGAAGACCTTGATATTTTTTAGTTTGAATTCAATGTCCTTTGTAGGAGCTATGATTATGTCAGCGATGTTAAAAAATTAAAACCATTTCCTACTACGTTAAAGGAACGTAGCACTCCTCTAATTCATGGGACTTGCAAGAAACATTATTCGAAGAGGTTGAGATGAAGCAAGTTTTTCCAAAGAAATGTTAGCATTATTGTAAGGCCAAATATTTTAGAGAGGAGATCTTCAAAATGACGCAAAATGAGGACAATAGTTTGGAAGATTATGTGGAAGGATTTCAATATAATTTGCAGAGGTCAAAACAAAATAGGATGGACAAAAAACCTTGCGCATCATTTTTCTAAGGGGAAGTAGAGACAAATGCATTGACCTCTTAAATTTGATGGGAGTTGGAAATATTTGTTATCTAAGTTATGAGGAAATTTGTGATTTATGCAAATGGTATTCAAGGCAAAATTCGATGCACAGAAGAGGTCCTAGAGATATCACTACCAGGATTACAAATTCATCAAGGGGATGTGTCACTCGAGCCGAGATCACAGACATACTAGAAGATTTCAAGATTGATATATTTAGTTCCTTAAGCTCATAGTTGGATACAGTACAAGCTAAGAAGTAGGAAGAAGCAAAGATGGCACTATGAATGTTTTGCTCCAAGTGCAGGAAGAAGTATCCCTTGAGGGATTTCCTATTAAACAATGTTGATTTGTGAGCAGCATCACAGAACGAATCAATGTCTGTATTTGTTGAAATTGAAAGTAGTTTATTAAGGTGCAAATGAGGAGACTAGACAAATCTGTTTTGTTGCAGAAAAGTGTTGTTGTAAATGTAACTTCGGAAGATATTCTTTTGTATATTATTATTATATTATTATTGTACTCTTATTGTACCTCCGTCGGAGATGTTTTTTCCTCCATTCGGGGATGTCATTATTGTATTTGGTCATGTAAGAATATCAAGGTAAAACCTCCATTGTAAGTCGAGGCAACAGTCCCCAAAAGGTTAAATGTAAAATGTATTTTTGAGTCTCCCTAGGAGAGGTCGGCCCAGTTAGTTGAAGAAGTCGGCCCCATTGGGCATTTAGGTTAGTCACACATAAAGTATAAATAGGGAGGCACCCTCCCTCATTTGGACACACACCAACAAGCAAGTTCGCTCCAAGGAAGAGAAAGACAAGTTCGTTGAAGAAGAAGAAGGAAGCTGCAGAAGTCATCTTATCTTTGGGTTTTCTATCTTGGTTTGATATTGTACTAAGTGACGAATCTATTACTAAAGAATCTGCGGGGATTTCTCCTTTATGGTTTACCGGAAGTAAATTCTTGTGTTATTGTGTATTGTTGTGCTTGTCTATCTTTCAGATTAAAGATCTAACATAATTGAATTAAAGTGCAAACACTAACATGGTTTCAAAGCCACTCCAAAAGAAGGCACTGTGCAACAACGAAAAGCTAGGGTTTCCAAATCCAAGGTTTTCTCTCCACAGATCATCCAAAAAAGAGGGCTAGGCTAACTTGCCTCAACTAGGCGCATCCTTTGGTGGAGAAAGATTCTAGTTTTGAGGATTTTCGGTTTTTCCCTAATTTCTGTTGGAACCGGGAAAACTAGGGTTTCCTGTTCCGAGAACTTCCCTCCACGGATAAGCTTGAAAAGGAGTTCATTTCAACTCGGGCCTAGGAGGGAACATCTTCCTGTGGAAGCAAAATTCAAAATCAAGAATTTTCATTTTTGGCCCTATAACTATTACCGGGGGAAAACTAGGGCATCAGTCATTTTGCAATTCTGTCCACGGATTTGGGAAAAGGAGTACATTTCTCAACTTGCCTTGAGGAGGCGCATATTTCTATCCAATCAGAAGTTCAAGATTCCAAATTTGAAAAATTAGGGTTTCTCTGTCAAACCCGAAGTCAGCCAGCTCCAGAACCAGGTTGGGCATCTCAAATTGGTAAGATCTAATTCCTTGCTATTTCCATTTAAGGTTCTCATATCAAAATGTCAAATCACACCAAGCTTGAAGATAAGCTTGAAGGAGCTGATAACTTTCGAGCATGGAAGTATAGAATTTCTCTCATTCTATAAGAGAATGATTTGGACAAATATGTGAATGAGGAGGTTCCAGAACCATAGCGAGATGATGACAAAGCAATCCACAAGAAGAACATGATCAAGGCCAAAATGATCATTGTTGACTCCATCAAAGACCATCTCATCCCTCATGTCTCATCCTTGAAGACCCCTAAGAAGATGTTTGATGCTTTGACAAAGTTATATGAAGGGAAGAACATCAACCTGAAGATGACTCTGAGGAACCAACTCAAGAATGTGAAGATTCAACACTCAGAAACTATTCAATCTTACTTCACAAGAGTCTCTCAAATCAAGGAACAACTTGAGGCAATTGAAGATAATGTTGAATAAGGAGAGATTGTGATGACTACCTTGAATGGTCTCCCAAAATCATGGGACTCATTCATTCAAGGAATATGCGCTAGAAAGAAGCTAATTGAATTTAGCAGATTATGGTAAGAATGCACCCACGAAGAAGCTCGATTAGTAGCAAGAGAAGAAAAGATGGGAGCTAATGATGACCAATCCCTAACTGCTCATACTAAGAAGAATCAAAACAAGAGGGAGGACCACCATCACAAGAATTCTAAAAGATCCCAGAAGAATCATAGATTTAAAAGAGACCTCTCCAATATTAGGTGTTTTACATGTGATGAGAAAGGAAATTATTCAAGAAATTGTCCCATAAACAAAGGATCCTCCAGGAAAATAAACAAGAAGAGGCATCATGCACATACTGCAAAGGATGATGTACGTGCATGCAAAAGAACAAAAGAAGATTATTCAAGTGATGTATTGTAATAAATGAAGGTAACCAGTTACAAGGGTTCATTTAGAAGGTTCCACCTCATAAGGTGAAGCCAGAGATGACTTTCAGTACTACATGAAAGGAGTAGGAGAAGCTCCTACAAAGATAGACTCCGAAAAAGAAGAAGATCAATGCTTTATGGAAGAACCTCTCATCCATTTCAGCATTTGTTAGGATGCAGAAGAAGGGACACACAGAGTCTACTCCAGTACAAAGAACAAGTGATCTACGGTGTAGAATACTTGCTCAACATTTCCGATCATAAGCAAGAAAGGCATAGGTCCTCAGAATCAAACGATGAAGTAGAACACACTGTCAAAGACTCTAGTAGTTCCTGCAAGGAAGCAAATATCAAGAGGGAGTCCACCCAACAAACGAACAAAGATAAGTATTTGAATTGTTATCAAATTTCTTAGATGATATTATTCAATTGCGTAAATGTTTATATTCCTAGATTTAGAAAGTGCATTATGCATGTTAGAGTGTTGCATTAATGGAACAATGTATTACTAATATGCATGTGATGGGTAAGTGGCCTATGGTACCGCACAACATTCCATTGCTGCTCATTGAGAATGAAACCTCTTTGCTGACATCTTGAGAGCAGTGCACGCTCCTAATTATGTTTTGGTAGAGATGGAAGGCATCCAGAAAGTTACCATATGTATACGGAATATGGATGGATGTTGTGTTGAAGCATTGGCTAAGTTAGTTGCATGACTGTGGGACATATGTCTTTATGCAGAAGGATTTGTCATTGGAAAGTATAAAATGCATCTAATCATGTAACTGGATTTGACTTGTAGGAAAAATCGTGTATAATCACCTACAAGAGAAGAGCGCCGATATTTGTTTCGAATAACAAGTGATGATGGCTCAGCTATGACATTCAAGAAGACTTGCAATATCTAGCAGATGTACAAAGCAAGGTTTCTCTCGGAAATAAAGAGTCGACCATGATGAGACGTTGCTCTAAGTGGCCAGACACACTTCTTTAGTGGTGGTTTAATTGAAGTAGAAGTGTATATCAAACAACTGCCACAATTCAAGACTCTCTACAGAAAACTACATGTCTGCGGATTGAAGAAGGCTTTGTACGGGCTCAGAAGGCACCCATGGGATAGCATGATGATATTGAGGATCACCTAGAGTGATGGGACATCAACCTTTTCTACGAGGTTGAAGATGAGGAGCTCATAGCTGAGTGCAAGAGAAACTTGAAATAAAGTTCGAGATCTTGGTATCCAATGACCTTGTGAGATGACATAGATGGATACACAAAATATCAGTAACAGAAGGCTACCAGTCACTCCAGTGTTGAATGTCCCAATGCAGTGAATACAAGATGTAGAGGGAGGATAGTGCTTAGTTACAGATGGAGCAGGAAAGCTCTGCTTCAGAGGGAGTGACTACAACACAAATTAAGAGACATTATCACCTAGCCTCTATCTGTGGCAAAGGTTGTTTGCCCCAGTAAATCAGGGATATGCTCAGAGTGATACCGGATGTCTCCCTTCATGAAGAGGAAGTATATGTGGTTCAGTTTGATATAGGTACTGAAAACATGATACAATAGGATAGATGGATTCCTAACGAGCTTGGGCTTTACCAAGAGTAAAGCGGACTCCAACCTTTACTACAAGGTTGGGGAAGGAAATCCTATGATCTACTGCTATATGTAGACTATTGATGTATTTGTAACTTCGGAATATATTTCATATATGTATATTGTATTCCTATAGCGATGTTATTATTCCTCTATACGGAAGTGTCGTCATTTAAATTGTAAGTGTCGTAACTTATACTCGATGGGTTATTAGACCACCTTGATGGGGTCGGCCCTGTATAAGTCATGTGGGTTAAAGGGTTATTAGACCACCCTATTGGGGGTCGGCCCTGTCAGCATTATGTTATATGGTTAAGTTGAGGCCGACCTTGTAAGGTTATTAGGCAAGTCAAGTCAAGTATAAATAGACTGTGGGAGGCACTCTATTTGATCATTCACTTTCTCACTCATACACTCATTGGAGAGTGGCGCACTAGTGGAGGAGGAGAAGTTGCTGCCAGGAGACTATCTCTTATGCTTGGGTTTTGTATCATTGCTCTATCTATCTCTGAGGAAGTTATTGGGGTTTTTCACCTTTATGTTTTTCCCCAAGGAAACTCTGTGTCTATTGTCTCTTGTGATTGATATGTTGTACATGTTATTCTCTCAGTAAAGACCATAGATCATATTGAATTGATGCTAAAAAATTAACATGGTATTAGAGCTAACTTGAGAAGAAAACACTGTGCAGTTGTGGAAGCTAGGGATTCTTATTTTTTTGGGTTTCTCTCCACATATCTTAAAAGGAAGGAGGATAGATTGACTCTCCTCAGCAAGGCGCATCTTTCTGTCGAAACATAATTCAATTCTGAGCATTTTCAGATTTTGACCTAAAAATTAGGGTTTCCACAAAAAGTGGAATTTCTGAAATTTGAGACCATGGCTGGAAGCTCCTTGGAAAAATTGAAGTTTAGAGCTTTGGATCAAACTTTTTGGTTGGGTGTGGCTCCGGGAAAATCAAACCCTAGTTTGGGGTCCTGTCTAGTGAAGCCGAAAATTAGGGTTTCTGCAAAAGTTGGAATTTCTAAAATCTGAGACCATGGCTAGAATCTCCTCTAAAAAATCAAAGTTTAGAGACCAAGATCAAACTTTTTGGATGGATGAAGCTCCGGGAAAATAAACCCTAATTCAGGGTCCTCCCCAGTGAATCCGAAAGTTTGAAAAGCAAATTTGAGGGGTGAAACTTTGCAGTTTTCAAATTCTGAGTATATCAGCTTGATAATCTCATCAAGGCACATCTTTCTATCCTTTCAGAAGTTTGAAATTCAAAGTTTGAATTTTTAGGGTTTCTCTGACAAATCCTAATCCAGCTCCAGATCCAGATTTCTGCAAATCAAGTGGTAAGACCTAAATCTTTTCTATTTCCATTTGAAGTACTCTTTAAGATGTCTCACCACACCAAGCTTGAGGATAAGCTTGAAGGGGCTGATAACTTCCGAGCATGGAAGTATAGGATTGGGTTAATTCTAGAAGAGAGTGAGTTGGACACCTACATAAGTGAAGGGGTTCTTGTCCCACAGGGAGAAGAGACTAAGGTCTTACACAAGGGAAACTTGGTCAAGGCTAAGAGGATCATTGATGATTCTATCAAAGACCATCTCATACCACATGTGTCATCTCTGAAGACACCTAAGGAGATGTTTGATTGCTTGACCAAGCTATTTGAAGGGAAGAATATAAATCGAAAGATGACCTTGAGGAATCAATTGAAGAATATCAAGTTCCAGAATGCGGAGACCATGCAGTCTTATTTCTCAAGGGTCTCCCAGATAAAAGAACAACTTGAAGCTGTGGGAGAAGATATAGAGAATAGAGAAGTGGTAATGACCATTCTTAAAGGCCTTCCTAGGTCATGGGATTCCTTCATCCAAGGAATTTGTGCTAGGAAGAAACTTATCTCTTTCAGTAAGCTGTGGGAAGAATGCTCACAGGAAGAAGCTCAGATTGTAGCTTGTGAAGAGAAGATGGGGAATGAAGATCAAGCTCTCACAGCACATACCACGAAGAGGACATTTTTCCTCAGATTGTCCTAAAAACAAAAGGAACAACAATAACTACTACAAGCAATCTGATAGGTATGACTTACAGGTATGTTTTGAAATTAAGTTTATAATATGATTGTCTTCATGTTATTAAGTTTAGTAACAATCTTGTTTAATTTAGACTTGTCTTAGCACCCTAGTAAAAATATGAATGCATGATAGAAGACATTCATTGATTAGGGCTATGACACTTATGATTGTATTATGATTGTACTAATGCACTGTGGTGTTGTATGAGGAGAATGTTATTCGCTAACATGAAAGGTACAAATCAAGTTCTAGATCAAGACCATGATGACATGAAGATAAAGACTCATCCATAGTCATGAATCACATAGAGGTATGTATAATTTGGTTCTACAATGGTTAAATTATGAGTTATGCAGGTCATTGAAGAGAACAAGAAAACATTGCTAAACATAACTAGCAAATATGATGACCAGGTATGTTTTTCCTATATCAAGTTAGAATCCTACCTTGTGTTAGGATCTTGTATTTTTGTATGATTGATAATGATTATTCATGAAGTTATAAGTTTGAGTAATCTAGGGCTTATGCATATTATGTTTCTTACTTTGATTGATGATATGACTAACTAGAAAAGTCCTATATAAATCTTGAATACTAATGCTTATTATCTGTGTTTGAAATGATCATGACTATACATGCTTAAGATTATTGTGTTTTGACAGTATTAAGATTATACTAATGAATGTATGATTATGTATGAGATCTCGAGGATAATACAATGATGATACTAGTAAGCATGCATAGTGATCGAGGATGGATATAAGGTTAGGGACATGTAATCCAGGAAGCAAAGATCAAGAGGGAGCACACTCCAGTAGTTCCTGCAAGGAAACAAAGATTGAGAGGGAGTCCACCCAACAAATAAACAAAGATAAGTAGTTGAATTGTCATTTCTTGTATATTTGATTCTAGACTTATGTTGTGTATTATGCATATTAGAACAATTGCATTAAAGAACAGTATACTACTAATATGCATGTGATGGGTAAGTGGCCTATGGCACTGTACAACATTCCATTGCTACTTATCTAGAATGAAACCTCTTTGCTGACATGTTGGGAGTTGTGCACACTCTTAACAATGTTCTGGTGGAGATTGGAAGGCATCTAGAAAGTTACGGGATATGGATAAATGGTGTATTGAAGCGTTGGCTAAAATAATTGCATGACTGTATGACATATTTCTTTATGTGTAAGAATTTATTCTGAAAACTATGAGGTGTTTCTAATCATGCAATTTAACTTGTTTTGTAGGAAAGATCATATACCATCACTTACAAAAGAAGGACTACAACATTTGTTCAACAACAAAGCTATCTATTGAAGAATCTGAAGTTCCCAGGATCCAGGATGAAGTAATGAAAGAATGCCATGATCCATCGATCATGAAGAATGATGTTTGGGATGCGGTCCCAAGACCTGAAGGGAAGTCTGTTATGACTTCCAAGTGGATCTACAAAGATCAAGCATGCTGCAGGTGGTAGCATGGAGAAATACAAAGTGAGGTTTGTAGCTCGTGGTTTCTCCCATAAAGAGGGAATAGACTATGAAGAGACTTTTGCTCCTATAGCCAGATACATTTCCATCAGATCAGTACTTTCTCTGGATGCAGTGATGAAATGGAAGATACACCAGATGGATATCAAGACAACTTTCTTGAATGGTGTAGTCGAAGAGGAAGTGTATGTAGAGCAGCCAATCGGGTTTGAGACACATGACAGAGGGACTCATGTGCGCAAACTAAAGAAAGCCTTGTATGGATTAAAGAAAGCTCCTAGGACTTGGTATGTTAGGATAGACAACTTTCTATCCAGTTTGGGCTTTACCAAGAGTAAAGCGGATTCCAACCTTTACTACAAGGTTGAGGAAGGAAATCCTGTGATACTACTGTTGTATGTGGATGACCTGTTTGTTACAGGTGATGATAGATTGATTTCCCACACTAAGAGGAAGCTTGCTACCGAGTTTGAGATGAAGGACTTGGGGATGATGCCCTATTTTCTAGGCATGGAGGTGTGGTAGAGTGTAGATATAATCTTCCTTGGACAAGGGAAGTATGCAGTAGAGATCCTGAAGTGGTTCGGGATGATGGACTGCAAGGCCATGGCCACACCTATGGCATTGAACCTGAAGCTTCTATGTGATGCTTCATCTGATCCGGTTGATGTTACGGTGTATCGTCAGATGATTGGGTCCTTGATGTACCTGACGAACACTAGACCAGATATTTGCTTTGCAGTGAACACATTGAGCCAGTTCTTGACGGATCCCAGAGGTGTTCACCTGGTTGTTGTAAAGCATATTTTGAGGTACCTGAAGGGTACAATTGATTATGGGCTCAAGTATGATGCGAATCAAAAGTTTAACCTACAGGGTTATGTTGATTTAGACTGGGCAGGCAGTGCTGCAGATAGGAAGAGCACATCTGGGTGCTGCTTCAGTATGGGATCGAGTGTGATCTCTTGGTTTAGCAGGAAGTAGTCCTGTATAGCACTGAGTACAGCTGAGGCAGAGTATGTTGCAGTTTGTTCGGCTAGTTGTGAGGCAGTATGGCTCTGGAAGCTACTGTCTGAGTTATTTGATCTTTCGCTGGAGGCTACTGGTATCTTTTGTGATAACCAGAGTTGTGTGAATCCGTCTGAGAACCCGGTGTTCCACGATAGGTCGAAGCACATTGAGATCAAATATCACTATATCAGGGATATGGTGCAGAGAGGAGAAGTGAAGCTCCTGTATGTTGCGAAGGATGAGCAGGTTGCATATGTGTTGATGAAACCACTCGCCAGAGTGAAGTTTGAGTACTTCAGAGAGAGGTTTGGTGTTCTTCAGATTGAAGATACTTCGACGAAGAAGTGCTGGGACACATTTGTTGGAGCTATTCCAAGCATGGTGAGAGGAGGATCCTTCCCATGGCCGTGGATGTAAGCGTTGGATGATGAGCATCAGGACGATGCTCCAGTTACTACTTTGTATATGCATCGTGTTGGATGCTTGATATGATCAGTTGATCATGCATTTGTATATGCATCATGTTGGATGCTTGATATGATCAGTTGGATCATGTATTTGTATATATATCAGGTGGATACATTGTATGATCAGGTGGATCATGTATTTGTATATGTATCAGGTGGATACATTGTATGATTAGGTGGATCATGTATGATGATATGTATCAGGTGGATACATTGTATGATCAGGTGGATCATGTATGATTATATGTATTAGGTGGATACATTGTATGATCAGGTGGATCATGTATGATGATATGTATCAGGAAGATACATTATATGCATCAGGTGGATGCATGGTATGATCAGGTTGATCATGGATGATGAGTATCAGGACGATGCTCTAGATGATATACATTGGGACAATGCAGTGACGATGATCAGGATGGTCATGTGTGATGAGTATCAGGACGATACTCTGGATGATATGCATCAGGACGATGCTATGATGATGATTAGGATGATCATATGTGATGACATGCATCAGGTAGATGCTTGACATGATCAGCTGGATCATGTGTGATGAGTTCCAAAGACACAGATGCACATAGGCTTTTCAGACATGGTGTAGATGTGTTCTCCCATGGTCGCGATATAATTGCCAAGCTTTTCCGACAAAGGTGTGTTGATGTATATGTAACTTCAGAATGTATTTCATCTGTGTATATTGTATTCCTATAGAGATGTTATTATTCCTCTATATGGAAGTGTTTGTATTTCTATAGAGATGTTATTATTCCTCTATACGGAACTGTCGTCATTTATATTGTTAGTGTTGTAACTTATACTTGATGGGTTATTAGACCACCTTGATGGTGTTGGCCCTGTATGAGTCATGTGGGTAAAAGGGTTATTAGACCACCCTAGTGGGGGTCGACCCTGTCAGCATTATGTTATGTGGTTAAGTTGAGGCCGACCTAGTAAAGGTTATTAGGCAAGTCAAGTCATGTATAAATAGAGTGCGGGAGGCACTCTATTTGATCATTCACTTTCTCTCTCACACACTCATTGGAGAGTGGTGCACTTGTGGAGGAGGAGAAGCTGCTGCTAGGAGGACTATCTTTTATGCTTGGGTTGTATCATTTCTCTATATATCTCTGAGGAAGTTGCGGGGTTTTTCACCTTCTTGGTTTTCCCCGGTGAAACTCTGTGTCTCTTGTGTGCTTGCATTATTGTGTCCATGATTGATATGTTGTAGATATGCTGTACATGTTATTCTCTCAGTTAAGATCCTAGATCAGATTGAAATTTCTGAAAAATTATCATGGTATTAGAGCTAGCCTGAAAGAAGGCATGGTATGGCATTTATGACACGTGTTGCACTTGCGAAGCTAGGGCTTGATAGAGAAAAAGCCAGTCATCATAGAACTTTCGCTATAAATCCATTTCGGAGAGGTTTCAGGATCTGAAACTCTTATAGGTCGAAGATAAGATCTCCATGTACCTTGTTTCCGAAGCACAACTTCTAATTCGTTGTACTTTGTGTTTTATGATCTGCACAATATAGGGTTTCTGCCTCTTTCAGATCTGAGTCATAAACATGTGACCTAGGAAAAAAGGTCATAACTTGGGCTAGGAAGCTCCAAATGAAATTTAGTAAAAAGTGACAGGTAGGGCACAGACTTTACTTTCACAGGCCGAAGGTTCAGAGGCCGAAAGTGAACCATGTTGATGTATATGTAACTTCGGAATGTATTTCACATATATGTATATTGTATTCCTATAGAGATGGTATTATTCCTCTATACGGAAGTGTCGTCATTTATATTGTAAATGTTGTAACTTATACTTGATGGGTTATTAGAACACCTTGTTGGGGTTGGCCCTGTATAAGTCATGTGGGTCGAAGGGTTATTAGACCACCTTATTGGGGGTCGGCCCAGTCAACATTATGTTATGTGGTTAAGTTCGAGCCTACATGAGTTATGTAAAAGGCAAGTCAAGTCAAGTATAAATAGAGTGCGGGAGGCACTCTATTTGATCACTCACTTCTCACTCATGCACTCAAGGAGGAGTGGCGCACTTATGGAGGAGGAGGATCTGTTGCTAGGATATGTCTATCTCTTTGGTTGTATCATTGCTCTATCTATCTCTGAGGACGTTATTAGGGTTTTTCACCTTTATGGTTTTCCCCAAGTAAATCTTTGTGTCTCTTGTGTGCTTGCATTATTGTCTCCATGATTGATATGCTGTAGATATGTTGTACATGTTGTTCTCTCAGTTAAGATCCTAGATCAGATTGAAGTAAATTCTAAAAATTTAACAAACCAGTGACACGTGGCACTCCGTACAAGTTCGCTCTCCTGTTTTATCCCATAAACAGGTCACGTTGCGACACTTGGTATAACTCTCTCTCAGAGAATCCAATTGAGGTAAGACCTATGGGGTTGGAAAAATGACAGGTCGGGATACCACAGGTAGAAGTTTCAGACCCTGTAGATTCATAATTTTGGAGTTACACCAGAAACAATCAGGTGCATATTTCTGTCAAAACAGAATTGGATTTTGAGCACCTTCATTCATGGCTCCGGGAATTAGGTTTTCGACGAAAGTTGGAATTTTTGTAATAAAAGACCACGGCTGAATGCTACTCATCAAAATTGAAATTTAGAGACCAAGTTCAAATTTTTTAGTTGGGAAGAAGGTCGGGCTTGATCAAACCCTAGTTCGGGACTTTGATAGGAAAAGTGGAAAATTAGGGCTTCTGCAAAGTTGGAATTTTTGAAGTCTGTGACCACAGCTGGAAGCTCCTCAGAAAAATTGAAGTTTAGAGATTTGGATCAAACCTTTTGGTTGGGAAGAAAGGTGGGCTTTATCAAACCGTAGTTCGGGATCCTGTCCAGATCCAGAAGTTTCAAAGGCAATTTTGAGGGGTGAAACTTTGCAGTTTTCAAATTCTGACTATACCAGCTTAATCAGCTCATCATGGCGCATCTTTCTATCCTTTCAAAAGTTTGAAATTCAAAGTTTGAATTTTTAGGGTTTCTCTGACAAACCCTAATCCAGTTCCAGATCCAGTTTCTGCAAATCAAGTGGATTGGGTTAATCCTAGAAGAGAATGGATTGGTCACCTGCATAAGTGAAGAAGTTCCAGTTTTAGAGGGAGATAAGGCTAAGGCCTTACATAAGAAGATTACAAGCAATCTCGACAGGTATGACTTATCCAGGTATGTTTCAAGATCTGTTCATGATTAAGTTTATGGTATGGTTGTCTTCATTAAGGTTAGTACAATCTTGATTAACTTTAGACTTGTCGTATCACCTTAGTAAAATTATGAATGCACGATAGAAGATATTCATTGATTAGGGTTTTGACACTTATGATTGTACTAATGCATTGTGGTGTTGTATGAGGTTGATGTTGTCCACTAACATGAAAGGTACATCAATAAAGACAAATCATGTTCTAGTTCAAGAACATATGACCATGGTGACATGAAGACAAAGGTTCATCCATTGCCATGGATCACATAGAAGATACACTTACGAGGTATGTATAACTTGGTTCTATAATGGTTAACCTATGAGATATGCAGGTTATTAGCACAAGTCATTGAAGAGAACAAGAAGACATTATGTGGGTATGTTAGACATAACCATCCAGCATGCTAATCCAGGTATGTTCTTCCTATATCAAGTTAGAATCCTACCTTGTGTTAGGATCTCTTATATAAGTATACATGGCATGATTGATAATGATTATTCATTGAAGTTAGTAATCATGGGTTTAGGCATATTATGCTTCTTACTTTGATTGATGATATGACTAACCAGAAAAGTCCTTTGGTCAAATAAGAATATGCTTGAGTAAAAGAAGTATTCCCTGAAACCTTGAATACTAATGTTTATAATCTATGTTTGAAATGATCATGACTATACATGTTTAAGATTATTGTGTTTTGATTATACTAATGAATGTATGATTATGTATGAGATCTCGAGGGTAACACAATGATGATATTAGTAAACATGCATAGTGATCAAGGATGGATATAAGTTCAAGGACAGGTAATCCAGGAAGCAAAGATCAAGAGGGAGCACACTCCAGTAGTTTCTGCAAGGATGCATACATTCAGAGGGATTTGGCCACTTCTCACAATTCACATCATAATGGAGTTGCAGAAAGGAAGCAAAGACCGAGAGGGAGCCCACCGTACAACCAAACAAAGATAAGTATTTGAATTGTCATTTCTTGCATATTTGTTTGTTTAAATAATATTGTTCAATGATGTATATGCTTATGTTCCTAGACTTAGGGTGTGTATTATGCATATTAGAATAATTGCATTAATGAACAATATACTACTAATATGCATCTAATGGGTAAGTGGCCTATGGCACTGTACAACATTCCATTGCTACTTATCTAGAATGAAACCTCTTTGCTGACATGTTGGGAGTTGTGCACACTCTTAACAATGTTCTAGTAGAGATTGGAAGGCATCTAAAAAGTTATGGGATATGGATAAATGTTGTATTGAAGCATTGGCTAAGATAATTGCATGACTATATGACATATTTATTTATGTGTAAGAATTTGTTCTGAAAAACTATGAGGTATTTTCTAATCATGCAATTTAACTTGTTTTGTAGGAAAGATCGTATACTATCACCTACAAAAGAAGGACTACAACATTTGTTCAACAACAACGTTATCTATTGAAGATATTGAAGTTCCCAGGATTCGGGAAGAACGCCATGATCGAGGAGTACCAGTCGACCATGAAGAATGATGTCTGGGATGCAGTCCAAAGACCTGAAGGGAAGTCTGTTGTGACTTCCAAATGGATCTACAAGATCAAGCATGCTGCAGATGGTAGCATAAAGAAATACAAAGCGAGATTTGTAGCTCGTGGCTTCTCCCAGAAAGAGGGGATAGACTATGAAGAGACTTTTGCTCCTGTAGCCAGATACAATTCCATTAGATTAGTACTTGCTCTAGCTGCAGTGATGAAGTGGAAGATACACCAGATGGATGTCAAGACAACTTTCTTGAATGGTGTAGTCGAGGAGGAAGTGTATGTGGAGCAGCCACTTGGTTTTGAGACACATGACAGGGAGTCATATGTGTGCAGACTGAAGAAATCCTTGTATGGCTTGAAGTGAGCTCCTAGGACTTGGTATGGTAGGATAGATATCTTTCTATCCAGTTTGTGATTTACTAAGAGTAAAGCAGATTCCAACCTTTACTACAAGGTTGAGGAAGGAAATCCTATGATACTACTCTTGTATGTGGATGACCTGTTTGTAACAGGAGAGGATGGATTGATTGCCGATACCAAGAGGAAGCTTGCTGTCGAGTTCGAGATGAAGGACTTGGGTATGATGCACTACTTTCTAGGCATGGAGGTGTGGTAAAGCGCAGATGGAATCTTCCTTGGCCAAGGGAAGTATGCAGTAGAAATCCTGAAGAGGTTCGGGATGATGGACTGTAAGGCCATGATCACACCTATGGCATCGAACCTGAAGCTTCTGTGGGATCATTCATCTAATCCGGTTGATGTCACGATGTATCATCAGATGATTGGGTCCTTGATGTACCTCACTAGATATTTGCTTTGCGGTGAACACATTGAGCCAGTTCCTGACAGATCCTAGAGGTGTTCACCTAGTTGCTGTAAAGCATATTCTGAGGTACCTGAAGGGTACAATTGATTATGGGCTCAAGTATGATGCGAATCAAAAGTTTAACCTGCAGGGTTATGTTGATTCAGACTGGGCAGACAGTGCTACAAATAGGAAGAGCACATCTGGGTGTTGCTTCAGTATGGGATCATGTGTGATCTCTTAGTTTAGCAGGAAGCAGTCCTACGTAGCACTGAGTACAGCCGAGGCTGAGTATGTTGCAGCTTGTTTGGCTAGTTGTGAGGCAGTATGGCTCCGGAAGCTACTGTCTGAGTTATTTGATCTCCCGTTGGAGGCTATTGGTATCTTTTGTGACAACCAGAGTTGTGTGAAGTTGTCTGAGAACCCGGTGTTCCACGAGAGGTCGAAGCACATAGAGATCAAATATCACTATATCAGGGATATGGTGCAGAGAGTAGCAGTGAAGCTCCTGTATGTTGCGATGGATGAGCAGGTTATAGATGTGCTGATGAATCCACTAGCCAGAGTGAAGTTCGAGTACTTCAGAGAGAGGCTTGGTGTTCTTCAGATTGATGACACTTCAAGGAAGAAGTGATGGACACATTTGCAGAAGTAATTTCCAGCATGGTGAGAGGAGGATCCTTCCATGGCTACGGATGTAAGCGCTGGATGATGAGCATTAGGACGATGCTCCGGTTACTGTTCTG
This sequence comes from Larix kaempferi, assembly GCA_027924585.1. Taxonomy (NCBI): domain Eukaryota; kingdom Viridiplantae; phylum Streptophyta; class Pinopsida; order Pinales; family Pinaceae; genus Larix; species Larix kaempferi. The sequence continues at coordinate 5,086,831 of BSBM01000502.1, forward strand.
TATATGCATCATGTTGGATGCTTGGACTATGTATCTGTATATGTATCAGGTGGATACGTTGTATGATCAGGTAGATCATGTATGTTGATATATATCAGGTGGATACATTGTAGGATCAGATGGATCATGTATCTATGTATGTATCAGGTGGATACATTGTATGATCAGGTGGATCATGTATGATGATATGTATCAGGTAGATACTTGGTATGCATCAGTTGGATGCATTATATGATCAGGTTGATCATGGATGATGAGCTTCAGGATGTTGCTCCAGATGACATGCATCAGGATGATGCAGTGATGATGATCAGGTTGATCATGTGATGATGTACATCAGGATGATGTATGGTGAGTATCAGGTTGATACTCTATGGCCGTGGATAGGTTGTGAAGATGAGCATATAAGTAGACCTGGGAGATCCGACAGGTAGAGCTGTGTGCTCGTAACAACCTGGGATGCTCTTTCGAGGCATTGCTCTAGGAGGACATATAAGTAGACCTGGGAGATCTGATAGGTCGGGCTATGTGCCCGTAATAAGTCCTGGGATTCTCTTTCGAGGCATTGCCATGACCACATGTAAGTAGACCTGGGAGATCCGATAGGTTGGGCTGTGTGCCCGTAATAAGTCTTGGGATGCTCTTTCAAGGCATTGTGGTGAGGGGTCACATGTAATACGTCCTGGAGATCCAGACAGGTTGTGCTAGTCACGTAAAAGGCCTCGGATTCTCTTTAGGGTTCTTGCTAGTCAAGACACTCTTTTAAGGTTTTGTGACAGTCACATGTAAGTGGACCTGGGAGATCTTGCTGGTCGTGCTTCGACACATAAATGGTCCTGGGATACTCTTTCGAGGCATTGTGACGCACGTAATAAATCCTGAGGATTCCACAGTATGGCCAGTGATGATGAAGACCTGCAGGTGGTGGGCCTGCATCCAGTATGAAAAAGGACTGGCTCTGTAGAACTTCCTATGACGAGTAGATCGGAGATTGATTGAGATAGCAACAGCAGTGACGATGACGATGATTCGAGAATGATGATTCATCGACGATGATCCAGAGAAGAAGACTTGTGCTAGCAGATCTGTGTCGAGAAATACCTTCCTAGTTAAGAGGGAGTGTTGATGTATATGTAACTTCAGAATGTATTTCATCTGTGTATATTGTATTCCTATAGAGATGTTATTATTCCTCTATACATAAGTGTTTGTATTCCTATAGAGATGTTATTATTCCTCTATACGGAACTGTCGTCATTTATATTGTTAGTGTCGTAACTTATACTTGATGGGTTATTAGACCACCTTGATGGGGTCGGCCCTGTATGAGTCATGTGGGTAAAAGGGTTATTAGACCACCCTAGTGGGGGTCGACCTTGTCAGCATTATGTTATGTGGTTAAGTTGAGGCCAACCTAGTAAAGGTTATTAGGCAAGTCAAGTCATGTATAAATAGAGTGCAGGAGGCACTCTATTTGATCATTCACTTTCTCTCTCACACACTCATTGGAGAGTGGCACACTTGTGGAGGAGGAGAAGCTGCTACTAGGAGGACTATCTCTTATGCTTGGGTTGTATCATTGCTCTATCTATCTCTGAGGAAGTTGCGGGGTTTTTCACCTTCTTGGTTTCCCTCAGTGAAACTCTGTTTCTCTTGTGTGCTTGCATTATTGTGTCCATGATTGATATGCTGTAGATATGTTGTAGATATGCTGTACATGTTATTATCTTAGTTAAGATCCTAGATCAGATTGAAATTTCTGAAAAATTAACAAGGTGTAGATGTGTTCTCCCAAGGTCGTGATGTAATTGTTGAGCCATTCTTTACAAGGTGTATATGTGTTCTCCCACGGCAAAGATGTAAGGGCTGAAGCCATTCTTTACAAGGTGTAGATGTGTTCTCCCATGGTAAAGATGTAAGGGATGAAGCCATTCTTCACAAGGTGTAGATGTGTTCTCCCATGGTGAAGATGTAAGGGCTGGGGCCATTCGAGCATGGTTGAATTTTGTCTTCCCATGGCTGCGATATAAGTGCTGTGCCATTCCTAGCATGGTTGAAGTGTGTCTTCCCTTAGCTATGGATATAAGTGCGGTGCCATTCTTGCATGGTTGAAGTGTGTCTTCCCATGGCGCAGATATAAGTGCTGAGCCGTTCACGGATGGTTGAAGTGTGTCTTCCCATGCTGGTGAGTGTAAGTGCTATGTGATGTGCATTTGGGTTGTGCTTCGTGAACGATGATCAGGAGTATCAGGATGATACTCTGTGGTCATGGACAGGTTGTGCAGTGGCATGGAAAAGGTCTTGGGAGATCCGATAGGTTGAGCTGTGTGCTCGTAATCAGTCCTGGGATGCTCTTGTGAGGTTTTGTTGACACACGTAATAAGTCCTGAGGATTCCACAGTATGGCCAGTGATGATGAAGACCTACAGGTGGTGGGTCTACATCCAGCATGAAAAAGGGCTGGCTCTGTAGAGCTTCCTATGACGAGTAGATCTGAGATTGATTGAGATAGCAGCATCCATGACGATGACGATGATCCAGTGATGATGATATAGAGAAGAAGACTTGTGCTAGCAGATCTGTGCCAAGAAATACCTTCCTAGTTAAGAGGGACTGTTGATGTATTTGTAACTTCGGAATGTATTTCATATATGTATATTGTATTCCTATAGAGATGTTATTATTCCTCTATACGGAAGTGTCGTCATTTATATTGTAAGTATCGTAACTTATACTTGATGGGTTATTAGACCGCCTTGATGGGGTCGGCCCTGTATAAGTCATGTGGGTTAAATGGTTATTAGACCACCCTATTGGGGGTCGGCCCTGTCAGCATTATGTTATATGGTTAAGTTGAGGCCGACCTTATAAGGTTATTAGGTAAGTCAAGTCAAGTATAAATAGAGTGCGGGAGGCACTCTATTTGATCATTCACTTTCTCACTCATACACTCATTGGAGAGTGGCGCACTAGTGGAGGAGGAGAAGCTGCTGCTAGGAGACTATCTCTTATGCTTGGGTTTTGTATCATTGCTCTATCTGTCTATGAGGAAGTTATTGGGGTTTTTCACCTTTATGGTTTTCCCCAAGGAAACTTTGTGTGTCTATTGTCTCTTGTGATTGCTTCTTGTGATTGATATGCTGTACATGTTATTCTCTCAGTAAAGATCCTAGATCATATTGAATTGATGCTCAAAATTAACATAGACGACCTGTTCTTAACAAGGGAGGATGAGCTCATTCCAGAAACAAAAGGAAGGCTTGTCGTAGAGTTCAAGATGAAGGACCTGGGAATGATGCACTACTTCTTAGGTATGGAGGTATGGCAAAGTTCATATGGGATTTTCCTTGGTCAAGGAAAGTATGTAGTAGAGATTCTGAAGAGATTCTGAAGAGATTCAGAATGATGGATTGCAAGGCAATGGCCACACCAATGGAATCGAACTTGAAATTACTGTGTGATGCTTCTTCAGAGATAGTTGATGCCACAATATACATGCATATAATTGGTTCATTAATGTACTTGACGAACACAAGACCATACATATGCTTTGCTTTGAACACCCTGATCCAGTTCCTGACAAATTCGAGACATGTTCACCTGATTGCTGAAAAACATATATTGAGGTACCAAAAGGATACAATTGAGTATGGACTCAAATATGCGACAAATCAGAAGATTAACCTGCATGGCTATGTTGATTCAGATTGGGTAGGCAGTGCCACAGATAGGAAGAGTACTTTAGGATGTTGCTTCAGTTTGGGATCTGGTATGATCTCTTGGTTTAGCAGGAAGCAGTCAAGTGTGACACTGAGTACAGCCGAAGCAGAGTATATTACAGCATGTTTGGCTAGTTGTGAGGCAGTATGGATTTGGAAGCTACTGTCAGATTTATTTGATCTCAAGTTAGAAGCGACTTGTATCTTTTGTGACAACCAGAGTTGTGTAAAATTGTCTAGGAACCCGGTGTTCTATGACAAGTTGAAGCAGATTGAGATCAAGTACCACTATATCCGGGATATGGTGCAAAGAGGAGGAATGAAGCTCCACTAGTATGTGGCGATAGACGAGCAGACAACCAATGTGTTGACCAAGTCGTTAGAAAGAGTGAAGTTTGATTACTTTAGAGAGAAGCTTGGTATTATCCACATCGATGTTCCTCGAAAGAGGGAGCGATGTGACATGTCTGGAAGACGCAGGTGCACCAGGGTTGTATCTTACATGATGGAAGATGCAGGTAGTCCGCAAGGACGTAATACATCTGGGATGATCCTGGTTTGTATCCACATGTGAAAAGACGTTGGTGGTCCACAGGTCATAAAACATGTGGGATGCACCTAGGATATATCTTACATGGTGGAGGATGCAGGTAGTTCGAAAGGACGTAATGAATCTGGGATGCTCCTGGGATGTATCCACATGTTTGAAGATGTAGGTTGACTGAGAGAGTCGTAATACATCTGGGTTGTATCCACTGGGTGGAAGACGCAGATGTTCTTGGGCTGTATCCATTGGGTGGAAGACGCAGGTTCACTGAGAGAGAGATGTAATACATCTGGGTTGTATCCACTCGGTGGAAGACGCGGGTTATTTGGTGAACATGGTATATGCACTTGGGCTACTCTCCAAATGAGATGATCTGTATACGATGAGATGATAGTAGGAGACACAGGTGATTGCTCTGGAAATGTAATATGTGGTCCTATGATGTACCTACTTGATGGCTTGCTTGTATAGATGATGAATTCCTAGATGAGAGTTAGGCCTACATCCAGCATGAAAAAGGGTTGTCTTTGCAGAACTTCTCATGATGGGTAGATTCGAGAGATGTCACTATTCAATGATCAACAAGATGATAATTGTTGCAACAACGATGATAATTATCCAACGATGATGATACAATGATGATGATGTTGTCTAGAGATTGTGTCCAGCTGTGATGATGACTGTGTCGAGAGAATACCTTCCTATTTAAGAGGGAGTGTTATTGTAAATGTAACTTCAGAATATATTCTTTTGTATATTAGTATTATATTATTATTGTACTTTTATTGTACCTCTGTCAAAGATGTTTTTTCCTCCGTTCGGGGATGTCATGATTGTATTTGGTGATGTAAGAATATCGAGGTAAAACCTCCATTGTAAGTCGGGGAAATAGTCCCCAAAAGGTTAAATGTAAAATGTATTTTTGAGTCTCCCTAGGAGAGGTCGGTCGAGTTAGTTGAAGAAGTTGTCCCCATTGGGGTTTTAGGTCAGTCACACATAAACTATAACTAGGGAGGCACCCTCCCTCATTTGGACACACACACCAACACGCAAGTTCGCTCCAAGGAAGTGAAAGACAAGTTCACTGAAGAAGAAGAAGGAAGCTGCAGAAGTCATCTTATCTTTGGGTTTTCTATCTTGGTTTGATATTGTACTAAATGACGAATCTATTACTGAAGAAGTTGTGGGGTTTTTTCCTTTATGGTTTCTCAGAAGTAAATTCTTGTGTTCTTGTGTATTGTTGTGCTTGTCTATATTTCAGATTAAAGATCTAACATAATTGAATTAAAGCGTAAACACTAACATGGTTTCAAAGCCACTCTAAAAGAAGGCACTATGCAACAACAAAAAGCTAGGGTTTCCAAATCCAAGTTTTTCTCTCCACAGATCATCCAAAAAAGAGGGCTAGGGTAACTCGCCTCAACTAGGTGCATCCTTTGGTGGAGAAAGATTCTAGTTTGGAGGATTTTTTATTTTTCCCTAATTTCTGTTGGAACCGGGAAAACTAGGGTTTCCTGTTCCGAGAACTTCCCTCCACAGACTAGCTTAAAAAGGAGTTCATTTCAACTCGGCCTAGGAGGGAACATCTTCTTGTGGAAGCATAATTCAAAACCGAGAATTTTCATTTTTGGCCCTATCACTACTAGAGGGGGTAAACTAGGGCATCAGTCATTTTGCAATTCTGTCCACGGATTTGGGAAAAGGAGTACATTTCTCAACTCGCCTTGAGGAGGCGCATATTTCTATCCAATCAGAAGTTCAAGATTCCAAATTTGAAAAATTAGGGTTTCTTTGTCAAACCCGAGGTCGGCCAACTCCAGAACCAGGTTGGGCATCTTAAATTGGTAAGATCTAATTCCTTGCTATTTCCATTTGAGGTTCTCATATCAAAATGTCAAATCACACCAAGCTTGAGGATAAGTTTGAAGGAGCTGATAACTTTCGAGCATGGAAGTATATAATTTCTCTCATTCTAGAAGAGAATGATTTGGACAAATATGTGAATGAGGAGGTTCAAGAACCAGAGCGAGATGATGGCAAAGCAATCCATAAGAAGAACATGATCAAGGCCAAAATGATCATTGTTGACTCCATCAAGGACCATCTCATTCCTCATGTCTCATCCTTGAAGACCCCCAAGAAGATGTTCGATGCTTTGAAAAAGTTATATGAAGGGAAGAACATCAACCTGAAGATGACTCTGAGGAACCAACTCAAGAATGTGAAGATTCAACACTCAGAAACTATTCAATCTTACTTCACAAGAGTCTCTCAGATCAAGGAACAACTTGAGGCAATTGAAGATAATGTTGAATAAGGAGAGATTGTGATGACTACCTTGAATGGTCTCCCAAGATCATGGGACTCATTCATTCAAGGAATATGCGCCAGAAAGAAGCTAATCGAGTTCAACAGATTATGGTAAGAATGCACCCATGAAGAAGCTCGATTAGTAGCAATAGAAGAAAAGATGGGAGCTAATGATGACCAATCCCTAACTGCTCATACTAAAAAGAATCAAAACAAGAGGGAGGACCATCATCACAAGAATTCTAAAATATCCCAGAAGAATCATCGATTTAAAAGAGACATCTCCAATATTAGGTGTTTTACATGTGATGAGAAAGGAAATTATTCAAGAAATTGTCCCAAAAACAAAGGATCCTCCAGGAAAATCAACAAGAAGAGGCATCATGCACATACTGGAGAGGATGATGTACCTGCATGCAAAAGAACAAAAGAAGATTATTTAAGTGATGTATTGTAATAAATGAAGGTAACCAATTACAAGGGTTCATTCAGAAGGTTCCACCTCATAAGGTGAAGCCAGAGATGACTTTCAGTACTACATGAAAGGAGTAGGAGAAGCTCCTACAAAGTTAGACTCTGAAAAAAAAAGATCAATTCTCTATGGAAGAAGTTCTCATCCATTTCAGCATTTGTTAAGATGTAGAAGAAGGGACACATAGAGTCTACTCTAGTACAAAGAACAAGTGATCTACGGTGTATAATACTTGCAAGAAAGACATAGGTCCTCAAAATCAAACGATGAAGTAGAACACACTGTCAAATACTCCAGTAATTCCTTCAAGGAAGTAAATATCAAGAGGGAGTCCACCCAACAAACAAACAAAAGTATTTGAATTGTTATCAAATTTCTTAGATGATATTGTTCAATTGCATACATATTTATATTCCTAGATTTAGAAAGTGCATTATGCATGTCAGAGTGTTGCATTAATGGAACAATGTATTACTAATATGCATGTGATGGGTAAGTGGCCTATGGTACTGCACAACATTCCATTGCTGCTCATCGAGAATGAAACCTCTTTGCTGACATGTTGAGAGCAGTGCACGCTCCTAATTATGTTTTGGTAGAGATGGAAGGCATCCAGAAAGTTACCGTATATATACGGAATATGGATGGATGTTGTGTTAAAGCATTGGCTAAGTTAGTTGCATGACTGTGGGACATATGTCTTTATGCAGAAGGATTTGTCATTGGAAAGTATAAAATGTATCTAATCATGTAACTGAATTTGACTTGTAGGAAAAATCGTGTACAATCACCTACAAGAGAAGAACGATGATATTTGTTCCGAAGAACAAGTGACGATGGCTCAGCTATGACATTCAAGAAGACTTGCAATATCTAGCAGATGTACAAAGCAAGGTTTCTCTCAGAAATAGAGAGTCGACCATGACAAGACATTGCTCTAAGTGGCTATACACACTTCTTCAGTGTTGGTGTAATCGAAGTAGAAGTGTATATCAAACAACTACCACGATTCAAGACTCTCTACAGAAAACCACATGTCTGCGGATTGAAGAAGGGTTTGTATGGGATCATAAGGCACCCATGGGATAGCATGATGATATCAAGGATCACCTAGAGTGATGCGACATCAACCTTTTCTACAAGGTTGAAGATGAGGAGCTCATAGATGAGTGCAAGAGAAACTGGAAACAAAGTTCGAGATCTTGGTATCCAATGACCTTGTGAGATAAGATAGATGGATACACAAAATATCAGCAATAGAAGGCTACCAGTCACTCCAGTGTTGAATGTACCAATGCAGTGAATACAAGATGCAGAGGGAGGATAGTGCTCAGTTATAAATGGAGCAGGAAAGCTCTACTTCAGAGGGAATGACTACAACACAAATTGAGAGACATTATCACCTAGCCTCTATATGTGGAAAAGGTTTTTTTCCCCAGTAAATCAGGGATATGCTTAGAGTGATACCGGATGTCTCCCTTCATGAAGAGGAAGTATATGTGGTAAAATTTGATACGTGTACCCAAAACATGATACAATAGGATAGATGGATTCCTGACGATCTTGAGCTTTACCAAGAGTAAAGCAGACTCCAACCTTTACTACAAGGTTGAGGAAGGAAATCCTATGATCTATTGCTATATGTAGACGACTTGTTCTTAACAAGGGAGGATGAGCTCATTCCAGAAACAAAAAGAAGGCTTGTCGCAGAGTTCGAGATGAAGGACCTGGGAATGATGCACTACTTCTTAGGTATGGAGGTATGGAAAAGTTCATATGGGATTTTACTTGGTCAAGGAAAGTATGTAGTGGAGATTCTGAAGAGATTCAGAATGATGGACTGCAAGGCAATGGCCACACCAATGGCATCGAACTTGAAACTACTGTGTGATGCTTCTTCAGAGACAATTGATGCCATGATATCAGGAAAATAATTGGTTCATTAATGTACTTGACAAACACGACACCAGACATATGATTTTCTTTGAACACCATGATCCAGTTCGTGACAGATCCGAGACATGTTCACCTGATTGTTGCAAAACATATATTGAGATACCAGAAGGATACAATTGAGTATGGACTCAAATATGTGACAAATAAGAAGATTAACCTGCATGGCTATGTTGATTCAGATTGGGAAGGCAGTGCCACAGACAGGAAGAGTACTTTAGGATGTTGCTTCAGTTTGGGATCTGGTATGATCTCTTGGTTTAGCAGGAAGCAGTCAAGTGTGACACTGAGTACAGCCGAAGCAGAGTATATTGCAGCATGTTTGGCTAGTTGTGAGGCAGTATGGCTTTGGAGGCTACTGTCAGATTTATTTGATCTCAAGTTAGAAGTGACTTGTATCTTTTGTGACAACTAGAGTTGTGTAAAATTGTCTAGGAACCCAGTGTTCTATGACAAGTCGAAGCAGATTGAGATCAAGTACCACTATATTCGGGATATGGTGCAAAGAGGAGCAATGAAGCTCCACTAGTATGTGGCGACAGACAAGCAAACAACCAATGTGTTGACCAAGTCGTTAGAAAGAGTGAAGTTTGAGTACTTCAGAGAGAAGATTGGTATTATCCAGATCGACGTTCCTCGAAAGAGGGAGTGATGTGACATGTCCGAAAGACGCAGGTGTACCAGGGTTGTATCTTACATGATGGAAGATGTAGGTAGTCCGCAAGGACGTAATACATCTGGGATGATCCTGGGTTGTATCCACATGTGAGAAGACGTTGGTGGTCCACAGGTCATAAATCATCTGGGATGCACCTGGGATATATCTTACATGGTGGAGGACGTAGGTAGTCCGAAAGGATGTAATGCATCTGGGATGCTCCTGGGATATATCCACATGTTTGAGGACGCAGGTTGACTGAGAGTCGTAATACATCTGGGTTGTATCCACTGGGTGGAAGACACAGATGTTCTTGGGCTGTATCCATTGGGTGGAAGATGTAGGTTTACTAAGAGAGAGACATAATACATCTGGGCTGTATCCACTCGGTGTAAGACGCAGGTTGTCTGGTGAACATGGTATATGCACCTAGGCTACTCTCCACATGATATGATGAGATGATCTGTATACGATGAGATGATAGTAGGAGAAGCAGGTGATTTCTCTGGAAATGTAATATGTGGTCCTAGGATGTACCTACTTGATGGCTTGCTTGTATAGATGATGAAGTCCTAGATGAGAGTTAGGCCTACATCCAGCATGAAAAAGGGTTGTCTTTGTAGAACTTCTCATGACGGGTAGATTCGAGAGATGTCACTATTCAATGATCAACAAGATGAGAATTGTTGCAATAGCGATGATGATTATCCAATGATGATGATGATCTAGTGATGATGATGTTGTACAGAGATTGTGTCCATCTGTGATGATGACTGTGTCGAGAGAATACCTTCTTATTTAAGAGGGATTGTTATTGTAAATGTAACTTCAGAAGATATTCTTTTGTATATTATTATTATATTATTATTGTACTTTTATTGTATCTCCGTCGAAGATGTTTTTTCCTCCGTTCGGGAATGTCAATATTGTATTTGGTCATGTAAGAATATCGAGGTAAAACCTCCATTGTAAGTCGAGGAAATAGTCCCCAAAAGGTTAAATGTAAAATGTATTTTGGAGTCTCCCTAGGAGAGATCGGCCTAGTTAGTTGAAGAAGTTGTCCCCATTGGGGATTTAGGTCAGTCACACATAAAGTATAAATAGGGAAGCACCCTCCCTCATTTGGACACACACACCAACACGCAAGTTCGCTCCAAGGAAGTGAAAGACAAGTTCACTGAAGAAGAAGAAGGAAGCTCCAGAAGTCATCTTATCTTTGGGTTTTCTATCTTGGTTTGATATTGTTCTAAGTGACGAATCTATGACTGAAGAAGTTGTGGGGTTTTCTCCTTTATGGTTTCCCCGAAGAAAAATTCTTGTGTTCTTGTGTATTGTTGTGCTTATCTATTTTTCATATTAAAGATCTAACATAATTGAATTAAAGTGCAAACACTAAACAAAAGTGATTGTGGTAGCTACGACTACCAGGTATGATTCAAGGCCCTTCTTAGTATTCTAATACATTTTGTGCTAATGAATAGAATTCATAATATCTCTCTCAAAATTGGTATCCTCCCATGCCTTGGCATCAATGGGAACCCTAACCAACCCAAAACCACTTGTGGTAGTAGGGTTGGCAACATCCTTCCTTTGGAAACCTACAAACATAAGCTCCACGGTTTCCACAACAACTGCAATTATGATTGCCCTAACAACAAAAATTACAATTTCCTACAAATAAACCTCCAACAAGATGTTAACTTTCTCAACTCAATGCTAATCCAAATAATAAACATCTCACTCCTCTTACAACGTTAATTTTCTTGGTTACCTAGCATACTTTATCTCCCCGATAGATTGTTAGGACATCCACTTATGGTTGAAGAGAACCCTTATTAATAAAACTCCTCTAATCATTTTAGAACTTGATGATGAGGAAGTTCACAACCCAATCAAATATGATTTTGTTGATCATCCCTTCATAAAACCACAAACTACTTCTTAAATAATTTCATAACAACCATAGACAGTGGAGGTTGCACAACTTCCTCCCTATCTAGAGAGGTTAAGTTTTTATCGAACACTTATGAAACCGAGTTTGATTTCCCGGGGGAACTAAGGAATGTGTGTTTGAATATTCCACTGTTTCAAGCAAATAAAGATGTCCCAATTTATGTTAAAGTTATCAAAGAATTTTTTCTAAGAAAGTCTATTCAAAGGAAGGACCCACGAACTGTTCTAGCGATTGGTTAGCTAGTTGATCTAATGTTGGGAAAGTTCTTCATGTCTAAGTACTAGGTAGTCCCATAGTTTATGTACACATCAACAAAATCCTCATTGCAAACATTGTGATTGATCTAATGATCTAGGTCCTGCTATAAATGTCATGATGAAAGCTACCACATAAAAACTAAAATTGTTTGACATATGCCATACTCCTATAGTTCTTCAAGTAGTTGATTGATCTACTAGAGGATGTCTTATTTTTTGTGGACTCCCAGGAGTAACAAACAGACTTTATGGTTATGTATCACAAGTCCAACCTTCAAGACCATATATTGATTTTGGGTTGACCATGGTTGGCTATTGTTATTGTTATATTGGTTGTATGTCCAGAGACATGACAATATCCCATGGAAATTTCCCCAAGAAGCTCACTCTATATCCTCTAGTCAAGCCTACTTTAGATCAAGAAATGTATTTATGGGTAGGGAATGAGGACAATGATGAAGAAACATTCAACAATTACTTTCGCTTGATCAATCCCTTTCCTTTAAGGAAGCAACCAAAGATGACCTAGTTAATACCTTCATAACCAATCCCTTCTCTCACATATGCTAAATTTCCAATTTTTAAGCCATATTCTAGATTAGTACCTGTAAGAGAATTGCTCATTGGCTGCTCTACATTTACAATCAGATTCTATGCATTTTCCTCTCTATGCCTTGACATAATCCTCCAATGGTATAATTGAAATTAGACTTGGAAGGACACTGAACATTAATCCTTGGAGACCCTGCAGAAAACACAATTGATTAAATTGTTGCAAGAGAAGGGTGTTGCATTCACCCAGGAATATATCAACATGAAGGGAATCCATCATGATCTTTGTACTCACTACATCTATATAAAGAATGATTTCTAACCCATCCGGTAACTCCAACGATTAATGAACCCTACACTACAAGAGATTAGAGAAAGGAGAGCTGCAAAATTAGTACTTGATGTGAATTTTATTTACTCTATCTTTGTCAGCTATTGGGTTTATCCACTTGTCATTGTTAGCAAGAAAAACGGTAAGTAGTGTCTATGTGTCAATAACATAGAGTTAAACAAAGCAACTTTACGATATGATGGATTTAGTAGGAAATAAGTTATTTTCTTTTCTTGATGGATTTAGTGGGTACAATCAAATTTGAATAGCCCCAAAGGATGAATATAAACCAACCTTTACCTACCCATGGAGAACTTATGCCTAGAGAGTATTGCACTTTGGACTTCGCCATGCATCTACTACTTTTTAGTGGGTTTTTCTTGGTATCTTTTCTTATTTGACCCATGATGTAGAAGCATATACATATGACTTTACAATGCATGGTGACATATATGAGGAGGGTATGGATAAACTGAGGAAAGTTCTTGTAAGGTGCCAAGAAATGAACCTCTCTTTGTCATGAGAAATGCCACATGCTTTTAATAGAGGGGATAGCACTTGGACATCATATTTCTCCCACATGTATCGAGATGGATTCAACTAAGGTAGAGGTGATCTCAAACCCACGGGGGGTTCACTCAGTGAACTTGTTACATAGCACGATCGTTCGTGGGATATTAAAGAATATCCCTAATTTCACTAAATATTGGAAAATGCCTCCTAAAATTATATTGTTGAACCCCCCTCCCAATATACCTTTCCAATTAAGAAAAACCCTATTTTCACTAGATATTGTAGATATCCATTGTTATCAATCCATTTGTAATACCCCCTTTACATCATATTATCAAGTTGTAACAAACAGGAGCCCTATCGCATCTTAGTATAAGCAATCAAGATGCTAAGGAAAATAGTAGTATAATGCTAATCATGATCCCAACAAGATTGTAGGGATGACTGATCAATTTGTAGCGTTGGATAGTGGAAGACCCAATGAAATAATAATGGGGAAGGAAAAATGAGTAAAAGGCAAGCCAATCAAGAGATCAATGTAACAAAGAATGTAAAACACTGATAGTCCAATAGTTAGTGCAATGCTTAGAAAAGATGAGAATTGCAGATGTTTCACACTACAACCTACCAATCTACCAATTTTATATCATGTAAATATAAATATAGCCATAGAAATCTCATGTTTTCTATGAGCTTAATAAATTAAACTCCATAAAAATGCAAAATTGAAACCCTTTCGTAGATTGACTTCCCTACCTTCCTATCAAAACAAACATTATTGATGCTTGAACCTAAATGAACATAGAAAAAATCCTTACTTTCCAATAACACCATATGATCATGTGCATAGCTTGGATTAGGGTAATTCACAAGATTCGATGAATTGCCTCCACTTCCTATACATTTATTCTTGCAATTAAGCGAATTAACAACATTTAGTTACCTTTTCTTAGGTTATATCTAACTTTTTTATCTTTACAGGAGAGGGAAAAATATCCATTGTTAAGTTTGAAGCATGCAATAGATAAAAAGATACACATATGGTGAAACTTATATGATACCATTTCATGGTAACGATAACACGAGGGGTATGTAAACAAGGATTTAGATTTTCACCTATGTTCATGTTAATTCTAATAAAATATGAAGATGGATGCCTTGCATATAAGAATTGAAATTTCAATTATGAATGTGCCAAATATAACTCAATCTAACAATTATTCCTAACTAGCAATGTGAAATGTTAAAGAAGAATACAAAAAGTTGATAGAAACAATTAGTCAAGAAATATTGATCTAACTTTTCATGGTTCCAGTGAGCCAAGAAATATTGATCTCACTTTTCTTGCTTGTTGTGGAACAAGGTTTGATTGAATCTCAATACCCACCTAAACCCCAACCTAAAAAATGAAGAGTTAGATCTTTTACTAGAACGCATACACAAAATACAATACAATTGTTCAACTCTAGAACTCTCAATTAGCTACATCTCTCAACTTTGGAGTTGATGAGGAACCAAATGCATATTCAAACATGCTGAACAATTTCATAGGCTACAATGTGACTTCTATCTAGAAAATAAACACACTTTGGAAAATGGCATCGTATAGAACAACAAAAGGTATAATGTTACAAGATTGGCTTAGTTTTAACACTAGTAAATTCAACCTCAATTATGGAGAAAGCGTGAAATCTTGCATAAATATTCATAACAAGTGGAAACACTAACCTTTTGGACGTCACATCAATAATATTATGCATAAAAGAACAAAATACAATCACCATGGTTATCTCAATGCCACAAAATTCTAATATTGTAGTGCATGCTATTACAAGAATCATACCTCGTGTCTAAATAGCTTTGCTAAGCAACAAAAAGAGTAACCCCACAAAAATAAAACACAAAGCGGAGTTAACGGTATTAGTTGCAATATTATCAGAATTTTAAAAATCCAAATACAATCACAAAAGTTGCTCCGAGATCTTTACAAAAATATTGAAGTCTCCGCTGGAAAAAGGAAGGATGAAAAAAATTATCTCAATCCATAAAGTTTAAACGAATTATAAACATTCACATATATTTTTATAAGGCAAAATGGAAGATATGATAAGTCAAAATTAATTGTAAGTCAAGAGTACTATATTATCTTATAGCTATGATGTTATATATGATAGAAATTGTACTCAAAAGAGTCACCTTCTCCATTTCCACTGTTAAAAGTTTAAAGGGGGCATTGCTCTGAATTTTGAAAACATGTAAAGATAAAGTATTTGGAAAACTATGCAATGTGATTGTTTTTGTAATATTCCCTAAGCTAGAATAATAATTTTCATTATTGTATTTTATTTTGGTTAATTGCTTATGTAATCACGAGACATAAACACCAAATTATTTTGGTGTAGAATATTTTTGAGAAAGTGACTTATGTAATTGTAGGTTTGAATTAATATAAGTTTTGGGGAAACATTGGATAGATCACTGAGAGTATCATTAACTATCAAATATGAGGAAAGAAAAGGAAATTTAATTTATTCACTTTCTACCACACGTTGAGCTCAAAAACATTAATCAATTTCTTTTAATTAAATCAAGAAATCTCACCGCCTCCCATTAAGGGAAAAGGGCAGGAAAAGGTTAAAAAAAGGGAGGGACTCCTTCAGTGGGGTCTTACAAGCAAAGAGGCTCTTGAGTAAGTGTGAGGCCCATGAATGTGTGCATATTACTACATTGAGAAAACACTTTGAGAGTGTTTATGTAACCAGAGGAGAATCTTTCACAATCCTCTATGGTATGAATAGCTTAGGGGTGGCCATTTCTGTGAGATGAGCTTACGGTTGGGAGGATGGTGATTATGGTCCATTGTTTTCACAAGACATGTCAAGAACACTACATATATGGATTTGTTTCTATTCTTTTATTTTATTACTGTTATTAAAAATGGAGTACTTGTGAAATTATAGAAAGAATAGGAGTCTGTATTCTAATTCAACAATGTGTATTTTAATGGGAGATGTATATGAATTCACAAAAGATATATATGTGTTGGGCATGTTCTTCAAGGGAGAATTGGACTCCTTTGCTGAGAGAATGTTGAATTTGAGCTGGGAGTGTTTTCTTGTGGAATCATGAGCGTCTTCCAATGGAGGCATGTTGCTGAAGGTTATATCGATCCCCTTACCATCCTCTTGGTTGGGCATGTTCTTCAAATAAGAATTGGACTTATTTGCTAAGAGCACATTGCATTTGAGTTGGGAGTGTATTTTTGTGGAATTCAATCCCCACTTTCAACACTAGATGGGGAAAGTCCTGATGCAAAGAGAGTTCAAAAATTCATTTTGTTGTTGTTGGAATATGGCCTTGGAAACTGACTCAAAATGTGTTAGTGATCTTGTGTCTAGTATGTTGAGAGCGGGTGTCCAACATTATATCTTGCTTTAAAGGGGGCTAGAGAGAGAGAAACATCCTCCTCCAAATGGGATGGTTCATACAACAATTTTAATTGATTGATTTTGATCATATTGTGAATCCTCCAATAAGGTGGAAGACTAATCTTGTAAATTTTGTCCCCGTCTATTGAAGAATAGTGTAAGGACTAGCTTGAAAGTCCTATCCCCTATCTTTGAAGAATAGTGTAAGGACCATATTCAATTAACTAAAGCTTGTGGTGTTTCTGGATGGATGGTATCTTATCTAGCCTCAACTAAAAGTGGAGTTGTGCTTGGGATATGGTATTGCCATTGAAGCAATGGGCCAATGAGAGGGGTGGAGGGATGTTATTTGGGTTGTTTATGGAAGAGGTCATTTTCGAAGTGGAAGGGTAGTTTGATAATGGATGATGATTGACATGAACATTGCAAGTGCTAACTGAAGTTTGAATGGAGGGAATTATTATTGCATGTTTGTGTTTTGGAAAAGCATGGGTAGTAACAACAAGCTGGGATGCTTCGATAGTTGGGGTGGAAAGATGAGATTCTCTCATATGGATGGTGAGGGCACTTTTTTTGTTTGGTAAAGATGGCACCTATGTGCATTTATGCGGTCTTTGTTAGCCAAGTGATAGGAATGTGCACGTTCGTTTTTGGTAGGAGGAGACATATCCAACAATAGGCGAGGAGGATAAAAGGCACTTGAATGTGACAAAATTAATAAGATGGATGTTATATGGAATACATGTAAAATACAAAGGGAGATCAAGGAAGGGCAAGATTAAAAATAAGATGAACATAAATATTGAGGAAGAACACTACATTATTATGGTATATGTTTCTTTTTGTAACGTACATAAAAGAAGAGAAGCATTCAAAGCATGGTAAGTGTTTGAAATAAAAATGCTAGCAATAAATGTGTGTATTTGCAAAGAACATATAAATGACCAACATAGGTCAATAAATGCATTAAAGTAATTGCATGCAAAGAAAATGAGATATACATAAATGTATAACATAGAATATATTGTAAGTAGCTATATGTAGAAAAAATGAGTTAAAACAATGGCATACAATCTAATTTGAAAGATGGTTTATCTATATTGCAAATGAGATAAAAAAAAATGATAAAAAGAAGCTTTTATACTTTTATATAAAGACATATTTTTAAAAAAATATTAAACTTAATAATAATACAATTTTCTCTTCAACACTATTAAGTCTCAATTAATTCAAAATCTAAATGTAACTCCATCTTACCAAATGTCTAAGAACCATATTTCATTTAATTGACTTATATGAATTTTAAAGTCTTACAAGCTCTATGAATATTTTATAAATAAAATATATGTCCAAATATGATGAAATGATCAATCTTTCTACACTATTTTGTTGACGAATATGTTAGGTTGATAAAGTTGAGTTAAGGTCATACGATATAAGTAGAGAGGGATCTCTATAAAGTTACTCTATAAAAGATAGATATAATAATTAGTGAAAATTGCTAGATTCCATCAAAATCATAAGACAATGAATTCTATCGTTGTCATACCAAATCAAGGGTATGACATATAAAATTATCCATAATAAAGTTTAATAAAATTACACAAATTATATGAATCTAATGTATATCATACACATACAATTCATAATAATATTCATAACATCTATCTATATATATATTACTTACCTCTATCAAAATATTCCCATATAAAGAAATGAAATAGCTTATTAGAATCTTCCTCTACATAGAGATGAAAAAACTTATGAGAATCTTTCTATGAGAAATTTACTTCTTATTAGGAAACAATGTCAAAGGATACCCTAAAAGGGTTGTATTTCTCATCCTGACAAACTTAGTTTAAAGATGCTCTAAAGCATTAAAGCACATAAGAAATAAGAAATGAAAGATAAGTTTGACATATAACCAACGTAGATCCATTTTAAACCCGGATCTATCAAGCACCAAGAGGGATCCAATTTTTTGAGGTATCGATTTTTTTATTACTTTTCATAATTTTTTTATTTTATGAGTCAACATGGATTTTATTTTTTTTATTTTTATTAATGGCCGACATTACAATATTTTATTTTTATTATTTGGTTATGGACTCACAAGATCTCCCTCATACTAAGCTGTAGAGCACCTCCGTTTCACTCAGTGCAATAAATCTTCGAATTACTAAATGAAATAAATGATAAATGGAATAAATGATACTTTGTTTATCTCATTTCACAAGTTGACCAAACCGTATACATACCACATGTTGAGAGTTAAATTACATGCCTAGGTCTGCAAGTTACGCATACAAATTCTCAATGTAAGTCTATCTAAGTGTCAAAGCCAGCCTTCCATGCGACCCCACGATGTAAAATTTGTGCACTAAGCGTTTGTATTGAAAAGCAAAAGAAACCGAAAAGGAGGCAGAGGCCATTTACAAAAGTTGGTTGAAGAGCAGCCTGCCACGCGACCCCACGATGTAAAATTTGTGCACTACGCATTTGTATTGAAAAACAAAAGAAATAAAAAAGGACATAGAGGCCATTTACAAGAGTTGGTTGAAGAGCAGTTATGAGGAATTCTTGGAACTTCAAAAAAAAATTGCCTTGTCCTCACTACCAAAATCTACTCTCAAGGCAGGCTACTAACAGTTGAAAAGATTCCTCTGGGATTCATATTGCATAAGTTTTAATTTGATCTGGAAGCAAATTTGTAATATTTTGTTCGCGTTTTTTGGTATTCCCTTTGATGAGGTCTGTCGTGCCAAAGGACGAGGTCTAGCATTCGAGTCGCAGGACTATCTTAACCAAAGTTAATAAACATGCATGTATTCATTAGGATTTAAATAAAAATCTAAATATTTTATACCTTTATCAATTGGCTCATATTTTACTGGGAACAACTTTACCAAATAATTCCTTATAAGGCCTTCCGACGATCCCCATCCAACGTTGGTGTCCAACTTAAAGTCCTTACTGCCTGCTTTCCCAGGTCCGCCTTCCATCCATGCAATAAGGCACGGAATTTAAGTAGTTGGAAGGTCCGACCACCCCATAAAGCCAGCGACTATTCTCCAGCAAGAGCCGTCCCCATCTTGACAAAGACGGAGGAAGCCATAGGGAAAATAGCTTCTTAGCCGAAGTGTAAGCTATATTATTAAAAATTGTCCTCTTACGAAGGAAAGTGCCACAAACTCAAGGTCATCACTCTACTTATAGGGTTAGGAAGGATATCCCCTGACCTGGTCTATCCTCTCTAGACTCTTTCCAAGTATTTTACTTATACAATAACTCACTCTTTGTAGGTTCGCTTCACAATTTCCAACACAATTAGGAAAATTTGATTCCCCTTCAAGCCTGCGGAAGAGGTCTACACCCGCTTTACTGCTAGAATGGAATGCTTTCCACAATCAATCCATCTGGGAGTTCCATCGATCTAAGCTAAAGGGAAAATCCTATCAGGACAATAATCCCCACAGGAGCATGGCAACTATAGTAAAAGTGATGGGCTATTTGGACTACCATCACGTAAAATTGTTAACGTCGAGCTAACTGGGCAAGGGGATTTTTAATTCTCCTCACCTCACCTCACTCACCTCATCGTGGAACCTCATGCACCGCCCCTTATTTGGTTTGACAGATCCAATTAACTGCTTGAACCATTAATATTCGGATTATTATTGCTTTATATCCGGATTACTACTGCCTTATAAAATTTGTTCGGCGGGGACCAACCCTTGTAGCATCATTTCCCCACAGTAAGTACATTCACCGGATGTTGATAGTATATCATTGGGCCAAGAGGGGGCGCATTAACAGTTGTCATATCAGCCAATAGACCCATCCCCGCTAGGGCATAAAAAATAAGTTGCTTTTGTTTGTAAATCATCCATCAATCCCCTCCGGACATCTCCCCAAATTTTATTCTATCTCGAGCCAGGGCCACCTATCCTTGGGTAGTGCACATTGCTCTACGTTGTAAAAGTATATCTACTTAAATAAACGTAACAGAGACTATCCGAAGAGGCCTTCTTTCCAGTTGTCTACCTATCTCAATTGGCAGTATAACTTCATTAGCGAGTTGAATGGTTCGTGGGTGGGCAAACTTGAGACAATGAACTTGTTGATTGATGGCTTCGCCGAGTAACTCGACCTACGAAACACTTACTATGAAGACCCACCTGCCTGACAAAGATTGCCTCTCGCCTTTTGAGATCCATAATGGCGCCAATGAAATTGAAGAATGATTGTCATCGTTGAGGTTTAATGTACATGCCTCGACCTATGGATGGAGCCCCGAGAGTAGTGACCCTCATACTGGGAGAGGGCATCAAACCCCTGCTAACGGGCGTCATAGTGGAGGTCATGAAGGCCATACACGGCCTCGTTTAATTTGAAACCTATGACATGCGTTCCTCCATGGAAAATGTCCCCACCGAGGTCATCGAATCCATCAAGCGGAACATGAAGGTCTGTTTGAAGGGCGGCCTCCCCATTACTATTTGGGAAAGGTGTCAGCTCTCTCAATATCTAGTTGAGGAAGGAGTTGGATCTCTTCGCTTCCCTTGTCCACTGTTCAAATCCCCGTGGCCTCCCCAACAAGGATGAAAATGTCAAAATTATCGTCATCACGAAGAACACCGAGGGGGAGTACACTGGTTTGGAGCATAAGGTCGTTCTGGGCATTGTCAAAAGCCTAAAGCTATGTTCTGCCTCTCCCATTATAACATTATAATTATAGTGATTTCATTCAATTTTCACGATAGCAGAAATAAGGGAAAGTTGGAAAAATGATATATTCGAGGTTTCTTGGTTCTCTAGTTCATTCAAAAGCATTTGATGATGTGATCCTAGGTGTATCAAAGTATTTCAATTACAAAGATATTTGTTATTTCACGTATTTCAACTTCATAAGATACACAAACCAGTCCCGACATCCTTAAATTATGAAGGATATTTATCATCTCAGTACCGATGTATGCATGGATGATGGTTTTTTTGTGTTGAAAGATCCCTTTGGTACTGATAAAGCAGTAAAAAAAATATGGGAATGAACAGAATATAAATCTACATGACAAGAGTCAAAGCAGCCAATTTTCTATGTGTTCATTAAAGCTGGAACTGGGAATTCATTCAAAGGTTTGAATAGGGAGAATTGAAACATGTCATTGCATCATAAATTGGAAAATACACCTATGAAATTGAAACATACCTAAAGGAGGAAGGACGTGAAACATACCTGAATGTTGAAGGATGTTAATCGTAGATTGAATTGCAATAAATATTGGTTCCATCCGATGCCATTTTTATCCGCTACAAATTGTTGTGGCAGGAACATAAATTATTTTTCGAACACTGTAACTGTGAATTGAACTTAAAACATAATAGAAACATAACAGAGGAAAAGCTAGAGCGTCGTAGAGTTGAGAATGCACCGCCTCAATTTTCATATTTGCATTGAAGGTAGGGGAGGGATGCCAGTTGTTGGACACCCCACGTGGATCCCTCCCCCATGCCACGCTGGAGAGTCGACACGAACGCAGCCCGGGCCCAGATGGCATCGCCACCTGTCATGGTGGGTGGTATAATTAAAGCGGCCTTTATGGCACGCTTTTTCCCGCTTTTTCGGCGCTTTTCCCGCACACTCTCCTTCCTCCCTTGTATTGTTGCTCGACCCCTATCTGTGAACGCTCTGCCACCCCACTTCCTGTTCACGCCCGCTCTGGTTCTACACCACCCCCGCTCTGGTTCTGCACCATGGGCGCTCTCGTTCTGCCGGTATCGTCACGTGCTACTGTTATATGGCGGACACTTGTTGCCTTACCCCCCGATGGATGGCGTTCGCCGCTGCTGTGTGTTCTGTCCGCTAGCTCTCCCGACGTTGACCCTCGCTCCATGGCCATAGCGCACCACAGGCCC
Organism: Larix kaempferi; assembly: GCA_027924585.1. Lineage (NCBI taxonomy): Eukaryota > Viridiplantae > Streptophyta > Pinopsida > Pinales > Pinaceae > Larix > Larix kaempferi. Next base: position 5,109,441 of record BSBM01000502.1, read on the forward strand.
TCGAAGTTGTCTGCAGCGGACCCTGTTGGAGGTTTTCATCGATTTGGTGGTAGTGTTGTTGGGTTGCCGCTCGGCTGGTTTCGCTGGTGACAATGGTGGCTTCCATCAGGCTGTTCCTGCTCACGGCGGTGGCATTCGTTGTTCCTGCTCACAGCGGTGGCGTTGGTTGTTCCTGCGTTGGCTGTTCCTGCTCACGGCGGTGGCGTTGGCTGTTCCTGCTCACGGCGGTGGCGTTGGCTGTTCCTGCTCACGGCGGTGGCTCGTCCCTTCACGCTTCTTCGGTTTCTGTGGTAGGTTTCCTACTAGCCATTCCCTGCATCAGTGTTTGTCAACACTCTCAACCTTCTGGGGATTTCGTGGACCATTTCTGCTGCTTTTAAAGGTTAAATTCTGGTTTTCTGGGTTGTGAATTTGTGCATTTCTGGGTTATGAATTTGTGCATTTCTGTTGGTGAATTGGTTTGGTGCCCTCCTGCTCGCACTTTTAATTGTGTATGGTGGGTTTATGTTGCGTTTGTGGCAATGGTGAAATGCATTTCATTTATGCTGCAGCAGGGTTTAGGAATGGTTTATAATGCAGTAGGGTTTATGAATGGTTTATGATGCAGTAGGGTTTATGAATGCAGTAGGGTTTATGAATGTTTTAGTTTTTATTCATTTATTATGTTGGAGGTGAATTTGTTTCGGCTGAATATCAGAAAAGGTTCTATGGTTTACGTTGCACTCGTAATTAAGGTTCTGTGGTTAATGTTGAAGCTGCGTTTAAATTTTTTTTAGGGTGTATGAATTAGGGTTTTGTAATTAAGGTTCTGTGGTTAATGTTGAAGCTGCGTTTAAATTTTTTTTAGGGTGTATGAATTAGGGTTTTGTAATTAAGGTTCTGTGGTTAATGTTGAAGCTCCGTTTAAATTTTTTTTAGGGTGTATGAATTAGGGTTTTGTTGCAGCTGCATTTAAATTTTTTCTAGGGTTTATGTTGCAATCATAGTTTGGGCAGAATTATTGCAGGTTCTATGGTTTGTGTTGCAGCAGGTTCTATGGTCTGTGTTGCAGCAGGGTTTGCAAATTTTTTAGGGTTTATGTATTTGTTTCGGCTGAATTATTGAAGGCTCTATGGTTAATGTTGCAGTAGTGTTTATAATTTTATTTGGGTTTATGAATTTCGTTTGTTGCTGGTTTATGTTGCCTTATGTTGTAGCAGGGTTTGTAATTTTTTTGGGGTTTATGATTTTAGTTTGTTGCTGGTTTATGTTGCAATCATAGTTTGGCCCGAATTTTCTATCTTCTATGGTTTATGTTGCAGCCGGGTTTGTAATTGTTTTAGGGTTTATGAATTTAGTTTGTTGTGTTGTTAATGTTGCAATCATAGTTTCTGCCGAATTATTGAAGGCTCTATGGTTAATGTTGCAGCAGTGTTTATAATTTTATTGGGGTTTCTGAATTTCGTTTGTTGCTGGTTTATGTTGCAATCATAGTTTGGGCTGAAATATTGAATGTTCTATGGTCTATGCTGCCTTATGTTGTAGCAGGGTTTGTAATTTTTTTGGGGTTTATGATTTTAGTTTGTTGCTGGTTTATGTTGCAATCATAGTTTGGCCTGAATTATCTATCTTCTATGGTTTATGTTGCAGCCGGGTTTGTAATTTTTTTAGTGTTTATGAATTTAGTTTGTTGTCTGTTAATGTTGCAATCATAGTTTCGGCCGAATTATTGAAGGCTCTATGGTTGATGTTGCAACAGTGTTTATAATTTTATTGGGGTTTATGAATTTCGTTTGTTGCTAGTTTATGTTTCCATCATAGTTTGTACTGAATTATTGAAGGTTCTATGGTTTATGATTTTAGTTTGTTGCTGGTTTATGTTGCAGTAGTGTCCCTAAATTTTATCTGGTTTATGAATTTAGTTTGTTGTTGGTTTTTGTCGCAGTGGAATGGTAATAGTTAAAAGGAAAAACTGCATCATACAGGGGATGGATGGTAGTTGACAACAATGACTTCTCCATTGTCTCATCTAATTGGAAGAATACCCATAATTCAGTTGTTGATATCAGCAAGTTTGCCAAATTGGCTATTGCTAATACATTTTACAAGCGATCTGCTCCACCGTATGATCTGCTGTTGTTAATGCAGTTTACAAGTTGCATGCTATTGTTAAATTATAAGTGTATGATGCAGTTTTTACTTTTACCTATTAACATGAAGTGATCTGCTGCATCTTATCCGCTGTTGTATGATGCAGTTTTTACTTTTACCTATTAACTTGAAATATTGGGCAAAATATAAGAAGTTAAATTAGTTGTTGCATTATGGGAAAAATAGAAGAAGGTAAATTAGTTGTTGCATTATGGGCATTTATATAGACATAGTTTTATTAAACAGTTTGTGTGCTTGATTATTGTTGTCTGTTGTTCTAGCCTTCAAAAGGATATTGAATTTGTTTATAGGAATGTACATACAGTGGATCTAATTTAGGCCTGTTATGTTGATTAGTATGATACTGTATTAAGTTGTAATAAGTCATGCATGAGAGCCCTCCATGGAACATTCCTTATAGAAGCATTATTAATAATAGGAGAGAAATATGGACCATGTTGTAGTACAGTTAGCATCGAATGGATGGGTATCACACCCATGCAATGGTTCAACCCCATTCCTAACTGCTAGTTTAAGGAAAATATAGGGGTCAAGAGTTGTAAACCATAGAACCAACTGCACCATAAACCATAGAACCTTCAATAATTCAGCCCAAACTATGAAACTTCAATAAACCTTAGACCCTGCTGCAACATAAACCATAGCCCACGATATCATCTAGGATGAAGCTATTATAGTGGTCTTGGGATTCTTCTATCTCCGTTTGAATTTTGGGCATATGGTTGTAATCCCATGTGGTTGTAATTCAGCCGAAATGAGTGCAACATAAACCATGGACCCTGCTGCAGCATAAACCCTAGAATTCATAAACATTAACCATAGAGCCTTCAATAATTCATAGAATTCATAAATTCAGAAACCCCAATAAAATTATAAACACTGCTGCAACATTAACCATAGAGCCTTCAAGAATTCGGCCGAAACTATGATTGCAACATTAACAAACAACAAACTAAATTCATAAACCCTAAAAAAATTACAAACCTGGCTGCAACATACACCATAGAAGATAGATAATTCAGGCCAAACTATGATTGCAACATAAACCAGCAACAAACTATGATTGCAATGGTTGGGCATATGGTTGTAATCCCATACTACTGCAACATAAGCCATGGACCCTGCTGTAGCATAAACCCTAGAACCTTCAATAATTTAGCCGGATACCGGCAGAACGAGAGCGCCCATGGTGCAAAACCAGAGCAGGGGTGGTGCAGAACCAGAGCGGGCGTGAACATGAAGTGGGGTGGCGAAGCGTTCACAGACAGGGCCCGAGCAACAATACACGGGAGGAAGGAGAGGTCGCGGGAAAAGCGCCAAAAAAGCGGGAAAAAGCGTGCCATAGAGGCCGCTTTAATTATACTACCCACCACGATAGGTGGAGGTACCATCTGGGCCTGGGATGCGTTCGTGTCGACTCTCCAGCGTGGCATGGGGGAGGGAGCCACGTGGGGTGTCCAACAACTGGCATCCCTCCCTTATATAGAAATACAACAATGTTTGTTTGGTTGTAGAAGATATTTTGATTCCATCAATAATGATGATTAATCATTTTGGTGTGTATGTGTTGGTCTTTCATAATGGTAGTGATGACAATAAGTTTTTTGGGTTGTAGGTGCATAAACCCTAGAACCTTCAATAATTCAGCCCAAACATAAATTGCAACATAAACCAACAACAAACTAAATTCATAATCCCTAAAAAATGTTAATGAAATGTTTAATCAGAGTACATTACAGCTTGCTCTTGAAATGATGAAATTGTATATTAAACCTTATGATAAACCCATGATTACAATGCCGCAAACATCAGGGAACGATATGACCTAGGATTGTACCCAAAAATGTATAGGATTGTATACAAAATGGCCATGTTGCAGTAGTTAGACCCACTGATTACAAAATCCACAATGCAATGTGGTCACAACAAAAACTTTGGCATCCCTATATGACACTCCTATGCTTGATGTCGTCCAAGATCTTCACTTCCCAATATTGTTGAGTTTCCTGCTTGAGCCAGGTTGGTTGGCATACCTAACAATGGCTGATTAGGTTGTGGCTGGTTGCCTCCATATGATATCCAATTTGCTTCTTGTAGCCATGGAGGAATTGAGTAGCCACAGTGCACACTTGTGCTACTAACCCCTGCATTGGGTTGAGCCCCCCGATAATCATACATATGTCTGACACCTGCACTGGTAGGAGGGAATAAAGTGGGCATGCGCACTTGTTGATAGCGGGGGACTTGGATGTTTAGGAGGTCTTGGAAACATGGAGTACTATCTGCAAGATGTTCCAATGTGTTTGGCATCATCCTACCCCCTTCCACTATGTTTGCATCAATGGCAGAACTTTTTGCCACCCCTTGTTCTTTTTGAAGCAATTGTTGAGCCTTTCTCAATTCCTTTTCATGCCTTGCCATTTGTTTTTTATGGGCCTTTTCTTGTCTTTCTTTCTCTCTATCAAGCCTCTCCTGTGCTCGAATTTCTCCTGCAGCAATCCTTGCAGCCTTCTTTTCTTTAGCTAAGTCCCTCTTTTTCTGCTTTAAATCCTGGAGTTCAAGTTTCCTATGCTCAGACTCAACCAATAGTTTTATATAGTCCTCTGAGGTGAGTAACTGCGAACTTCGGCATAGACGAAGATTGTCTGCTGTAAATTGCCTTCTTTTTGCTGACACTCTCTCTACCGGTAGCTTTAGAAACCGACCAAGCAACTGGCTCTTCTTTGACACTTGCTGCTCCTTGCTTGACACTTGCCTCTCAATATTTGGGTCAATGTTCTCCTGCTCTATCTGAACCATATTGTCCTCTTCAGCTGGAACCTCGTTGTGGACACTATCTTCTACCAGGTTTCCATTGTCCACAAAATAATGAACAATTTCTTCTTCCAATTCTCTAGGCTGTGAAGGCATGTTCATGCTTTCTTCATTTTTCCTTGACACAATATTTTTGTCCAAATTCATGCGGTGCTTGATTTTATGGGAACTTGGAAGCCGGTGAAGGCACGCAGTTTGGGGGCTAACAGAGTATGGATAGTATTAAGGCGAGTCGGCGACCACTTCAATGCTATAATCCACTCCATGCACTTATCTGATGTCTGCACTTATCTAATCGCACCCCCAATTGATACTTCCGTCGAGTTCACAAACGGAATCGAAGAACATTTCCATCATGTCGATCTCTGATGAGAATAAAGGAGACTGTAATGGGCATTGGGCAGGATTCAGGAAAACAGAGGAGCGTGTAGGGTAAAAGTGGTGCAGAGGAATCCTTGTGTGCAGTTGGCGTTCACACAAACAGTCTCAGTCTATCATGTGAGCAATGCAAACACGTAGAAGTGTAAACCAAGCCAGTCAAATCAATCAATCCATCCAGTAGAGATGATGACCCCCATTCAGGAAAGACAGTAAAAATAACTCTATCTCATCGAGTAGATATGATCCATTCAGTAGATATGATCCATCCACGAAATAAGATAGTTTAAACCCACACAGAAAACCCCCCAGTAATGAAAACCCTAAGAATACAGTCACTAACGTTCGTGGGGAAGGAAAGAAAAACAAACCACATCGTTGCTCACCAATGAAGGTGCACAGTCTCAAACACTGTAAATAAAACTATGCATCCAGACTTCCAGTAATGTCTCTCTGAAGTTCTAGATTGTTTAGAATAAAACTATCTGGGGCAGTTAAACAATATATCTCTATTCTAGTCTCTGATAAAGGTTCTGTAAAAGTATAATGTTGTACCAAGTGAGGGATATTACCACGGTGTTACTATAAAAAAAACTACTGTAACAACAACTCGAATCGGAATTACCTGTGAATCGCTTTCCAAAATTATGTCTCCAAATGCAGTTGCGCCAACTTCAAACTCCCGAATCCGAGTCTCAGCTTCCAACTTCCATCCTCCAGACTTGTAGCAGACTATTACTACAATGTAAGGTTAATGTAAATTGTAAACTTGTAATCAATGGACAATAATCCAATGACATTGAAATTTGTAGTATGTATAATGTAGAATCTAGATGCTCATTGTAATAATAGAAAAATAAAAAAAGTAATGGAATTGGCAACATCATTAAATTAAATGAGCTTTTCTTTTTTTATGAAAAATCAATGCAACTTTGTAGAATAGAAATAATACTAATTTAATATATATTTTTTATTTATTAAGCGAAAGTATGGTTGGAATTTGGAAAATATAGTTTTGTATAAGATAAAAAATATCAATAATACTAGTAATATGATACTAGTAAAATAATTACGTTTTAGAAATTTTATTACCCTTCAAAAATACGTTTAAATGATAAATTTACCCATCACACTAGACGGTTAACAAATTTTTTTAACCGTATTTGACGGGGAAAATACCTCATGATGGTCATTTTTCCCATCAAATTCCATCACTGGTTCTAGGGTTTACTTTCGACTGCTTTTTGGGACCGAAACCTATATTGTGCTGAGATCGACCACCACTGTCTTGAGAATGGTCCAAGGGTAATGACGAATCTACAAGTTGCTCTTGGTTGTAGTTCAAGTGGTTTGTCCCTAGTATATCAAGGATTGGCAAAGGGTGGCTATGCCTATGTCGATCTTTTGGTTTGAATAATGCCTTGTAAGGAAAGATTAATCCATTAGTCACGAAAAAGAGATGTACAAGGGCTTGGTTGAAAATATTGTTGTTTTTCTTTTCCAAATTAGAAACAATGTTTCGATCTTGACAATCTTCGATGCACACAAGAACTTAATAGAGTATGCATATTCTCCCTTAAAAGGGTAGTTTTCCGTGAGATATGTTTGAGGACTTGATGAAACAAGGTCAAGACTCATTGCCACATTGATTTGTCAAAATTGCCCAAAGAGATGTTCAAGTGACTCAAGGCTATTATGTTGGAAGTAGGCATTGGCCAACAACCAAGTGTCCTAGGATGGGGGATTGTGGGGCGAAGGCTTTTTGGCCTTAATCAAGGATTTATAGACACTATCTTAAACATGTCGGATAATGGTCAAGAATATGTGCTTCCTCCCAAGAGGTCATCGGTTCAAATTTGGAGGGGGTAGGGTATGTACACCTCTGTAGACTTTAGCAGTTACAACGTTGTGCAGAGGGGAGTCCCTTGTCCCGCAAACAAGGGGTCTCATACACCAAATTGGTGCCTAGCTTGGTGATGACCTTAAAAATAGATTATTATTATTACTAGCATATATCCATCTTAAATCCGGATCTATTAAGCACCAAGAGGGATTCAATTTTTTGAAGATTATTTTTTTTTTCACACTTAAAAAAAATTATCTTAAATTACATTTAGAAAAAATTATCTTAAATTTTTTACACATCAAGAAAATGTTTACACCTCAAAAAATCCGGTCCCTTCATGTGCTTAATAGATGTCGTTTTAAGATTGATCTATGCTGGTTTTAATTTTTTTGTTTAATGAGCCGACATGAACTTTTTAATTATTATTATTATTTTTTTAATTTTCGGTAAGTTATGAGTCGACATGGGAACATTATGTTACGTAATGTGACAAACGTGACAACATCTCCCCCATATTGGGTTGTAAGTACATCGCAACTTTTGGTGCAATGAAAATCCAAGGGAAAGGCCACTTGCAATTAGGAAGTAAAGTTTAGTCATGTGAGGTAATATGCAAATAAAGATGTAGATTTGCTTAGGTTTTGGGTTAACTTAGTGATTTTTGTTGATTTGTTTCTTCTTGTTTCAAGAGATGAACTGTGGTCCCTAAATATAGAATGGAAGGCTCCTATTGTCTATCTAGTATAAAACCTTTCTTGTTTTAGTTTGTCCCCATTCTATATGTTGCCTGAAGGGTTTTGTTGTCTTTCTATTATATTGCCTTTATTGTTTTAGTTTGTCCCCATTTTATATGTTGCCTTGTCATTGATTTGATTCTTGATACCTACTTGGTCTTGAAAGACCCAACATGTCATAATATTCTTGCAATTAACCCTCCTCTTGTCAACATGTTTATTTAGCCCAAGACCAAGTATCTCAACTCTTTAGTTTCAATAATGATGTGATCAATGGTTGAAAGTAAACAAATTGAGGGAGAAGGTAGGTGATTATAGTAAGAGTTGAGATTGATATGAGCCCAAGGGAGCATATATGGGGTTTAATGGAGACATGAACATGGTGTTTGGTTGTGGTTGTACTTGGGATATTTGGAGGATGTCCTATTCCGAGTTAAAGATACCAAATGCTAACTACCTAGTGGGCCTTTTTTGCTGAAGTCAAAATACATGTATTAACTACCTCATGGGCCTTATTCAATAATAACTAACATTGTGGGCTTGGTCCACATTACATTAATTAGCTACCATACTTACAATATTCTTATCTCTAATCGGCCCATAGATCCTTATTAAGCCCCTATGGTGGATTCCAACATAGACCTACTGCATAAGTGAGGATATTGAAATCATAAAGGACTAGGAATTTGAAAGATGATGGCTTGTGATGGTCTCGCACGACCAAAGAGTCTAGAACTGCATCATGGGCGAGGATATTGAAATCATGAAGGATTAGGAATTTGATGGAAAAATGGTTTGAGATGGATTCAAATGGCTAACGAATTTCTCACCTTTTAAGTAGATAAAGGCTAGGTTCAAATGTATGGTCAAGGATTGAGAACAAAAACTTTTCACTTTGGTGATCAACCTCTATTTCGTTCAATGATAATATGAAAATAGAAGGAAAAATGATGTACACGTATTTTGTAAATATAAATTATTTATGGTTTAAACTACGACAAAATATCATTGCTTATCACGCTTAGAGAAGTAATATAGTAATTTGCTTTTATGCATTGGTGGTTTAGATTGCCATTAACATGATACCATTTGGCACATTTCCTTTGTTTAACTTTACATAATAAAAAGTAATGCACGCCAATCTTAGAGCATCATCGCCATGAATCCAAGTAAACTCGAAAGCAATAGAAGAAAATAATATATGATTACTACCATTCTTTGTTCTACAGGTAAGTAGGTATTTATTTTTTGACTTGAAATTTTTGTGCAAAAACTAAGGTATAGTGGAATTATGGACTATGGCATTATTGCCATTCCCATGTTTGCTAGACTAGAATATAATTTTGGTCATTTTGGTCACCAATTGCATATGGCTATTTAGTCTTTGTTGATGATTTTATAACATGATTTAAATTTATTGAAAAAGCGGGAAAGTAATTTTTGCTAATTGGTTAGAAGTGAAAATAATTAATCATTCCAGGATATCACAATTTTGCAGAGAGCTCTTAAATATTAATAAAATTGAAAATAATTAAAAAACCAAAATTCTTATGAAATTTTGTTAAACAACTAATATCTTTTAAACTAGATAGGTTTTATTGGTGACTTGCACTTGGTAACAAGGACTTATATAGGGAAGCTCACCCATCCCAATATTATTTTGGTTCAAGTGCACTTGACTAAGGGGTTTTCCAAAAGTGAAGCCCACTTAGCTTGCCAACGAGAATTATTAGTGTTAAACAACTAATATCTTTTAAGCTAGATAAGCTTTATTGGTGACTTGCAGTTGGTAACAAGAACTTCTTGGGAAGATCACCTGTCCCAAGAGCACTTTGGTACAAGCTCAATTGACCATGGGGCTTTGCACCATAACCAAGCCCACTTAGCTTGCTGCCCCATTTGCAAAACTTTTGCAAGGATTGTGCCTTGTGAACTATTCATGTGGAGATCTTGTGACATTTTGTTTAAACTTTTAGGGTTTTCACAGTGCAACATATGAAATATCATTCTTGGGATCATGTGCACATATAATGTCATTGATTCATGACCATGTATCATGAGAACTAATAAGAGTGATCAATTTCTCATGAATTTGGATGGTCTACTTAACATTCATTGCATCAAGTGATGCCCACAAGATCTTGTTGAAATATTGTAACTTCTAAGAATATTATATTTGTACTTTATTTTTTCGGAGATGTTTCATTCCTCCGTGAAGACCTTATTGTATATCCGGAGATGTTTATTCCTCCGTTGGAATGTGGTAACTTGGGTTATTAGACTTCCCTAGTGGGGTCGGCCCAGAGTCAGTTGTAATGGGGTGTTTAACTCAGTGGTTAAAGACGGGGCCAACCTAGTTAATGTAAAAGACAAGTTGGACTAGTGTATAAATAGAGGAGGTGTGTTCCTCATTTAACACACTAACTCATTATTCACTCACTTGTGAATGGCACATAGGTGAGAGAGAGATATCTGCTATGGAGGAGAAGGAGCTCATGTTTGGGATATACGTCTCTGTATTGTTGATTATCTCTATTGAGGAAGCTTTGCTGGGTTTTCTACCCCATGAGGGTTTCCTAGGATAAATCTGTGTCTCTTGTGTTTATGTTGTGCTTGTTGTTCTTTCAGTGATCCTATATATGCTAATTGTTGTGAAATGAAATGCAATGCTGATATTTTCTGTCTTAGCATATTAAATCTTAACATGGTATCAGAGCTAACCTGAGAAGAAGACACTGTGCAGTTGCGGAAGCTAGGGATTCTTGTTTTTTGGTTTTCTCTCCACAGATATTGAAAGGAAGGAGGCTAGATTGAATCTCCTCAGCAAGGTGCATCTTTCTGTCGAGACAGAATTCAATTCTGAGCATTTTTAGTTTTTGACCTAAAAAATAGGGTTTCAGAGAAAATTGGAATTTTTGGAATCTGAGTCCATGGCTAGATGCTCCTAAGAAAAATCGAAGTTTAGAGACCAAGATCGAACTTTTTGGTTGGGTGAAGCTTCGGGAAAATCAAACCCTAGTTTGGGGTCCTGTCTAGTAAATCCAGAAATTAGGGTTTCTGCAAAAATTGGAATTTCTGAAATCTAAGACCATGGCTGGAAGCTCCTTGAAAACATCAAATTTTAGAGACCAATATCGAACTTTTTGGTTGGGTGAAGCTCGGGAAAAATCAAACCCTAGTTTGGGGTCCTCTCTAGTAAATCCGAAAATTAAGGTTTCTGCAAAAATTGGAATTTCTGAAATCTAAGACCATGGCTGGAAGCTCCTTGGAAAAATCGAAGTTTAGAGACCAAGATCGAACTTTTTGGTTAGGTGAAGCTACAGGAAAATCAAACCCTAGTTTGGGGTCCTCTCTAGTAAATCTGGAAATTAGGGTTTCTGCAAAAATTGGAATTTCTGAAATCTAAGACCATGGCTGGAATATCCTTGGAAAAATCGAAGTTTAGAGCTTTGGATCGAACCTTTTGGCTGGGTGAAACTCCGGGAAACTCAAACCTTAATTCAGGGTCCTGCTTAGTAAATTCAGAAGTTTCAAAAGCAATTTTGAGGGGTGAAACTTTGCAGTTTTCAAATTTTGAGTATACCAGCTTGATCCACTCAGCAAGGCACATCTTTCTATCCTTTTAGAAGTTTGAAATTCAAAGTTTGAATTTTTAGGGTTTTTCTGACAAACCCTAATCCAGCTCTAGATCCAGTTTTTAGCAAATCAAGTGGATTGGGTCAATCCTAAAAGAGAATGAGTTGAACATTTACATAAGTGAAGAGGTTTCAGTCCTAGAGGGAGAAGAGGCTAAGGCCTTACATAAGAATGCTACAAGCTGTTAGGAACCTATGTCAACCCTTCTCTTTACTATGTTAGTATATTGTTGTTGGACGCATATGCTTTGTAAGTCGTCCCGTAGTATTTGTTGGTCCGTAGTTTATATTAGCCCATAGTATTGACCCATAGTATTGGACACATATGCTTTGTAAGTCATCCCATAGTATTATATGTCCCATGGTTTTGACTCATAGTATTGAGCATAAACTTAGTATATAAGTGTGTGTTGAGGTCATTGAAGGCACCGAGAAATTAATTGTATTGAGCTTGCTCAAAGGAGGTTGCCCCTTTGAAGTGGCCCATGATCAATATAAAAGTGATTTTGTTCTATTATTTCTGATATCTCGTGTATTTGCATTAATTAATTATTGCAGGTTCATCACATCTGGTATCAGAGCACTTTCTTGGGCTCGTTGGGTGGAATTTCTGCCAAATTTTTTTTCGCATCTGTTACAGCTTCACATTTGGGAATAATCCCTATCCGCTTAACTGTGGGAAGTACTTGGGCATAAGCCCTAAAACTCATTTTGAGGAGTACCACAGGAACCCCAAAGTAGCTGGCCCATTGAGAGGACCTGCCAGCAAAAAGGGCAACGACCCCTACCTGATTGACTAGTTCCCACCCGTGAGGTAAACCAAGAGCTGTCGTTTGTGGCAAAGCGGTTATCAGTTTTACCTGAGCCGTGGAGTGAGGGGTACTGCCCAAATACGCAAGCCATCAGACATCAGGCTTATATCACTTTCCCCTTCATGTTGAAAACTGCCTAATTCACTTTGTGTCGTGCTCACTGTTCAAGGATACAACCTGTGTCGGCCATTCTGCAGTTACCTTGACTTCATGTGTCGGCCATCCTGGTGTCAGTTTGTTTCATCTTGTTACTTGTCCTACTCCAAATCAGCTCAAACTTGTGAGTGTTCCTCGTGTTGGATGATGGAGGATGCATTAAGGCCTCCCTTCCAGCGGACTTCTTCCCATCGACTTCAACTCATTATGCTCTGGGAATGAAGTTTAGAGTTTTGGTTAGTACCTTGGGGATTGCAATCATCAATGGCAGTTTCCCTCGCTGTTGAATAATGGGAATACATCAATGTCTCTTATTCGACAGGTTCCTCAGGTGTTCGACTTCAAGTCCACTTATTCACACTTGTTGGAACGTACTAGGTACCTTGGACCCCATTATCATTATCGATGGAAGTCCTCGCATTTGTTAACGGTATACATCAATGAACGGTAATCAAACGATACCCCCCATGTTCAACTCCAACTCATTTATTCACATGGTTAGGGTTTGTACCTTGGGTTGCTTGGATGAATACCTTGGGCCTTTGACAGCATCAACATATTTATGTTATCTCCCAAGCTGCACAAGACAAAGCCTCACTCATTTTGGCTCTTCATGAGACATAGATCGAGTTTGTTTTCATGGCTATAATCTCTCATTTTGACATGGATCCACACTTGTATTTCAGTGGCCATTATATATATACATCTCCCAGTTATGTATTGGAGATCATGTTGTATCATACCGAACATCTATATGATGTCAAGATTGTAACTGCTCGCTGACCTTGATCATTGTTTTCAAGTACTTTTGTGACTTGGTTCTGCAGTTTCTTGCTCCTCCTCTGACTTGGAATTATAATGTATTTTGGCCATTGTTTCCCTCTGACCTCACACATTATGGGGCATCTATTATAGGTCAAATCTCCACTTCTCCGTCCGTGATCACATTTCTCTGTTGATCACACAAAAGGACGCTATGGATGGAAGAGCTAGGTTGACCCTGGATGAGTTATTGCTTAGATCACACTCCTCAGCTGAAAAACATATTTTTTCTATAGTTTTCATGACATGTGCGCTACTATTTCCACAGTGACCCTACGTTCTGAACGCTGGTCTTATTGAAGACAACCTGCGCACATCCCCTAAAATCTTGCAAACGCTGGTTGTCAAGTGCAAAAGTTGCATACTGTGCGCTAGCCTGGTTGTATGAAACCTGCACACATCTTAAGATGAAATGAAAAAATATATTAAGTTTACGAATTGGGATTAGTTGAAGTTGGTTCTACAACTTCCCCAACCTCCCAATTCAACTACCGCTCAAATTCAACTGCCTACCTTGTCCCATAAATACAAGGGGGAGCCATGAGAGAGGGACCTAGAAGGAATGCTTTAATTGCTGTTACGCTGGAGGAATTCCCAAGTCATTGTGAAGAGCAGGAGCCCAAGACTCGGTTGCAAAAGTGTCTAGACATATCAGGTATATCTGTACTTATCTAAATTTCTTTGACAATAAAAGGTGGAAATACCCTTCCCGTCCCAAATTGAATGTCTATTTGATTGAATGTTGATTTGGTTCAATATCTGATTGTAGTTGATGTTAATTGCTTTCAATTTCATTATATTTATTATAGTCAAGATACGTTGAGGAAGGTTAAATTTGTATTGTAGTTTCATCATTGTGGAAGATCAAGCAAAAGCTAGGACCAGCCATTGTTAAAAAGGTACGGCTTTCAGAATCTTAACTAATGCAAGACAATGAATGTATTTACCTATCACGCCACACAAGTTGGTAGTGTTGTCTCCCTACTATAAGGTATTTTCCTGCACAACAATATCAACATAACCTCAATTAGATGGGCGGGGTAATTGGGATCTAAACCCCTTTGTAGGTGATGTGTAGTTATGAGACTTTGTTTCACTTATGTGTAATCAAATTAAATGGAACAAGGCATTATATTTTCTTAAACACATAGAGTTTAGTAAAGACCTATGGGTGAGGGGATTTCCCCCTATTTTTTCAGAATTAATATCTGAGAAAGCCAAAATGCTTTAGTTTCCTAAATTTGTTTATATTAGTCGAGAGGCTCAAAGTCTATATATAGGTTCTTGTGAGAATTGGATAGCATTGAATCGATTAGAAACATCAATTTATTTCTAGAGATTATGGGAAGCATTTCCTTCCACTTGGAAACAATATGATCCCTTGGATTATTCCAAGTTAAATGTTGCTTTGGATTGATCTCATAAATACATGTATTGTCAAAAAACATTTGGTCAGCAGAGGATAGGACTGAGATGCCATTTTCCTACCCTATGGTGTCTAATAAATATGTCGGAAGAGGCTAACTTTTGGGCCAATGTGATTCAAAGACTCGCTTATTACACAACAAAAGAACAAGGGAATCCACCTTACAATTGGAGTCGTATTCAATCAAGATATTCACCATTTGATTCATCTAACTTAGAAGAGCAATTACATAAATTGCATGATCACTTGCAATATCCTTGGTTGGGGGAAGACGATGGATCATTTTTCCATATTTTTATCATAGGCTTAAATCAAACCTTTTTCCTATCTTTAACCATATTAATTTTTTTTTTTATGTTTAAAACCGAGACAAAAGCTAAAGGTATTTTTAATTGAAATTCCTTAATATTTCATTGGTTTATGAATAAACACTAGGATAAGTGTGTGTTTTTTCTTATCTTTGGAATAAAGCATTATGGAGCTTGATTATCTTCCTAAGCTAGAGGTTTTGTTTCAGCCATGTTTGGATCCCAGTTCCTGACTGAGGGTGTGGGTGAGATTCCCCCCACTAATGTCACCAAGGGGTCTAGGTGGGGTGGTGACAGATATTGGAACCTCCGTGGCTAGGGTTTTAGGGTAGTGCCCTCGAAGATAATTTTTTGAAAAAATGCCTTCTAAAATATTGTAATTTTGTAGTCAATCTGGACCCTTTTTCATTGGGTTATAGATATGACGATAGATATTATGTCTGTGTCTTTTTTCCCTAAAAGGAAACCTTGTTTTAAAGAGGGCATTGTATTATGAAAGGGTAATGTAAGAGAACATTGTGACTTAGAGAGGAAATTGTGAGAGAATGAAGAGAAGGTTGGAGCAGATGTATTGCAGGTTGTATCCCTTCATTTTGTTGGATGGAATAAATAAAGGATTGGTTGTTTTTACATGAACATAGCTCATATTGGGTGCTCCCTAGTATTGTGTTATTTTGTGTTTTAAAACTGCATTCATTTTTTTTTATTGCTTATTAAATATGTTCCTCTTATTTTTAGGTTGCTATATGAATATTTTTTATAACAAAGTGACAAAGTAGGTCACACACTGTCGTGAATTTAGGGAAGCAGATACTTGATTGTTGGCTATATATTATGCAAGATATATGTATCCATATATTAACTTCTTTCCAACATATCAATTATGTAGACACGAGATCTTTGTTCATTACAGTTTTATTTCAGCAAACAAGCGCATATCTTTTATCTGGATATAGATTTTTGATGGAACAAATTGAGAATCTTTGATTCTCAAGCCTGTTCATAATTGTAATTTTTTCAAGATAAGTAATCAACGGAATGTATAAGAATAGGATTTGTACCTTGTTTGGAGGAAATATATTGAACAATTGATGATAATTAGATTACGAAGCAAGATTGTTGTTTTAATATAAGTTTATTTATGTCTGCATAACTATGTTAATATATGTTTATTTTAATAGTAACAAATATGATGTATATTAGAAAGGGGTTGTGTGGAAATCCAAACAACCATAAATTACATAAAGAGTGTCCAAGTTCTTATTAAAATTTGTTCTTCCAAGTTGCAGTAGCTTATACAAAATATAAAAAAAAAAAATAGAATTAATTTATAACTAGATGCAATTCTACTATATATATATATATATATACATGTAATGCCTAATAAACTCCTAACAACAATAAACTTAAGAACAACATGATATCCTACCAATCGAATTTGTGCTCATAATAGGCCTCCTCCATTAACATCTCATCATGCTTGATGCCATCTCCCTTTTATATAATTGGTTATTGTGCGAGTGCAATTATAATTTGTTACATGGACACTTCGTTTCCAACCTATTCCTTCACAAAACTTGTAGAAAAAAATGGATGACATGTAGAGCATGACCCTTTGGAAAACCCCAAGATAATATTGTAATGTATCTCTGAATCACTAGCCAATTTTTCATACTTTGGGAATTATTCCTTAAGAACTGCATCCATCTCCTCCTGTTTCTCCACATGAATACTTAGATTTTCAATTGATTGTCTCATCCCCTTAATCTAGTTATTATAGTCCAATATGTAATGTAGTACAATCCAAATGAAGTTAAAACCACTCGTATAGCTCCTCGTGGGATTATGATAGTAGAAATGATTGGACTTACAATGAAAATGAAGGATTCAATAAGTAAATAAAATTTAGCAAGTTCTTGTATAGAAGTGAGGAGTGAGTAATAGTGAAGGTCATATGCAAATGAATTCATGACACCTCTAGATAACAAGAAGAGAAAAACGTCACTTCCACCCCTTTGCCACTAGGAAGGCATATAACTTCCTTCATAATAGTAAATGGAAATAAAATTGTTGAAAGAGAAAAACTATAAGAATAACATCAAGGGAAAAAATGGAGCAACAAGAAAATAGAATATTTTATACTTAAAATCTCACATCTCCATTTAATACAACATAGATATTTTTTATTTAAAGGGAACCTACTTAATGGATGGACAACCCAAGAATAAGGTATGTTATTTCAATTATTTCGGCCCAAAGGCTCATTACACCATGCAATAGGGCTACATAATTTGGCATAAGGCCCAAAGTTGTCCCAAAGAATTTATATCGTGTTGTTGGTAAGACTTGAACCCTAGTGGGAAAACCCAAGGGATGCTTCCCTACATTGGTGGATGGCACACCTAGTGTTGATGGAAATACTTCCAAGTGACTAGGGTTAGGTCATTGATAGATAAAGATGAAAGAGGAACTACTCTAGTTCCCAAATTTAGTTAATTATTCAAATATTAAGCACGAATAGAGATGAGAATTACCTTAGGCCAATTGGTTGCCCTTGTTGTTGCAGTTTATGATCTTCAAGAAATAATCTCTTTCACAAGTCCAATCCACTATATCCCTATACACAATTAAACAAAAAACCTTCCTCAAATCTTTTCAAACCTTAATAAGGATAATTAATGTACTACAAAATCCTTAAGTAACTAAAATTAACTATCTTTGGGCACAAGAATTCCACCTTTGATATATTAATTCATAAGTGGGGGGGGGGGAGAAAGATCTGCATACTACTAATAAAAATATGAGCAAGAAGTCAGTTATACATGAATCGTGTTGAGGCACCTTCTTCACCAAATTCCATCTTCCACTCACCTAGACCATTCATGGACAACTGCTTTAGTTCAACTCCTTGATCATGAGAGGATGGAATAATTCAGGGAAATCAGAATCCCAACCTAGAATCAAAGAAGCATACAACTATAAACTAGGGTTTATGATGGGGGAAAAGGACCATATAAATAACATGCAATCATTTCTCGATCCTCTAGTGTAACGGTGCTTGATAGTTGTGTTGCACTTTTTCCAACAAATGGCCTTCTTAAATACTCTTAAGATTTAGTTTAGGTAGTTAGTTTGGGTTTTTAACCATGTTCAAGTGTATGAACCTCGATAATCCTACTAAAGAGTGTGCATTTAATGCACATTTACTATTTTTTTTGCATTTTTGGGAACACCCGCATGCTTTGCTTTAAGGAAAGGCACAGGGGCGTACCTGTTTCTTGAGGGGAAGACATAGGGACCAAATGAAATTCAGTTTTCTAAGAAGATGTTCAATGATTCATAGGGAAAATAGGGTTGGTAGCTATTACAAGCAGAGGATGACCTGATGATGTTATAACATGAGTCCATTATTCTTTTACTAAATTGATGAAATCATTATATTCCAACCACCAAGGATTGAATTTAAATGGATTAGGATGATTTCTACCTAAATAAGCCAATTCTATTAATAATAAAGAGTGGTTTGACTCCCCTCTAGAGATTATCGACTACTTACCATTGATAGCATAATTGATTAGAACCTAAGACAAGAAGAATATATTTAACCTTTTTTCACTTTTTTCCTCACTAACTCTCTTGTTTCTCTAGGTAAGTTTTAGCTTGATAGGCTCAGTGTAAAGTAACCTAACATCATCTAACATCCTCAAAACGTAATCTGAGAGAGTATTAACTTGAGATATTGGTCCACATATATATGTTATCCCCAAATAAAAATTGAAATCCCCCCAATTATGGTATTACCTTCACTCAACCATAATTAGTTGAAGACCTTGTCCCAATAAGGAATCATGTATATATAAGGACCATAAATGTTTATGTTCTTAATCTCCCTATTTTAAAAGAAATGGATGGTCCCCAAATTTAAGGCAAATCACCAACTATTTGAGTAGGACAAAGACCTTTTTTTAACCAATAATAAGGCCCCCATACCTACCTCTATATTTTCTATACATAAAATCCCATTCCCTAAATAACTTATCAATCTCATAAAAAACTTTCACACCTTCAAACTTGATTTCTTACAGAAGCATAATGTCAATTTTGTGAACATCCACAGCCCTTTTAAGGCTAGCTTTTTAGAGGGGTTATCCAACCCTCTGTAATAGAAATATAAGCATATCATGGAGCATCCTTTACAAAGGCATTGTATTCTCTAAGGACCCCCTTTAGATTAACTTGTTTACTAACCTTCACCTCATTCAAATATTTATTCCAAACTAGGGACATAAGATATTTCCTACCTCTACTAGAAGTTCTAACTATCCCTTGCTCGTAATTTAATCCCAACCACCTTTAGTCTCCCCCTCAAAAGTACCTAATCTTGGTCCAGGTCTTAGTTTATAGTTATCAAAACCCTCCCTCAACTCTTTAACTGGCGAATCCCAATCCTTACTCACCCAATTAGAATATTCCTTAGAGACAGAATATAAATATTTTACACATATCTTACACCCTAAGACATTAGGAATACTTAGATGGATCTATAAACCCTCGTTGAAACCCAACAAATTTTTAAGAAACGTTATTGCTCCTCATCGTAGGAAAGCCCCAATTTCACATTGGAACATGACCCAAAAACAAGATTGTTATCCCAATTAGGATAAAATTTAGGAGGGGTCACAGTAATTTTTTTCTTACCGATTGTCTCCAAGCTAAGTCCAAGGAGTATCAATTCTTTTGTAGTAATTGGTTGGGTTATGGAAATTGGTGCCTCCACCTATGGATTGATGTGTTCTCTAGAACCATTCTCTAACAACGCACTTCACAAATATACCTTTAATCCTTCTTCAATCCCAATTGGAAGAGAGGGTTTGACTCAATTCTTCTTTAACTCAAATTCTTGGTTAATTGTGCAACTAATACCATCCTTTGAAATGTTATCTTCCAATATCTTACAAACCATTATTTCTTCCAAAAAGGAAAGGATACCTTATACAACCAAATTCCCATAAGAATGACATTGAAGGAAATGAAAACACACCTCAACATAATCAAGAGTATGTTCAATAACCACTCTCCCTTTTTGTAATGTCGTATTTTTAGCTAGATATTCTCTCAAATCTATGTCAACTAAAACTTCGAACAATTATCATTGAACTAGTTTCCCAAAATGACATGTCCACTTCATACAAGGTTCCAATCATGTTTCCTAATTCCCTAAGGACATCAAATGACCAAAAATATAAAAGAATGGCTGATAACTTATACCAAATAAATATTATCTCCATATTCCCCATCTTCAAAGTGAAGAATGCTGACCATTCCTTTAAAAATAGTAGGGGAAGACCCCATTTTCATAACAAAGCTAAAACTTTCGTTATGTACCATTGGAGGATAATATGGGTACCTAGGGAGGTATCCAAGGGGATAATTTATGTAATGTATCCATAATTATGGAATATGTCCACTAGGTGGTTGGTGGGTAATAAATAGCCCCACTAAGTAGTTAAAGGAACCAATATAATAATACGGGGTAGTTGGCATAGGCCCTTTAGGAATGCTCATGAGAAAGTATACATATACATGAGTGTCATTGTATGAGATATGTTGGATGAATTGTATTGTAACAAGCATGGCTTGTGGAGTGATTCTTTCCATAATGAGTAATTGATGATGTTACCCTACCTCAAGGGCCTTTCTCTATATCTAATGGTGAAGGTCTTTTGGCTATTTTTTAAGTATAAAGGGTTCTATATCTTTTTTTTGAATCAATTTATGGGTTAAGGATCACTACAATCCATGCTTGTTACAATACAATTCATCCAACATATCTCATACAATAATACTTATGTATATTTATTCTTTCTCGTGAGTATTCCTAAGAGACCTATGCCAACTAACAATAATACTTATGTATATTTATTATTTCTCGTGAGTATTCCTAAGGGACCTATGCCAACTACCCCCTATTATTATATTATTTCCTTTAACTACCTAGTGGGGCTATTTATTACCCACCAACTATCAAGTGAACATATTCCATAATTATGGACATATTACATAACTTATCCCCTTGGGTACCTCCCTAGGTACCCATATTATCCTCCCTAGGTACATAACAACTTTTGTCCCATCTTGTAAGAAGCAAAGGAAGAATGCCAACCAACCTCTAGTAAGTAGAAAAAATGATAGAGAGTAAGGAAAAAGAGGTCCCTAGTTTGAGTCTAACCACTCACAAAGTGAGCAAAGGAAGAATGTCATCCAACCTCTAGTAAGTGTTAGAATATCAAGTAATACTAAGAGGGGGGTTGAATCAATCTTAGGCTATCTATTTAAATTTTTATCACTTTAAAACAGAATCAACAATGAATACAAAACACACAATATTATCATGGAATCCCAATTGGGAAAACCACCAATAATTTCAATTACTGCAAAATTATATTTATAAATAATTTGCAAGCACCAACTTGTTGGATGCACCAACACCCAAATTTTTCAGCAACGACTGAAGGATGCACCAACACCCTGTTTTCCAGCAACAACTGGAAGGATACTACGACCCCCTACAGGCTTGCAACCTGTCCTTGCACCTCCCAACCACCCTTATTTGTTTTTATTAGATTTCCAGATCTTCTTATTTCTTCAATTAAGTCACTGGTTATTCTTCATTTTCTTGGTCTCTGTCTTTTCTTACCGCTACTTTGATCTGGACTGTTGAGGCCTTTTTTCCAACTCGAAATTTTGCTTATAAATACCTTTAACATACAAATGAAACATCATGTATCTCATCCCTCTTCACAATCGCATATCTTCATTCTGGAAACTTATGTCTTTTCACAATCACGTCCTTTCACTAAAGTAATTAACTATGCTTTAATTTTTACAATCACACCTTTGTGTGGGCATATAATTATGCCTCTTTCAAGAATATATTAATTCCTTTGCATGCATATTTAAAACCCCTTGCGGGCATATCCCAATACATTGTGTAGATATGATTTTTCTTCAACTTTGCAGGTCCTTTCTCACACGTCTGACCACCAGAGGGCAAACTGAGAACATGACTGGATGGAAAATTCAACAAAGAACATATCCATATCATTTGTTGAATTTATTGACACAAAGAGAGCATATGGCGTGCATTTTCAAATGGCCTCTTTGTAATGTCCCTACTCAAATAAATTCCTAAAGGAGAAAATTCCACCAATCTACTAGTTTCCTAGGTTGGGTGGAGACATTAAATTTGGAATAAGGAGACTAATAAACCAAAATGTACTTCAGAATTGACATAAATATATTTATATGGGGATAAATAAATATTTATGGTGAGAAAATAAGATGGCACTTGGTCATGGAGACACATTGGTGGTGTGGGACCCCCAAAAAGCTAGATTCCCCATGCCACATGGCATTCCACTCTCACCCATTTGAATCCAAGGTGGAGTCCACTATTCTTGGGGTAGTTGGAAGGGAATATTACTTGGCATGACTCAATGAGGTCGAAATGTAGAGGAAGAGTGACTCCCATGGGAGAGGAAGAGGCATTTTGGAGCTAGTGGGACACTTGGGCTAGATTCCATAGCTTCTATGACACCAATGATGAAGATGCCTATGACATTTCTGAAAAATCAGACTTGATGGATGACATCTGACATACATGACATGTCAGGGCTAAAAATAGCCTCCAGGAAGGCTCCCAAGTGAGTTAGGGAATCCAAAGAGACACCAATTCGAATTTGGTGAAGGAGGGGGCTAGAATTGGAAGGACAAGTGGCATACTTGGGAATCTCTTCCCAAATTGAGTTGGCATGAAGCTCATGGATGGAATTTGAATTGGGGAAGCCTTAGGAATTTTATAAAATTCAGGAACAAATAATAAGACCATATTTTGATCATTTTACATTTTGCATTTGCATTTGGAGAGAGAGATAGTCTACTTGCCTTAGCACCAATTTCTAGGGTGAAGATTCCCATACTAATTGGAAATTGGAGAGGCCACTCAGAAATTTCATTTGGAGCTACAATGGAGTCTTTAGTTATAGGTTGAATCTACATGGAATCTCGTGGTTCATTCAGCTACAACTCATTCTTGCATCTCTTTCGCATTTTCTTGCATATTTGGGCCCCTGGAGGAATTGTGCCTTTGGTGAGATGCCGATATCTTTGTGAGGGTCTAAGAATCTCCATTTATTTGTATTCTGATATATATACTCTGTATTTACTACTCATGAGACTCTCAGGTCGAAATACCAACTGAAGTTATGTAAAATTACCAAACAATGCATAAATTATGCCATTTCCCCTAGATCTTGTTATTGGAGTTTGAAGAGACATTATTTCGAGTTGTATTAGTTTATCTCTATGATTTTGTTGATTTATGGAGTGTTATTAAAGTTCTAAAGAATTTTAGTTAATAGAGAATAAGCCCTTGGCACCTAAAATTTGAATTTCATAACACATGGTGAAAATTACTAGCTTTCCCCCCTATTTGAAATCTTGCATATAAACATATGATTTAAAGGAGTTGCAGAAGCCCTAAGAACTAATTAAGGATACATTGGGGAGATAATTAAATCCATTTATCAGTACCATACCTCTGTTCAGAAATTAGGAAGGGTTTAACAGCATTTGGGAAGCCACCTTGTCCACTACCCTTGGGGGTTTTGAAGCTCGAAATTACTAGTAATTCTCCCTACTTTATCCATATTGTAAATGAATGTTGCAGAAGTGTTTTAAAGGTTTTTAAGCATCCATTAACCTAATTTATATGTTTTAATACCTTCCAAACTCATTCAGACCCCATTCGGAAGCATTTGGAATCATTCGGAAGCAGTAGTGTCAATACTAGTCTTAAATTCGAATTGGGTAAAATTTGCAATTTTTCCTAGTTTGTGAAAATTCTTAAAAAGGGACACTACACTCTTAAACCCCTGATTTAACACTTAGACAATTTTATCAAACCCTAAGTCAACATGAGGTGATTTTTATTTTCACCAATATTGGAAATATGAATCATCCACGACATGGGGGATATCATGCAGATTCCATCCATGTAAATTTCAGCCTTTCCAACCGCATCCTCTCTCCTTGGCGGGCGTTTTACTGGGACAGTGTAAATCATGCCAGAGGGAATTTTTGGCAAGCCAATATCTTCACCCTCAATGATTATTTTGGAAAAATAATCATATGGTTAGATGCACAAACCAACGATCTACATCCCTATATCCTTAGAATTAATTAATCAATCAAATGAAGAAGGTGGCGGGCATTTTCCTGAGGCTACTTGAGCAGTTTTACTGGAAGAGTTAGCCAAATCCTTCAATTTTCAAGGTGAATTTTTATTTCACCAAAACACTGAAACTATGATACCATACAATAGTATCCATCTAAATGAGCTCATCACAATTGGTTTCACCTTCATATTCATAATCCTCTGACCTGGGCGGGCATTTTATTGAACTGGGTTCCCAACCAGTAAAACAGCTTGAACCCTTGTTTTGGCAGACCTGTATCTTTCTCCTCAAACACTCTTAAAGCAAACTGAGACCATGGTCAGATGCAAAAGTCAACAAGCTACAGCCTGAAACTCTTAGATAATTTTTATCATTAACTTATGAGATATGGCGGGCATTTTCCTATAGCAACTTAGACTAATTTTCCAATACTTAGTCAATTTCCAGAGTTTCACCAAACTGTCAAACCTTTATATAATGATGTCAAATTGTAACAATGACATCATGAAGGTACTAGAACACCATCAGATGGATTTTCACACTCATCACACATGCCACATCATCATACATTCCATATCATCATATCCTTTGTCATTAATGAATACTTTTGGCATCAATGACAATTATACTCAACAGTAAGTAGAAAAAAGGATGGGGAGGAACGCAAAAGAGGCCCCCAATTTTAGCCTAAAAACTCACAAAGTGAATTCCCTCTGAACCTTATTCCCTTAAAACACCCCATGACCACCTGCTCCACCATATTGACCACCTCATTCAACTTCACTTCTCCCCAATAACTATACGTAATGGTCCATTTTTCTTCTTTACAAATTTGTTTTCATTTTGTGGAAACTTCACTTATTGTGTCAACTTTGGTCTCGTCAATTTGTATGGCTTTCAAACCACCCACTTGATACTCTTATGATCCTTCACACCAACTCCAAAGCATTCTCCACATAAAGGCTCAAGATCTAGCAATGACCCAACAAAACCAAAATCCACTCACGATGGTCCTTCACAATGATGGTAGTTAGAAGACCTCAAAAAATTGAGGGAAATGATAGCCTATACCAAGAAGGAGAGTATCATCTCATTAGATGCGGAATGAATGTCATATTGTAGAGACCTAGTATTAAAACACATTGTTTCCACCTTGTCCCAATACCACTGCGATACCTCCATCCACCAATCCAGATCCATCAATTGTCCTTTTAATGGGAGAATCATAAAGAGCATTGTCAAATATAACCTTGACATTGGTGCAAAAATGTTTAGCCACTTTTACCATAGTGGCTAAAGTTTCTTCTTCCAAGGGTTTGGACCCCATAAGACAGACCTTAGAATACCCTTCCCCAAATAAATTAGAATAACCTTTTGCTTGGGGAGAAACCCATATGTTATGTCCTTCATACATATTGACTTATAAATCTACATGTTCATATTCCATCTTGAATACCCTCGATTACTAAGCAAACCCTAGAATATTAAGCCTCAACAAACCCATGCTTCATAGAGATTTCCCAAAGCGCACAAAAATATTCCATTGTATATAAGTCAATATTTATCTATATTCCAAAGAAGCTCAATTCCAATGTAACTTGATCTCATAATAACAATCATTTTTTGGATCACAATACAAAAACTCAATCCAAGAACCCTAAAAACACATAGTTATACAAAAAAAATTGAACTAGGGTGAACTAACCCCTTCAATAATACGAGCAATTGTTTAATACTTAGAAGATTGCACTACCTTATTTCTTCAACTATGACAACATCAAGAACAACATATCATGTGAAAGCATTAATTGATCCATATATAATTACAAACTTCAATATCACATTAATAAGATGTATACCTGCTTTAACATTAAGAAGGGAAATTTAGATGTATTTTTCCCAAACAAGACAATGTATTTACTAACACAATAAGAAACAGTCCTCTAATGCCAAGTTATTTTGACAATAACTTCTCACTTTGAAATATCTTTTTGAATCCTTTTCAATTTCAAGTCATTATAATAATCTAAGAAAGTTCATTTTTTAAACATAATAATTAAATTATCTTTTTTTTCTTTTTTCTTTTTACGTTACTGGTTTTTCCACTAAATTTATAGTTATTTGCATGCATGTAGATTAGTCATTCGTTTTACAACTT
The DNA here is from genome assembly GCA_027924585.1 of Larix kaempferi. Taxonomy (NCBI): domain Eukaryota; kingdom Viridiplantae; phylum Streptophyta; class Pinopsida; order Pinales; family Pinaceae; genus Larix; species Larix kaempferi. The sequence continues at coordinate 5,135,917 of BSBM01000502.1, forward strand.
AAAATCAAAATCAAAATGTTGGTAATATAAAATATTGATTATATCTCTTCTATAAAAGGGGTATCAAATATTTGATAGATAATCTACAAAAGACAAAGGACTATGTTGTGCTTTGTTACTAGAATAATTTGCATGCATTATAGGTTAGTCTTTTGGTTTCACAAGTTAAAACCAAAATCAAAATGTTAGTAATATAAAATATTGGTTATATCTTGTTTGTATAAGGGTATTTAATAGTTAATCCACAAGAGGCAGAGGAGTATGTTGTACTTTATTACTAAATAGACTCGAGGTAAAATAAATCTATGAGAGATGTTCTAGTTTTCAAGGCACTTCAAATATACCACTTCCCTTGTATGACTCAAAGGAACAAGTTTTATGAAATTAAATATATGCAAGGCTTTGACCCCATTTTGTCCATTTATTCAATTCTATTGTGATATATTCCCTTTTGGAGCTTTAGAAATACCATCTTGTTTGTATTATATGCTATGAATCCTCCCACTTGCTTAGATGATTTGTTTGTTTGTTTCAAGATTATGAAATGATTTCACTTGGGACACAACATGTTAATTTGTAGGGAATTAAGGAATAACATAGTGTTCTTAACCCCGCTCAGTGCAAGAAAGGACAAGGGATTTGTTTTTTATCTTTTCAAGATTATGGAATCACTTCTATTTGGTATGTGTTATATTTTGTGCATGTGTGTGGAGGGGTTTGGGGGTGTCTTTGATTGCGCACTTAACGATCCCTGTCATTTTCGGCCTATATTTGGGTTTTTTTCTAAAAATATGTAATTTAATCTTGGTTAAGGGATTGGGGTCTATTTCTAATCTGGGTTAATGGATTAGGGTTTTGGATGTTGCATAATACCTATATTTGTATTGTGATTGGTTAATAATCACGATGAAAAAATAAGAGACGTGGCTCCAAGTTTTGTTGGTTTTCCTAGTTAAGGGTTTCCAAGGTAAATCTATGTATATTATGTGTGAATGTTGTGGTGTAATCTCTATTTGCTTAAAATAATATATATGCTTTGCTTCTCCACACAGGTTTAAAACTTACAACTTCATTTAGGAAACTACTTGTTCACTTGTATGGGATCAAGGAAAATATAGTGCCCTTAATCTCACTTTGTCCAAGAAAGGACAAGGGATTTGTATAAAGGATTATATCAAACATTAATATCCATATATTTATCTTTCATAAATAAAAGCTTCACATATCCACATGTTTGAGAATTTATTTTATGCATAATTATGGATATTTGTCGTGTGATGTAATTGTGATGCTTATGTGAGTGCCGGATCGGCTCAAATAGGTGTGTGTAAGGCCAACCTAGACCCCTTAGTTTGTCAGGTCATAAAACAATTTTCCTACTAGGAAGTTGTTCACCTCGGGTGGGTGACTCTAAAAAAATGAATGTCATATTGAAATGTTACTTCTAGTTTAGTTTTACTATTGGTCATTTTCAATTTGATTTATGTATGTAATGCAATGTAGTGCTATACAAAAATTGTGCAAGGATTTCCTAGACCTGAAGTCAATCTCACCACTTGAAATTTTGGTGATATCATGAATACTGCATTGGATACAACTTTGACATCTCCTTTTGGTCCATATGTTAATACTGTCAAACATTTCTTGCAACTTACTCGATTCCCTATGTTGGATTTATTGACTATGTGGGCACCCAGTCCTCACCTCCAATTTCCATTGATAAGTTGCTAGAGAAGGCATATCTATGAATATATTCTTTCATTGTTGAAAATACAATATGTGGATTTGATTTTGTGTATATAATGTGTGCAATTGGTAGTGGGGATTCTTGGAGTGCAATTAGGATTCATTATTTGCTTTATGAAAGTGTGTTTGAGAAGATGGTTCTAGATCCATACACAATCACAAATATGATTTATATTCTTAGGAAATTATCTAGGACACATTGCAACTTGGGACACACTAGCATTGTAAAAATATACAAAGGTAATAAATACTATATGTTTGTAGTTATTGATTTTGATATGCTTGAATGTGTTTATTTTGACATGCTTTTAACTTGTTTTTTCTCTAGTGTAATTTTTTGGACCATTGACGTACTTTTGTGGTCATTTGTCAAACATTGATAAACATTAACCAGTCTTATCCTTATCTTATGTACATGTAGAAATATAGTCAAATAAATTAACAATTACACATTCTTTGCGTCTAATCTGTAAAATACCATGGATGTTCCACTACAAACAATTTCTCACAACATATATTTTAATATTCTACAATATATTATTAGGGAATGTTTTACTTTAGATTACAGATTTTTTTTTAACAGAAACGGGTACTTTTATATTGTTAAAAAAAAGGTTGCGGCTATATCAGACAACCTATGTACATCATTATGTTTCAAAATAGGAAACCGACAAATGCCTTTAAAAAATACAAATTCTTGGCTCACACCAATCAGAGACTACAAGACTTCTAAGTTTTGCATATATTTACTGAAGTGGACCCTACAGAAATGACCAGCTAGAAAAGCACACTTAAACTTTGTTACAAATTTTCAAAAAAGTAGGGCCTAGCCTCTACAGGTCTGTTGCTTTATTCTCGACATCTGGAGTAAGGTTTTGCAGAGCTTCCACATTTTCCTGATCCTATTTGTTCTCCATTTGTGTCATTTTCTAGGTTTCACCTTTTGAATCACTCAAATCTTCAAATGTATCAATTTTCATCTTGTCATCATAATTTGGAAGCCCCCCCTAAAACTGAGACTACACCTTGAATTGTGGGGCCTAGATTTAATAGTCATACTCAACCTTTTGAACCTTAAGAGAAACAATTTCATCTCCATCCCTAATGAGCCTTGATATCAATTTTTTCACCTATGCAATCAACATTGCCAATTGAAAATGCATAATTGACGAATTATGAGAAACAATACTTGCTAAGGTTTTGTCACAATCCTTCATTTTATTTATAGCTTTCAAAACTAAGTCAATATTTTCATCATTCGATCTCTCCATTCCCATGCCTATAATTTCTTTTGACTCATTTACATTCTCCACCATAAAACATTTTTTCCTATTCCTAGCTTTGCTTCCCAAACCAAAATAGACTGCTTGACACACTGAGAATCTACAACAAGAGGGGTGTTTAAAAGCATAGGTTCCCAATTCTAAGGCCTTGTAAACTAAAACTATAAAATGGCTCTAATCAACCCATAAATAGGAAATTGAACCTCTATATAGAATTCCATAAGCTCGACTATTTTGCCAATTCAAAATGTGAACCTTTACACACATGAAAAACTTGAAGTTGTACCCACAGTTAGTTCCAGACTTAACGAAAGGAAAGATTGCTTGCCACACTGAGAATCTACAACAAGAGAGGTTTTGAAACTCACAGGTTCCCAAATCTAATGCCTTGTAATATGAAACTATGAAATTGCTCCAATTCGCCCATAAATAAGCAATTGTAACTCTATACATAATTCCAAAAGGTCGATTGTTTTACCAGTTCGATATGCGCACCTTTACACATATGAAAAACTTGGATTTGCACCCACATTTAGTTTCCAAATTAATGAAAGGAAGTCTAATTACCATTGTAAATGACCTCCTCTTCTCACAGAGATTCTTATATTAGGGGTGACCCTTAGCATTTGAGCAAACTTTAGAAGTAAGGTGTAACCTTCAAGAACTCCAACGGCCTGACCTTAAACTTTCTATTAGGCCTATGAAGAGAGTGAAATAAATCCACCTCCCATAGTCCATTAAAGCTGCAGTAATCGAGATCGCAATTATTGAATTTGTATGTTTGATAACTTTACTCCACCAATATTCATCCCACAACTTCACTCGCTTACTAATGCAATCGCCCTCCAACATGTCCATAGAGATAACAATATCCCTCATAATTCTCTTGTCATAACTCAATGTCGAAGAACATAGGAAATCCATCAATTTCATCCTATTCTCATGCGCCTTACATCTCCAGGCATATAACCATTAAATCCATTAAACCTTTGGAGATTATTTTCTTAAATGTAACAGTTTCCATGATGTTTCTCTACCACATGTAAGCATGAGATCACCTTCTAACTATTGAGTTGATGTTCATTTTCTTTGGATGAATTACCATTAATGAAATATAGTTCATGCATACATTGGTGATGGAGCTATAGGATAAAATAATAGCTAAATTATCCCTCATAGAATTCTAAGATACCTCGGTCTAAGTTACAAGTATTGTTTTCTTGGCAATCAACTTGTCTATTTAATTTATGAAGAACATGAAAGGCATACACTTCTTCAAAATGTGATACCAATTGTTGGATTCTCCACAATATTCAATATGGGGGTCCTTCCTTTGGCATCGTTTTGGAGACTAGATGACAGATCATAATCATTGAATCCCCAAATACTATTATATGACTTATATTATGTTGATATGCTTGAGTCAAACCTTGCCAAAGTGCCAAGGCTTCAGCTTGGTAATTTGATTCCACCCCCGATCCCTGGGAATATGTATTCTTTGTTTTCCTCCAGGGTCAAAGAGCACCCCCCCTCCTGCCAACCTCGACTTTAATTCCATATTTTATATATTATCTTAATGCTAAAATAAATTGATATCGAAATGAAAGAAGCAAGTAAATAATATACCATTGACACAATGAACACAACATGTACCCTAGGAAAACCCAAAGCAGAAAAAACCCAATTAGAAGGTGAGGCCTATACTTTGCTCTTTTCTTCTCAGTTATGAAATGCAAATACAAAGTAAGGGACACTCATTATGGAGTTTCCATGGACACAATTGTGGCTAGCATACTTGTTGTGATATCCTCTACTTACTTTGTTTTGCTCCAAAATCCCCCACTCCCAAATGCTTTGCTCAAATATGGAACAATATCAATACAAATAGAATGGAACCCCTTCCTTTCCTAGAAGCCAATATTTAACATAAATTTATAGCTTGATCGCGTTAGGGTTGGGGTTTTTTCATGCCTCAATTCCCAATTAGTGTGTTTTGGACCCTCTAAAATCTTCTTGAAAGTGCACAATTGAATGGACCTGGATGTATGAGTAATATGAGCTTATGTGGAATCTACACAATATCATGGTTGTCAAAATTATACACTACTACATTTGGGCATGAATTCAAATGTATTTTTCAACAATGATGGAAAAAATCATAAGTGTCATTGCAATTTTTCTCGAATTTTTGAATTTGGCCATGATGTATGTCATTATTTCGACAATTCTACCCACACGTTGAAATTTCGACAACCTTACATCAAAATTCTGATGTTCATAGTTCCTGCTCGCTTTTCCATTGAAATGGCCAAGAATGTCTATCTTGACTTAAGGGTGCTAAAGTGAGCATGGTCAACTATCGTCGGAATTGCAACATCTTTAAAATTTATATATGTGCATTTGATATTAAGTCGACAACTATGTGACGTTCCCAACGTCTATAATAGATTTCTACTTCATAGTTTCGACAATTGTAACAACGTTACAACATTTTTCTATCTACTTATAGTTTCATCTAAATTATAGCTACTAGTGCTTAAGGTGGTTCAATTGGATCTACTACTAGTGGATATATATATATATATATATATATATATATATATATATATAGAGAGAGAGAGAGAGAGAGAGAGAGAGAGAGAGAGAGAGAGAGAGAGAGATGTTGGCTCTGATGATGCTAGTGGTGGGGAAGCTACTGTTTTTGGTACTTATACTAATCCCCTAGGATCTTATACTGTAGGGTCTACGACTGGAAATGGTTTGGATGTTAGAGGACCTGTAACTGCAACCATGGATACTACTAGTTAGTTAACAATGTCAACAAAAGAGGAAATTTGTAGGATTGTTGTTAGGTTAAGGGGGCAACTTGGTGATGGTAAAAGTTCAATCCCTTGCAAAAGTGCAAGGGAATGAATAGAAGAATATTAAGGTATAGAGCTAAAAAATATTGTTGGGAACATGGGAACTTCGAAGGGAGGCATGAATTTGGTCCAATGGTAAGACATACTAGATGACTTTATTTGTTACATGTTTAATTTGTATTATCATATATCTAGGAGTTCTAATTTATTGTTTTGACATTTCATTTATATGCTAAATAAATTTGATTGTTTGTAATTACAAAGATGAAGTGTCCTAGGATTAATGGATCAAACAATGAGCATGTTAATGAGACAAACAATAGTACAAATAATATTAGTGAACAAGTTGATGGGTATTATCATGGAGCATATAATATTAGAGAGCATGAAATTAATCTTATGGCTGAGGGAAATGATGATACTAATGTAATTCAAAATGATGGGATAAATATATTGATCAATGACATGTTTCATGCTTTGTCGACGGATGATAACTTTAACGAACATTTTCATGATGATGTACCTTAGATGGATAAGGCACAAAAAATCTTATATGAAGGATCAAGGATTCATCTTCTCTATGTGATTTTATTGTTGGTGAACTTAAAAGTGTTGAATGGTTTTTCAAACACCTGCCTCACATAGATCATAAGGTATGCAATATAATTCTTTATACATGAATACCATTTTTTCTTGTGTTTTCAGTGTTAATTACATTGTATAAAGGTTGATGCAATATCCATGAATAGTATTCATCACTTTTAATTTGTGTTTGACTGTCATATACTGTTAGGTGATATTCTCCTACATTCACCAAGTATTTTACCTTGCACATACCGATAATTGTCTTTTGTTATGAAATATTTAGGAATGGAGTATGAATCCATTGATGCATGTTGTCACAGACCCAAAATCCTCCAAGTTAGTATTTTAGTAATTTTCAGAGTCATTTCAAAATTTAACTCATAGACTATATTCATAATGACTTAATGTGGTAAGTTATTCCGATTTGCACTTAATTTATTCAAGCGATAAGCATGCATACCTCATCAAGCTGATGTACATCCGTTTTAAAGGGATATATAATGAAAGATAATGGATCTTACCAAAAGTCTATATGTCATTCTATAATTATCATTTGTATTCTAAACAAATATTTTATCTCTAAGAACATCTACTTTTATAAAATCCATGCATTAATAAAACATTTCCTTCTATGGAATTTCCATGACATAACTTAGAATTGTAGTGCGTTTGTAATAACATCGCCACCCTTGTAGCAACATAACGAGGTTAGAATAATCAAACATCCGATAATTATATATGTCGATTTTTAAAGTATTTATTACCTTGCTAGAGTTTAAACAACCAACTTATGCATTTCCATTAAACAACGAGCCATACTATCTATACAAATGAGAGAGACATCAACAAGATACCCATGACAAGATACATCTAATTCAATAAGCAAAATACCAACAACCAAATACATCTAGTTTAATTAACAAGACAACATAAATGCACACAACAATACCTAAACTACACATAAGAGACAAATTATAGAGAAACCATTTTTAACGTGCTTCACCCAATCTAAAGTTACGTCCACAAAACGACGTCATATTATATATTATCAAATCACCCACAATTCTTAATGCTTCTCTACCAGAGGGCATTTTTCTTCAAGACATTCGATGCTAAAATAATGATTACATAGATATAAAATACAATACATCATAATCATCAATTTGTAAACATACCCTATTCGTCAACGAAAATCATAAGGACACCTCATACTAAATAATAATACAAAGGTCAATTAACTTTTCTTAAACACTCTAGATCTCCGTCGAGATAAAGGGTCACTCTATACACAAGAGAATCAACACATTTAAACATAAATTTTAACCTTAAACTCTGTCAAAGACGTAGTTTCTATACACAATAGAATCAACATATATAAACATAAAATTAAACCTTAAACTCTGCCAAAAGCATAAATTCTATACAGAATAGAATCAACATACATAAACAAAAATTTAAACCTTAAACTCTGTCAAGGCGTAAAACTCAATCGATTAAACCCGATACTTAAATGGATGCATACCGAATTCAAGTGTTCGCTGAGATCGAAACAATGTTGGTTATCACGCTGGCATAACAATCATAGATAAACAGAGCTCAGCGTTGGATCAACGGTGGCATAAGTAATGCAGAGCTTACTGCAATTCTAAAGCAGCATATCAAAGGAGAACTTGGCATAACAATCATAGATAAACAGAGCTCAGCGTTGGATCAACGGTGGCATAAGTAATGCAGAGCTTACTGCAATTCTAAAGCAGCATATCAAAGGAGAACTTGGCATAACAATCATAGATAAACAGACCTCAGCGTTGGATCAACGGTGGCATAAGTAATGCAGAGCTTACTGCAATTCTAAAGCAGCATATCAAAGGAGAACTTGATCACAGGATAATTACGATTCAAAAGCAGCATAGACACAAAACGGATATCCTCAACAGAGACCAGAAGTATAAACAAAACTCACTTGTTTTACAAAATTATGACAGAGATTATATATAGATATATATAAAGGTTAATATATATATTATCTGCTACTTACTGAGATGGAATCGATCCGGTGCTAATAATCATTTTACAATAATCACGAGATCAGAACTATAAAAAAAGAACTGGGGATCGAATTCTACAAGGTCATCCTACCCCTCCTTCAACTAATGTATACAAAGTTCGATATACTAAGACCAATTTTCCAATCGCTAAATACACGGATCTGGAAAGTAGAGATTAATGATGTATTAACTTGGATACCAGTATGCAAAGACCCAATTTTACACATATACTGAGTTTTAAAAGTAAACTCCTATCAAACAAATATGCAGAGGATTCCGTCAATATCTATCATATCACCTACAGCATGGAATGGTTCTCCCAATCGGAATCGCCTAGCCTTATTGGCAGCATAAAAAGAAAACAGGGTTTAACTAAAGCATGGGATCGATCTCCCAATCTGAATTGCCCAGTCTTATTGGCAGTATAAAAGAAAATAGAGTTTTACTACAACGTGGATTATAATGCTGATGCTGTGGCATAACTTCTATCAAACAATGCAGAGTTCGATGGCTATTTGATGCGAATACAGAGGTCTCTTATTCCTCCAGTCATATACATATATATACTACCTCTAATCATAAGTGCAAACCAGATAACTCAGAAAATGCACATAATAAACCAATCCTTAAGCAAACAGTGACGCTCTGTCCAAAGACAGCCCCAAATATAAAAAGATCTAGTATAGAACTTGTGGGATCGGACTCTTGGCAGAGTCATCATTCCCCACGTGCAGAGATTGATCATGCGAATCGAATATGTAGAATACCTTAATCCGATTTAGGGATCGAGCTTCATGAAGTTGTCCTCTCCCATTCTAAAACTTCAAAGGTAAAATCCCCTCTTGCAGAGGTCACCTCTTAGCTGTCTCTCCCAACACTATCCATTAAGTCGAAAAGAAGAGGTATATATATATATTCAATTCATAAAAAAAAAAATACAAACTCAACAGAAAGATAAAAGAAACGGGGATCTATCATTTCGAGTTGTCCTCTCCTGCAGTATACAACCCGCAGCCATTTTTAATGCCCCCACAATCTTCGAAACTCGTCCCTTATGAAGACTTCTGCGGTGGTGTTTGGTAGAGAAACATGGCTCCTCAAGTGAGACAGGTGGTCGTAAGAGGGAGTTGGGGTGTTTTCTGTTAGGGAGACATTGCTCCTAATACATCTCTGAGCGCTCCAAATAATTACGGTTAACCTTATGCCACTAACCCATTTTATTAATTATAGTTATAGAATCGTATTATAAGTTGCTCGTAGTAGTGACTTAAAAATATTCTCTTGGGCAGTCCAACCGTCAGCACAAAAATAAGTGGAAGCCCTTCTAGAAGTTTGGCACTCCCACTAGGGAGACAAGCTTCCATTAGTTTCTCCTAGTTTCAATTGCCAATTGTTAATTAATCACCACTAATGTAATATGATAATTCATATTCTTTTTCAATATTAGCCTTTTAAGAAATATTTTATATATAGTATATATAAATAAATAACTATCTTTGTATTATTATTTCAATGCATTACTATGTAATGTATTGTATATGGAATAGATATATATATATAATATCCACTCTAGTCATTTACTTTATGTTAAACTCTATTTAGGTGGATCCTTTAAGAATTTAAAGTGAATCTCACTATATCCTCACCCTCAAAAGTTTACGACTTAAAATAGAACTCACACGGCTTCCTAGCCACCTTACCTTTCTCCTTAGAGGATTTAGTTATTTATCGTTTAGTCGCATCACCAATTTTAGTCTCCTAAGTTGAGGAGTTAAACCATATAAGTTACAAGGTTTATTGGTGGGGTTTGTCTTTCCTCCTTACATCATCTTTCGCTTGCTTTGTTCTTCTGCTTTGGTCATCTTCACATTTTCGTGATTTCCGCAAGCTCTTATCATTCATAACCTGCACACTGTATATCTCATACAAGATTTTCCCACATTCTTCAGCATAACATATTTTTACCTTTTTCAGTCATAAGGTAAGTACAAGTCTCTTGCAACACCTTATCATTCACAGGTTAGCATCATATACTTCATAAAATTTCGAACAGTAAACGTTTAACCTTTATCATTCATCCTCATCCTTGAGGAAATATTTTTGGCTTACTCAAGCATTCATAACAATTCACACATAAAGGCAACCAATAGTCTAGTTACAACTCAAATCATTAATATTTGTTATATCATAAAACAAATCTTTCAACAACACTTTGTTGATCATCAAACTCTCCCATGACTTTGGAACTTCAACAATTCCTCTGCTGAACACGGAACTCTTCCTCGAGTTTTGTTCTCTCTGTAACTGAGCAATCAAACTTGCAGATATACAACTAGCAATCATCACTTTATCTTTCCCCTCATTGAATTCATCTTGTGTGCTTAACCTTTCGGTGCAACAAATCCACAAGGCATAACTAGTGAGCCTCCTGCTCATTCGATGGATATATGATTGCCTAGGTCTTTGGGTCAGTTTTGAATTTAATGAGCCTCCTGCTCAGTTCCTCCTTTCTTGGGGAACATGACCACATTTTTAGGGAATTACCTCCTGCACTAGCTAGAAAGTGGATGTTGTTGTTTCCATTTGTATTTTTTTCTCTCGCTTGTGTTCATGAAATATTATTTTCCCCTCAAACCTTCTCGTTTGAGTCCAAGAAATTTACTTAATAACAATCATTTATTATCTCTTGCAGTTTCTCCACATGCAACATAATAGCAACAAATATATTCATCTATTTACTTATGACATTCTATGCATTTTGATGATCACACATCATTAATCATAAGTCTACCATCAATCATGGTGCATGAAATCCTGTAATCCACACTATAATAAAATGTAAGATGAATCATTACTTACTCTTGGGCAATTTAGCTCAACTTATCTATATAAGTGGTTTTATAATCAACGTTCCACTTTCATCATGACATCGGTCGTAATTAAGATAACCTCATGAAATGTTAGTACAAAAGAAAAAATTATTTGCTTCAATTTCCCAACAACTAAACATATTAGTTCCATAATAATCATCTTAGCATTACACGTATGCTCATTCAATTAACTTGTGCATCCTCTACTATTCATCATGATGTATAAATGTAAACTCTTCAAAATCCTTAGTGTGAGTTTGAGGTCAAGTCTTCTAACAAACAAACATGTTAGTGTCATTGTTTAAACATTTAGTTACATATAGATTCATTTCAACCTGAGACTCATCATCTAAAGATTCTATAATCTTTCTATATTCATTGTTTAAAAGATCCCATGATCAATCAATCATAATAGATTAGGATTCTTCTATTTCTTTAATCAAGCTCCTACTATTAACAAGATCCTTTAACTTGGTACACAGTAATCTTTACTAAAAGATGTAACAAACCCTACCAGGGGTCTATTTAAAAATATATGGAGAAAATCATAGGAAAATGATTTTGGAGGGCTCGGTGGAGATGAACGGGATTGGTTGCATGCACCTGCAGTGATTGGTTGTGTGCATATGAAGCATTCAACGTAGGTCGTTCCCGATTAACTGAACTGGAAGGCAGATTCTCGGCTTTCCTAGCCGCAGGCCCTCCTGGATTCCTTTCCTCCTCTCATTCGCCTGCCTAACTGACCGAGTTAACCTCCCTCCTACCTCGAAGGAATCTCTCCTGGATTTCCTTATCTCTCTCCCTCCCCATTTTCCTCATTGTCCCTCACCCAGGGCTTGCTCCCTCTACCTCCAATGGATTCGGGAACATAAATCCGCCCCCTACCTGGATACCTTCTTAAAAATTTTATGTACTCATGGTAAGAAGCCTCTCTCTTCCACTCAACAAAAGTTCGTGAAGAAACTCGACGAGATCCCGATTGTAGCTTTGCTGGTGGATTTACCCTGCAAGACATCCCTAAATCTGTCGGAACATGCATTGATAGGCCAATTCACTGGCTTATGGCCTTCCCCGAAGTCCACTGAAAACTGGGTCCAGAAAATTGGAGGCCCTTGATTACGGAAGATGTTAAATCCTTCTTCCTAGGTAAGGGATACTTTTTTTTCATTTTTGAATGCAAATAGGACTACGAGCTCATCTTCAGAAATGGACCCTACTTCATGGGACCACAAGGACTCTATATGAACACATGGACTCCGAACTTTGAACCATCCCTCGACATCCCCTCAGTTGTCCCTGTTTGGGTGAGACTCCCTCACCTACCCCTCCACTGCTGGAATACAGAATCTCTACAAGCGATTGGAAATGCCCTGGGTAAATACATCAACAAAGCTGATTGGAAAGATCAATACTCATGCGCGAGAATATGCGTTGAAGTAGATCTAGAACACGGCCTCCTGGAAGCAATAAATGTTACAGTAGTAGATTGGTCTCATATTCAAGAACTCGACTACGAACAAATCCCCTTTAAATGCAAGTTCTTCCATGAATACGGCCACTTCGCTCGATCATGCAAAAAGAAGCTTGCAGATCCAGAATCGGATGGGAAAAAAGAACAATGGACAACCATCCAAAAAAATATCAAATCAGGTACGAAATCCCACTTAAAAAGTCTAAATATACAGAAAGCAGATCAGCAACACCATGATCCGACAACCTCGAACAACAGGAACATATTCAAATCCCTAGAAACATCTGAGATCCATGACATCCCTGAGGCTGAAGAAGAAGGAGAAATACGTGAACAACAAGACTCATAAGCAAGTCCTGTCGCCAATGAAAATCTGAGGATACCCCCGTCTCAGAATACCCCCTGCCCCATCAAATTTGACCTGGTCAAAGAAGCTCCCTCCTATGCTGAAATCACAAAAGTGAGACCCCCCAACTCCCCCTCCTCCTCGGAAGAACCCATTGATAAATCTTCTAAAAAGCCTGGTCGGAAATCTACCAAAGACCTGAGGGAAGAAGAAGTTGAGAGTGAGAAAGTCTAAGGATCCCAATCCATGATAAATATGGCTTTCAGCAGAAATACTAGAGCCAGGAAGGAAGGAAATAAATATGGAGACCCAACAGGAGGAACACCCTCCTCCATCTACAATCCTAAATGATGAAGCTTGCCTCTTGGAACTGTAGAGGTTTAGGCAATCCTTGCAAGATTGAAGCAATAAAAGATCTTCAGAGAATCGACATGCCCGATCTCCTATTAATCCAAGAGACCAAAGTCGATGATAATACAGTCTTAGCTACTAGAAAAGAAAAATGGAAGAAAAACGCTCGTTACGCAGTCAGTGACAGAGGAGCTTCTGGCGGTCTGGCAACCTTATGGTCCTCCAAAAAATTCCATCTCCACAACTCCTTTGCTACTCAACACTGGATATACACTGAGCTCACCCACTTACAGAGCAACAAACATATCGCTCTCTTCAACATGTACGTACCCAATCTTTACTCTGAGAAAAAAGATTGCTCGAGTCTACTTGAAGATTTTCTGGAGGCTTATGAACCTCAGAACATCATACTAGTTGGTGATATGAACATTACCTTTTCCAATTCTGAAAAGAAAGGTGGCCTCATTGGAAAATATTTCTTCAAACCTTGGGTTTAATCCCTTCTCCAAACATGGGACCTCATCGACATCAAACCGAAAAAAGGGAAATACACATGGTCCAATAAACGTCTTGGCAAGGGAAATATCATGGCCAGACTGGACAGATTCCTCATCCACAGCAACCTTTTGTCCGATACCCAAACCATCTCATCCAACATTATGTCCAATCTAGCCTATGATCATAAACCCATCCAACTCCACTTTCATGACAATGAGGACCTTGGCCCAATCCCCTTCAGGTTCAGTCAGTAATGGCTCGACCATGCCAGCTTCTAGAACACTCTGGAAATTGCATGGAGAATTACCATCTCTGGTTCTCCCTGCTACGTTTGGGAACATAAACTAAAAAACACCAAATACGCACTTTAGAATTGGGCCAAATCCAATTTCCCAGCCCTCGCAAATCCCAAAAAGACTGTCGTGGGTGCTCTAGAGGACATCCAATACGCTATGGAAAACCACCCTGTTGAAGCAATCACATTACATGAATAATTTACACAGCAATCCTGAAGAGGAATACTGGAGGTTGAAGTCGCGGAGAATCTGGCCAAAAGCAGGTGATAAGAATACCAATTATTTCCACAAGCAATTCAAAGTCAGATAGACCTCCAACCACATCGCTGAAATCAAAACAGAGAACAGCATGATTGTCACTATAAGCATGAACATCAAAAACATTGCTCACATTCATTTCTCCAAGCTATTCACTAAAGATGGAAATACTGAAGGAGATGACGAGCTTACACTTCTGGAGCACATTCCAAAGAGCATCATGCCGGAGGATAATTATAACATCCACAAACCTTTCATCGATCATGAGGTACTCAACACAATTCACTCCTTCGAATCTGACAAAGCACCGGGTACTGACGGATTCTCTATGCATTTTTGCAAAGCATGTTGGAAGTACATTAAAAATGACTTCATGATAATGATAAGGAACTTTCATTCTAAGGCTAAAATCGGTGGATTCACAAACAACACTTTCATGTCCCTCATCCCAAAGGAAACTAATCCCAGCTCTTTCAACAGGTTCAGACCAATTTCATTATGCAACTCCTCCTACAAAATTATCTCCAAGATGCTTGCGACTCGGATGAAGCCTCTACTCAACAAAATTATTTCCGACAACCAAGGTGGCTTCTTGGAAGGGAGGAAAATAATTGACAATGTCATCCTTGTACAAGAAGCAATCCACTCCATCAAATCCCAAAAGGAAAAAGGTATGTTAATCAAGCTTGACATGGCCAATGCTTTTGACTGCATCAAGCATTCTTTTCTCTTTAAAATTATGACATGGTTTGGATTCGAAGAAACCTTCATCAGCTGGATCTCAGCATGCATATGCAAACCCTGGATCTCTCCCTTAATTAATGGCCACCCCATGGACTTCTTCCAAGCCACGCATGGCATTAGACAAGGTTTCTCGCTTTCCTCCTTCATGTACATCATCCTCGCAGATTCACTCAGTCAAAAACTGAATCAAGAAATGATTACAGGCTCCCTCCCTGGCCTCCACTTGACCCTTGAATCCCACCCCCTCAATCATACCCTTTTCGCCGATGAGTCACTATTATTGGGTGGAGCCTCCTCCATCATAGCCCAAAAATTCAAACGCAATCTAAATTTATACTGCAATGCATCCGGAGGTAAGATCAACTTGTATAAAAGTGATGTATACTGCTAGAATCTAAACAACAACGTCGCAACCAAAATCAACAGAATTCGTGGCATCAAAGTCCACAACCACTGGGACAAATTCATATATTTGGGCCTTCCAATCACATATGGTAACTCAAATTCTAGAAATTGGGATGACACAATCAACAAAATAAAAAGCAAAATTAGAAGATGGGGAGGGCACTGGCTCAGCAAGGCTGGAAAACTGATCTTAGTGAACTATGTCCTCTCGGCTCTACTTATCTATCAATTCTCAATCCTCCTTGCTCCAAAAGGAGCAGCAGATCAGATAAGTAAATTAATGAGATATTTTCTATGGTTTGGTGGGGAAAACAACGATAACAAAATCCACTTAGTGAAATGGGAGACCATAAAGCTGCCAAAATCTTCGGGAGGCCTTCAAATTCGCGATCCACTCCATGCAAACTTGGCACTGGGCGGTATGTTTCTCTAGCAAATCCTACACAATAAACACCATTGATTTATTCAAGTACTCAGAAATAAATATTTACATGGAACCAATTTAAGATGTCTCGACCAAAAACCAACTTCCAAAGGCTCCAGCACTTGGACACTATCCAAGGCAAATTGGGATTTTTTCTCAAAATGCCTATACTGGGTACTTGGAAATGGAAAGAATATAGATATCTTCACGGACAAGATCATGGACAAAGAAGTACTTCAAAGCACCCATGAGTTACATAATATTGCAGCCTGGCTTAATCAACATAGAATCACAACTCTAAAAGATTTCAGTTCATGGGACATTCATGGCAACTGGAAAAGCTGGAAAAATATAGATATCCCTCTCCATCTTGAGTCTGCCAAAACCATACTCATCGGCAACCTGAAAGGATGCGCTCCCATACATCTTGTGGCCAAAGACGAACGGGTTTGGGGCCCCACAGGTTCTTATTCCTCTGTTCTCGGTTACAAAGCTCTTCAAACTCATGATGAAGCAAGAAAATATTTATGGAAACTTGTATGGGATCCATTTGGACTCCCTAAAATCAACTTCTTTACTTGGACTTTAATCCATTGCAAAGTTCTAACTGGTGACAATCTCAACAAGTGTTACCGGACAATCCACTCGAGCGGACGCAAGCAGGATCTCCCTAGCGCAATGTGAGTCTAGAACAAATAAAACAGACTACAAGTTCATTTCCTAGATCTACTTAAGGACCAAGTATTAGATGTCTTACCTTTTTACTACGCAATCCTTTCTCCCGAATGTTGATCCATGTCCCACGGTCGTCAGATCCAAGCTGCAAGACTTGTCTAGACACAAAAACGAGAAAAACGAGTAAAGAGCATCTATACAATAAGCTATCTAAGTAAACAATTAAGCAGGTAAACTACACAATATCATTTCACATAAGAACAATATTGGTGGAAAGCATTTGTATTATTGCAAATAGAGGAGTACATGATAGAGATATAGAACTACAACCAAAGACTTAACGCAGTAGCCCTTCTCCGACCAAGCCAATTGCCATGTCCTTCCAAGGAAGTATGAGCTCTCCAATAGGTGAATGGAGGGGTCTTAAGAGAGATTTCACCAACATGTAGATACCATAGTCTTCCTCCCTTTGGGATGGGAGTGAACCTCACTTATATAGGACTAAGTGGATAGGGTATGGATAGGATAGGTTGAGAGATGTTAGGAGAGAGATAAGGGATCCTCCCAAAGAGTTAGGGGTCGAGTACCAGCTCTCCTAGAGGTCAGGGATAAGCCCCTAAATGGGTAAGTTTCGAGAAGGATCTCTAATAGGCTATTTTTGCCCATTAACAGACCTCGTCGCACCTTGCAGTGGAGCAAGTTGCGATGTCACATGTTGCTAATGTGCAACTTGTGACGAACTCTCAAAAGATTGTAGGATTGAGTGCAAATCCTCCCAAATGAAAGTACTTAGTCCAGGTGACTTCAGGGATGTATACAATGAATCTAATGATGAGTAGATTTTAGGTGTAACAGAATGCCCCCCAAAGCATGAAGTTGTTAAGGATGTACAGGTGAAGTGCTTTGAAATAAACAATGGAAATAGGCTCGACGGACGAAGGACACTGATGCAGTATGGTTGACTCTGAATGGACAATCTCATATGAAGTACAACATGGTTTTCGACCAATACATTGCAGATCCATGGTAGTAATGACCTATTGAACACAATCATGGCTACTAGACACAAGCGTAGATCCATGATGAGATGATAACACAGCCACGACCAATACAAAAGTGGATCCGTGTAATATGACTCAATACAAACTCCATCGCAACCTGGGTAAAACATGACTCCCCAGGGTCTTCAAGCTGAACCCGCAATGATATGAATCTATCCATGCGATTACAAATGTCTTGACGTCGAACATGGTAGAAACCACTTGATTACCGGCCATTGACGTAAACCATTAACAAGTGCGAGGGAGATCACCATTAATGTCAATGATTCCCAAGGTATCATAGTACATATCATCTAGCGTGAATAAATTATCTGAAGTCGAACACGAGATGAAATCTTTCAATCAAGAGTCAATGATGTAAACTCATGATGAAAGCAAGGTAACCTGCCATTGAGGCATGCAGAGCCAAGGTACTTGGTTGGTTTCTAGATTCAATCCTTGGATGATGAGTTGAAGTCGACAAGGATGAATCCGTCGAAGGAGGGCCATGATGAATCCCCCATCAATCGACACGAAACACGAAAAAAGATGTGTAGAGTGGATCGGATGGTACAGTAATATGTAAGACTGACTCAAAGTAACAACGGCATGATAACGTGTGTACTGACTGTAAATGATAGATAGTGGACATGTTCTTGAACATGGGCATGGCATGACTTGGCAGTATTGACACAATGAGAATGACGCAAACTTATAATGCAATTGATGATGGAAGCTTTCTCTGAATGACTCATAGGAGTAATAGGACTTAGAAAGTAAGCGGGGACTCATAGACAAACAGATGACCCAAGTACTGTATGCAAATACAGATGAGTGCCATGTTCAAGAACGACTATATATTGCCACTAAGGTATGTAACACAAACACTTTCCTTTTTCCCCATCATGAATGATGAGTGCCTCATGTGTTTTTTACGAGCTTGATGAGGGTAACCAGATTCTCGGTATAGCTCATCTCATAGATGAGTCCAATCCCAAATATTTTCCGAACCTGGGATAGGAGGGGTTCATCCCATGATGGGCCCTTCAATGTAAAAATTTAACAATTCCATAGAAGGTAAACTCGGTCATCATTTCATGTTTAGAGAATCTGAAAAGAACTAAAGAAGACTCCAACAGTCCTTTTTCGTAAAGTTAGCCTCATCGCCTGAAAAAGGGTAAAACAACGCGGGAGAAGACTCTTCCAATCATGATTGGCTAGAGTATTCATTTTTCGTAATTAGTGCCTCCTGTTTCGAAAAAGGGGTAAACTATCACCAGGAAGACGACCATTCAAATACTTTAACAAGCGTGAACGCGACAAGTTCGCTTGGCAATCTTTTCATTTTTTGAGAGCCTGAAAAGAGCTTAACGGTAGACTCCGGGGGTGTCCTTTTTCGTGGAAGTTTGACGAGCCCGGAAAAGTGATAAATCATAACTCAGTACTTGTTCTCATAGTTATGTGAGTATGAGAACAAACGAAAATTAAACTCATCCTCATGCAATAATTACAACTAACCAAAAATAATAATGACAAAACATTGAAAGGAGTGTTCATACCTGTAGTTACCGTTGGTAATGCGAGAAACGGCACAAAAGACCACTTTACGACTCTTGTACACTAGAGAAAGTGTCAAATAGACCCAAATATAATGACAAACGATCGAAACTATAGTAAATGGCCCAAAAGCATCAAAATATTTGAAAATGAATATTCCATTCTATTTATAAATAGAAATATGGGCCAAAAATAAATTTCATTGTTCAAATTGCCAATTTGGGTGGAGAAGTACCAATTTGGAGCCAAAACTTCATTTGTCGATTCCGGGAGCTACGATCCGCCATTTCACCAGCCGTCCACTGTGGACCATATTGCTTACCATTACTAGGGTGGTGGGTATCCAAGCCCCACACACGGCTACTCGGACCCAGATGTTGTATGCAGAAGGTTGTATGTCTCCCAAGGTTTTCAACTGGTGCGAGGGTCCCCTCGCCAACATCCGAGCTTAGCTGACCAAGTGTCAGCGCGGGGAGCTCAATCAATTTGGGTATGGATCAATCATAGTATCGTTCCTCTTGGAGCGGATTCCTCTTCTACGTCCGCAGTTAGTACTTGATGACAGGGAGCCCAGGGATCCCCATATGCTCATATGGGCTGAGGTCATGACCCGTCATGGTGGCGGGCCCATCATTAGCTTTGGTCCCAAGTTTTTTAACTGGCTAGAGGGCCAGTTACTTATGGTTGAGGACTTTCCATACAGCGGCACGGACTTCCAAGAGGATCCCAACTTGGCGCTGCCAGAGGGTGCAGCATGGGGTGATATAGATGAGAACAAAACCCTTGTATTTTTTAGTTTTCTATATTATATCATTTTTTGATGTAGTGCTGACAAGTACATAATATGTGTGTGCAGACGTGGGTCCCGTGCGACCAGTAGGTGTCTCCCTTTTGGCGAGGGGAGACAGAGGCAGGGAGGTAGTCGTTCCTGCAGGTGATCATGCTTCCATTGAGGAGATGGAGGAGGTGTACAGGAACCTATCCGAGCTGACTGTGGAGGTACCAGAGCCAGCTATCGATGACTTACTGAGGCCCATGCAGATATTTGGGGTTGGAGCGTCTATGTGCTTCAAAGCCTTACTCCGCAAGGTGGCTCGGACCATGGACTGCTTTCTCACCCAGCGGCAGCGTGCCGTTCGAGCTAGGGGTGTACGGGTCAGGCGTCAAGCCTGATGATACTGCTATACTTGTACTGAGAGCTTAAAGGACTCAGATTTTTGTACTACTGAAAGCTATGATGCTTCAGATTTTTGTAGAGACTCACTGAAATCCATCGTGCTTCAGATTTTGTACTGGCACTACCTTTTGAGCGATTTATATATATACAGACATTATCGGCGATTTATGCATTATGTGTTTTTAAAATGATTAGTGATGTGATCTTGTTTACATGTTTTCTTTTATACATTATATTAAATTGTTGTGAATGCTTTTACATATTATGAGTATTATGTGTGTGTGATGTACCAATCCAAAATGAAGTTGGCCATCGAGTCAGCAACTGTGTTTAACTCCCGTGGCATGTGTAGGTATTGAACGGATTCAAATGACCTTTCCAGGAGACGTACTCGTCTGAAGAGATGGAGTAAGATGGGATCACGGATGGCGTATACCCAGTTCAAATGGGAAACCACTAATTGAGAATCCATGTGGATGACAATGTGGTCCATACCCAAGGAAATGGCGTTAGCTAGGGTTTCAATTACTTCCTGATATTCTGCGGCATTGTTGGTCGCAAACCCTAGGCAACTTCCTCCTGAGCAAATGAGCTCACATGTTGGGGAATATAGTACCCAAGCTGCCGAAGCAAGGTTACGGGTATTCCGGCTGGCGCCATCCGCGAATCCATAGCACGTTTCCATCTGCACACGCGAACAGAACATGGTATAAGAAGCAGAAACAAGATCAAAATACACTCAAAAAGAAATGCGTCACACCACACACAAAAATGCCATGTACAGTATATACAAGCAAGTCTATGCATGAGGGATCAAGCATAGCATCTCTTCAGGTAAAGCCCATTGCGGGGTTCACCCAAAGAGATTCTGTCATAATCTTCAAGCTCGTAAGCACCTTTTTCCAATACACGTTTTACAACGTAAGTTCCATGCCACATGGACTCAAATTTTTCTGCTCCTAGTTTATTGTGATTCTAGTCATAAGTGAGGACCAGGTCACTCTCGTTAAAGATATGAGGTTCAACTGACTTATCATATTGCGCCTTGATGCGTTTCTTGTGCGCTTCATTAGCAAGAGCGGCATCTCGGTGAGACTCGTCAAGTTTTGCTAAGTGCAAGAGATGTTCTTCCTTAGCGGTAGTGTTAGGAAGAAGTTCGACAGCGAGCTGTAGAGATGAAATTTCGCACTCTATCGACAGAACAGCCTCCAATCCATATACCAATTGGAAAGGAGTGAAGCCTGTGGTAGTTTTGACGAAAGTTCGGTAGGCCCATAATGCTGAAAAGAGCATGTTGTGCCAATTGGACTTATGTGTCCCTACCATCCTTTGGACCATAGTTTTCAAGACCTTGTTAATGGCCTCAACCTGTCCATTGGATTGTGGGTAGTAGGGTGTTGAATTTTCATGGAAAAAACCCAACCTGTTGCTCAATTCATCAACCATATGGTTCTGAAAATGAGAACCATGATCGGTCACAATTGCCTGAGGAACTCCGAACCGCGCTATTACATGATTGAACATGAAGAGTGCATTGGTTTTTCCATCGTTTTGGTATGTAGGCATAGCTTTGGCCCACTTTGTGAAGTAATCCACAGCTACGATGATGTAACTATGCCCCCCTGTCGAGGTAGGCTTACAATGCATAAAATCAATGCCCCATTTTGTGAATGGTCCAACGACAATAACCGGATGTAATGGGGCAGGATGAGTGCGCTTCTTCATATGGAAGTGTTGGCAAGGAGGACATTTTTTTACGGCCTCAATACAATCTTTGAAGATAGTAGGCCAAAAATATCCTGCGCACAAAATCTTCTGGGCTGTAGTCATCCCAGAGAGGTGACCGCCACACGCCCCAGCGTGACAGTCATTTAGAATGCGTTCATCCTCATCGTGAGTGAGACAATGTTGAAGAATTGAATCGATGCCACGACGATACAAAGTATCATTGATGATTAAATAATACTTTGCATGGTGATGAATCTTACGACGGTCGTCGCAAGAGAGTTGAGGGTTGAAGCGCTGGGTTTGAATATATAACAAGTTATATCCATACCACGGATCAGTCGTACTGATGAGAAACAATGATTCATCCAGAAATTAGTCATTGTGCTCAAATTCTACATCAGGACGGGGAAGGTCGCAAATGAGCTCGGCAAACACCAAAGACTTCTTAGACTTGGCTTTCTTGAAAAGAAGATCAAATTCTTGTAGTATCACAATCCAGCGTGAATACATTCCCCCAAGCACCTGACGTGTCAGTATGTGGTAAATGGGGTTCGCGTCGGCAATGATGGTAGTGGTGCGGAGCAAGATGTAGTGCCGGAACTTCTAGACGGTGATGACCACCACGAAAGCAAGTTTTTCGACATGTGAATATCTAGTTTCAGCGTCGGCTAGACCCTTATTTGCATAGTATATTACATGTTCCTGGGCGTTTTGATCTTCCTGTACCAACACCATGGCGATAGTGGTAGCAGAAGCGGTGAGATATAAAATGTAATCTCGATAATAATTAGGCGGTTGGAGCACGGAGGCATGCGTGATGGCATGTTTGATACTGTCGAAGGATTTTTGAGCTTGATCATCCCAAATGAACGAGACGTCCTTGTTGAGCAGTCTCATATAGCCCTGAGTCTTCTCCACGAAATTACAAACAAAACGTCGTAAATAAGTCGCCTTCCCTTGGAGACTTTGAAGTTCCATCACATCAGTCGGGGGTGGTAGGTTGATGATGGCCTCCACCTTTAAGGGATTAATGCAGATCCCATCCTTCGAAACGATAAATCCTAAGAGGTGTCCGGACTCAATGCAAAAGAAACACTTATGAGGATTCAGACGGATATTGTACCGTCTGCATCTGAGGAAAATGGCCATCAGATGATCAATGTGGAACTCGCGCTGCTTTGAATGAGCAGGGAGATCATCCAAGTAAGGTTCCACAAAGTCCTTAATATCGTGGAAGGCATGCGACATAGCTTGCTGAAACGTGGCGCCAGCATTTTTAAGGCCAAACGGGAGTTTGAGGTATGCAACGTTCCCCAGAGGCAGATGAAAGCCGTCTTATATTGGTTGGCTGGGTTGATCTCAATTTGGTTGTAACCAGAAAATCCATCCATGAATGAGAAGATGACGCTTCCGGCACTATTATCGATGATCTGGTCGATGAAGGGGGTCGGGTAGTTGTCTTTTGGACAAGCCCGATTAAGGTCCCGATAATCAACACAGACGTGAATGGTGCCCTGCTTTTTGTTCACAGGAATGATGTTTGAGACCCAATCTGTTAGTGGGACAAGATAAATAAAACCATCCTTTAAGAGCTTTTCAATTTCTGCCTTTATTGCCACAGTCCTCTGGGAGTGTACCGGTCGTAAATTTTGACATACAGGTTTGATGTCGGGATAGGTTTTTATTTCATGAGAAACAATTGCGGGGTCTATCCAAGGCATCTCCTCATAGGACCAAGCAAATACTTCTCAAAATTGCTTGAACAAGGCCGTGCTAACAGCGATTTCTTCAGGGGAACACCTCTGGCCTATGCGAATGTGTTCCACTATACCAGGTTTCACCGAGATGTCTACCGGGGTGGTTGGCTCAATGTTGGCCAAGTTGCCCTCTGTGTCCGTAAGACATGTAAGGATGGGGGACTGAGGGGATGGGTAGATATCTGGTGAAAAGAGGGTATGGATGTTGTTCTCTATGTATTCCAAAGGAGGAAGAAAAGATGACCTATGATGGAGATCATCCCACGGACTGTCGTCAACATTCATTACTTCTATGATGGACTCATCTGAATGAAAAGTTCGAAGTAAGAGATCAGGTAGAGACGATGTCCTTCATAGAGAACAGGATGGGGAGGCCATGGTTAAATGGTCCTCCGATGCTGATTGGATAGCCTCATAAATACGTTCAGCGGGTGAAAGAGGCATCATATCTCCAAGCAGGGGTGTTGTGGCTTCATCCGGTACAAGCCATGCATCGTTAGAGTGAGATAAAATCTCTGTGGAGATCATGTTCATCGTAGCAACATGATTAAGGGGATCCACGGCTGGAAAAACACCCATGAGAGATGAATATTTCAAAAGGCCAACCCCTACACTCTCATATTGTTTTGACATCTGTCCAATGGAAGGAACATGGTCACCAGGATGAGTACTGGCGTCCAGTGTACAAAAATCTAACTGGTCGATAGTAACAATTTGTCCCTGGTGGGGGACTTGTACTATGCGAAAGACTGAAGAGGCTACCGCCTGCATGGTGTAAAACCAATTGCGACCAAGCAAGAGATTATAATATAACGGGGCCGAGACCACTTCCACGTTAATGGTTATGGTCTTTCCGCCCAACTCAACTACAAGAGCTTGTAAGAGCCCATGAGGTTGAAAGCCACGCCCGTCGAATGCTTTCAACATTGTAGGAGAACGATTCAATTTGGGGGATCCAATGGCTCTCCAACAGGTGATGGACATGACAGAAGTGGAGGCTCCTTCGTCCAAAAGGGTATGATGGATAATCTTCCCAACAATGTTCGCAGAAACTTGGAATGCGAGCTGGTGCGAGAGCCTCGACTTAAAGTTGTCAAGTCGGAACATGATGGTGTTCGAGGAATCCGGGTCAACTACACCAATAGCTGCAAGGAGAGTTTTGCATTGATTGGGACAATTCTACAAAACTTCTAGGGTAGACATGGCGCAAGGAGCTTGTGCCAAGTCCTCTACGATATTGTAATTCTGTGTCGCTTGAGCATTAGGATTGAAAACAGCTTTTCGAATCGTACTCTTGGGCGGACGCAATATCGAGTCTAAGGAGGGATTCTCAATGGTGAGAGAAGTCGATGGTACAGTGACATCAGTTAAGGAGTCGGAAGCTTTTTCAACATTATTTCCAGTGGATTCCTTCGAAGGGACCAGTTCATAAGATCGCGAGCAAGTAGTCAAATTGATCGCTTCGTTAGGCAACATGAGAACATGGGCGGTATTGGATGGTTCCCCCTGGGCTGGGGGGGTTTGAGAAATCATCTGCTGGTTTTGAGTAGGAAACGGATCATTGAGGACTGTGGGATTCGGTTTACCCCTAAGAAACTTTTGCACTTCGTCTCTATGGGGACACTCTTTGGAGAAATGGTCATCTCCACACAGTAAACAAGGATAATTCAGTTTCCTTTTCTGCTTGGTATCGTCAGGAGTGCTCTTCGGTTCCTGCTGGGCAGAAGACTTTTTGGGTTTCCCCTTGTTCTTCTTCTTGCCATTAAACTTCTGAGATGAAGCTGATTGAACAGAATTCACCTCTTCAGTTACAGCAGGAGTGGTTGACGTGGTGGTGTTGTGTCCAGCCTGAGCCAGGTTGGATGATCCAACAGTGCTGGCAGCAGGCTAGGTGTTAAGGGAACCAATGATTCCATCAGTTTGGGGTCCCTTATGTGGTTTCGTGGGATCATTAACATCACTGGGTGCATCAGGTAGAATATTGAACAAAGTGCCAGATTGAGTGTAGACTAGGTCTAGCAGATGGGCACTTGCGATGGCTTGTTCTCGGTGATAGCACCTCTCATGGTGACAACTTTTGCTATGGTGGGAATGAGCGGTTTAGTGAACCAGTCTGCTAGGAGCTGATCTAGAATTGGAGCTTTAATGAGACGTCGTCTCCTTCACCACTCGTGGATATGATCCAAAATGTGAGTGGCGGTATTCTGACGGAGCGAGGTTAAAAGCTCAGTACCAGTCTCATACCGTATAGGCAGTTGGAAATGCATCAAAAAGTTCATAGCAAGAGAGCCAAAATCAAAAAAAGAGTGCAGTGGAAACTCAATGTACCACTTGGCAGCCGAACCGGTGAGAGTCCTTTGAAACAATCTAAGACGAATTGAATCATCCATTAAGGAATTAGATAAACATCATAAGTGGTATGTCATCACATGGTTTTTGGGGTCTTCACCCGGCTTGCCGTCAAACTTGGGGATATCAGACGAAAGTTTCACCGGAATCGGTGGCCAATTAGATCCATGGTAAATAGGATCGTTGGTTAAACAGGAGAGGTTAGGCAGGTCCAAAGTAGCCAAAAAGGGCAGCTGTGGATTAGGCTGTGCGTATTGATAATACGGATAAGGCGTGTAAGGACCAAACTCACCGTAAGGTGTACCAGGATAAAACTGACTGTAGGGGGGTGTGCCGCCTGGACCGTAAGGAGGTCTATCACCATAAGGTGGTCCATTCCAATAAGGTGGGGATCCACCTCCACCTCCGAGAGGGGGTGGGGGTCCGCTGCCACCACCGGAAGGAGGTGGGGGTCCATAACCGTAATAAGATGGCCCACCACCACCTCCGCCTGGAGGGGGTGGTGGGCCACTTCCGCCGCTAGATGTATGGGGACCCCCACCACCTCCGCTGCCAGAAGGATGAGGGTTTCCACCACCACCATAGTAATTAGGTCCTCCACCGCCACCCGAAGGGAAATGTCCTCCTCCACCATGATAGGGTGGTCCCCCGCCGCCTCCGCTCGGAGGAGGGGGTGGACCATTCGCGCCACCGCTAGAGGGGTGAGGGATGTTGTAGGTAAAATGAGGTGGGCCTCAACCAATGTTAGGTAGGTGCCCACCACCTCCAGCAAGAGCTGGGGGAGGACCAATCAGGGGTGGTGGTACTTGAGGGATAATCGGTTGGGGTCCGTGTTGCAACACAGGTTGTTGCCCCCATGGAGTGTATGGATTCCCGGGATAAGGTATCCCGTATGGTGTGTTTTTGGGATTAGGTTGGCCCGGCACAGGGTTAACGAAACCTAGATACGCTTGACTCCATAAGGGTTGAGTTACATTCGACGGCCCTCCAACATGAGATAATCCCATGGTGGACGGTCTAGCGGGTTGGGAAGGTCCGTTGGGGACTCCACCGCCTACGTTCTGGTTAGGAAATGGAGGTTGCCCCCCAGCCACAACAGGTTGACCACTATTTAAAGGCTGAACCAACATAGGTTGTTGACTAGATACCGTGGTAATAACATTACCAATAATATCATCCGTGGGAATGGAATACCCTCCCCTTGAATTCTGAGGTGGGGGAGGAACTGGTAAAGTAACCGTGGTACTGACAAGTGTGTGGGATTGTTGTCCCTCCACCGGTTGGTTCACTTGAGGTGCAGGACTGGACTCTTGCGAGGGTTGACCAGTCTTGTCAGTGGTCACGTGGCGAGGTGCTTCAGGTGACCCGAAAGATATCGAACGAACTGGGATGGGTTGGTAAGGGGGTAACGATGGGTCCTGAACCCGTCGTTGGAGACTTGACTGCCGACACTCTTAAGCCATGGAACGAAAGTGAGCCAATTGGTCACGAAAGTAGGCTAAAGTGTCTTCCGAAGTAGTCTCACTGGATGAGGATGGGATGGAAAAATGAGCCACTGGGTGGTCTGTAGAAGATGTCTAATAAGCTGTCGAAGGACCAACAGCTGTTGTAGGGTCATCCTGGGGTCGGTTTATCCATTCCAACGATCCAGGTTCTCCCGGTATGATGGGAGAAAGATTTTGATAAGTGGGGATGTGTGCTTCTTCATCCTGCGAGGGATGAGAGGCAGGTGAATCTAGTGGAAACAGAAGTCCGCCAACATTCAAAGTGGGGTTCTCCACTTCAGTAACTATGACTGCGTTACACTGATCCATTCTTACCCTTGAAATAACCTCCAGATTAAGGGGATACTTGGGTGGTAAGTTCAAGACCCTACAGGACCTTCTCCAGGGAAAATCTGCCAGAGTATCAGGAAAATCAACCAGACAGGCCGAAACAGCGTTTCTCCTAAGGGTATGCTAAAAGAAAAGCAGTCCAAAAAAAACTACTCAAACTAAGGCAACAAGCAAACTTATGTGACAGAGTGGATTCAAAAGTCTGGAACCTCACAAGATTATCAAGGCATCACAAACCACGATATACTGCAGGGTCCAACAATATGATGCGACAAGGAGGATTGGGACCGTACCCTTGCCTGCATACCCAATTACCTGGACAGTACGTGCATGTTAATCTCCCCGAGTGCTATTCTCAGTGTATTGCTTTGCCAAGACGGCCAAATGGTTAACTCGGTTGGTTTCAGGAATCCTACTGGTGTCTCCCGATATACGCAAGGTATGTGGGAGCTCAAATCCATAGTGGTGTTGTCTAATGCACAGTCGTTAGCACGAGACCTTCCGATATACGTGTCGAGTACGTGATAAACCCTTCGATATACGCCGAGTACAGATTATGGTACTTGGTGGGTACGTGAAGGAGCTCGATATACCGATGTACGTGGAAGACTACAATACCCCCGGACTACAGTGCTGGAAAATAACGACAGTTGCCATGCTTAACGACGTCGGAAAACGTCTCTAACTTACACACAAGTTGCTAAATATTTTACCTAGTTCTACCGTTAATTTTATCTTGGACGGTTGGGTGAATGCATGAGGTGAGTACATAATCGGAAGCATAATGCAAGCCCTGACTACATGCACGAAATGTTCTTTTATTTCGATGAATTCTAGCTATGGAAAGGAGAAAGCTTTTTCCTAATGATATTGCCAAAACAAACTCAATGCAACACAATTCCAATTCACACAAATTTGACAATGAAAGTATTATTTTCCTTTTATGCGAAACACAAAAGCACAACACTACTTATCCAAATCAAAACAACTTTTTTTTTTCTTCTTCTTTTCAAAGTAAGATGACACTAAATGATGACAAGAGAGGATTCTGAAATGAGAAATGCAAGCTTTTCAATTTCAATGATCTAAGAGCAACAAGAATTAAAAATGCATCTATCTTTCCTTAGCATGGAACTAGTTTTGCAAAGAATCGAAGCGTGCTTTGAGCCTTTCAAGAAGATGAACGATTCATAATTCGAGAAAAACGCAAAAGATCATACATTCATTCAACTTTTTCCAAAACATAAACGAGAATTTTCCAATGCACAACTATCTTTCTTCAATAATTTTTTGAGAAACAATGGGAAAGAAGCACTTTTAATCTTTTCGATGGATGCATCAAAGAATAAAATTGATAACAACTTTGTCCTCAAATCTAAATGACTGAAAAGAAAACACTACTCACAACACTCATACATTCAAAAAACTCGAGAAAAGACAAGCACTCAACCAAGCTGAAAAACACACTTAACTCAAAATCAAGCAGCAGCAAGCAAACTAAGAAAGCAAAGCTCAAGACAAATGTAAATGAGGTCTGGAGGTTGATCCAATGCAAAGATTAGATCAAGGATGGAAGGAAGGGAATTCAAGAGTGAATGGATGAAGGTGGAGGAGACAAGAGTATCCACCACTACCGATTTCAAACTTGTCCAAAACGGAACCCAAAGTCAATCCAAATGAAACCAAACCCTCAACACACAAATCAAAAATAGGATCTTTGGCTGGATCTTGAAGCACAGAGGGAGTTCATACATCAAACCAAGGTTCAAACTGTCAGATGAGGGAAAGGATGCCAGTATTCCAATTTTTGACAAATCGGTGCACTCTGTCTTCATACACAGTGCGACGTCGCAGTCTGCCTTCACAGGAGGTGCGACGATGTCGCAGTATACCAATGCAAAGGATGCGACAGGTGACTAACAGGTGAAGAATAGAAGCTCAGAATGACACAGTGTCGCTCTGTTTCCACTGCCCAGATGCGATAGGCTAGGTCTAGTTTCAAAAATGAACCAGATCTCTCAACAATGAACCAAAAACAGGCTTAAAAATGAGTTCTATAAACTCAGAGAAAGCAAATCAGAGTCTTCAACGTGAAGATCTGATAGTGAAATCAATCCTAAGAAGTAAATGGCAAAAAATGATAAAAGAGGCTTGTGTCAAGTAATCAACTAAAAATGACTCTCAGATTAATGACCACTAAACAAAACAAACATCACTACTCCCCAGTATGGTCACCAGATTTGTTACCGGACAATCCACTCGAGTGGACGCGAGCAGGATCTCCTTAGCTCAATGTGAGTCTAGAACAAATAAAACAGACTACAAGTGCATTTCCTAGATCTACTTAAGTACCAAGTACTAGATGTCTTACCTTTTTACTATGCAATCCTTTCTCCCAAATGTTGATCCACGTCCCACAGTCGTCAGATCCAAGCTGCAAGACCTGTCTAAACACAGAAACGAGAAAAACGAGTAAATAGCATCTATACAATAAGCGATCTAAGTAAACAGTTAAGCAGGTAAACTACACAATATCATTGCACATAAGAACAATATTGGTGGAAAGCATTTGTATTACTGCAAATAGAGGAGTACATGATAGAGATATAGAACTAAAACCAAAGACTTAACGCAGTAGCCCTTCTCTGACCAAGCCAATTGCCATGTCCTTCCAAGGAAGTATGAGCTCTCCAATAGGTGAATGGAGGTGTCTTAAGAGAGATTTCACCAGCATGTAGATACCATAGTCTTCCTCCCTTTGGGATGGGAGTGAACCTCACTTATATAGGACTAAGTGGATAGGGTATGGATAGGATAGGTTGAGAGATGGTAGGAGAGAGATAGGGGATCCTCCCAAAGAGTTAGGAGTCGAGTACCAGCTCTCCTAGAGGTCAGGGATAAGCTCCTAAATGGGTAAGTTTCTAGAAGGATCTCGAATAGGCTATTTTTTCCCATTAACAGACCTCGTCGCACCCTGCAGTGGAGCAAGCTACGACGTCACATGTTGCTAATGTGCAACCTACGACGACCTCTCAAAAGATTGCAGGATTGAGTGCAAATCCTCCCAAATGAAAGTACTTAGTCCAGGTGACTTCAGGGATGTATACACTGAATCTAATGATGAGTAGATTTTAGGTGTAACAACAAGAGAGGATTCGATGGGCCTTTTTGGTGCCCCCTCTGCCACAAAAATATTGAAACTCAACCATCTCTTTATGGATTGTCAATATACCAAGCTCGTCTGGAAACATTTGCTCCTTGATCTCAATATTATCATGCCTTCCTTCACCTCCACCACCCAGCTCTTCAAAGATTGGAAATCCACTTATCCTTCTCCCCTCTCCACGAAGAAACTCTGGTACCATATCTGTATTTCCATTGCCAAATACACTTGCTGGAAAATATGGATCGCTAGAAACAATGCCATCTTCCATGAAAAGTATTACACTCCCTTACAAATTGCAGGCCAAGCCAAAGGATTACTGATTGAATGCCTCAACATCTCCAAGTACAAGACTAATGCAACCCTCAACATGAAAGAAATGAGCTGGATAGGCAATGTCACCCCTCATCCAAGTAAAGAGCCCCGATTGCGATACCATCCAGCATGGAAAATCAGACTTACCAACGGTGACTTCCAAAAATGGAGAAACAACCAGGATATAGACAGCTTACAATTCGATGGTGCTTCCAAGAAAAATCTCGGCGTAGCAGGAGCTGGGGGAGTCTTATGGACAAGGGAAGGAGCAATTAGCCTAAATTTCAGATGGGGCTTGGGAATCTGCTCAAATAATACAACAGAAGCCTTAGCCTTAATGAAAGGATGCCAGATTGCAAAAGAACAGAAGATCAACAATCTACATGTCTTCAGAGACTCTATGATCATCATCAGAGCTCTCAATACAACTACTAACATCAACAATTTAGCTCTTAATCAAATCATCCAGCATATAAGGCAAATTTCAAGTACTTTTACCCAATTCAAGGCTTTTCACATCTTAAGAAATTTAAACAACGAGGCTGATATTGAAGCAAATGCAACTACCAGCCTCAATCAAGGGATCCTTCATCTCTCTAGCACTAATAGTGAATCTCATCAAATTCCATGAGAATGGCTCATTACATCAGAAACAAGGCACTCGATTTCCCATTGTATCAGCTCTTGAGAATCCCTTCTATCACACATTCAATCCATCACTCTGAAATTGAGCGCTTTCTTGGAATGAAGACTCAGTACATATCGTCTTTTGATCTCTTGGAATCCCATCGAACTCTACAGAAGAAATGCCATTATTCAACATGGATGTCCGATTTGGAGCACTAATCCTCACGCAATTTGAAACCATTCAGCAAATTATGGATTGTCTCTAGCTTGCCAGATCAAGACCCTGCACTATTTTCAATCATTCATTTTAACTTTTGTTATAATCTCATTCAACACTTACTTCGTCTTATTCATTTGTTATAAGCTCATTCATTTTAACATATGTTATAAGCTCATTCATCACATGATTTTCCAGCTGATGAAAGCCAAACTGGCTTTCAATTTTAATCTCAATCAATAACGGCATCTACAGGCATCCAACTCGGTGTTGTTGAAGTCTGTTTATTGCCAATTTGGCCAACAATTGTTCACTGCCAATTTGGTTCACAGCCACGGATTTTTTTTATTTTTTTTAACATAAACGGTTATTTTTTATTTGATATTAACACAGTTGGGCCAAAGCCTAATCAACCCCTATTACATTTTTCTTTTTCCAAATGTCTGAAGAGGTCTTTATATTAATCTTACAAAGCTGGAAAGTAATTGTCGTCCTACGGGATTGGAAACCAAATAGAATCTTCATCATTCTTGATCAGTTCTCCTTGAGCTAAGAGGCAGCCCATATTGGCCCTTGCATCTGCTTCCTTGTTTAGACTCCGAAGGATGTGGAAGAAGGAAGTGGAGATGAAGTTTTGCAACATTTTACGTAACCTATGCAAGGTCTTGTTGAGCACCGAATTATTGAAGTGATCTTCCGTGTTTAAGATTTTTATTAAGATTTCTGAGTACCCAAAGATTTGAATGTCTTGGTCACCGTTCCCTTGAGAAAGCTGGCATGCTTTGAGTAGTCCTAAGATTTCGGCTTGATTGTTAGTGCTCTGCCCTAGACCCCAACTAAAGTTGTCTTTACTGTGGTCGTCTGAGGCGTAGATTACTCCTCCAGCTCCTGTTGTCCCTGGATTTCCTTTGGCTGCTCCGTCAAAGAAAATTGTAACTTTACCTTGTTTCTTCCACCACATTTGGAATTCTGATTCAGTGCTCCAAAGCCGCCACTCAAGATTGTTGAAAGGACGAGAGGAATTCTTTTTATTCCTAGCTCGCAGCAAGGGAGTACCGAGCCAACTAATCTCTTCAGGGAGGAGCAAGTTGTCTTGCTTGTAGGGGCGATTTTCCACTATCTCTAACAACAGTGCTTTGGCTTTGGAAACCATGACTGAGGGGGAACACAAGTTGTTTTGGAAGATGCCATCATTCTTGGCTAACCAAACTTCCCAACAGATGTATTTTGAGATTGCATACCATATTTTTTACCATAAGGATTTGCTCTTAATCACTTGGGGATAGTGGTCTTTCTAGGTGGAGAATAAAATGACAATAGTGATCTGCGATGGGATTTGAGCATTGAGACCATGCAAAGCATACGTCCAAACTTCATGAGTGAATGGGAAGTCAATGAACACATGATCAATAGTTTCTTAAGCCGAGCAGCAGAGAGGGAATCTGTGCGGCCCAATAATTCCACGTTTTGCTAAATTCTCGCCAGTCAAAATTCTTCTGTGCATGAGGACCCAACTGAAAAATTGATCTTTGGGATTCCAAAGGAGTCCCATACATGATTCCATGGAGAGGTTGGATGAGTCTAAGTGTGGTGAGATTGGAGGGAAGCAAATCCCTGAGCTGTTGTGTAAACTCCAGCCGTTCCCCATCCCCATTTGTCCTGAGATCGCAGATGCACCGGCGCCAAACCTGAAAGCGCAGCTAGCAGAGTGCTTTGTTGAGCTTGCAGCCAATCTGGAGGACGAGGGAGATTCCAGGCATGACAATTTCCACCAGGGTCCCATATAGAAATATCTGCCAACTTATGAATACCACACTGAGATAGCCAGACACGCAAATTAGAAAAATCCGTTGAGTACTTGAGAGGTTGTTGAAACATAATTTTTTCTTCCCACAACCAGATGTTTTTCCTGTTTCCAGGGATTTGATAGAGATGGTCTTTGAAGAACTCCCACCCTCGACTACAAATCTTCCAGAGCCTGGTGCCTTTGCTAGCAGTTCCTTCATCCACGTTGTTCAAAGAGAGCCCATGCAAGTATTTTTTAATGATCACTTGGCTTACTGGATGGCTTTGGTTTAAGAAGATATTCCATAAGATCTTTCCTCCCAAGGCCAAATTAGCCAACCCAGGATCTCTTACCTGGATTCCACCTTCTGAGAATGGCCTTTTCACAATATCCCAGCTTACCAAATGAAATTTTTTTTTATTCCCCTTACCTCCTTGCCACAAAAAGTTTCGAATCAGCTTAGAAACCTACTCGGTAATCATCTTTGGAGCCAAAGAAACGAAGCCTGAAAAATAGGAAGATAGGAGATAACAAATTTGATAAGGGTAAGCTTCCCGGCGGTGGTGAGCCACTATCTGTGAAAATACTCAAAGCAGATCTAAGAGATGATGTATACCTCACAAGAGTAATTATGATTAAGCAGGAAAATAGAAGAAGAGTGGTCAATGCGGTATAATGAGCAACAAAATAATAATACAGTAGAACTCAGATAGAAACAAAAATACTTCCACACACTAATTAATTAATCACAATATGGACAAATAAATAGTACAATGCATGAGGATTCGAATGCCTAAGGTGGCAATTTGAATTAGCCTTCATGGAGTGATCAAAGGTCACTGGAGTGTCATCAGAGCATAACTAGTAGTCTATCTCATCGTCAGTGGAGTCATCAATGCTCAAGTAACTGTCAACCATCAGTCAAACTGAGTCTAACTGAGTGTGGTAGGTGTAACTGAGTGTAACTGGAACTAACTGAATGAAGGAGGCTTAGTGGAGGGTGCATGAGGAAATAATTGAAGTCAGAATGGGTAGTCAAGTCTCACTGGAGGTCCATCGGAGTGATACAGTCGGTTGAGAGTCAATCTAGCCTTAAATCAAGGAGAGAACTGAAATAACTGAATAGTAGGTAAGGAAGGGCGCCTTTCTCATGTAGTAGGTGAAAGGAGGGCGCACTAAGCTCTAGGAGGGATGGCTAGCTGAGGGCTAGGTGCTGGGACTGATGACTGGGATGCATGCAAACCCTAAATAATGCATGCACACCCTCAAAGTGCATGCATGAATGAAAATGCAAATAATGAAAATGTTGCTAAGACTAGGATGGAGTATAGGAATATCCTAACACCCCCCCTTAATCCATCCTGGGCTCTGGTAACTAAGACCAAAGGTCACCCAATACAATGAATAATAACAGTCAATAAACCGAGGAAATGGGGAAAACCTCATGGGAAAAATACCCCCCCCTCAAAATAGACTGTAAGGTACACACAAAAATAAATGCTCCAAACTCGAGCATGTGTGATGCTTGGTCAT
This sequence comes from Larix kaempferi, assembly GCA_027924585.1. Classification (NCBI taxonomy): domain Eukaryota; kingdom Viridiplantae; phylum Streptophyta; class Pinopsida; order Pinales; family Pinaceae; genus Larix; species Larix kaempferi. The sequence goes on from BSBM01000502.1 coordinate 5,171,862, forward strand.
ATGTTTAGAGGTATCTTCTTCTTGGGAAGAAGTGGATCATGCTCAAAAAGCATGTGCTTGTAGTTGCTCTTCGGATCAAATGTGATGAGAACAAATCCAAAAGTATGAGGATGATCCTTGAACCTGTGATTCGAATCAGCTGAGGTAAGATCAAAAACATGAATGTGCAGATAGTCTTTTGTCTTCTCCTTCGAACCATCATGGGTGAGATCATGCCAAAAAGAACCATCATATGATTGCTTGAAATCCAAATCAGATTTAAGACTTGAAGAATAGTTTCTTGAGATCTCCTTTGAACCAGCATGGGTGAGATCAAAACTATCATATGCATGAGAAATTATCCCAAGTAGTGTTGCTTAGAATCCAAATTAGATCCAAGACTTGAATCATGGTGATCCGAATTTTAGGGGGCATATGGTCTAAATTCGGATGTATAAGCCATAAAAGCATTAAATGGAGAGGCCACCCTCTCCAATTTATCATAAAAACATTAAATGGAGAGGCCACCCTCTCATATCCATGGTATTTGGTAGCACATGGTTTTGGCCCATGGTATGGCCTCAAGACACATTGTAATAATGCTATATAAAGGCCTAGCAAGCCTTCTCATGAGAACAAGTTACTCATTTGGTTTCTCTCCTATTTTCTATTGTTCATTATGAGATTAATTAGAATTGAGTGACTTATTGGTAATTAGTTTTGAGAGGTGGGGCTCCTCTTTGAGCCTCACCTCCCATTGACTTCATATGTCTTTGTTCATGCTTATTCTCATGCAAGATTAGTATTTTTCATGTGAATTTTATGACAGATTTGCAGGCTTAATCCCCTCCTCTCTCGGCATTCAAGCCTTTCGGTTCTCAACTCCTAAGATATGGATCAGTGGTATCAGAGCGGGTTCGCTCTCCATCGGAACAAGGGTTACACTGTAAGCATCATAGTTGGTCCACATGCACTACATGGTTTATTGGATTCACTACATCCATACATGGATCTGGATCTGTTACATCCATATATGGATTCACTACATCCATACATGGATGTGGATCTGCTACATCCATACATGGATTCACTACATCCATACATGGATGTGGATCTGCTACATCCATTGGTCTCCAACATTTTCAACAATCTTTCAAGGTGTCCATGCTGCCCATGGAGGTTCCACAACCTCTACAACAGCCCATGTTGCTTTACAAACCCTTGGCATCATATGTGGCCTGCAACAATCAGCACTCTCACATTCAAAAAACTTTAGAGAGATGCCACGATATCTATAGGAGGTTTCAGAAGCTATACCATAGATCATTAGAAATATCTTTTCAAGATCTGAAATGGGTATTTCACGGAATCTGATTTGGCTTCCTGGTTTGAAAGATATGCTCATTTGAATCTCAACATATTTTTGACCCAAAGAGGTCGTGCGTATCACTGTCTTCAACGGACATTTTCTCACTGCTCAAGAAATATCAGATGGAGTTCCATATATGGCTGGATATATCTCTTCAATATATCAAATGGGTATTTCACGGAATTCCATTTGGCTTCCTGGTTTGAGAGATATCATCAATTGAATCTCAGCATATTTTTGACCCTAGGAGGCCGCGCGTTTCACTGTCTTCCACAGACTGTTTCTCGCTACTCATGAAACTTCAGATGGATTTCCATATATGGATGGATAGATCTCTTCAATATTTCAAATGGGTATTTCACAAAATTCCATTTCGTTTCCTGGTTTGAGAGATATGATCATTTGATCATCAGCATGTATTTGACCCATGATGGCCGCCCGTACCTTCATATTCAACGAGGTTTTTCTCTCGCCTCAGGCATATATAGAGGGATTTCCACACATGGATGAAAAGCTCTCTTCGATATCTCAAATGAGTCTTCAATGGAATTCAATTTCAGTACATGCATCAGAAGCTATGGATGAATTTGTAGCAAGACATCAACTGCACCAAAGATCATGAATTTTCAATTTTTTTAAATCTTAATGTAATCATGGTTATGGGTTAACCACACAAAACACATGGTTATGGGTCAACCACACAAAACCCACAGTTGTGTATTGTAATCATGGTTGTGGGTCAACCACACAAAACCCATGGTTATGGGTCAACCACACAAAACCCTTCTCTTCAGTGGAAACAAGCTTTTCATTGCCACCATGGTTATGGGTCAACCACATAAAACCCACGGTTATGGGTCAATCACACAAAACCCATGGATCCGAGTCAACCACACAAAACTCTTCTCTTCATTGGAATCAAGCTTGCCATTTCCATCATGGTTATGGGTCACCCTTGCAAAACCCATGGTTATGGGCCAACCTCGCAAAACCCACGGTTATGGGTCAACCACACAAAACCCTTCTCTTCATTGGTAACTAGCACATTGTAATCATGGGTCTCTTTTTAGCATGAAATGATGGGGACCATCATTTTTCAAGGGGGGAGGAATGATCCGAATTTTAGGGGGCATATGGTCTAAATTCGGATGTATAAGCCATAAAAGCATTAAATGGAGAGGCCACCTCTCCAATTTATCATAAAAACATTAAATGGAGAGGCCACCCTCTCATATCCATGGTATTTGGTAGCACATGGTTTTGGCCCATGGTATGGCCTCAAGACACATTGTAATAATGCTATATAAAGGCCTAGCAAGCCTTCTCATGAGAACAAGTTACTCATTTGGTTTCTCTCCTATTTTCTATTGTTCATTGTGAGATTAATTAGAATTGAGTGACTTATTGGTAATTAGTTTTGAGAGGTGGGGCTCCTCTTTGAGCCTCACCTCCCATTGACTTCATATGTTTTTGTTCATGCTTATTCTCATGCAAGATTAGTATTTTTCATGTGAATTTTATGACAGATTTGCATGCTTAATCCCCTCCTCTCTCGACATTCAAGCCTTTCGGTTCTTAGCTCCCAAGATCCGGATCACATGGTTTCTTGAGATCTCCTTTGAACCATAAGAGGTGAGATCAAAACCAGTAAATTCATGAGAAGTTATCCCAAGCGAATGGCAATGGTTTCTTGAGATCTCCTTTGAACCAGCAGGGGTGAGATCAAAACCATGATGTGCATGAGAAATTATCCCAAGCGAATGGCAATGGCCATATTCTTCAATAACCTTCTGAAATCATGGAATAATGATCATATAGTGGTAAATAAGAGGTCGTTACTTGAGGAGAGTGAATGCATTACCTCCAATAGCTGATTTGACCTCCGAAACATTCAATAGATCATGATGCAGACCAACAAACTCTGTTGCAAGAGAGGATTTAGGACCTTCTGCAATATCTAGAGGATTCAACCAGTCAATCTTCTCTTCAGAGGATTCGAACTCTCTTTCAAAATAACAATCAAAGAGATCATGGCTCTTCAAATATGCTATCATTTTTTGTTTCCATTCATCATAGTTGAATGAAGAAAGAGGAGGGATTTCTTCTGAATTCATTGAAGTTGTAGAAGACCTGCAAAAACAATAGAGAGTATCTGCAACTGCTACTACTGCATAAATGCAGAAACTGCTGCAACTGATGCACTCGAAATCTTGATAATAACCTACAAAAAACTCTCAGGAATGGAGATAAACAACACTCTCAACGTGCTCTGATACCATGTGAAAATCCTCACAGCAGATCTAAGAGATGATGTATACCTAACAAGAGTAATTATAATTAAGAAGGAAAATAGAAGAAGAGTGGTCAATGCAATATAATGAGCAATAGAATAATAATACAGTATAACTCAGATAGAAGCAAAAATACTTCACACACACTAATTAATTAATCACAATATGGACAAATAAATAGTACAATGCATGAGGATTCGAATGCCTAAGGTGGAAATTCTAATTAGCCTTCATGGAGTGATCAAAAGATCACTGGAGTGTCATTGGAGCACAACTAGTAGTCTATCTCATCATCAGTGGAGTCATCAATGCTCAAGTAATTGTCAACCATCAGCCAAACTGAGTCTAACTGAGTGTGGTAGGTGTAACTGAGCATAACTGGAACTAACTGAATGAAGGAGGCTCAGTGGAGGACGCATGAGGAGCTAACTGAAGTCAAAATGGGCAGTTAAGTCTCACTGGAGGTCCATCGGAGTGATACAGTCAGTTGAGAGTCAATCTAGCCTTAAATCAAGGAGAGAACTGAAGATAATTGAAGATAATTGAATGGTAGGTAAGGAAGGGCGTCTTTCTCATGCAATAGGTGAAAGGAGGGCGCACTAAGCTCTAGGAGGACTGAAACTGAGTGGAAAGAAGCTCCGGGGGCTGGCTAGCTGAGGGCTAGGTGCTGGGACTGATGACTAGGATGCATGCAAATGCATGCAAACCCTAAATAATGCATGCACACTCTAAAAGTGCATGCATGACTGAAAATGCAAATAATGAAAATGCTACTAAGACTAGGATGGAGTATAGGAATATCCTAACACTGTCCACCCCAGGTTGCCATTTATTCCTTGATTTTTTTGATGACTTCGAGCCAGTGTGAAGCCTTGGTGATTCCCAGAGTTAAAGGCAGGCCTAAATACGTGATTTTTTCCCAAGCTGCGAAGCCCGTGAAACCTAAGGAGTGGGAAATTCGAAGGATGATAGGTTGGTCTACCTTCCAGCCATACACAACACTTTTTCTCTTATTGACTAGAGCTCCAGAGACTCTACAAAATCTATGAATAACTTCATTGAAATCCCTTGCAATTTTTATGGAGGTGCCTCCCAAAAGGAGAGAATCATCGACGAACAAGGCATGATTTATTGGTTCTATTTCTTTCAACACCTGAATGCCTGGAGCTATCCCTACTAACTTCTCTGCTGTCAACTTTCGGCTTAGAGAGTCTACCATCACAATGTATAGGAAAGGGGACAAGGGGCAGCCTTGCCTTATGCCCTTCGTGCCTTGGAAGTAATTGATCGGCCTGCCATTTACTAGTGGGGCAATCCAAGGCTTTCCTATACATGCTTTGATCAACCTTACAAAGTCAGAGCTAAATCCAAAGGAAAGAAGAACTTGAAAAAGAAAAGAGTGCCTTACCCAGTCAAAGGCATTAGCCATATCAAGCTTTATAAGCATCCCTTGCTCTTGGCATTGATGACTGGAGTGGATGGTTTCCTGCACAAAAATCACATTATCCAAGATATGCCTTCCTTTAACAAACCAGCCTTGGCTGGGAGAGATGAGTTTTTCAAGCAGTGGCTTGATTCTATTAGCGAGTTTGGAAAGAATTTTATAAGAAGCATTGCACAACAAAATTGGCCTGAAGCGATCAAATGAACCTGGGTTTGCTTCCTTGGGAATTAAAGCTAGGAAAGTGGAATTTGTGCTGCCTCCAACCTTGGATTTTTGGAGGAAGCCTTTGATCATTGGAGCAAGTCAACCTTGATTATGTCCCAGCATATTCTGTAGAAGTGAATGGAAAATCCATCGAGCCCTGGAGCTTTGTCCGACTCCAACGTCCAGATGAAATTGTTGATTTCATCTTCAGAGAAGAGCTTCAAAAGACTTGAATTATCCTCCTCCTCTACCAGTCTTGGAATGTGAGTGAGAAAGTCTGAAAATTCCTCCTCGGAATCCAGACCTTCTTCTTTGAAGAGCAATTGGAAATGAGAATTTGCAGCCTCTTTTATCTGAGCTAATCCTTTGTGAACAGTCCCATCGGGGCAAGTGATTTCAGCTATGTGATTTTGAGAGAAGCGATCTCTAAATTGATTGTGGCAGAAGGTAGTATTTTTGTCGCCAGACTTAAGCTAGAGGCTTCTGGATTTAAGCCTCCAATACTCTTCCTCTTGTGTGTAAGAGCGAAATGTGGTGAGTTGGGAAGCTTGCTCCTTCTGGATTTATGAGAAAGTGATGTCTTTAAAATCCAAATCAAATTGCAGATCTAACAATTGTTTGGTGGTCTACTTTCTATGGCTAGAGGGAGAGGCTGAGGGATTTTTTATCCACTTTTTCAAAGCAATTTTGGTTGCCTTTAATTTCTGTTCCGTGACAGGAGTGGACCGGGCATTCAAAACAGTATCCAAAAACCCTTCTCTTTCTGTCCAGAGGGGGCTAAATCGGAAGGGGATGGGCTCCAATCTTTCTTCTTCTTCGAAAAGTAGTAAAATAGGTTTGTGATCTGAAGTTAATTTTTGCAAAATTTTAGTAGAGATAATATTTTTTTCTGTCAGAAAGGTACTCTACAGTAAAAATCTGTCCAAACGAGCTGAAATATGATGCCCCCCAACTCTGTTATTTGACCAAGTGTAGAGCCCTTTTCTTGGCTTGAAGTCCAATAAGTCCCACTATTGAATTAGGTATTCAACAAAAGGAAGAAAATGGTCTCTACTGATGTTGCCTCCTCTGTTTTCCTTAAGTTCAAAGACTAGGTTGAAGTCTCCTGCTAGAATTATATTCTTGGGAGAGCGTATCTCTAGAAAATCTAACAGTGTTTGCCAACAATCTTTATTTTCTGCATAAAGGACTGGAACATAAAGGTTAACAAGAGAGAAGATCATCTTACTTATAAAGTGATGGAGTTCGGTGTAGATCCAGTGTTGTGTCTCAAAGGAGATTTTGAGGTGGAATTTATCTTCCTCCCACAAAGTAGGGCGCCTTCAGGAGGAGCCCCTTGCACTTACTGCTTTCCCGACATTTCTTTTCCATTTTGATTTGTTGATCTTGAGAAGGGCTTCCCCTTCTATTTTAGTCTCTTGGAGCATGAGGATCTCTGGAGATTCTGATTTCAGCAGATTTTTTACAGCTTCGGCTTTTAAGGGATTCCCCAAGCCTCTGCAATTCCAAGAGACTAGTTGCATTATTTACTAGCAAGTGGGGGGGAAGCTCCTCCCTTGGGAGGCCTGTTTCTAGTATTTCTGCCAATGGACATCTCGATCATGGTCTGGCTACCTTTCATTTTTTGCCTCTCCGCTTCTTCTACCCTTGCGTCCCTATGATATTTTCTCCCAGTTCTTTTCGATGGCCTCTTGAATGTCTCATCTTTTGAGGATCCTGAAATCTATGGCGACATCTTCCTTATCATTTCAGCATAGGAGGGGGGGATAGAGGCTCCTGTTGGGGATCCGAATTGTAGAGGGGTTGTTTCTTCCAAGATTTTATCTTCAGAAAAATTAGTGAGCTATTGTTCAACCTCTTCAGCAACTGAAACTGGAGGTTCTTCTGGAGTACTTATTGTTTCAAAAGGGTTATTGGTTGTCTCTACTCTTGGAGGGGCTGAGCTCCCTTCACCTTGAAACTGTCCAGAGGAAGGGACTTCACTCCCCATGGGCACTCCTTTCCTTTTTGTTATGTTATTATGTTTAGCTGTGATTGGTTTCTGAACTTGAGTCCATTGATCTCCCTTCGTTTTCTCAACCTCCTCCTCTCCTTTCTTTTTGCAGTGCCTAACGAAGTGACCATAACCATGGCAAAATCGACATTTAAATGGGATTTTCTCGTAGTCTAACTCTTGGATGTATAACCAGTCAGCCACCGTGAGCTTTATAGCTTCGGGGAGTCCTACCTCCAGATCCACCTCTACACATATTCTTGCGCAGGTGTACTGGTCCTTCCTCTCTGCATGATCTATATATTTTCCGAGCTTATTGCCTATGGATTCTAATGATTTGGGATTCCAGCAGTGCAGAGGTAAGTGAGGCAGGCGGACCCAAACTAGGACTGCTGAGGGCACATCTTGCGTCGAATCGAAGTACGGAGTCCATTTATTCAAATACAGCCCCTGAGGGCCCATAAAATACGGTCCATTCCTTTGCACCCAGGTATCAACAGCTTTGTGCGAAGGCCAGAGACCGGTGAAATTCCCTATCATCCCTTGTTCAGCAAAGTTCAAAGCAGATCTGCAAGGTTCTTTAGTCGGCAGGGCGACTGTGGGTATGTTATCCAGTCTTTTAACAAATCTTTGATGTTTCTCCCTCGCTGGTCGTTTACCACATGCTACAACCAGTTTTTTAAATGCAGTTAGCTCGGTAGGAAGGGGAGGGGAGGTATCGGGGCCCCCTCCAGGGGCCATGACATGAAGGATCAACTCGCATGATCGGGAACCCATCGCACAGGAGGCAGCTCGCAGTCGGCCAAAAAAAACCATGTTGTATGCTTTTTTATTTTTAATACAATATAAGTTTTAGTTATAAAAAAAAATCTTTGGAGAAAATAATGAAAATCATATGCATTAAATAAGGTCATTTAAATCCTTAGGAACATTGCTTGCAATTTCATACAATAATACACCTTTGGGCTTATCCTTAAAACTCTAATAACTATAAGAAGTTCTATAATGAAATACAATTTATGTTAAGTAATATTTAACAAAATGACGATTTTTCATAAACAAAAATAATATTCAAACACATCAGTCATCTTGCAACATGAATTCGTTCACATCTTTAACTTGTAACCTATGAACTAAAGGTATGTTAAATTCATTCTGGCTATCAATACTCAAGAATAATAATTACTTAGGCTATATTCTATACGGACCCCATACTATTGGATCCACGGAAGAAAATGAAAGAGAGTAAACATATATTTTGCAATAAGCATACTACCAAAACCTAAGTAAAACGATGTACATTCTATCATTGGTACTTGAGGACCAACTTTTATTTCAAGGAATGCACCTATTAATACGTAGCTATAACCTCCTACCTACTAAATTAAACAAATGTTTTACCCAATCATTTTATATAATATCTATGAAGGAAATATTTTCCGATATAGCATTCCATGAAACTGTCATAACAACTATGCAATACCAACTAAAATGTAGCTATTATAATTAAAGATGTTCAAGTGACTTTTCTTAATCAAACAAGCTCACTTGTTTGGAGTATACTAATAATACTACACTCTAACCTAATGAAACTCTTAGGTAGTGCACTTAGTAATTCTTAAAAGTAAATAAAATACCAACAACTGTAATGCGGATCTTCTTGATACTCCTATGCAATTTGAAATTACTTATTAAGTTAATCTCCATTTTCAGAACACTATTCATAACCTTTTAAGAGCAAACATTTCATGTACACATACTAACATAACTCTGAATTAAATCTGAAAATGGCAATACTATTATTTGAACAAAGAGGAATTTCTTTATCAATGAAAACGTTAATCAACATATCAGTTATATACACAACGTTCATGTCATGCATTTCATAGAATTATAAACTTATAAAATAACTCTAAGTAGCTCCTAACATGGTTTTGAACAAAATAGACTGTCCCAATTAATCAAAGCTTAATGGATCATTAACATATACAATTTACCCTTTCCCAACATGGTATCTTTCACAAGACATGCTTACATCACTTTAAAATAACATCCAAGCTTACACAAGTGAGATACTTCTTTTTAAATGTTAGAATGTCGGACAAGCATTTACCTATTGTCTATATACATAAAATAAGACAATTTCCTAAACTTAGCAACCGTTATACCATTATAATGCTTCAGCAAATGGAACATACTTACATGCAATTCGAAAGTCACTTGTCGGTTACCTCTTGTCGATGGAGTTCCCTTATTAGTTCAACCAACATATATTTGCTTCCTCCGGCTGATCCCAATAGGCCCGAGTGTTTGTGACCTGTAGCTCTAATACCATATGTCACATACCCAAAATCCTCCAAGTTAGTATTTTAGTAATTTTTAGAGTCATTTCAAAATTTAACTCATAGAATATATTCATAATGACTTAATGTGGTAAGCTATTTTGATTTGCACTTAATTTATTCAAGCGATAAGCATACATACCTCCTCAAGCTGATGTACATCCATTTTAAAGGGATATATAATGAAAGATAATGGATCTTACCAAAAGTCTATCCGTCATTCTATAAGTATCATTTGTATTCTGAACAAATATTTTATCTCTAAGAGCATCTACTTTTATAAAATCCATGCATCAATAAAACATTTCCTTCTATGGAATTTCCATGACATAACTTAGAATTGTGGTGCGTTTGTAATAACATCACCACCCTTGTAGCAACATAACAAGGTTAGAATAATCAAACATTCGATAATTATATATGTCGATTTTTAAAGTATTTATTACCTTGCTAGAGTTTAAACAACCAGCTTATTCATCTCCATTAAACGATGAGCCATACTATCTACACAAATGAGAGAGACATCAACAAGATACATCTAGTTCAATAAGCAAAATACCAACAACGAGATACATCTAGTTTAATTAACAAGACAACATAAATGCACACGAGAATACCTAAGCTACACATAAGAGACACATCATAGAGAGACCATTTTTAACGTGGTTCACCCAATCTAGGGCTACGTCCACAAAACGAGATCATATCATATATTATCAAATCAAAGTGCAGGATTACAACTTTGCAAATCAGTGGTTTCAATTTCCCACAATTCTTAATGCTTCTCTCCTAGAGGGCATTTTTCTTCAAGACATTCGATGCTAAAATAATGATTACATAGATCTAAAATCTAATACTTCATAATCAGCAATTTGTAAACATACCCTATTCGTCAACGAAAATCATAAGGACATTTCATACTAAATCATAATACAAAGGTCAATTAACTTTTCTTAAACACTCTAGATCTCCGTCGAGATAAAGGGTCATTCTATACACAAGAGAATCAACACATTTAAACATAAATTTTAACCTTAAACTCTGTCAAAGACGTAAATTCTATGCACAATAGAATCAACATATATAAACATAAAATTAAACCTTAAACTCTGTCAAAAGCGAAAATTCTATACACAATAGAATCAACATATATAAATAGAAATTTAAACCTTAAACTCTGTCGTGGCGTAAAACTCGATCGATCAAACCCGATACGTAAATGGATGCATACCGAATTCAAGTGTTTGTTGACATCGAAACAGTGTTGTCTATCACGTTGGCATAACAATCATAGCTAAACAGAGCTCAACTTTGGATCAACGGTGGCATAAGTAATGTAGAGATTACTGCGATTCTAAAGCAGCATATCAAAGGAGAACTTGATAAGGTTCACACGATTCACACTAGCATGTAGAAGGAAAATGCAATTCCAATGCAGATATGAATGCAATATTCACAGGATAATTACGATTCAAAAGCAGCATAGACACAAAACTGATATCCTCAACAGAGACCAGAAGTATAAACATAAGTCACTCGTTTTACAAAATTATGACAGAGATTATATATAGATATATATAAAGGTTAATATATCTATTATCTACTACTTACCGAGATGGAATCGATCCAGCGCTAATATACATTTTACAATAATCCAGAGATCATAAGTATAAAAAAAAACTAGGGATCGAGTTCTACAAGGTCGTCCTACCCCTCCTTCAACTGATGTATACAGAGTTCGATATACTAAGACCATTTTTCCAATCACTAAATACACGGATCTGGAATGCAGAGATTAATGATGTATTAACTTGGATACCAGTATGCAAAGACCCAATTTTACACACATACTGAATTTTAAAAGTAAACTCTTATCAAACAAATATGCAAAGGATTTCGTCAATTTCTATCATATCACCTACATCATGGAATGGATCTCCCAATCGAAATCGCCTAGCCTTATTGGAAGCATAAAAAGAAAATAGGGTTTAACTAATGCATGGGATCGATCTCCCAATTGGAATCGCCTAGTCTTATTGGCAGTATAAAAGGAAATAGAGTTTTACTACAGCATGGATTATAATGTTGATGCTGTGGCATAACTTATATCAAACAATGCAGAGTTCGATGGCTATTTGATGCGAATACAGAGGTCGCTTATTCCTCCAGTCATATACATATATAGACTGCCTCTAATCACAAGTGCAAACCAGATAACTCAGAAAATCTACATAATAAACCAATCATTAAATAAACAGTGAGGCTTTGTCCAAAGACAGCCCCAAATATAAAAAGATCTAGTATAGAACTTATGGGATCGGACTCTTGGCAGAGTCGTAATTCCCCACGATCAAATATTGATCATGCAAATCGAATATGCAGAAGACCTTAATCCAATTTAGGGGTCGAGCTTCATGAAGCTGTCCTCTCCCATTCTAAAACTTCAAAGGTAAAATCCCCTCTTGCAGAAGTCGCCTCCTAGCTGTCTCTCCCAACACTATCCATTAAGTCGAAAAGCAGAGGTATATATATATTCAATTCATAAAAAAAAATACAAACTCAACAGAAAGATAAAAGCAATGGGGATCTAGAATTTCGAGATGTCCTCTCCCACGGTATACAACTCGCAGCCATTTTTAATGCCCCTACAATCTTCGAAACTCGTCCCTTATGAAGACTTTTGTGGTGGTGTTTGGTAGAGAAACGTGGATCCTCAAGTGAGACAGGTGGCCATAAGAGGGAGTTGGAGTGTTTTCTGTTAGGGAGACATTGCTCCTAATACATCTTCGAGTGCTCCACCAAATAATTACGGTTAACCTTATGCCACTAACCCATTTTATTAATTATAGTTATAGAATCATATTATAGTTGCCCGTAGTAGTAACTAAAAAAGAGTCTCTCCTTCTCCCAGAGTGACAGATGGGCAGTCCAACCGTCGGCACAAAAACAAGTGGAAGCCCTTCTAGAAGTCCAGCACTCCCACTAGGGAGACAAGCTTCCATAAGTTTCTCCTAGTTTCAACTACCAATTGTTAATTAATCACCACTAATGTAATATGATAATTCATATTATTTCCAATATTATCCTTTTAAGAAATATCTTATATATAGTATATATAAATAAATAACTATCTTTGCATTATTATTTCAATGCATTACTATGTAATGTATTGTATATGGAATAAATATTATAACTAATAATATTTATTCAAGCGATGGCCTCTATAAATATATAACTTTCAATATATGAGGATTTATGCTAATCCCTTCATTTTATTTTCATTATAATGTATGTATTATATAAAACTTACAAAATATCATTGTAGTTAAATAATCAAGTTATGACATTCATCATATATATATATAACTTATATAATATCCACTTAATAGTTATCACAACTATTTATCAACCTTTCGTATATATATAAGACACACACACACAGAGATATATATATATATATATATATTCAAATAGTTATCACAACCATTTGTTAATCTTTTTCGTATATATATATAAGACACGTATATATATATATAATAGTTATCACAACCATTTGTTAATCTTTTTTCGTATATATATATAAGACATGTATATATATGTGTGTGTGTGTGTGTGTGTGTCATATATATCTATATATATAATATCCATCTAGTCGTTTACTTTATCTTAAACTCTACTTCGGTGGATCCTTTAAGAATTTAAAGTGAATATCACTAAATCCTCACCCTCAAATGTCTACGACTCAAAACAGAACTCACATGGCTTCCTAGACACCTTACCTTTCTCCTTGGAGGATTTAGTTATTTATCGTTTAGTCGCATCACCACTTTTAGTCTCCTAAGTTAAGGAGTTAACCACATAAGTTACAAGGTTTACTGGTGGGGCCTTGGTCTTGAGCTCCTCACCAATGATCCAGTACAATATTTATTTACATTACAAAATAATAGTGCATAAAAGAGGGATGTTACACATGTCCTAATGAAAATATTATATATAATTATGGACAACATGCAACAAAGTTGGAATTCCCTCAATGTGCAATTAGTATATATATCGAATCAATCAAATAACAAATAAGGTGTCTCGTAAGGTTCTTCGGTATATTCCCATAATTCCATGTTTCCAATGATTGTTCAAGTGCAAAAATTTGACACAATTTATGGATAACCATGCACAAAATAGGAGTGAAGATGGAGTTATGTGAATTCCTACAATTGGCACCGTATTTAGGGACATCGAAGTAAGATAGTAATATTTTAAAGAAGAAACTCGTAAATTTAGTCTTTCATTGGCAGTTGATGGTGTTAGTCCATTTGGAGAGATGAGGTTTGTTTACTCAGTGTGGCCTATTTTTGTTATAAACAATAACCTTCCTCCTTGGATGTTAATAAAGAGGGAGCACATAATGTTGGCGATGATTTTTCCAGGTATTTGTTCAAAATCATTTTTAGAGTAAACATATCATTTCAATTATACTTTAGTTGTTTTTTATATATATTAATTTAATATATGTTTAGTTTAATAAAGGTGTGCCATTTTCAAATAATTAGGGAAGTATCAAGTTAAAGATATGGACATATTTATAGAGCCTCTTATTGATGAGATTCTAAAGTTATGGGTTGGCATCACTATGTACGACATCTCCAAACCAATAGGGTGGAAAAGACAATTTCAATTCCATGGACAATTTATGATGCCTTGGGCCTAACACATTTTTGTGGTAATTAGTATTAAAGTAATACATTCTAACAGTATTTGATTTTATCAACGATTCATGCATTTTTTGAATAATGTTTGTGTATAATATTAGCATTGACATAATTCCACATCTTGCAGGTCTCCAAACAAAGGTTAAATTTGCATGTCCAATGTGGTCCCATGGTGATATCTCGACGCTTCAGAATTTTAGAAAAGGAAGTGTTTGATGAGTATAGGTACTTCCTACCTAAAACCGCGGGTATCAAACTATTGAGAAAAATCTTTTTAATGTGAATGAAGAGACTAAAAAAAAACCTCAAAAAATGACACATCAACTATGGAAATTGGAGTACAATCATAATCGTCATTGAGGGAAGTAACTGGATTCCATATCACATGTAACAATGTTATACAACCTAAAATATTTATATTCAATTGTTAATTTCTATGTTATCTCATATTTAATAATTATGTTCATTTATGTTTTGTAAAGGTCATCAATGCATTAATGAGCTTCCCACACTAAGAATGAAAAGATACTTCATCCAACTCAATAGTTGCCCTACTATGACAACCTACAAGTTGCCCATTTATTTGATACAATGCATATTGGGAAGAATGTTACAAAAATATTATGAAGAATCTTATATGGGAGAAGTAATAAAGCTAAAATCACTAAAGTTTGTAGCGACATTCATAAATCCAATCATGTAATGGGAAATTTGATTTATTATTCTAGTGATGGACAACCAAACAATATTCCATGGTTATTTATAGAGAAGGAAAGCAATGTTGTAAAAGATGTTATTCGGAAAACTAAACTTCCCATTGATTTTTATTTGAACCTAAAGAATATCTTAATGAAGAAAGGAGAGTTTGGCGGGGTAAAAATTTATTATTGGCATACCTTTATTAAGGTAATTTGGTAAATTAATCTCCATTTTTTTAAGAAATTGGTTGTTTTTTAAATTTTTGAATAAAGTAATGAGTATGTGTCCTATTTCTATCTTTCAGTTTGTTCTACCTCTATCTCTCCCAAATAGCTTCTATAACAACATAAAACAAGTTATATATGATTTCAGCAAAGGGTATGTCGTCACAATTTATAATTGAAAAGTTAATTACACAATTGGCATAGATGTGATTTACTTGCATTGTACATGTATATATATTTATTATTGCTTTAAATATTCCTGAAATATAAATAATTGACATGTTTAGGTGGTTGTCATCTAAAGAAATCCATATAGAAGATATAGGGTATTAGAAAAGAGAAATTCCTTGACTAATGTGTGAATTGCAAAAGTGTATTCTTTCGGCCTTTTTTAATGCACAAGAACATTACCTGATACACCAACTTGAGGAGATTGAAATATGTGGACCTATACACATAAGGTTAATGTGGATGGTGGAGAAGCACTTGAAGGCATTGAAAGATTTTCTTAGATAAATATGGTGTCATGAGGGCTCTATGGTTGAGGGATACAAGGTATATCAATCTATGGTGTATATTAGTGAGTATCTTCCTGAAGTAGCATCGCCAAATATTAATGTTCCTCGCATTTGGAATGTTGATTCCAAGAAAAAATATGAGGGAAGTTTTTTTGGGGGAATGGTGGATTGAGGAAAGTGAAAGGTAATCAAACAATAGAGATCAACTTATATAATAGTGTATATTATATTATTCCAATTTCGTATTTATTTAATGTTATAAGTTTTATTCATCCATCGTTTATTATGTGCCTAGTTATTCAATTGTATTTTTGTCATACAACTTCTTGAGAGTGGAATGCACTACATTTATACATTGTGAATAATCTTGACTAGATGAATGCATGGATAGAATGGCATATAGAAGTTTAAGGTAAATTATCATGGGATGGGATGGTGGAGTTTATTAGAAGATCTCATCATTTTTTATCTATCAACCTTACACAAAGGGAAATTGATTTAGTGAATGGTGCAAAATATAAACAGGTGATCATTACCTACATTTTGGCTTTTTTCTACATCATTAGAAGTGCTCGTATTATTTTTTCTCAAATTTTTAAGCAATTATTGGTCTAAATATGTTTACTAATTGTCAATATTGCATTTTTAACATATCAAGCATATATATTGGTGCAGGTGAAACACCACAAGGCTATGTTGTGCAATGGAAGAAAATCATGTTTCAAATAGTTGGATGTTAAGAAGAAAACCTATGATTGTGGGATAATTGCAGTTTTCCAAGTTACTAATGTTTCTTCTATCACTCACAAACATCCAAAAGTATCTCAAAATAGATACTATGGCTACTTGAAAGATATACTTGAGTTATACTTTAAATCCTTCAAAGTAGTTCTCTTTGAGGTTTGTTGGTATAGGTTACGCATAAATGAGCATGATCCTAATAGAACTGTTATCAAGCATGATAATGGATTTACTATGATTAAGACAGGGTTATTTGAGTCGGGTACATATCCTTATGTCTTTCCAAGTCAAAGTGAGCAAGTCTTTTATTCACATGTGTCAAATAAACCAGGTTGGTCATATGTAGTTAGGTATGAGCCAAGAGGAAGGCTTGTAAAATATATTGTACTGGAAGAAGATAAGAAGATGATGTAAAAGAGCAGGTAGATGTGTTAAACCAATAAGTCGAAGATGTTTAAGGTTGTGATGTAGATCAAGAGAAGGTAAATATCATAAATGAATAATTTGAAGATGAGGCAAATCATGAACAGTTAGATGTGTCGGATGAAGAATTTGAAGAAGCTAATGATGATGTTTGGTATGGACAATCCTTTCAGCGATTCAAATTTTGATGATTCTATTTTGATTATGTTGAATAACAAGAATATTAGTGAATATATATTATATTTATTGAAATAACCTATAAGGCTATTTTGATATGGTTGATTATATCATATTCCTGAGATGCAGGCACAATTTGCAAAAAAAATTAATTTGGACCCTTTCACTAGTCAAGTTGAATGTAATTGATTTTCATTGACTAAGCATGTTTTATTCTAGGATGTTAGAGGTCCATGATGTTATAGATAGGTCAATGAATATGCAATTCATTAGATAGTCATTGAGACTAATTTGAACATTATTTTCCAAGGACTCTAGCTTAAAATATAGTATTAGTTTCTTTCTTTTACACAAACCTCCATACTCTTTTCATGTAGCAAAATTATTCATTGTGTTATTTTCTGCTTTTTATTGATTTGATTGCTAAAGCCTAAAGAAGTATGCATACCCTACCCTCCTTTGGATTAGGATTTATGACCTCCTAGGAGGAAACACATGTTCTTAATCATTATATATTTAATAAAATTAAAACAAAGTAAAAATTATGATACTTGTATCATACCACATCTAGACATAGTTTGATAAATATAGCATTGAAGAGCTCTATCAAGTCCAACCTCGAGACCTAGGAGTAGATTTAAATGTTAAAAGAGAGTGAGCTCTAAAATTGACAAACACCAAGTGCGGAAGACAAAATTATAGGAACTCTCTTAATGTGACCCCTTATTTCCAAGTTTATATATGGGATCCAAGCCTCACATATCCTATGAAAATAAGATATCACTAAGTTACAAAAGAGAGAAATGATAGCCCAAATTACCTTCATTGGGAATTGAAAATAATTGTCTTTAATTTTTTTTCTATTGTTGTGTATCCCTTACTAGGGTTTCTCGTGCTATTGGAATTGGTCTTAAAAAATATCCCAATAATATCACCCTATGCAAGTCCAAGACACTAACACTTCCACTAGTTTTTGAAGATGTAAATAATATTCAATGTTTTATTTTTATATATGTTGACCACCATCATTCATATATCCTTACAAAGTTGAGTTGCGAGTAACAATCATCCCATAATGAACTAACAATATCAAGTTATTTTTTAAGATCCATGATTATGAGAGATAACCAAACAATGTTATTTGAAAAACATATGATTACATGAATTTTTCCATCATCTCATAAAGGTTCATCACCAAGAAGATCACCATGGAAAATAGTCTTAAAACCTTGAACTTATTGAACAACACTACCTTGGAACCCTATCAAAGGCTTTGCACTAAGTCTTTGTTGTGATCTTCTTCCTAAGTTACGATTTTTAGAGTAATTATATGGTTGCAAGTGTGTTGGTTTATTTTTAAACATGCCTAAATTTTGACCTAGAGATTTTTGTATTTCCCTAGCTAAGTACATAATTTAAAAGATATGGTGAGGAGATTCATCAACGTGTCTACAATTAATAGTCATACCATAAAACTTAGGTTTAGAGTATAAGTTGGAAAGTTAAATTATTGAATATGTGTGGGATATATATACATATATACCATAACTCATAATATGAAGACCAACCATTGTAAAGGATTATTAATAATTTCACTTAAGCAACTACAATGGATTAACAAATAAAAAAAGATCCCTAGCATCGATTGAGTGACATTGGGTCGACGTAAAACCTATGTTATCGATGATAAGTCGATGTTTATTATACATCAAATTGGCATTGAAACCATTGGTTTTATGTCGACCCAATGTTGCTTAATCGATGTTAGGGATTTTTATTTTTTATTTTTAATTTATATAGAGAGCTTGTAGAGGTTATATGGATTATGGACTATGATAATATAATTTTGGATTAGAAGTAATAGGGTTAGGCGTCATAGCAATTTAGAACTTCAATAGTTAGGGGTTAAAATAATAATTTTAAAGGGGATATCATTTAAGATTTATAAAAGTTCAACATTATACAAATGATGGGTTATAAGCATTTCATAGGAGAGGGCTTAACAACTTAGAGTTATAAGGGTTATATAAGATAAAGTTTATGGTTTATATGTGTAACGGGTCAAAGGTGTTGGGTTAATAACTGTAAGGATTAGGTTTTATAGGTTATGCAATGTTTAGAGCGGTCTCGAGTTTTGATTTATAGGGGTTATTAGTAAGATATTATAAAGGTTAAGTGTTATAGGGATACATTGATATATGTGTTAAGAGTTAGACATTACAATGGTTAGTGTAATTAGTATGTGTTAGATGGATTGTAAGTGATATTTTGTAAGTGTTAGTGTATAAGGTATATGGGTTTAGGACTTAGTGTCATGGGAGCTAGGGTTTATAGATGTCAGGTTTATAAATGAATAATATTTAAGGTTAGAGGGGTTAGGTTATGAATTAAACTTATTAATGGTGATAGTGATCATTGATAGTGGTTATAAGAGTTAGGAGTGACAAGAGATAGGTGTCAGTGGTGATAGATAAGGTTATAAGAGTTAGGTTATAGGTGATGTAAGGATTAGGGTTTGAGGTTTAAGGGTTCTAATGTTATGTGTTGCCAAGGGTAGTTATTGGCCATTATAGTAGTTAAGGTTTAAGGGTTGCATGAATTAAAAGCTATATGTTAAATCCATTATTATAAGTTTTAAGAATTAGGGTTTAGGGATAGTAGGGGTCATACAAGATGATGATGATGACGATGATAGTGATGATTATGATGATGATGTTGATGATGATGAGGATGATGATCATGATGTTGAAGATGACGATGACGATGACGATGACGATGACGATGACAATGACGATGACGATGACGATGACGATGACGATGACGATGACGATGGCGATGACGATGGCGATGACGATGACGATGATGATGACGTTACAATGATGATGATGATGACAACGACGACGACAATGATGATGATGATGATGATGCATCATCATCATCATCATCATAATGACGTTGTTGATCATGGCGATGGTGATAATGACGTTGACGTTGATGATGATGATGATGACACAGATGATGTTGATGATGACGACCATGGCATTATAAGTCGGGGATTAGGAGTAATAAGGTCAAGGATCATGGAAATTTAGAACTTCAATAGTTAGGGGTTAGAATAATAACGTAGGACTTATGTATTAGTATTATTACAAAGGGTATAAATGGATATGGGTTAATATAATTATTGTTTAATTGTTTACTTGTTTACTTGTTAAGGACTATGAGTTATTTGGGATAGTGGTTATAGTTTTAGGTTTTATAAGGATTAAATTTTATCAGTTATGAGAGAAAGTTTATATGATTTAGGGGTTAGTGTGTAGGGTTTATATTGAAGATAATGTCATGTAAGTTATGTAGGTTAGTTTTTAGGGGTTATACGGTTTAAGGATTACAAAGGATTTAGGAGTTAGGGAGTAGGTGTTAGGGCTTATATAAGTTAATGTTTTGAGGTATTAAGAGTTATGGGATAGGTTTCATGTGTTATTGTGCTTAAGGGTCCGTGACAATGAATATGATGGTTGTTAAGGGAAAATATGCATAAGAGGAGAGCAATATGAATCCCTCTTTGGTGGTTAAGCCTTGAGGTTTCCAACAAGGCCCATTATTGTAGTATAGAAAGAAAATGTGGTTAAATCCAAAATGATCCTACAAGCCCTTGTTAGTGAAATAAAAGGAAATAAAACAAAACTTGGAAATAAATTGAAATGAAGCAAATGGGGGTGAGAATAAGCAAACCACAACAAAGAGCCAATGCATGAACCAACTTAGATTGCCCAATGGTCAAGCTTGTTACAAGAAGTGTCAACTAGGAGGTGTGGGGTTCAAAGGGAAGCAAAAAATATCCCTTAGGGAGGTCCTTTTTGTCCACACTAAATGCTAAATAATTTAAAAGGGAGCAATGGGAGAAACACTTGCCCCTTAGAGGAAGGTGGCAAGGGAGCTTGAAGAATGCTTGAAGGTATGGGAAGAGGTGGAAGAAGTTCCAACACAATTCCAACAGCATAAACTTGCTCTAATTTATCCTTTCTAGATGCATGCCCATGGCCTCCTTTTATAGGCCAAGAAGTGGCCAAGAAACAACTAGATCCAAATGTGGACTCATTAACTCTCTGATTTGGCTCCAAAGTACACAAAGGGGGGCCATTCAATGAACCCAAATACATAGGGAGACCAAATTAGAATTCTTGGAGGTGATGGATCTTTAATGAGCCTTCAATGAGCTGTGGGTAGTTTCCCGTTGTTTTTTACTATCGCATGGATTGCGAAGTAAAATCCACACTGGTGTTGCTCAGAGACAAAGCTAATAATATGTGTTGTAGCACGATCTATCATAGGTGTAAGTGTGTTGCTTATTTTTCTTACTGTCTTTGGGCATTTTTGGACTCATGCTAATTTATGGATCTGATGAGGATGTCTTCGGTGGGCTATATATATATGTTGATGACACCTTACTACAAGATTAGCCAAAATGTCACATGTGTGCAAAATTTAGGCATTAACAATGATGATGATGATGACGACGATGACAAGACAATGAGGATGATAATGACGATGACGATGACAATGAAGATGATGATAACAATGACCATGATGATGATGATGATGATGATGATGATGACAATGATGATGACAACAATGACGATGACAATGATGATGATTACGATGACAATGACAAGGATGACGACAATGATGATGATGATGATGATGAAAATTATGACAATGATAGTAAAACCATTTTTTACTCATTAACCAAGTCAATATTAACCTAACACAACCCCTAGCCCGTAGTCCCCTAACCCTTAAATCCCCTACCTAATCCCTAAAGCCCTCAACCATACAATATAATATGAACCCTACAAACTAATTATATAATATATATTATAAAACATATATAATATATACAATATATGAGATATATGGTATAAATTAGTCATACATCAATTAATTATATAGTATATATGGTATAAATTATATGGTGTATATGGTATATATTATATATGTTTTATAATATATAGCATATATATTGGAGAGTTGCTCTTTGCGTGAGCCCGTTGGAAATTCTAATACCCTTATACCATGCAACAACTTGCAATGAAGACTCGTATAGTTGTTGCTTGAGGCAACAAGTGCATGGAAAAATTTGGCACCAAATTAGTGGGACCATGCATCTCCTCTCAACTACCAGGTAAGACCACTCGGTCGACTCGCTATTGCCACTCAATTGTTTATCACCGTATTTTTCCTAGCAACCTTGAGTATTAGGAGAGTGTTATTTTATTTTTGCATGCTTATTCCATCTATGTGGTAAAGTCGAGGTCTAGATCTCCCCCTCTGTTACAATGATATCTTCACCATTTACAGATCTTAATGATACTTCTTTTCCTTCTTCCTCTTATGTCGATCAATCTCACGCCATCGGAGCCCACAATACGATAAATTGATCATGCCTTGGGATCCCAGTCAAGAAGATGGGACCAATCAAGCTTATTCAATCCCCCAAGAGCAATCGAGCCCACAGGACCATTCAATCCATATGAGAACGTGAAAAACCAATCCCACCATGTTTGGAAAATTAGTAACTGCCTCTATTTTTTATAAAAAATAGTATCTATTAAACCCTTATTTTGATTGGGCTATATATGGAGGTTGGTTTTTGAGTGGTTTCTAATGTAGTATTTTGTGAGTTATGTGATGATTTGATTGAGGAAAATATTTAAGGATATGATATTTTTTAGATGCACAATAGCCATTTATCATTCCTAGAGGGAAATTTATCTCAATGATTTTATGTCTAGATATTTGGGGTTGTTATATGGTGTTAGCAATGCTCGGTAACCTAAATAATGTAATTTCAATTCTTAATTTGAATATAAATTATGACTTTCTTCTTGGTAGAAAAGGGTAGATATTCTGCATGTAAGGGATTTCTAGGGAGTTGGTGCATAATGAATGTCCTATGAACCTTATATAAAACTAGTATCTCGATCTAGAAAAAATTACCAGTGTCCTATGTAGTTTATCAAAGGAATGTGTTTTACAATATTAGTTGGCAATACATTACATACATAACAATTATAAGTTAACTAGACCATGTGTGGACCATGAGACCCAAAAAATAATGCTACATCCTACAATGTTATTTTTTTCTCCTATACCATGAAACTATCCTTACGGAACCATCCCTAGTGTGAAAAACCTTGAAATAGACACCATATTAAAGTCACAAGACAAACATTCTATATTCGACGCATGTATGATGTCCCAAGGGTCTACACATGGCTAATAAGATGGAAAAAAATATCATGGCATAAGATTATTTTTTTGGCCCCACACCATGGCCATATCCTTGATAACCATCCCTAGTATATGTAACGCCCCAGATTTGGCATTTCGTGGCCAAAATTATATTATCACTTTGTCCTAACTAATGTTATATTGTCCTTACCGTCTATTTTGAGAACCCACACTAATCAGGCATCTATATGTGGAAACATGGAAACTTGTATGTAGGGTCGGATATTATTATTATGGTTATATGTTGTGATGATGATAAATATGTGTGTTCATCAAACATGCAAAGCAAGAAGTGGAAACTTGGTCATGCATACCAACTCAAAACTATGTTGTAAATATATAATAGATGTGAGGCAGGGTATAAATAAACATATAGTTTGATGTATGAATTCTTTTTATATCTGCATGAATATGAGTTAATGTTGAATCAACCTATAGGGTGATGAGCTATGTATAGCCAAATAATTGTAGTGATGAGGTAAATTGGAGGTTGTATACATCATGAAAGTAATGTGCATTATATGTTTTCTTATGATTTCAAATGTTGCTATGATCTGTGGGTAAGTGTGGTTTTGACAGGATGCAAAGCTTTCCTAGAATGGTTGTTCGATGACGTGATTATAAGAACAACAATTGCACAGTATGCCTTAGTATAGGGTGTCGACCCTAGTTATATAAGGAGGGGTGGAGGAATTGCCCACCGTGCATCCTCTGAAACTTGGAGTTGTGAGAGGGTTGTGCGGAGACACACTCCCCAAGTTGTGTGATGATGACTACCAGTTTCCTGATGGGGAGGCTTGGTCGATATAGTTGACACTTCTACTTACACTTACAGGTTCTATATGAGGTTGGGTCAATATAGTTGACGCTCTAGCATATTCCAGTAGAGGAAAGGATAGGGTGTGGAAAATGGAAGTAGGTTAGGGAGGAAGGTCGATGGTTTGAAGTAAATTAGAGATATGTTATGAGTTAGTTATTTATATACATGATTACTTTTGTGTTCTAAAAAGTTTTGTTGTACTCATGTGTGAGGATATGATTATGTTGTGACGTTTGTATGGAATTATTCTAAACTAGTGTGATTGTTAGATGTTGAGATTTATATGTGTTATCTTGCATACTTGGATGAAAATGCGAACATACAGGAACTATGCATTAGAAGAATGATTGTTTATAATTAGTACACGTGCAAGTATGTATACACTAGCTACATATACCTACATTGTGCATGTATACTAGTATGATTAATTGATATATTAATATTAATTATTGAATGAATGGCTATCGATTGTAGGGAGTATATGGAGTAAATATAAATATATCTAGTAGAATTAAATGCCCTTCTTGGCTTTCATTCATTGTTGATATGATGAATTAAATAGGTATGGTGGGGTGTAATAAATTTTGGTGGAAAATGTCAAATTCATTTATAAGCTAGCATGAAAAGAAAGATTTTATATTTTATATTTATTGTTATTTAATTCATTTTTTATTTTAGATATATTTCTTAAAATCTAGAATGGGTGGTTGATGGCCCATAAATGAGAGTGGTTGAGGAGACTTGGGGAGATGTGCATGAGAATTTGATAAAGGCGTGAGCTAAACTCTAGACGATTTGCACCCAGACTCCGGCAATATTTCCAGTCAAAATCCATCTCAAATTGTTGAAATCGCAGTTTGGGGTTGTTGTAATTGCATAATCGAGGTGCCCCAAGGGTAATTCATTATCCTAAATCCATCCCTACAATCGAAATTGCAATCCCATCAACCGAAATTGCAATTTCAGCAATTTCTTCATCGCTGGATTCTGGCAAAAACCATCGAAGAAGGTGTGAATCGTTTAGAGATTAGCTTACTTCTTTGATAAATAGAGAGAGTGAAGAGGATTGGGCAGATTTATTTTTTATTTGGAGTTGTAGAGAGGTTGAGTTTGTTGAGAGGTGGAATAATTCATGGAGGAATTCTTGGAAGAAATATTATGATGGAACAAGTTCTTAGAGATATTGTGCATTAGTTTTCTTAGAGTCACGAGCATGAATGGCCAAGAAATTGAAAGGATTTCTTGGAGGTAGGAAGCCAGCGAGGCTCCCAGTTGGCAAGGAGATATAATTCCTTTATGGGCATCAAAGGAAGGGAAGGCTTGTTGATTCAAACTACTATATTCTTGGAGAAACTTGACATTTAAACATGTATTTTTCCGTAAATTAAAGCTTAACTTTATGTTATACTTAGATCATTTGTTTTGTTATTGTGATGGTTATAAGAATGTTTTTCATATTATCCAATATATTTATGATGGTGAATTAAGGAGTTGAGGCCAAGAGGTATTACAGTATATGAAACCTTCAAATCACCACCATATTGAACTTGCATGCCAAAGATTCCCTGTACAGGCATCATTCATCATTTTGAGGGTCATATGTGACCTAATAATGGACCACATGTGACCTAATAATCCCATAAATAGATCAAATGGATTGACGAGATAGTTTTTGATCTTATACCAATCAAATATCTTCAATAACCATCCCTTGTGTGCTAAACCTTGAAATGGCCACCATACTAAACTCGCATGCCAAAGATTCTATGTTCAAGTTATATTTGATGGCCTAGTGTATCATGTATGCATGATCCATGAGGTTTAAAGGATAATTTATGGCCCGGGTACTATTAATTTTAGGTTCTAGTGCACCAAAATTTTAAGGGGAAAGGACTATTAATGATCCCAAAATTTTAAGGGGATGTGACTATTAGTGCATTATCCCCTTTCAAAAACACATCCAAGACATTACTGTCTCTAAGACAAATGCAATTCAAGGCTCATGAAAAATATAACGGTGGTCCAAGTTGGTTGAGAAGTTAAAAATATGAAAGTATTTCCAAATTTCACCTCATGTAGATGTGTCTCAAAATTAATTTTCCCTAGTCTTTTACGGAGACTCTATTCTAGCTTGGCCCATGGACATGCCAAATATTCCTTACTTAAGGTATGGGTGATGACATGTGGGCCCACACATAGCTGATGATATCTAAGGGGAAATGTTATTTCCTAAGATGTTGAGTTTTTACCACAAAACACCATATCCATGAAAACCATTCCTAGATAATAAAAAAAGGCTTAATGAAATGGCCACCATATTGAACTCGCATACCAAATGTTCATTATTCTCAACATCTATGATTTCTCAAGGGACCACACATGGCCCATGATATGAAATGAAAAATAATGTTGTGGCCTACATTATTGTTTTTTGCTCCAAGACCACGAACCTATCTTTAAGAGCCATCCCCACTGTGAAAAACCTTGAAATGGCCACAATATTAAAGTCACAAGACAAAGATTCTCTATTCACTATCATTATGAAAATTATACCATTTATGCCATAGTTTGCATGGATTTGTCCATATAAATTTATTGAAGTCATAAAGTTGAAAGCTAGCTCTAAGGACATTCTTTGTGACTTTCTCCCCATAAGGCACTTAGAAAGGAACCATGAACTCGTTACCCTCATATGTATTAATGATATTAAAATCTCCACAAGCTTACCAATAGATTTATAATGGTGTCTATATTATCCATTTCTAAAGCATCATTTGTTCTTTAATATCATTTACGTAGAGTATTCAAAAACCAGTTGTCTAGATTCAATAAAATCTAACCGAGTCTCTAAGAGGGGTCAACCCTCCAACCTATAATTAATACATCAAATTTGGGAGGACCAAGGTTTTAACTCTTGAGTTTGCAAATCCATAATTGGTTGATTGCTCATTTTTCACATACATATGGGATTGAGTTTAATTGATGGTAGTGGTACTTTGCATTCTAAAAATATTGTAGATTTTATTTCAAGAAAGAAACATCATTAGTTTTTAGTATTGAAATTTATCTTATTTTTCTCTTCATTACTTTACAATCATTTACTTTCCTTGCAATTTCATTTACTAGTTGTACACACCACTTGTGCACATACTTTTCACACCTTAATTTTAACATTATTTGGTTCATGACCCCAAGTGGAGCCAAAAATCAACCCTAACTTAACACATTAATCTTCTTCATTTGAGGACTAAAAGAATTTTGTAGTTAGGATAGGACTTTGTGGATATGCATCCAAACAGTTCCCCTTAGTTTGTATACATTTGAGACATAGTGGTTGACCTTTAGGGAACCAAAATATTCTTGTATTAGGCATGACCAAGACCAATTTATTAGTAGGGCCATCCTTTCCGAGAGGTACATGTCGAGACCAGAATTGAAGGGATGATCTGGGAACCTTCCCCTTTCAGTTTCGAATATCATATGGATCGTGGCTTTTAGTCGAAGGTGCAGGAAACTTGGTGGGCATTTCTAAGAAGGATGTAGCTTAGTATCCATTCTATTAGGCATCTTACCTAGAGCTGGCTCTTGAAGGTGGGAAGGCACCTAGGGAAAATAACAACAAGTCGGTTGGAGTTTCTCCCAATGACCTTCTCTATAATTGTCCCTTTCGTGCCTTTACTCACTAACTTGGTGGACTTGGGAACCCATTCAAGTTTAACGTTTGCAAGGCCCCTGATTGGATTTATATTTCTTTCTCGATAGTGGACTTGGATACTCTCTGTTCGAAAAAGGTTTGAGAAAGTTTTCTTTTTTCACAACATTTGGTTTAGTAGACTTGGATACTCTTTGTTTGAAAAAGGTTTGAGAAAGTTCTCTTTTTTCACAACATTTGTTATTTGTAGTTCACTTCCTAGGGATAATGAGTCTTTTTTTCTCTATTTACGTTTTAGCTAGATCATATCACTTGTTGCATCCGCGTGGCACTCATTGTTTGGTTTAGCATCATTTATTGAGTATATAGAATTTATCTATGCACTATTTTCATTAGTGTTATTGTTGAGCTATTTAGTTGGATTGGTAGTCATACACCATGTCACGATTGCTTCTCCGAGGTACTCTACTAGACTTCAAGGATGTCACCCTATTTATGGGATTTACGGTCTGACCATTAGTCCACTTCAAAATGTGATAACCAATCATTCATTGTCTCCCCCTAATTCCCCTTTGGTATCCTTAGATTCATGCTCCTCAAATCTTGGATCGCCATCTTCCCCTCGTACCTTTAGCCCCTTGCATATCCCAACATCCATAAAATGTTCAAATCCTTAGTAGCGTAGGTGAATGGAAGTAGGCCAAAATTTCAAAAGATTTGGGGTTGTCAAATGAAAAAAAAATAAGGGGCCAAATTATAGTGGATGTAAGATGAGGTGAATGGAATAAAGACAAAGAGATGTGAATGGATTAAAAACAAAGATATTTTCTTGCTAAGTGGCAATTACAGATAGATAAAATTTATTGTGTTTGTCATTGAGGTTAGAAACTACTAAACTCGTTGTTATGAACTATCCCAGTAACTTGACGAATATGAACTTAGGTATGGAATAATATCCCATTTTTTCAAAGATGTCAAACAGTCCCTTATTCGTTTGGAAAATGATCCATAGATAAGACAAAGGTTAAGGATCAAATGAGGTTAAGTCCAACATCTTAAGCAATGCCAGTCAGGTAATTAATGTCTCCAAGGAATAACATTCATGAGTGTCATGGTTTGTCAATTTGAGATACTTACACCATTCATGATAGTATTGATTGCACATCTTGTTATTCTTCTAAGGTAGGTTATTATAGTCTTTGAGTTGGAGCACTTGTTGTGTCTATTTCATCCATCACTAGGGTGGCTCATTTTTTTACCAACTAGTTTATGGATGAATACCTACCAAAACTTTACTTTGGATATGAACCAACCAAGTATACTTTTCAAAATTTGTATCTTGATCATGAGATTGGGTGAGTTGTTTTGGCTCAAAAAATGGTGAAATAGGGGATAATTTATTTCCTTCATTGCTTTTCTTTTCAAGCTTTTATAGTTTATCGCATTGTCATTTTATGTTGTACACCATTTGTCCACACAACTTGACACCCTTAATCAAACATCACTTGGGTCAAGACCTTATACTTGTGACAATAATCGGGATCAATGTAATTAGTTGTGAATTTGAACTTCCAAGCACCGCCAAATAGGTATATGTCATATCTATCTTTTGAGAGCAAGAATAGTTTGGGAAGAATGGGGGGAAGTGAGACATCCACTAGATGTAACAATGTCATATCAAGTACTAGAGGTCAAAAGGTAAGAAGTAAATTTCATAGATGCATGGAATTTTTCTGTGTTGAAGGAGGGAATTTTTCACAGACGCATGGTGAGACAAAAGTTGACATAAATAGGGGAATTTTGAGGCCTACAATGGACTTCAAAACAAAAAATATACTATTAAAATCAACTTTAAAAGAACCAATCAAATTCTAGAGAATGACATCATCATTTATCGTTGAGGTGACATTGCTTGAGTTAAATATACTTGTCAAATTCTAAATGGTGGATTCAAATCCATAGTTTTTTTTAACATAAATGATTAAATTTTTTTTTAATATTAAGAGAGAACCAATTGCCTTAGCACTAGGAAATGGACTTCGGATTGTCCTCTACTACCAAAATTCCAAATCTATATCTGCTCATACACAATTTCCTTGTTTCCATCATTATGGCTATTGCCGGCATGCTAACTAATCGTCTAATACACACAAACTGATCCAATAAAATGCAATAAAACATGAGTAACCTGTCAAAACTCCTAGTGGAAGACCGGATTGGGATCTACAGTTATATGAGGAAATTCATCCTCCTTTTCGACTTGGTCTTCGACATCTAAGTTGCCCACTTGCTTCTCAATATTTTCCAACCAATTCGCATTTTTGTTGCTAGATTAGACATTCTTAATGTTTCTTTGCTTCTCAGCCACATCCTTAACATTAGAAACAAGCCATATCTACTCACTCCACCAAGCCGACGCGTGCCGGCCTTTCGTGTAACTTGTTAAGGGATTGCATCCCATTATTCCACCTATGTAATATTGAGAGCACCCGAGGAGAGAAGCACTGCACTATTGGCCTCTTGATCTGCTTCTGCATTGTTTACATGGAGCACATGAAAAAATTCCAGTTTTGTAAAGGACGGGATCAACCTATTTATCCTATAGACTAGTCGCTTCAATCTTAGGTCCTTAGGAGTTGAATTTTTCACCAAAAGTCTGATAAGGTTCTGCGAGTCACCAACAATTCTGGCTCTGTCTATGCCATGATTTTTGAGTTGTCAAAGCCCTTGAAGCAGAGCAAGTGCTTCTGCCTGATTGTTGGTGGTGTTACCTAGGCCCCAGGCATATTTAATTTCAACGTTTTCTTCTGGATTTCAGGTAATCCCTTCCCCTCTTGCATCCCCTAGATTCCCTTTGGCTACTCCGTCGAAGAAGAGACTATGGAGCTCAGAATTTTTCCTCCAACTTACGAACTCTTCACCTTCCAATCTAATTTGCCAATTCTCTAGTTTCTTCAATTTTTCATCATCAATGGGTAGAATCAGGCCCATCTTACTTCCCCATTTTGTTTCCTCTTTATTCAGGGTGCTAACTGCTTTCAAAACAACAATGCTTTGCAGAATTTATTTTAATAAGCCTCTTGCTTTTGCCCAAACCTGCAAAGGTTTAAGAGCTTTGTCTTGAAAGATTCTAGAGTTTCTTTCCAGCCAAACTCCCCAGCAGACTAATTTTGGTAACGCCATCCACCCTGACTTAAACCATCCTTTAGAATTGAGTGACCCTGGATATAGAGAGCTCCAATTTTCAAACAGAGAAGTGATCAAGTTTGGGACAACAATTCTTGTGCTCCAAGGGTCTAAAGCCTCATCCCATATTTCCTTTGTAAAATGACAGGATAAAAACAAGTGCTCTGTGGATTCTTCATGGCATTGACAAAGAGGGCATCTAGAGGGCCCTTGAAAGCCCCTTTTTAGCATATTTTCTCTAGTTAGTATGTTGTTGTTCCCCAAGGTCCAAATGAATAGATTTACCATGGGGATGCTTTTGTCTTTCCATATTCCAATCTATATCATTGGATTAGTAGGGACAGAAGGTATGCTCTTAAGAATTTTGTAACCTTGTGCTACAGTGTACATACCAGACTTGATTCCCCACCCTATTATATCATGTTTCCTTTCTGATAGGGGAGCTCTCCCTACCAGTCTCTCTTTGAGCTCCATCTAGGCATGGGACATCTCAGGTGGGATTTCCAAGTTTTTCCAGCCCTTCCACACACCAGAAACCTAATCTGAGATATCCCATAGAGTATTCAGATTTTCCTGAGTCATCCATTGTCTTAGCTCTCTTAATTCTGGGGCATCTGACAAAGGTTCCCCATCCATAATTCAATCAGTCCAAATATTAATTTTTTTCCCATTTCCAGGGACCCAGAAGAGATTCTCTTGGATCAGGGGTAAAGCGTGTTTGCATAGGGTGAAGATAGGAGACTTGGAGTAGGCTGCAGGAGGAGAATCAAGACTACGAACAATAGAGTTCTGAAAATACTTTTTCCACATTGCTTTTTGGGCCCAACCCAGATTTTTGCCAATTTTCCTCCAAAAAATTTTTGCTCCAAGCATAATATTCTGGACTTTTAAGTCTTTTATCTAAAGCCCGCCTTCCAAAAATGGTTTTGTGACTTTTTCCCATCTTACCAATGGCATCATGTGCTCATTGTTTCTCCCTCCTTTCCAGAAGAAAAGTCTTAAGAGCTTCTCCATTTCATTAAGGATCCCAACCGGGGCCATCAACAAGGAGCTTTGAAAAGTGAGCAGACTTAGAAGAACTGATTTAATTAACACCAATTTACCAGCTAAGTTGAGCCAATTAGTTCCCCAAGCTTGCATCTTTTGCTTGAACTTGTCCACCAAGGGAAGCCAAAGAAGTCCCATAAGCCATCGACCTCAGAGCATACAAAAAAAAATCCACCAAAATACATGGCCACATCAAAGGGCTAAATCATAAGCAAATAGTTAACCAAATCATAGTTGATAGCTTTATCGACTATGGAAACAAATGTGAACATGTGCTAGGTCCCCATAGATTTTTTTTTAATGTTTTGGAAAAAATAAATTTTCCCGCAAAATCAAGCCATTTGTTAATGGTTTAATTGGGAAAATAAAAAATGTAATAAAAGTATGGGTTGTGGGTGAAATTTGATAAATAGGCTCTTTCAGTCTCTTCTTGTATTCATCTTGTCACGAATGAGCGTAGCCGCCACATCTCTTCGACCTTTCATATCCTTTTACAAGCGTGAAAGAGACAAGTTCGCTTGGAAAACTTTTCATGTTTTGGGAGTTTGAAAAGAGCTTAAAGAAAACTCCAAGGGGGTTCCTTCTATTAAAGATACAAGGTACTTGTTTTCTATTAATATAGGGCATTCTTTTTCAACTAGTATGGATGCACCTTGGTTGGATAATAATTACAAGCCATTGGATCTTTCTTCTACTTTTGGAGCTCCTCATAATATACCAGATGAGGCCATAGATGATATTGTTTGCGTGGTGGATGTGAAGAAGATGATATGCATGCTACCTAGAAGAATGAAGCTCCAATGGTATCCAATAATCTCCCTTAGGGATGGGTCCTTTTGAACTCTTTCAAATTTCTTGTTAACTAACTTATAATGATGAGGAGAAACACTTGCATCTTGAGGAAGAAATCAAAGGGATATTGGCCCACTATCTGGAAATTTTAGTCTGCAAATTTAACCTCAAATTTCATGATGCCACCTCTCTTGAAATTTATGCTGACAGACAACTATAAGTACTAATCTCATTTTTAACTTCTAAGCACCACATCCAATGTGCCTTATGCATTTACAGGGTGAACTGGACTTTCTGGTGCAAGGTGAATTGAAATCATGTTGATTGATTTACTTGAAGTGACCACTGTGAGTTATTTAGTTAACTAAGACATATCCTCTATAAATTCTTCCTACACAAGAAATCCTTCCCTAGACTTCAGAGCTTCCTTGGATAAACGATCTACAGTTGCATTGTGTTCCCTGAAGATATGTGATATTTCCAAGTGTTTGAAAGAAGCCAATAAGTCCTTTGTCCTCCAAGCCCATTGTTGTAATTCCAAGACCTGTAATTTGAATTTCTAATTTTTCCAGTTAACTATGACAGAAGAGTCACCAAATATTTTAATGGAAATAATGCCAAATGCAGCAATAAATTTTAGACGACACCAAAGAGCGAGTAATCCTGCCTTGATTTTTGTTCCAAGACCAACATTTAGTTTTAGAAGGAAGCAATGGTATGGGTTGATATTTATTTTAACACCCACAACACATAATCCATTTTCAACTCCTCCATCGAAATATCCACAAGCCCCATGAACATCTGGAGCATCTAAAATCGTGCTGAAATCATTCTCTTTTTTAATTCAAAGCTTGCACAAGGCATGTACTCCCAATACATTCTTAAGACTCTCAAGGAACCCACCGATAAGGACGGCCTATGATCTTCAAATATTGCACTTTCCTCAAAAGCCATAAAATCTAACAAACAAAAATAGGTAGAGTGCGATTTGGAGAACGAACAGTGGGTAAATATTTGGTCCACAGATTCAGCCTCATCACAACAAAGTGCACATCGATTAGTACCATACCAACCTCTTTCATAATATTGTCCCACGTCAAAATTGAATTTTCCAAACTCAACCAAAGAAAACATTTTAGCTTCAGCGGAAGCTTCCATTTCTAGATTTTTTTGAACCACCATTTAGGGACCAAGACTGAATCCTCTGCTGCAATCAAATTATAAGCCGATTTTGCAAATACATGTCCAATAGCATTTTCACCAGTCCATACTAGCTCGTCATCTACATAATGTAATATGATGCCAGCCTTATTTGAATTGGCGATGTATCTCTCCCACTCCTCAGACCAAGCCATATTAATATCCAAATCCATATCATAGTACCACTATGACTCCGAGTGATATAACCATGCCGATTTTTTGATATGGGAAAGATAAGTATAGCCAACATCATTTAAATATTCCAAAATATCATCAGAGAGCCCGTAATCTTCTTCAAACCCTACCATAGGGTTGATACCAATTTTTATCTAGTTGCCCGAGCCGACCCTCTAGGCAAGTTTGTTGTTGATCCACCGAAAATATTTCAGGAAGCCCAACCAAAAATTTGAATATTTACCAACCGAAGAGCAAGGGTCTCTTATCCAATTATAAATGCCCCTTTTAATGTATTTAGAATTTAACACAAAACTGCACAGACTAGTTTCGAAAAGCCTGCGCCACATGCTTTTCATTATGAGCACTTTACTAAGCCAATCCAGATTTATAATATTCCATCCACCCATCTTCTTAGACTTCGATAGCCTTTCCCATTTAACAAGATTTACTTTTCTCCCATCTACAACACCTTCCCAGAGGAAGTTGAACATCCTTCTCTGAAGCAGATTTATGATAGACTTTGAAATATCTGCTAAACGAAATATCAATCTAAGATAAACCCAATTAACTCTGTCATAAGCTTAATTGTTTTGTGTAAGTAAATCCGTCCTACATATAGTTAGATTTACCCTTAGATCAAACTGAGATTAACTAAGCCTAATATAAGACATCTAACAAACAAATGCTACCTTAAGATCCTAGATCTAACAATGCATACAGATCTTGAATGTATCCAAAGAGAAAGAACCAATTTAACTCACCTTGAACTAGATGTTTGTCTTGCTTCCAGCTTATGTCTTGAATTTCACAAGCATAACCTATTTGAATCAAGCAAACAACAAGCAAATCAAATCTCCAAATACCTTGTATATTAGTTCAGATCTAAATCAAATTAGAAACACTTCATTCTAATGATCGAAACATAACACATGAAATGGGAAAATAAGACAAGTTATTATTGATGGAAACTAGGAGAAACTTACAAAGTGATCCCTTATGTCCAAGTAAACCTTCAGCTCCAAAGCCTCCTTCCTTGCTACCTCTACAAAAATCCTAATACCATAGGTTTGATACCTCCATTGCTCTCCCCCTAGCTTATGGATGGATTCCTTTTTATAGGGTTTGGAAGGCCAACCACTAGGAGATAATAATGGATCTCAAGGAGTAGAAGGTGGATCAAGGAGATGACTCACAACAAGGAAGAAGGAATAGATGGGATTCGAGAGGAATCATCATCCCTAAAGTATCCCCATCGAAATCCAAGATCCCAACTTCAAGGAGTAAGGTGGTTGAGGGGATTTTCGCTCCCCCAACAGTGAGCAGAACGCAATGAAGTTGTAATTTTCGCACCCCTACAGGTATGCAGGACATGAAAAAGGTGAATTTTCGCATGCTGCACTACTGGAAAGGTGCGAAAATTCTTGCAAAGTGGGCCAAGTGATGTGTCAATTCGACCTGATGATGTGGCAATTGGTTTAATCAAGTTGGATTTGGCCCTAAGGTTTCCAAAGATTGCCAAAGAGGGAACCAACTAGGTGAGAGTAAGGTCCGACGTGCATTAGGAGGAAGTTTCGTTAGGTTTCACATGGGGAAAAACCATGACGAGGTGAAACGACACTCAAAGTGGAACTTTGGAGTATAACACCACAAACTAGTTCCGAAAAGCCTATGCCACATGTTTTTCATTATGAGCACTTTACTGAACCAATACAAATTTATAATATTCCATCCACCCATCTTCTTAGGCTTCGATAGCCTTTCCCATTTAACAAGATTTACTTTTCTCCCATCTACAACACCTTCCCAGAGGAAGTTGAACATCCTTCTCCAAAGCAGATTTATGATAGACTTCGGAATATCTGTTAAGGAAAACCAATATACATATATTCCTATCAGGAAAGCGTTGAGAAGCGTCAATTGATCATCCAAGGAGAGAAGTCTATAAGTCCGGTTCCCAATTCTTCTATCAAATTTTTGTACTAACCACATCCAATCATTTTTCTTATAGCAGTTTGGCTTAAAATATAGCCCAAGTACTTGAAGCCTTCCTCAATATGTGTGGTCTTAGAAGGAAAAAAGCCTAGAATCGCCTCCATAACCTGTGCATCCATTATGTAATGTATAAGGGTCAACTTCGATGGAATGACCTCCATACCTGAGGCAAGACATAAAATATTTATAATTTTCTGAAATTTTTTTCCATTCCCCCATAGATCCCCTACCAAACATGATAACATCATCTACAAAAAAGATATGAGAAATGAAGACAGATTTTGCTATTTTTATACCTCGAATTGTTCTATTTTTTCTTGCTGCAAGAATCATATTACTCAAACCTTCAATGACAAGTAAGAACAATAATGGGGACAAAGCGTAGCCTTGCCTAAGGCCCTTGGTACTCTGAAAAAATTTGGAGGGTGAACCATTAACAAGAACAACAAAATTTGTTGTAGACACGCAGGTTAAAATCCAATTTGTCACCTCCAATGAGAGCCTAATTTATAGAAGCATCAATCTAAGATAATCCCAATTAACTCTGTCATAAGCTTTTACTAAGTCCATATTAAGTATGATAGCATCCATATTCTTCAATTTTATAGAGTGAGCACATTCCTGTGTGATTCCAACCGCATCCAAGATCTGGCGATTAGCAGGAAACCCAAATTGTTCCTTTGACAACAACTTTGAAAGCTTCAGCTTCAGCCTAACAACAATAATTTTGGTGATTAGCTTGTATTCAATATTGCATAATGTTATTGGCCTATAATCATTAACTTTAAGGCTTATTTTTCTTTGGTATGAGAGAAATGTAGGTTCTATTTAGTGCCTTTGAAACATAGCCTTCCACTCTTGACTGTTCGACCATCTGCAGTAAATCCCTTCCCATGATGTCAAGAAAAGCAATAAATAGCTCAACAGTCCATCCATTAGGACTAGGGATTTTATCATTTGCAAATAACTTCAAGACAAATTCAACCTCCTCCAATGTGACCGGATCCCCAATACATTCCCCTTATTCCCTAGAGAAAATTGTAGGGAAATGTATTATGACTTCGAGTTGAGCACCAATTTCACAACTACCTTGGTCATCAAATTGTTTCTAAAAATGTTCAACAACAACCCCTTTTATATCTTCATCTTTGTCTATAGACTAGCCATTTTCCAATCTCATGTCCCAAATAACATTTATGTTCCTTCTAAAGGTAGCGTAACTGTGGAAAAAAGTGTATTATCATCACCCAAAGCAATCCAAATGGCTTTGCTCTTATGTCTCCAAATCATTTCCTCCTGAAGCAATAAGGCATTTTTCTTTTCTTCCGATGTAGCTAACCCTTCTTTCTCTTCTTCCAATAAAATGCAGTTATGATTCTTATCATAAAAAAATTTAATTTTGGTCACGATCTCTTTAAGAACCTTTTCCCTTTCAGCTGTTTTATCTTTCTCCCATTGAATAACCCTTTTTCTTAAGCAATCCAATTTCAAAACCAAACTATCCATCGGACTCGAGTCCTCTAGAACATACTATAATATAACAAAACAAGTTTAAAATTTAAAAAAATATATTTATAGTATTAAATTTTAGGATTAATTTCTAGTTAAATTAAACAAAATTAATATTTATGGTATGCAATTTATTGATATCATTTGATTAAATTTTTTAACATATAGTATTTAATAAAAATAAGTTAGATTAGGTTTTAATGATTATATATATATAAACAATTATTAATATCAATTTATTTATATAAATTTAGCTTAAGTTTATAATTCAAAATTAAAATATTTTACTTTATTTTATTTGTACTTTACTACATTTATGTATTAAAGTACTTATATTTCTAATATTACCATAGATGATTTTTTATTAATTTTATTTCTAAACATATTTTCAATTTAACTCAATCATATTTACATATATTTTAGTGTAAGAGATGAGTTGTAAATATACCTTCTTCGCAAAATGATTTATTCATAATATTTATTTATATCTTTTAAGAGGTTCATTTTAGACCTCAAAATTCCTCTAATGTGAGGTCTGCTCGAGGTACAAACATCTAGTCAAACAGTGGGAACTAAAACAACTTCTAAAGTTTGACATTGAATTTTGTCTCAATGAAAGAATTCATAACATTGCGCCATCATCTAGACATGGTCTCAATCTATTTTCCATTGATGGCATACAATATGGTGGGGTAATTGAATTGATGAAGTATGTCGAACCATGTTACAGTTATGGAGTTTAGATAGGTTTGCACAATAAATGGCAAGCATGCATAGATATGATGTTTTTGCAAACTATATTGAAATAAAAGACTCTAATCAAAATAAATGAGTAACCATATATATTGATGGAAGGCCAAAAACTTACAAAAATATTACAAGATTTATAAACAATACATGACGAGGGACAACTAGAAAGCCACCCAATTGCATATTTGAAGCATGTGAATGCAATCGGGTAGTGGTATGTGCAATAAAAAAATAGCATCAAGGAACGAGTTGCTGATAAATATAATTTGAATCGAATATTAAAAGCACCAAACCCTGCAATCATTTGGGTACTTATGTTTTATTCTTTTTATATTGAATTGATGAAATATTTCATTCTCTACATAACTCTCTCAACATATTTTGTTGTAAATAATATTATTTTGAATATTTTGACAGGATGATCACGGGAAGGGACCTACGCAGACTGTAGAGCCACCTATAAAATCATTGCTCATTTGATTTCTTACATCTATTTATTTTTTTTGTAATTTTAAAAAAATTAATGTTATAATAAACTGTGCATGTTATATGCAGGAAGGACTCCACCCATGTGTTGTTCCAATTTACTGTTGTAAACTAGAGTATATATTTAAATTGTCAATCCGGAATCGTAAGACTTAGAAGCACGTCCAAAGTATATGGATTAGATCTAGACTAGTTTGAAATACACCCTGCTTTTGGAAATGAACCTAGAACTACTTAAATGTCGTAAACTAAGAAATGCAAAAACTCCGTTACAGAAAGTATACTCATTCAATTACTTCAACTTATCAGCACTCAACTTATGAAATACCCTAAAACTGAAACATCAAAACCATGAAAATAAACTACAGTATTGTTACTTCATTGTTGAAAGCAAAAAGACATTGAATTCTTGTCACATACCTGAATTTTCGTAAAAATTTAAAAAAAATTCTAGGCATCTAATCGTCAATAATTACTGCTGCGAAAGATAAAATGTATGTATAACGTCTATAACATCTCATAACTTTTAACATTTAGCTAGCAAACCCTAACTATAAGCATACAACTCTTTATAACATATCTTATTCTAAAAGCAAAATTTAATAATGTTCTAACACTTGTCTCAACTTAACTTCATGTACATAAGAAAACAAAGATATAAGTAAAGATCATTATATTCATGAAATGCCTAAGGTACACAAAAGTAAATAACACTGAAATAATAACTAAAACACAATATCAAGGGAAAATGCCAAGAGACGCACAAGTACAACCCCAATTATCCAAAGAGATATACACATAAGGAAATACATACCATAAGAATATTTTTCACGTGGTTCACCCGCATCTTTGGCTATGTCCACAAAGAATTGTGTTTATATTATTTAATCAAGAAAGGATATTATATTATTAAGGTTGTAAGTTATGAAATTTAGGTGCAGGGGGGGTAATTTTTGACCCTGGAGGAAATAAAGTAGTAGACTTTTCTTGGGGACTTGGCATCAGCACCAACAACCAAGCAGAATGGTTGGCCTTGTATCACTCTCTAGAAATAGCGGTCACCTTTAACATGAATTGCTTACAGGTATTCGGGGACTCCAGACATGTAATTCAAGCTATGCGCAATGGTAACTCCCACAAGAATGGCAGAAGCCAGAGAATTCAGAAAAGAATCAAGTGTCTCGAACTCCCAAAGGACACTCTCTATTTCCATGTGTTAAGAGATCTCAACTCCGTTACCGACAAACTAGAAAATGTTGGTGTCACTTTGGGCAAGGGACAAGCCTCTCTCAACAAGGTCCCAACTCACCGTTTCATACCTTAATGAATACATTTTTAAGGAGCTTTATTACTTGGAATAATTATATGCATGGTAGCCCCTATCACTATTGCGAAATTTGTTTTGGACACCATTTCTCCCACCACCACGACTTGGCTTGGCAGTCTCACATCAACCCACGCGCCCTCCTCATGGCTTGCTCAGATCTCATGCTTGGGCATTTATTATCCCATGAGTTCGTCGGTTGTATAGAGCACAAAATGGAAAGCCCCTCCTACCTTGCCCTCGCCCCGGCTCTGCAACGACTCTGTATTTCCCAGGGCCATACAGCGCCGTTTGTAAACGGTTCTCCCTCGTCAGTTTGCAATATGGAAGGCGTCAGGCAGGCCATAGCCACGCTGAGCCAGCTCTCCTCCGAAATAAAAACATATCTCTCCAGGACATACTCTGCAGTCTGTACCACTGCAAACCAAATCGACGAGTTAGCTATGGAAGATAGATACATCCACGCTCGGCTCTCTTGTCTGGAATCGCGCATGGAGGACATGGACAGAAATATTATTGAGTTGATGGGGAAAGTTGATAGCATCAAAGCAGACACCTCTGCCTTTGCCTACAAAACACATTGCAGCTTTGTGCAGGAGGCCCCAACTGTAAATCAGGAGATGGTAGATGCGGCTTCAGTTCAGCGGCAGAATTTCAGTTGATGGCAGTCACTTCTTTCCTTGCCTGCAGGTTCACTTAGATGCTCCTATCTTGAATGTTTTTTTGTTTAAAATTATGCAACCAATTTGTAAGGGTTTATCCCAACAGCAAAAATAGAGTTTATAGGAAGTCAAAAAGCATAGAACTCCAGGAAAAGAACTCTATAAGCCTCTGCAATTTTCCCTTCTCTGATGCAGATTGCTGGCTTTTGTTTTTTGTACTGAATGGCTGTGCACAACCTTTGTTTATATAAATCGATCACCTGTTTCTGTTTAAAAAAAAGAAAGGATATTATATTAGGTAACATGGTTGTTGCAACCAATATCTTTCTGCTTTCTCAGCCTCTCTCACAAAAAGTACTAAAATATACATTAAATTTTTAGAGAAAACCCTCATAAAAGTACTTCCTTGTCTAAAGATTTATATTGAACAACAAAACCTATATGTAATTCGTTAACATTAAAGTCCTTCTTGTCCAAACTTTTACTTATAGTTTATAACCTCTAAATATCCTAAGAGTTTATAACCTTTATATATTATATTATCATAAATAACAAATCTAACTTTACTTTAGACTTTGATATATATATGTTCTATTATACCAAGATATTAACAAATCAAACCTTTATTTTGTGTTCTCTTATACCAATATGTTATTATAATTAACAAACCTATACTTAACTTAGGTTTTGATATCTATATGTTCTCTTATACCAAGATATTAACAAATCAAACCTTAACTTTATGTTCTCTTATACCAATATGTTATTATAATTAACAAACCTAAACTTAACTTTAGGCTTTGATATCTATATGTTCTCTTATACCAAGAGCTTGTAACATATGTATTTATTTAAATGTGTCTCCTAACGATACTACGATCAACCTCTATATGATACCCAAATGTTCGCACTAATGTATACTTTTCAATATTCTAAATAAGAGAAAAATATTCTCACACTTTATCATATATTAATATACACATATAAAGGAATCTACCTATTTTAGGACGGTCAGCATAACTTCCAAGTCTGACTTGTGGCAGCATTATACACGGAAATTTAAAATTTATAAACTTAATTCTTCGTGCGAACTATTTCATGTGGCATAGGTAAAAAAAGATAATAATTTATTGCTCTACGTAAATTATCCATAAAGATCGTAACTATAGATTGGGATCCCTATGTGGCCTTTACGAAAACATAACTCTAAGGTATATACTTAATTCTATAGTAGGCGGAGATCAAGATTCAACATCGTTCGAACATGTATGGCGGGGATCAAGATTCAACATCGTTCGAACATGTATGGCGGAGATCAAGATTTAAGAGCATTCGAACATGCATTCTTCTTCTTAAGAATCTGGACATCAGTTATTTTAAATAAAACAATCAAGATACGATCTTGAATATATTATGTAGACACTGCGATTTCAATATCACATGGAAGTATAATTGGATCGCTATGCTTTTCATGCATCAAACATACTATGTATATGCAGCAATTAAACTATCTTACTGTACTGTGACCATGTTTAGCAAAAATATAACACACAGTGACTACTCTATAGATCGCTTGCTAGTAAAAGGCATAACCC
Source organism: Larix kaempferi (assembly GCA_027924585.1). Taxonomy (NCBI): domain Eukaryota; kingdom Viridiplantae; phylum Streptophyta; class Pinopsida; order Pinales; family Pinaceae; genus Larix; species Larix kaempferi. Next base: position 5,214,461 of record BSBM01000502.1, read on the forward strand.
ACAGTTGAGGTTGAGACATAGATTCGGGATCCATAGGGGTCGTCCTTAACCTAAAAGGTGGCAGAATTATAAGCCTAAATCAAGGAATCAATCTAACAGCATAAAATAAATATGACGAAGGAAGGGAAATCACCCTGCAGAGATCTTGTTAATCTCCTTGAGAAAATGAAGTGGCGCGTTATTTTCTTCTAAAAATGCTGGGCAAGGATCGGATTTTCAGTTTTAGAACCATGCAAGAAAAACAATATCTCTATGACGTTGTGCGCAACTCTAACTATTGGGTGGAGACCAACTTCATACACTGATTAAATGCAGTAGACAAGCTACCGACCATAAAATCTCTATCTGGTAAGGGAAGGTAGAGATTACTTACCCGAGTGCTGCTCCATTAAGAAAACGCAGGATTTACGACTAAAAATCTGAGTGGGAATCAGTACCTTTCGCAAGAAAGAACAAGGATTAGGGATCGACGCAATAACGAGCTGGATTCAAGCAGTCCTTCAACATTTGCGCAGCAACCTCCACTACTGGCATCTGAATCCCTTCTATAATACTTCCTGCACATTCACACTCGACTGGAATCTACCGTGTTTTACAGATGGATCCAACTCCTCGAGCCCATCTCGTTTGCAGATATAATATACGTTGTTAACGACCGCAAAAGAAAATGGAGAACTAGGATTAAGCTCCCAGACGAGCTGTCCATACTGAGCATGATATTTTCTACCATCAATAATGCTAAGAAAATGACAGAGCCCCCCCTCTCGTGCAACAGAGTTCTCTTAAAAGCGTTGGATCAGCCTCCACCCTGGAATGTTTTGCCTACCATTTGGCGGTAGTGGTTTCAAAATGCAACTGCAAATGGCAGCTCAAATCAACCAAGTGGCGATGTAGTAAAACTAGCCTCTCCATTATGGATACAACTCCGCAGAAATCTCTCCTAAAAAATCTCCATAGTATCTAAGTCGGTATTCGACTTGTCTCCACGACATCCACTAAAATTATCTCATTCTCCTTCTTGAGAATAATGAGTGCACCCTCTTCCTATAGAGTAGGTAGGCTAATATAACACGATATATATATAATATATATGTATATTTAGTTTACTAAATGACATACGCCTCCCTCGTGATTTTTAAATAAGGATTTCCTCTTCTTTATTACCATAGGTTTAAATAAAAAGTGTAATTATATTTTGTTTAAACTTTCTTTTATATATATATATATATTACTCACATCATATTACCTTTTTAACATATATATAATATTTATATGCACATATTTATAACCTTGTTTAGTAAATCTTTTATAGATATATAAACAAATCCTTTTCAATTACTATTCTTAGTAACCCATTTCCTTTAGGGTAGAGTTAAGTGTCCAATTTTTAACTAGTAAGACAATAGTTTCATCAATAAGCCATGTTTATCAAAATATGTCTATGTTGTATATTATTTAAAATAATATTATAATCCATATATATATATAGTAAATCATTATTCCAATTGTATATATATATATATATTAAAGTTGAGTTCAACTAAAAACATATATTTTATGTTTTATATAATAATCTATATATGTTTACATATATATATAGATAAATTAATATTTCTTAGATTAATCTCTTTTCTATGGACAAATTATGAAAAGGTCCTAATTGACTCCAATCTTGAAGTTCACATAATATTTATTATATATATAGACTCATTAAAATGTTTGTGGATTATAAATTTTATGTTCTAGGATAACATTTAACATTTTCTTAGGTTCACAAGTGAATATTCAATGGTTCTTTTTCTTCCGGTTGTTTAGTTTTCGACACAGCCTTTAGTCTCCTAAGTATGTAATAACGTTTACCATCTACGAATTAAAATAATATTTTCAAAGTCCACTGGTGGGGCCTTGGCCTTGAGCTCCTCACCATGGCCATTTACAAATATGATAATAATAGGGTCGAATTTGAGGGATGTTACAATTCTTTTACAAGAAATCAGTTCACATTGTATTTGATTACTTCAACAATTCAGTATACATTTTAATGAAAAGTAAAGCTGGAATCAACCTACAACAATTGATCAATCAAACATAAATGCATAACCATGTTCTATGATTGCATCATATAGAATAGAATTCAATTGTAAAGCACAGATTGGTAACTTAATTGAACTCTACGGAAAACATTAAAAACATACCAATGCGTGTTAATGAGGAAATGGGTGTGCAGGTTCGACGGAGGGGGCCCTCCACTGCTTCACTTACACACATAGGAAGATTCACAGAGCTCTCAACACTTAAATCACTTTCACGGCATAAAAATGAACATACACCAAGCTATTCAAAATCTGGAGTCTTTATTTTAATAGCATACGTTCACCCTCACCAGATGGCAATTACATCTCAAATTCAAATATTTATACAAATTGTTTTGAAACTGAAAACGCTACAATCCTGGGTAACTAATAATGGCATTCCCCTAATATCTATACTATCTTCAAGATTGTCCTTCAGATCCATAAAAATAGACCAGATTGATACAAAATCGAAATTGTCCCTGCTTTTGTGCTAAGTGGCAGCACTGGAGGCTCACTTTGACCAACGTTGACTCGACACTTGTAGAACCTGTTTCGTGAAGCTGTTAGCAATTTATCCATCCTTGGACATCAAGGATCCTTCTATATCTTTCATATTGTTCCCAGCTAGCCTGCAAGTACCCAATGCTAGGAGCAATTACAGGAAGTCAGTCAATTCTGTAATTTTAATGTAAATGCTTTAAAAATTACATAATTCAATTTATGCAAGAGAAACAACAATTTATACCTTTGATCATCGAATTTCAAGGTTTTATGGATGAACATGAGGATTTATGGATTAAGTGTGAAGGATTATGGAGATAACTGAAGGATTCATAGGGCAAAATAGGCATCAAAATAGTGTCCAACATCTCCCCCAAGAGGAAGCTATTGCATGTCCTCATGCACAAAATTGTTTCCAAAACTGAACCTGCATATCCCCATGCACAAAATTGTTGTTGTACTGCTGCCACTAATCCTCTTACATTTCTCTTGTTTGTGATGATGCATCTGTACTAGCTCAAGCTACATGAAGGACCCTCAATCTCTGATACTTTGCTTTGAAAGTTCTCTTTTGATGATACCATTTATATGCGTTTAGAGATTTGCACATTTTGAACTCGAAGCTTTCTATTTTTCTTCCTTAATTTTTCATTTTCTAGTTCTAATTCCTTCACTTCCAATTCTAACTTCTCAATCTTTTTGCTATTCTTGGAAGATTTCTTCTTTTTCATCTCTATTGTAGGCTCCTCAGAAATAGTGTCCATCCCAAATTCCTCTTCTTCATTCTCTTGCTCTGAATACTTTTTCCCTTCTTTTTATGTGACTTGCTGCTCAAAGCCAGGAGAAATGATGGTTGTATCCTCATTACCTTGCCCCTTTCTGTCAGTTGGAGTCTTTTCAATTGTCTGAATATCTATCTCCATTTCCTCATCTACAATTTGTTGTTCAAAGATGATATTCACTTCTTCATCATATTGCCCAATCTCACCTGCTAGATTTTCTTCTTGACTTTCCAAGGATTGAATGTATGCGTAATGCTTTTGCTGTGCCTCATCATCATTTTCTAATGTTTGCTTCTTCTGAGCTCGCTGATGTTTCCTTGATTTTCTTTCATAAGTGGTGAAGATCTTATCTTTTTCTTGGAATTCCTTCTCTTCTTTCACCATGCTCCTTGTTCTTATTCTTCTCTCGGGTTGTTTTGAGCTTGTTGCCTTAGAGTCATTTTCATTGTTTGTTATCATTAACACTTCATCTTCTTTCATTCCTACCTTAGGCGGTTTTGAGCTTGTTTCCTTAGGGTTATGTTCTTCAAATTCAATGTCTGCTATCATTAACACTTCATCTTCTTTCATTCCTCCTTTAAGCGGTTTTGAGCTTGTTGCCTTAGGGTTTTGTTCTTCAACTTCATCTTCTTTTAATCTTTCTTCAAGCAACTCTTCTGGTTCTTCAAACTTACTATGAATTACAAATTGTTGCCATGTCAAATCTTGTTTTTGTATTTCATGTGTGATGATTATCTTGATGAGTCCACAGTGAAAAAGGCTTGTTGTAATGTCTTCAACACGTTTTTGAACAGCCATAGCCATCTTAGAAAGGCTTTGTAACAGAAAATAGGGTATATTAATCTCACAATCACCCTTCAAATGCTGCATTAACTTGATGTGATAGAGATATATAACACTGAATCTTCCTTCACAAGTAATACATTTTTGGATGATATATGCTACTTCATCCCAAGGATGAATAAACCAACTCCTTGGTACTCCTTTCTTCCATTTTACTGAGCTTGCCCTTGATCTGCATAGGAAAGGTGTCCATGCCTTATCCTCAAATTGTGTCTTAAAGAACCTTTCTCCCTGTTGAGGTAATCCAATGATTTGTGCCATAATATCCTCACCAAGTCTGAAATTGAAGTTACCTACTGTAGCCCTCTCACCATCAAATGAATAGGCAAATTCTAGGCTAACTTTTTCATTATATCCATCAAAATTTTCAAAGAAAGGAACCCACTGCTTCTTCTAAAAAATTTCCAAGCATTTTTCATGAATGCTAGAGGGATCGAATTTTACTGGTTCTATTCTAGACACCATTATTCTAATTTCAACAGAAAGAATCCCTTTTATGCAATAGAAAGACTTAAGCAAGACTTAACCCTAGCTTGCAATTTCAATTTTTTTAATTCTGTAAAATTTCCTTGTCTTCAAAATGTTCCTTTGGAAATTGAATTGTTGTTATCTAGCAAATATTTTAACAAGAATTTCAAGCTTACCTTCCCTCAGGCGACTCCTATCTAAATGTGTTATGAATGAGATACATACTTCTATGTCTGTGTTCTTCTTTAGCAATTCACCTCTGTAGCATACCATGTGAAAATTCTTGCTAAGAAATGGAGAAAAATATTTGAGTTTCCTGGTTAATAGGCAGCGTTTTCTTCCTCCGATTCCTTATGCAATGCCACTGTTGTTAATACTTCCTTTTCCCGGTTTACTCAACATTCATTCACCCTTTCAACCAGCGTGGGAGTGAAGTCTGGGAATGAGCAAAATAGCTGGGGCAAGGAAAACTCATGCTGATATGCAACAAACACCTTGAATTTTGAATTTTAGAGTGCCCCTCCCTATGTATAAGCAGATTTTGTGGGGGTAAGGACCAATGATTCCCCTCTTTCTTCTGTAATCATGATTCGAACTGGCCACTGATTTTCCACCCACCTTTATGACCCATATATATTTACATAATATTTGAATTTTAGAGTACATATATGAGAAATAAAAAAATTATTTTTAGCTCAAAGACCCTTGTCTTATGACTCCTCTTGAAAATAAAAATAAAAAACTTCACCTGGAGGACGCAGTTTAGCCATGGATCAAAGAGTCTGAAAATACCTTTGTTATTACTTTTGACCATTATTTTGATAGCTAAGGTAAATGAATGGGTGGATGGCCAGGATTGTGAGGGTGATAGGTATTTTGTCATCACTCAAAAATAAAGACCCATGCAAACTTTTAAAACATAAAAATCAAAATTCTTACAGACTTGCTTGATATCCCCTTGTGCTTTCCATGTTGCTTGATGTAGATGGTTTGCTGGTTTGCTGCTTCTTTGTACTCTTCATGTTGCTTTGATGTAGTTGGTTTGCTTGTTTGCTGAGGAAAAGAATTTGAATGTCTTCACATGTACCTTTAATGCAATTTTTTGTTAGTTCCTGTAGCTTTTGATGTTCCTTCTGCTTTGATGTGTCTTCTGCTGCAAAGTGTTTTGATGTTCCTTATGTCTGTATCTTGATGTGCCTTTTTCTCAGGTCCCTCTGCAAGGATTTCTTTGTCTCAGGTCCCTCTACAAGGTTCTAATGAAATGTACTTCTTCTCAGGTCCCTCTGCTTAAATGATTTGATTTGTTATGCTTTTGATTCAGGTCCCTCTATAAGTCTGGAAACTCACTTGAGATATTCTGTAATGAAACTTATGCTGGAATGAAATTATGGCATCTGTAGAAGGCTTAGAGGGCCTTCAAAACTTGTCAAAATTTTGATACTTTCCCTCTCAGCCCTATCTATTGACTTTTCCTAAAGTCATTCATACCAAGAAAAATTTATTTGTGTGTAAAAACTGAAATGAAAAACTGCTGTGTGAGAAAAATTCAAACTAGGAATTGAAAAATATTTTTGCAAATTTTCAATGGCCAAGTAAACTTGGTTTTCCAAGGAAAATTCGAGTTTATGTAGTGCCAGTTGTCTGGTTTTCACAACTAAACCTTTTTTTCTTTTCTTTTTGTGCTCTTTTTTTTTATCAGACTATTTTAAGAAGAAAGGGAAGGAGAAACACCAATGTGTTTGTCCAGCACCTCCATCTCCCTCTGCTGAGAAATCTGTTGTAGGAAATATTCTTTGTTGACTGGCTTAGTGTAGAGATTTAACCTATGGCCATTGACCACAAATGTACGTGCTTCATCATCTATAGTTTGTAATTTGATTGAGCCATTGTCATATACCTATGCAATATCATATGGGCCAAGCCAATGAGTTGTGAACTTCGCTTTGAAGTCTTTAAACTTTGAATCAAATAATAAGGCCCAGTCACCTATGTTAAATTGTTTCTTCTTGATGAACTTATCATGCCATTGTGCTCTTTGTTGTTGTACCAAAATATTTTGTTCTATTGCAGCTTGTCTCATCTCATCTAATTGATTTAACTGCATTATCCTTTCTCTTTGTGCTTCAGAAATATCCATCCCTAAATCAGCTGCTAATTTAAAAGTATGAATTTGGAATTCAATTGGTAATAGTACTTGCTTACCATAGACTAGATGATAGGGGGGAAAACAAGTATTGTTTTTCCAAGTAATTATGTATGCCCATAAAGCTTCAATAAGCTTATCTGACCAATCTTTTCTGTGCATCTGAACTGTCTTGGTTATGATTGCTTCCAAAGTTTTATTGGTAGACTCCACCTGGCCATTGGTTTGTGGATGGTAGGGTGTAGATTTCATGTGCTTGATCTTGTACTTGGTTGCTATCTCTTGCACTAGTTTAGAAGTAAATTGTGCTCCTTGATCAGTAACAATCTCTCTAGGAACTCCGAATCTAACAAATATTTCTTCAAAGAGAAAATTGACTATTGTTTGTTCTGTGGCTCTTGGTAATGGTGTGGATTCCACCCACTTTGTAACATAGTCAGTACATACCAAAATGTACCTCTTCCCTTGTGATGGTGGATTGATTGGACCGATGAAATCAAGAGCTCGTTTTTCAAATGGCTCTATGAGAACTTGTGGCTGGAGTGGCATCTCATCATATGGTACTGGTCGTCCCATCCGTTGACAAATATCACAGCTTCTAACATATTTCTTGGAATCTTTGAAGATAGATGGCCAGTAATACCCCAAGTTGAGTATTTTGTATGTTGTTCGTTTATCTGTAAAATGGCCACCACACGGTTCATCATGACAAGCTTTTAAAATTTCTAGAATTTCATCTTGTCTTACACATCTTCTAATGATAAGATCATATCATGTATAGAAAAGATCTCCATTCACCCATGTGTGTCTAGCACTTTGCTTAATGATTCTTTTCTTTTCTTTTGATGTCATAGATGGAGGTAGCCTTCCCGATGATAAGTAGTTAGCTATATTAGCATACCATGGAGTTATAACAGAAATAGCAAACAATTGTTCGCCAGGAAAATTATCTGAAACAGGAACAACCTCACTGGAATTATTTAATCAAGACAGAAAATCTGCCACTTGATTCTCCCTTCCAGGCCTATCTAGGACAATAATGTTGAATTCCTACATCAATAAAAGCCACCTTGTTATCCTACCATTGGTAATAGGTTTGTTCATTAAATATCTTAAGGCAGAGTGGTCTGTATGGACAAAGATTTCATAACCAGTAATGTAATGACGAAATTTGTTCACAGCATGAACTACTGCCAACATCTCCTTCTCAGTAACCGTGTAATTCAATTCTGCAGGGGTTAGATTTTTGCTAATAAATTAGATAGCATAAGTCATGACATTCTCTTTTTGACCCAAAGAGGCCCCTATTGCAGTATCTGATGAATTGATAGAGATGTGAAATGGCAATGTCCGATTTGGTCCTCTTACGATAGGTGCAGTTGAGAGATTTTCTTTAAGTTTCTGAAAGGCAACTTGACAATTAGTATCCAAATGAAAATGTACATCTTTGGAAAGCAATTTGAATAATGGCAGAGCTATTTTACTAAAATTTTCAATAAACCTTCGGTAATAGCTTGCATATCCTAGAAAACTTCTCACATCCTTTTGATTTTTTGGTTCAGATAAATTCACAATGATTTGTATTTTTGCAGGATCCACATTTATTCCAGATGATGAAATATGATGACCTAGCATTATCCCTTCAGTTAACATAATGAAACATTTTTCATTGCTAAGGGAAAGATTTGATTCAATGCATCTTTTTAGGATTTTCTCTAAATTTTCCAAGGAGTCATCAAAAGTGTTGCCATACACAGATAAATCATCCATATATACTTCAACACAGTCATGAATTAAATCAGCAAAAATAGTTAGGACTACTCTCTAAAAAGTAGCTGGAGCGTTACATAGACCAAAAGGTAAAACCTTATAGGCATATGTACCCCAGGGACATGTAAAAGTAGTTTTGTCCTGGTCCTCTGATGCAATTCTGATTTGATTGTATCCGTTGAATCCATCTAAGAATGAAAATACCTTTTTCCAGCTATTGCATCCAATACTTGATCAATGAATGGTAATGGAAAATAATCTTTAAGTGTTGCTTTGTTTAACTCCCTATAATCTACACAAATTCTCCATTTTCCATTTTTCTTAGGAACAACAACTAACGGAGAAACTCATTGACTGTCAGAGATAGGGTAGATAAATCCTACCTTTAATAACTTTTGCAATTCTTCTTTAACTATCTCTTTCAGTATGGGGTTCATTCTTCGTTGAGGTTGCCTTAGAGGTCTTATATTATCATCTGTGTAAATATGATGAGTGCATGTTTCCTGATGAATTCCTGGCATGTCAGTATATTCCCAAGCAAATGCCTTGTGATATTTATTCAATAATGCAATCAACTATTCTTCTTGTGATAAAGTAAGATGTGCACCAATATTCGAGTGTTTCCCAGGACTGATTTCAATCATTTTGCTTTGGGCATTAGTTATTGAATGAACATAACAAATATCATTAAATGATGATTCCAAAGAATTAACTATGCAATTTTCCTGAAAGTTTAGGCCTAAGACTTGATCTGCAACAATATACTGCATGTTTCTTAATTCTTCAGAGATATCTGGTTCAGAAATAAAGTACTATAGCAAATCTTCATTATTTTCCTCTCAAAAATAAAAAACTTGATTAATACTTAAGATGGACTGAATTACTTCTTCATGTTGCTCTTTGTTTCTTTAATCCAGGATAACTGATCTGTCATAGAAGGTCTTTGAGCAGGAGGATAAAGTGTAATCTGTTTCCTTTATGTTCCATGTGAAATGATCATATTTCCTACTCTACAACCAATAAAAGCATTAGTTGTGGCCAACCAGGGCCTTCCAAGAATAAATGGATTCCCTCCTAGATTAGATTTTGGTTGAAGAACTAAGAAATCCATTGGATACTCCCAGTAATCCAAATAAACTATGATATCTTCAAGTATTTCTTCTGGTGTGATTTTAGACCGATTAGCTAGCTCTAAGACTGTAGTGGTTGGTCTAAGATTTTGCAAGTCTAGATATTTCATTGTTTCTAGTGTCATTACATTAATAGCTCCACCTAAGTCAATTTATGTTTTCGAAATTGAAAATTTGTTGATAGTGATTGTTACCATTGGAATTCCTAGATCAACATATTTTTCAACAAAACCCGTATTTGACATTAAACCTGCTAAATTTCCAATTACATGAATTGTTGGTGGATCATTTTTTATTTTGTTTAGACATAACTCCTTAATTGCCTTTGTATAGATTGGAATATCTTTTATAGCTTGCAATAAAGGAATTTTTATACAGACATTCATTAATTCATTTAAGACATCAAAATCAGGAAGAGCAATTGGTAATTTTTCCTTAACTAACCTTTCTGGAAAAGGAGGTGTTTGATGAATTAATGTTTTACCTTTCTGATTTTGTTTATCTAGCTGCAAATTTTTAAATTAGATTTTTTTGGAATTTTCTCTTCTTCTATGTGTTCTTCTATAATAACAGGAGATTCTTTTGCCAAAGTTTTTCCAGACCTCAAGTGGATGTTTTGAATAGGAAGGATTGAGTATGAAAATGTGGTTCCTTCATCAATATTATACATGGGCTTTTCCACTCTGTTATTAGGATTTGCTACTGGTTGGGCTGGTAACTGTGTTGGTCGAGGTGGAGGTTGATTTGATGGTAGCTGAAGCTGTTGACGTTGGGTTAGTTGGGAAGCGGGATTTTGTTGTGGAGGAAACGAAGGCTGATTCTGTTGGTATTGTGGGTAAGGAAAAGATTGTTGGTGAGGTTATGGATAGGCCTGCTGGTATGTTTGATTTCCATGAGCATATCCTCGCCACCCTTGAGTGGGATGGTTTTGGTTTTGCTGAGGAAGCCAATTTTTCCAAGGCATAGGAGCATTCCATGAATTCTGAATAGGATATTGATAACTCTGAGAAAATTGTTGCATAGGGTCTTGGGACATGATGAGTCCAATTTTCAGGTATTTGATAAACCTTTTTCCCGCAGTCAAGCTCAAGCAATGGCGAAGAAACACACTCATTTGTGGGAAAAATGTTTTACTTTAATTATTTAATGAAGTTGTTTTTGACGATTATTCTTGTATGTTTAAAATGCGTAATCAATAAACTAATTCTGTGGAAATCAAGCGTGATTGAGTAGGTTAAAGGGCACTAAAGGACGAACGTGTAGAAGACTGAGGGATCATGCAGCTCGGCACCTTGTTTCCTGATTTTTAGAGAACGCACTCCTGTTTAAGGAGAATAGGCATTTAGACAGTTAGTTAGGTTCAACATTAAGAATCATATAAATATGGACCTCTCGGGTAGCGAGAGGCCTCTGTTGACATTTTTGGAGAAACATTGTTTTACGTTTTTGCACTCTTGAGATACTTTTGAGTTCCAGACTTTTGTGAAGACATGGAGTTTATATTTTAATGGAAGATTGATGTTAAATCCCAGTCAGCGTCTATAAGTTTCTTTCCCTCCTGAGTACGAGTTGGAGAGGGCCCCTCCAACACGTAAGTCAGGGGATTTCCATTTTTTAGGTATTTCCGATTATGTGTTTTACAGCGCTGAAAATTTATATCGCATATGGAAGCATTTGAATTATTTCTTGATTCTGCAGTAATTTATAATACGTTTTGTAGTTCAGCAATATGGTTTCAGTAGTCCTGTAGCTACTTTCTTCCAACGCACATTTTAAATAACGATTCCATATATATTAGCATTGCCTTCAAAAATCATGGTTTAGATCTAAGGTTTATGAGTGTTTCCCATCATGATTAATTGCTTCTCGAGATTGATTGCTTTAATTTCTTAATAATAGATGTGTAGCATGAGATGATAGATTAGAATTCTAGTTTTATGCGTAAGTAATTACAGACCTTGCTTTCTTTAATTTAGAATAGATCTATTATGGCATTTCACTTTCATAGTCTAGATTCACCATTCTGCATTAGGTAGATTCATAGGAATATCTCTTTCACTATCAGCATTTTTAATTCTTTAAAATAGATTTACTGCTTTCAGTATTTTAATTCTTTAAAAATAGATTTACTGCTTTTAGTATTTTAATTCTTTAAAAATAGGTTTACTGTTTTTAGTATTCTAATTCTTTAAAATAGATTTACTGTTTCCCAGTATTTAATTCCCTAGTATAAACAGTTTTATGTATTGAGTAGGCAACCTTTAAAACATTGATACTGATACCCAACCGTGACAAATATTATCCTATAAGAGCATAGATAGTGCATGCACCTCTAAAGTTTGTACGTCCCCCGGGTTGATAATTAAAGTAGGCTCTTAGTACAACTTCCCTCATTAGGCATCCATTTTGGGAGCTCACCAGGACATACCTGGAAAACGTGGCTGCCATGGTCTTTTCTGTGCCATAAGATAGAGAGACTCCATGCTTTGACTTTCTTCCACTCGAGCTGCCTGTAATTCTTTCAACCTAGGACAATCATCAGTGTTATGATTTTCTGTACATAATCCACAAATCTGAACATTATTTAAAGGACATTCTTTCAATGGATGTTTCTTCCTACATTTAGAATAGAAAATTGACAGAGCTTAATCGTGTTGATCTTGTTGTTCTTGCCTCTTTTTACTTTTTGATATTTCAACTTGTGTCCCTAAAGTACTCAGAAGGTCAGTTTTGAAATCCTCTAATAAGTTTCCAAGCTCAGCTCTTTATATTCCTCCTGTTGTTGATTTGGTTATTTTGGAAGTTACATCCCTCTTTCCATTTCTGGCTCTTCCTCATGAATACTTTTGACATAACTATGTAATTTCATCAAGTGGTAAGTAAGAAATATCTCCTTTCCCCATTACATTCAAAATATCAAGATACTCATCTCTTATACCTTTCAAAAAGATTGTCCTGGTGATATCAGATGTCAAAGAATTATATTTGGATTTTTGTAGGTTATACAGAAATCTCTCAAGATATTCTTCTAAACTTTCATCTTCTTGCTGAGACATCCTGAAAATATCATATTTCAAATCTTTAGATCTACAGTATGCTTGATATTTCTTAAGAAAAATCTTTCTCATGTCATCCCAACAGGTTATAGTATGTTCTCCTAATCCCATGAACCATTTCAATGCAGCAGCTTTAAGAGTAGCAGGAAAGAGGCAAAGTTTATGTGTCTCATCAGTATATCCATAGGTACGGCATAAAATATCAAATTCAAACAAAAATGAATCTAGATCTTCAGAAGTCATGCCATAAAAGTTAGGTAAAGCAAATGGTGGAATGTTTTTCAGTTTTACTTCTTCTCCGAGGATGATACTAGTATCTAAGATTGGAAATTTAAAAGTAGATTCTTGTTCTTCTTCTACTCTTTCCTCTCTTTCATTTCTTCTATCTTCTCGTCTTTTGTTTTCAATTCCATTCTTCTTTCATACTCTCTTCGTTGTTCTGGGGTTGGTCCTCCCCTTAATGCTTCTCCCTCAGCCATATCTCTTCGTTTGTTTTCAATCTCCATCCTTCTTTCATACTCCCTACGTTGTTCTAGGGTTAGTCCTCCTTTTTTAGATGCTTCTTCTTCAACCATCTTCACAGTATCTCTTTCAGTAGTTATTGCAATGAATTCTTTCTTCTTAGATAGAGAAGTTCATGTTATCTCTATTTTTGGGGGGGGGTTTTACAAACCTTCCTTTTTCATCTCTCTGTCTTGACATAAAACTAAAGTCTGCTCTGTGTTTTTGTATATTTTTTTAAAGTGAAAAACTAAACTTCCTAAGTCTATCTCTAGATGTGCTTCCCTGGCAACGACGCCAAAATGTTGGTCCAATTTACTGTTGTAAACTAGAGTATATATTTAAATTGTCAATCCAGAATTGTAAGACTTAGAAGCACGTCCAAGTATATGGATTAGATCTAGACTAGTTTGAAATACACTCTGCTTTTGGAAATGAACCTAGAACTACTTAAATGACGTAAACTAAAAAATGCAAAAACTCCCTTACAGAAAGTATACTCATTCGATTTCTTCAACTTATCAACACTCAACTTATGAAATACCCTAAAACTAAAACATCAAAACCATGAAAATAAACTACAGTATTGTTACTTCATTGTTGAAAGCAGAAAGACATTGAATTCTTTTACAAGAAATCAATTCACAGTGTATTTGATTACTTCAACAATTCAGTATACATTTTAATGAAAAGTAAAGTTGGAGTCAACCTACAACAATTGATCAATCAAACATAAACGCATAACCCTGTTCTATGATAAAACCCCACTTGCGTCATATATAATAGAATTCGATTGTAAAGCACAGATTGGTAACTTAATTGAACTCCACATAAAACATTAAAAACATACCAATGTGTGTTAATGAGGAAACGAGTGTGTAGGTTCGGCTGAGGGGTCCCTCCATTGATTCACTTACACACACAGGAAGATTCACAGAGCTCTCAACACTTAAATTGCTTTCACAGCATAAAAATGAACATACACCAAGCTTTTCGAAATCTGGAGTCTTTATTTAAATAGCATACGTTCACCATCACCGGATGACAATTACATCTCAGATTCAAATATTTATACAAATTGTTTTGAAACTGAAAACGCTACAATCCTGGGTAACTAATAAAGACATTCCCCTAATATCTCTACTATCCTCGAGATCATCCTTCAGATCCATAAAAATAGACCAGATTGATACAAAATCGAAACTATCCCTGCTTTTGTGCTAAGTGGCAGCGTTGGAGGCTCACATTGACCAGCGTTGACTCGACACTTGTAGAACCTATTTCGTGAAGCTGTTGGATATTTATCCATCCTTGGACATCAAGGATCCTTCTATATCTTTCAGATTGTGCCCAGCTGGCCTGCAAGTACCCAATGCTAGGAGCAATTACGAGAAGTCAGTCAATTCTGTAATTTTAAATAAAATTTTAATTTAAATGCTTTAAAAATTACATAATTCAATTTATTCAAGAGCAACAACAATTTATACCTTTGATCATCGCATTTCAAGGTTTTATGGATGAACATGAGGATTTGTGGATTAAGTACGAAGGATTATGGAGAGAACTGAAGGATTTATAGGGCAAAATAGGCATCAAAATAGTGTCCAACACCAAGATCCCAACATGGGTGAGGACGATGACAACTATCTTGATAACCTATTGGCGGGGCCTTTAGGCCTTGTAATAATCTTCATATAAATTGTATAAGCTAATGAATTATGGTTCGTTGGAGCGGGTCTAACCGCTCCAACCAGACTCCCTATGTATAAATATACCTTTCAAAGATGAATAAGACAGTTGAACGTTCGACTGCATTCTTGTTCTTATTGATGGTTATTGTGTGTGTTATAAACTTTGCTTGAATGTTGTGCTGAAGTTCCTGCATACAACATCTGGCATCGTTGTCGTTCTCTTTTGGCTGGGTGATAGCAACAACAAAGGAGGAGCAGTATGAACCTGAGGAGAAAATAAAGGAACCTGCAAGTATCAAATACTGCTTGTGTGTTGAGTAAGAAAAATTCTGCGAGAAGCTAAATATTGCCCGTGCAGTGATATCCCTGTGGAAAGAAAGTGGAAAAAATGTGGCCGATTGAAGTAAAGTGTACCAGTGGGAAGTCTGTGAAGAAATGATGTTGCTACAAGTTGCCTGCACACGTAAATGTCGATGCTGCTGGAGACATAATACTATTTAAATAACAGAATGAAATGGGTGCTCGCTGGATCATCAATCTCCACCAACCATTGATGGGGGGTGGAAAAATCCAGAGCAAATCGTGAGATGTTGGCAAGAAACTGCAAGAAATATTGATTGTGTGTATATAAATAAGTCTACCAGAAATATTGCCCGTGTGTTCACACAAAAATTTATTCTGCTAAATGAAAGGTTTACGGTCTTAGATGATCACCCGTCATCCAACGCAGCCCACTGATTGAGCACTATATTCACGAGGTTAGTTATTTATTTTGATATGATTTCCTCACCGACTATTTCATGAGGCTGCATGTTTCTTTCTTTGCTAAGGACTCCTCATCGATAGTCATTATTCGATAGTCATTCAACTATGTTGATGATGAGAGTTTGCTCTATAATGAGATTCGTTCGACTTGCATATTCTGTCAGCCTATTCCATTTTCTTGGAGGATAGCAATCATTGTTTGTTATTAATTTTGGTTGAGGGTGGTGCTTAAGCAGTAAAAAGTGAACGGTAAGCTGTCCAGATGACCTAACAATCCAAGCAGTTAAGAATTCATCATCATCTGGCACGTTATGTTAATGGTGAGAAATTATTTGTTAGTTATTCGTCGATTGCATTGTCAGTTTATACCAAGAAGACTGTTCGTCAACTTGTTGCTCGATTGCACTGACTTAAAGATATTCATGCCATGTTTGGCCCAACTTACAGTCGACCTATCTAATATATTCTTGGAGTTTTACAGTCACCATTAACAATCGACTAGTAGATATCACCATGATGACATGACTACTCACCAAACAGTAAGTTGACTGCAACAGTCGACCATCAACTACCACAGTCGACCATCAACTGCCACTGTATGCTCATCTACCCAATAATATTCTTTTCATCTGTCGACATATGCATGCAATTGATGAAAAGCCAGTCGACTTCCCTCTAGAGAGCATGTCGACTATCATCACAAATCCCGTCGATCTAGTATTGTATATGGATCCATTTTTCAGAAGAATCTATCTCTATGTTGCAAAGAATGTAAAAGAAGTCGGTCAAAGTTCAGTCAGTCGAAATTCAGAATTAGTCGAATCTACTCATTCGTTGATATATGGGAAATATAATCAAGGCTTTACAAATTTAAGTTATGCATACATGTAGTCGCTATAAACTTTTGTCCTTATGTCGATTGTATCTTGCTTTTGTACCGTATGAGCAACCTTAAAATATGGTTGAAATTGATATGGTCGGTTGCGTTGATGGCCATTGTAAGTTTGGTCGATGAGTTCCTTCTAAGATGGTCTATATTATATTGCATTCTTTTGTGACAAGTCATACTTGTAGGTCAGAGTAAAAGTATATGTAATTGTGGTCAAAAGTAGTCGACTGTAAGTTGAAGTTTATATTGAGTTAGTCGATCGAGTCATGTATACCCCAGTAAGTGACTCTTCCTTAAAATTTTGAAGTTGAGAAGGTTAAACGTAAGTCTCTCTTGAGGCAGGCGATCCCCTCCAAATTTGTAATTCAGTTGATTTCTAGCCGACTATGTAAGTCATATAAGTCGAGTCAAGTAATTCGAATCACATGTAATCGGTCTCGACCAAGATCATGAGTAGGCAACAAACCATCTTGGAGGCATTTTTGTTCACTCTCACGACATAAGCTATTGACAAAGACCATATTCAAGCAGAAGACATCAAACAAACACACAAAAAAGAGCTTAATGATAAATATGGCGACAAAAGCCCCCCAGTGCTGAAATGCAAAAGCATCTCCTTAGTGCGAGTTCAGAAGTTTGAAGGAAGTTGGTTAGACGGTGTAAAAGGTAGAGCGTGGAAGCCCCCGTAGTTCCCGGACCGATGGAGATGAATGACGGCGGGAAGGTGAAAGGGTGAGGCTCGATTGACCACTACCAGTTTGTTGACGAAGGATAAAGAAAACACAACTCTTGGTTGTTCCTGATTTCTTCGAGACGAAGAAAGGCTTTATTAGTGGGGGAGATGTTGGCGGGGCCTTTAGGCCTTGTAATAATCTTCATATAAATTGTATAAGCTAATGAATTATGGTTCGTTGGAGCGGGTGTAACCACTCCAGCCAGACTCCCTATGTATAAATATACCTTTCAAAGATGAATAAGACAATTGAACGTTCGACTACATTCTTATTCTTATTGATGGTTATTATGTGTGCTATAATCTTTGCTTGAATGTTGTGCTAAATTTCCTGCATACAACATAACCCAAACATGCAAGAACGTATTTGTTGTCATGAATATTAACATTGAACAAATATTAAAATGTTGTCATATATATATATATAGTATCTTGGGAGAAGGTTTTAGTGTGTGTGTGTGTATATATATATATATATATATATATATATATATACTAAAACCTTCTCTCGAGATACTCAGATTACAAATTCATATTTTTCCCTGGAGCAGCGAGCAAAGCACTGGTGGCGGCATACAGGGGTATGTTGATTTGATTCTTTCCATGTTCTCTTTGTATTTAGCATATGGGAAGCTCGTAATAGAGCTATCTTTAAGAACCAATGGATGCCATTTGACATCACTTTCATCCTGGTGATATAGAAAACGCAGGAATTAAAGACGGTTCCCAAACAAATCAAAGGACGAGTGATTTCTGAACTAAAGATAGATAAGAGCCAACCGTGGGCGTTCTTTGATGGCGCAAGCCAAGGGGATCCGCAGATAGGTGGAGTAGGCAGCATCATTTACCTGTCAGAGACTAGAAAAATCTCGATAAAACTTGCTCTAGGACAAGCCACGAATACCAAAGTTGAGCTTTCTGCATTATGCTAAGTTCTCAGAATTGCAAGTGATAGACAGATTCCAAAACTTCATATCTTTGGGGATTCAAAAACAGTGATCGACTGGGTTAACGGGGATTGCATTATCAGAGAGCCACATCTACTTAATCTGCTGAAAGAAATTCAAGCTCTAAAGCCCTCGTTCGAATCAATCTCCTTCTCTCACATATATAGAGAGCAAAATACCGAAGCTGATACCCTTTCCAAGCTGGCTTTAGCAATCCAGCCCAGAATCATAGAAGGAGAGGATATTTCCAATGGTCACGTGTTCAACTTCTCCATTCCTTTATAGACAGTCCGTCTCTCTAGAAACAAAATCCTTTTTGTTGTTTTCAGGTTCAAGGATTCTGGAGATGGGTACAGAATTTTAGACTTTTTCCAAGGAACGTGGAAGGCAGAAGATGTACACATTTTTGCAGATCATTACTGATAAAAGAAGGAAATACAGGTCAATGTATAGAGCATTCAATAGTTTTTGAATTGCACTAATGGATATTTGCTTGCTGAAAGAGCTATGTTTGTAAAAATACTATTTAATGCAAGTCCTTAATGGACAATTGACGATCACTCTTTATTTAGAGTGATAGATATTTTCCATTCAGAAGATATATATATATATATATATATATATATATATATATATATATATATATATATATATATATATATATATATATATATATATATGTATGTATGTACATACATATATATCTACATACATACATATATATATATATATTCACCTTTTTATAGTGGATGTTGGTTCGAATGTTGGTCCAACTCAATTTGTACGTGACCCATGTTGTGTTCCCATGTTAGGCAACAAGAATCAATAGAACTAGAGAAACTACCACCAAACACAAAAGGGATGACGTGCCTCTTGTGAATTTCCTTAAGAAAAAAACCACAGGAAGTGATGTACAATGAACTACTTTGATATTACATTTTGTACTATGAGTTTTGTATAATGAACTTTATTAATATAACATATTTGGTAGTATTATGTAAGTGATCCATCTTATGGAATCTACATGTTTAATTATTCTATGTTAATTTAATTTATTTTGCGCTAAATAGATGGGCTATGGGAAATTGAGAATGATGTGAGGGGGGGAGGGGCCAGATGAGCTTCCACCTTCATATGGTTGGTCTTATTCAGTAGAGAATAAAATATTCTTGGAACCAAGCAAAGCTCAAGCAAGCATGTACTTTGGCATATTTTGTTTTTATTGTATTGATAAGATGTTAATGATTGAATAAACAAAGTATTGGTTAGCTTATTATATATTTTATGTGCCCTTGTGCAGAAGATACATTTTGATGTGCTAAGAGTGTTGTACACCTTATGTGCTGCAATCGACAACTTTATGGATGTTTAGATGATTTAGGTATTGAAATTTTATATTGAATATTTTCTCTAGATGTGGCATCTTTTTAGTTCTTACTTACTTTATTTTTAACTAAATATAAATTCTCACATGAGTTTATGTAATGGATATGATAAAGAGTAGTTAAAGAACGAGAGTACTACTAACTATTCTGTAAGTTTTCATGATACTTCCATTCCTTACAACTATTCATCATTCCTTAGCTAGTTTTGTTTGAGTTATATTATATTTGTTGGGTTTGGAGGTTTTACCTCTCCTTTGCAAGTTTTTTTTTGGTAAAGTTCAAGATTATATTAAACTAAAAAGAGAAATTGTGCATGTCAAGTTTAGATAATCCTTGAGTCCAGATGGCATAAGCAAAGCAAAAGTTCCAAAACTAAAGCCTACAGAGAGACAAGTCTAAAACCAGTAGACCTAACTGAGCAAGAGGAATCATGCCTGGAATGGAAGCTAAAGTATGCGTCCCCCATAGGTCGGGGGTTATGGCCTCAAAATTGAAACTAAGGAGCAACATATCTACCTTAAACAAGTTGTGAAACTAAAACATAAAGGAAATATGACCAGTCTTCATCAAATATAATAACAAAGAATGGACCAACACATGGGTCTTCCAATTTAGCAACACGCGCAACAACTTCCAGACAACATCTGAACACCGACTGAGTGGATTTGGGATGAGACGAGGGGGGGGGAGGGGCTTGCTAAAGCACTTCTAGGTGAGCTCACAAGACAGGGTGTCAAACTTACCATTGATATGCTCATGTGCTATAACTTGATTATGGGCGAGGCAACACATTCCCATTTCCAAACTTTCCAGATGGGCCTCAAACGATGGAGTCCCCATGCCATTATGATATTTACCCTTCACAAATTCATCCGTAGCCATGCTAAAAAGGGATTTCAACATCCAGAGCATACACAGGGTTTTGGTGTTCCAAGTTTCATGGGTTTTGGAGGAACCTGAATCTTCCACCAAACCATCGAAATCCTCCATGAGCTATTAAGCACGAGGATGTTGCTTCTCCTTTCGAAGCCTCTTCTATAGGTGTTTGGTGTAATCCCATGCCTATGGACTGATGGTAGTTTCGAAGAACCCTTTCATGTTCTCCATTTCCTTCAAAACGCGAGCCATGTCAGAGCTTTTGAGTCCATTGGCCATCTTTTGCTTTGTTGGTTTGGTGCGAACCATGCTGTGACTTCCGAATTTGAGAAACCAGGCCCAAGGCCACCATTCGCAAATGAGATGTGGAACAATTAGATTTGCAGAAGAAGTCCCCTTCTAGAGATTGGAAAGGCAATGAAACTCGATGGCGTGGATACTAAAACTGCCCCTGCGATGTCTTCGCCTAAGAAGATGCCTTTCCATTTCTCTGATGGCCCCCTCATCATGAAGATAGTTGTCACTTAACGCCATGAAATCCTACACAAGAAATGATGTAGAGATCTGTATTGTTGCCAAGTCACTGAGCCAAACATGGTACCCTTCCCACACATGGATTATAATGATCCAACTTGTCACATAAATGCCAATTAGCTGGGAGTTGCCGCTTGTCAACCCACCTTTCCCCTCACACCCGACATCACGCCACATGCGATGCTCCCTACACGCGTCAGCATTAAGAAGGCACCCGTCGTGGGGGTACCTCTCCTTTGCAAGTTAATGGTGTATTTCATTAGTTTTTTACAATAGGAAACATGAGCAAAAACTTAGGGACAAGTGTAACTAGACAAGGGGTAATTTCTTGTATAGCATGGTTGCGAGTTTGAAAGGGGTTTAATCTCCCTTTATTTTTACATTCATTTCCTTTCTCTATGATGCAACTTAGTACTCCACTTTGGTATGGGAGGATCAATACTCCATTTTGGTTTGGGGACATATGATCCAATTTGGTCTTGGAGCATCAATGGGATTAGTGCTCCACTTTGTGTTGGGAGTACCATTTGTCCACTTCAAGTATGAGAAATGTAGCATAGCACTCATGTGGAGCACTAATGCAAAAAAAAGAATTTATAAATTACTAGTTTATTAGGCTCCTCCAACAAAACCCTTCTATAACACTTAATTAGTTCAATGAAAGAAATAAAAGCATTTGAGTAACAACATTAAAGCATTAACAAGAAAATATAGTGGGGCGGTGAAAATATTATAATATGATAATATAATTGTATATACCTAGATCCATACCTTTGATTGGTGAGATGGCGGCAATTAAAATTATTCATACCTAGATCCATAGACCAGATTGTAATCCACCTATAGGATAAGGCACGTGTTACATACAAAAGAATACCCTGTAATAATGAGAATAAGTGAATAGGCTATAAAGTAGTAGCTCAATTATGTAAAGGTATACTCCAATGCAAGGTTAGTTAATAGAGTGTAAGTATGGAATAAATGTACTAAATATATATTAGAGTTTCATATTATAAGTTGTGAGATTAATATCAATTTTATTATCAAAAACTTGTTCATGTTCAAATCCTTGCTATGCATATCCCCTTACTAGCAAATTTTTTGGGGTTGTGGTGTCCCCCTAAACGTTGAATGAATTGAATGATTGAAGGACCTTAAAACCCTTAACCTTGACCTTCAAATTTTCAACCTTGCTTTACCCTAAATGCTTAAACCTCACCCCTTATATCTTAATGTATAAAGACTTACACCTAGATCAACCTTTACAAAAAAACTCATAATCCCTAAACAAATAATACCCAAATGTCATGCTTCTTTGAGAGTACCTACCTACACCATGCAATGATGTTATGAAGGACACTTGAGTAAGATAGACACATCAATGGACTATATCATAGCATGCCAATGATGTCTAAATATACTTCAAAGAGATGTAAGTACTCTCAAAGAGCTAAAAATGTAGGTATTGAATATGTAAATAAGCTTGATAATATATAAGGAATTTGATGAATTTGAAAATGACTAATGCAACAAAAAAATAAAAAAAAATTGACCCATTACCATCCATACTCCTTCATGTTTCTAGTATATATATTTTAGGCTCTATTGTCTATCTAGAGAGTGAAAAAAAAGAATGATAAGATGACCATAAAACCATTAACCTTAGTTAACTTTGAACCATCAGCCTTTGATATCTAGAGGCTTACACATGTCTAGACCGTACTACAAAACTTAACCTAAATGAAGAATGTTGAAATGTGTATAGATTTCTATGTACCCACTTTAGGATTTTTTTGAGAAGACCTACTTGCATCATCCAGACATGTTATGAATCAACTCAAAACAAGGAAAATGCATTGATGTACCACAAAGCGATATCTTAAGGATGCCTAAGTATACTCCATTGTGAGGCCTAATGAAATTATAATAGAATATGTGGGTATAGAATATGTAATTATGATTAATAATAAAGAAGGGAATGTGATGAAAGTGTATTGGATAATTGAAAATGTATTCATGTATAATTCCTTACCATGAATATTCCTTAATGTATCTAATACACTTTTGTGAGTTATGATGTCCACAAAGACAGAAGGATGTTACTCTAATAATCATATGGTGGTCATATTTAGGACTTAGATGTATAGTTTATATACTTTGTACTTGTGTTGTGTTGTGTACAAAATCGTGTTAAAATCATAAATATGATGACCTATACTAAGTTATGATGACCTAGAATAATACTTGATAGTCTTAGACACATGTATGAAGAAAAAATTGATATTTGGCGTGCTTGAGTCCTCTAGCACAACAATTACTAGGATTAGGCACAATTCACGAGAAAGAGATGAAAGCAGGAATGCTTTAAAGAGTAGAAGAGGTGACACACTATAATAAAAGTGCACCATTGTATAAAGAAAACAAAGGGCAATTTCAAGTAGATACATAAGTCGTACTTATTGCATATTATTCATATGATCGAAGCCATAAAGGAGACATGCTAAAATCTATGAGTCTATTGGGAATAAGCATGCTACTAAAAAAAGTTGATCTTGGACTCATGATGGTTAGAGTTGAGATAATAATTAGTACAGATCCATTTTAAGCCCAAAACTATTAAACATGGAGAGATATCAAAAATAAATTGTCATGAAAAACTCTAAGGTGCTTTAAAGATCTACGATTAAGATGGAACATTGTTAGTTTATTATTATTGTTGAGCACTCAAAACTCAACGAGATAATTGTCCTCAAATTAGGAGCCAAAGGCTTTCTTATAGTCATCTTCTTATGTGCAAGGGACATAAAGGAAATATTTAAATCTATTGTTAGCTTTTGGGTTGCCTTGAAAGTGTTTCAAACATGATTGGGGTGTGCTTCATGTGATGTGGGGTGCATGGTGAAACAAAGATGATCAACGGAATGCAAGACTTGACTAAGAACAAATCCCATATAGATGTAGAAAATGACATGAGCATGGTCATCTATAACAATGCAAAATCAGTTAAAATCAAATAGAAATTCCATTATCCCTAGGAATGCACTCATTTACATTAGAGGAAAAAAAATATTTGTCAAAATAAAAGGGGGTGGAGCATATTTCATAAAAGAACATAAAGGGAATAATTGAGATCCCCTCACATCACTTTTCCCGATTGAAATGAATCAACGCAAGAAATAAAAGTCACATCTACCAATGCCTAATATCCCCTTGATTGTTCACTGGACACCCCTATGGTCTTTCTATAGTTTTGAGCTGTCGATGTATTCTATTTCTTCAAATTCCAAGTCATCAACGTTTTACTTAATTCTACTTATTACTTGCTCCTTACAATATTATGGTGGTCAAATATTGGCTTCGGTTGGACACCCTTCGTAAACATCATGATTGGGTTTATTGTTGATAGGTTGTGATACTAAATCTCGTAATTTTTATTGTGGGTTCTGTACCCATCATTTAGAAGCCCAGTGTCTTACATAATCTAGATTTTGCACAAAGGTACTTGGGTTTATTGTTGGCAAGTTGTGATATTAAATCCCATAATTGTTATTATGGGTTCTACACCCGCCCTTTGGAAGCCTAGTGTTTAACATGATCCTAATTTTACACAAAGGTACAAGTACTTTTGTGCAAAATCTACACTAGTACCTTTGTGCAAACGCTGGATCATGTTAGACACTAGGCTTCTAAAGGATCGGTGCAGAACCCACAATAACAATTATGCGATTTAGTGCCACAACCTGTGAACAATAAACCCAATCATGATGTTTACAAAGAACAATCAACATAAGTTAATATTTAATCATAGGATGTACATTGCAATACCAACGTTCTCTACCTTCTAATTAACGAATGAAATGACAAGCTTGCAATGGTTTTGTTGATGGGGTAATGTTGGAGCATTGATGGAAGCCTGACACACATCCGACAATCTTGTAATGTTTTCAATGATGGGGAAACCATAGGTAGACATCAAACTTCTAAAACCTAGTTGACGAGCTTGCAATTTTTTCAACAATAGAGGGATGTTAGAGGGATGTGGTTTCGACAATGGGGTAACGATTGATAGACATCGAACTTCTAACATACAACCGATGAGCTTGCAAATTTTCCAATGATGGAGGGATGCTAGAGAGCCATCAAAATTTTGACACATGACTGATGATCTTACAATGGTTTTGATGTTAGCATGACGTTGGAGGTACATCAAAAGATCGACGATTTGTAAAAACAATATTCCTAACAAACCTACCACATAGTCAATAGATGATGTCATAAGTATGACCAAGTAATGATGAGTATATCTTATGATGAAATTTCGACACAATATTTCCAACGTTCCAAAGTAAGTGTGCTTCAATGTTCTTATGTCAAAGGTGTTGTCGGTATAACATCATAAATTGGGTCCTTTTGTACCAGTGACAGGCCAACTTGAAAGAGGCATAACTTCCACATACGAACTCTAATTGAGATGATTTGTGCACCATTAGAAAGATCCCAATGTGTATAACAACATTGAGAGGATGGGAGCTCAACTCATGAAGTTTTGTCTCTAAAAATGATCATTTAAGGCGTTAAATAGACTCCACAAGGTTTTGGACCACAAATCACCAAAGTAGAACCTTCCCTTGAGATATGCAATGCACACCAATACCTTTGATATTTCCACCTAGAAAGTAGTACCAGGATAGATGACAAATTATATAATGATCCATTCTACATCATACCTCCCCATGGTATGAATCATTGGCTGGGTTTGAGAGTAGATAGGTTGGGTTGAGAGAGAAATAATCTAGAGACTCATTCCTTTTCCCTTGTGGACTTATAGGCCAACATGAGGGTAGTATTGATAGTGAATACCTATGGTTGGATGGAATATTAGAAGGACCAAGTTGTTGAACCACTACCCAAGATTGTATACCTCTATGGTGGGCACTAACCATGGCCATGGTTAACATGGTGCATGGTACCATAGAGTTTAATTGTAGGGACTCTGTATTATAGGGTTGAGCTTGAATGGATCTCATTGGAAAGATTGGTAGTGAGGTAACCAAGGCTTGAATCAACACATTATAAGTTTTATTGAATTTTTCACACTTAGGACAAGGTGCACCCCATAAGGGGAGGGCCTTATCAACCCACAAGGATTTGGACCATTGATCTAGATCAATAGGGGAGTTAAACCTCAAGAAAATATGCATGAGGGAATATCTTGGTGGAGGCCACAAGACAATGGCATGTAGTGCCCTCTTATTAGTGTTGTCAATAAACTTGCTTGGATGAGGAAAGGGGTCTTCAAGACTCATCGAGATCTTGATCATTTTTTGCATCTAAGATCAATAGTGGAGGAGGGACTCAACTTGGCGTAGAAAGGTATTTAATCCAATGGAAAGGTATCTCACAATGGATCTACACATAAAGTTCGGCCATTGATATAGCAAGATCAATAGTGGAGAATAGACCTGGGGTTATGGACTTAGTCCCTTGGAGGATTGTTAGGGGAGATACATGCCATCATTTGATTGGTGTAGTTTATAAAGTAGTGTGCCCAAGGAGCGAGGCCCTTTGGACCTACTACAATCTTAATCATTTGTTATTAATGATCGACAATGTAAGAACATTCCAAGGAAAATTTGTAGGGTTAATAGCCTTAATTGGTTGTGGATGAAAGTGGAAGCATGCCATATCCTTACTGGCGTGGGTTATGAAATTGTGCACTAGTATGAAGGGGCCCTTTGGACCCACAATAATCTCGATTCCCGATCATATTTTAGATCGTTGATGGATAGAATCCCAAGCAAATCCATATGGGAATTATTGTTATATGATGGAGAGGTCCATTAGACCCAACATTAATCTAGACCATTGGATTGTTGAGATAAATGGTGGATACATCCTTTCAACATAACGATTGAGTTTGTTGTGGTTGGTGGAGGAACACATGGCGATTTCTCATTGTGCATGTTTTAAAGTTAAGCAATGATATAGTGGGGGTCTTACAACCCACAAAGATTTAGGCCATCGATAGGATTTGTGATCAATGGTTAGGGTTTAACCCACTGAGAAATATATGATCAATGCTTAGTGCCTTTTGTTGTCGACATTGAATGGGACACTTGGCACTTAATGAATGGTGCAACTTGCAAACCCACACCAAAGGATAGGAGTCCCTTTGGACCTAGGGTGATCACTACAATTGATTGATTATGTGATCAACCACAAGGAATCCACCCATTGTAGAGAGGCTTGAAGATTAGCCCATAGGAGCAAGTCCCTTCCATTCGATTAAAGGTTGCAATGTGGTAGGTCTCTTGAGGCCAATGAGTCTTAAAGCTAAATAGAAGAAACAAAGTAAAGGAACATAACATGTTGGGTACTCTTGCATAACCGTTCAAAGGCTTGAGAAAAGAGGAATTTCCACATTTGGATAACCTTATGGTCAGTTATGCATTCTAGTACATGACATAAGGACAACAAACCATTACCTAATAAATCAACACTTTTTTTTGTCACCATGAATTACATAAATAAATGGATGGGTTTTAGATAACTAGTTTGTCATCTTCATATATATATATATTGAAAGTGTTTTGTTTAAGCTTAAGAGGAGCATTATAATTGGTTGAAAAGGTTAAGTAGCACAAACAACTTAGATACACGGGAAAAATGACTCCAAAGGGACAAATCATTGAACACTTCCATTGGTTAATACTAATATGACAAGGGAGCATCACTTGATGTAATGATTGCTAAATGGACTATTCAAATTTATGAGAAATTGGTCATCAATAAATGATGCTCATGGGTTATTGGTAATAGATGAATGACTTTGAATACATAGTTAATCTTTAAAATAACATCTCATAATGTTGGACTATGTAAGCCCCCCTTTCATTAAAAGGGTTACTCTTTTGTCAAAATCACCAAAAAGTTGTACCTAGTCCCCCCTACTTTTTGAACCTTTACAGGTGGTGTGACATGGCATCATCTTGACCACTAAACCACAACCACAAAGGCAACACAAATAAAGAGAGATATACATGTATGTACTTCTTTTTCGTAAGTGAAATAACATGATAAACATGAATAATATACAAGCAATTCCACCCTTTTAGGGTGCCATATTATATATTTTGACCCCATATTGCACAATATAAATCATGGGTTTGGTATACAATTTTGACCTTTCATTTATATCTAACTAACTAACTATAAAGTTTATGTGATATAGGCCACATGTTAGCTTAACTACTTTGGAATGTCCAAAGAATGACATCTAGCTTTTAAATATCTTCATTAGTGTCATGACTCTTTGTTACCTTCCCCCTTCTATCAATCCAACCAACAAACTTATTGGGGTTGGAGGAGATTTTAACACCATTAATTACTTTGCATCATTAACACATGTAAAAAAAAAATTGATTCACATTCTTCATGCCTCCTCTTCCCCTTCCTAAAGGTTTCACAAGGGAGGAAAGTAGTCTATGATAACTCTTGAATAATAATATTTTCCATGTCTATATCACCCTTCTAAAAGGGTTTCATTGTCTCTAATGGGGTTTCATTGCTCTCTAATGATGATACCCATTATGCCCATTATGGAACTCAATATATATATATATATATAAAATTGTGTATAACATTTTGGTTATTTTTAACCCTGGGAAAATGAACATCTTTGCTTCTAATTTCAAAGGATCTTCCCTGAAAAATAACGTTCAGGCTGGTCACATTGCATTCTCTTGAAAAAAACACTCTTATTATTTTGACACAGCCATTATATTAAGTTTTTTTTGCACCGAGTGAAATGAGGTGCTCTACAACCCAATATGAAGGAGATGTCGTAACATGTATGTAGCATTACATGTAGCGTTACATCTAATAAAACGTAAAAAGTAATTTTTTAATATAAGAACATAAATTCTTTTATGAGCGGTGTGCAATGGACAAAAGATAAAAGCAAAACCCCAAATCCCGCTGATTTGAAGAAAATCTAACTCTTTCTGCCATAAAAGGTAAGAAAACGAAGACAAAAGCAAGTGTCGTAGTCAAAAGAAACAGACGGCCCGCAATTTTGGACAGACCAAACCCTTATCAAATGAAGGCAAATGGGCTTCATCCAACAGCGGCTACGGCTATTGCCTCCACTTGACGACTATAAATAATACAAGTATTGGCCACGCCCGTTAAATCGCTAGTGACAGGTGAAGAACGGTGAAGAACAGCGAAAGACTAAAGGTCAGAACAGCGAGAGACTAAAATTGCTAGTGACAGGTGAAAAACAGCGAGAGACCAAGTATTGAATCCCGATGAAGGCCATTTACTTGTATTTGTTCATTACAGCGGTAGGACTCGTCCTCATCTGCAAGGGCCCTCGCGGATTCTCTGATCACAGCTTACACCGCCGAGTAGGGCCTGGTAGGCGCATCAAACTCCGATCCTCTTTTTCAACCTCCCACAACAACAACAGCAAGCACGAGCCCGTCGCATTTGATCCCTTGATCGCCGAAATCGAACGCCGCAGGGACGACCGAGAGTGGGAAAGGCATTATCTTGACGAACAGCAATGGGAGCATAAGCCGGCCCCCGCGGCCGAGTCTCAGCCGGAATGGGAGGAGTACATGAACGCAGAGGATTATGTCAATGACGAGGATCGCTTCAATGTCTCCTACAGGTTAATTACCTTGTTCCCCAAAGTGGATGTCAACCCTGCTGACGGGTTTCTGAGTCTCGAGGAGCTTAAAGATTGGCATCTCGAGCAAGCGCTTAGGGAGGTTATGCACCGAACCGATCGAGAGATGGAAAAGTATGATAAAAATAAGGATGGTCTCGTTTCTCCCCAAGAGTATCACCCTCCATCTTGGGTTCAGGATTCAGGTTTGCATTCTTTTATTATTCACCAATGCAGTATTGTTAACCATTAAATACTCTTTATGTCTAATAAAAGCCAACCCACAGACCAGTCACGTAAGTACCGTGCTTCTCTTTTAAATTGGATCTCAGGAAATCATAAGAAATGATACAGATCCAAGAAAATATACCCCCGTTTTATTCTTTTTCCGTCCATTGCTAAAAACAACTCTAGTAGCTAATAAGAAGAATTGGAGCCATTTCAACAAAATAGTTGGGTGATTGGAACTCACCTACAAACCTCCCCAGGAGGAACAGTACAATTTCGTCTTTGCCCAGCTTAAATCATCAGTAATCACTTAGTAGCAAAAAATGAGAAAGATATCTATGTGCTAAAAGTGACGCCAACTTACTGCATAGAAAAAATTAGGTTCAAGGCCCAACGGACTGCAAAATTTCAACGAGTGCTATACAATGGCATTACCTCTCACAAAAAGGTTAACTATTGTGCAGAACAAGAGATTGCCAACTGCACACCTAACCAGATTGATGAAGGAAGGATTAACCCAACTAGATTCACCTTCACCACCTGTAACATCCTAACCAGAGATACCGACACCGCTCTCCAACACGTGAGATTAAAGCTTGTCACTCTTGGGATGACGTCTAGGAGGTCCATTACATTACAATGCTCGTTTCTACCTCTTCCATGGGATTGGACAACTAGCTCCTTTAGGATTATAGTCACAATGCACGAGGTTGATGATGAAGTGGTCCACAAGGCACTACGAGGGGTTCATCTCCAGCTAGATATTTTATAGTGAGATTCTAATTTGTATGGAGCTAGCAGGGTAATACTCTCATCAAATCATCCTCCGTAACACTCTCATCAAATCATCCTCGGGGTAATACTCTGTGATGCACTTGTTATCCATTTCTCAAGTATCGGGTGCCAAATCTGAATTTTCTTACAAGGACTCTTCATTTGTCTTATATTACAGCAAAGGAAATAATCAAACAACGAAGATGCTCTCGCTCTTTATAAT
The DNA here is from genome assembly GCA_027924585.1 of Larix kaempferi. Lineage (NCBI taxonomy): Eukaryota > Viridiplantae > Streptophyta > Pinopsida > Pinales > Pinaceae > Larix > Larix kaempferi. The sequence continues at coordinate 5,245,446 of BSBM01000502.1, forward strand.
AGCAGATTGGATGAGAACCCACAATTTCTACATGCAACTATGAATTTAACATGCAGGGATTGAGAAAACAATAAACAACATCCGTAAACTATCATATGCAATTGCATAAGATGAACCCATAAATTCAATAACAGCAATCATCAAATTCACACCATAACACAATAGTATCTTAAAAAGCATCAATAGGACAATTGCTTGTGGAAAATTTCACCCCCTAGCCATAGGCTTTTCCTCAAGCAAAGGCACTCTTGATCTTGGGTCCATAGTGCGACAAGGGAAATCTCTCAAACCCACTCTACTGGTGGATGTATATGCATGTAGCACAATCTCATGTAATCAATAACCAAAGTGTGTACTAGCAAATCTAATATCCTTACTGGCCCCCAGTAAGTTCACTCAAATGAGTCAATGACAATCGAGCCAAAATAACTCTGTTGACCCCCAACCAGATTAGAGTAGAGTAATCCCGGCTTAGTCTATCCACAGTATTGGGCATTACCAACCAGCCCTAACTGGATCAGAGTAATGAGTCCTCCCTGCTAGCTGCAACTACAATAGAGATGTGAATGGTATAACTGACAACCTGCAAAACCAAGGCTGAAATATGCAAAAAGCTCACTCTCCAAGAATGCTAACAGTGAAGTGCGAGAACTCCTAGTACAAAAAGAAAAAGAATGAGATGGCAAACACTTTCCCCATTTGGAATGGTTTATTTATAAGGAGGTTTTCCTAGCCACTTATCACACATAGGTCCTCCCCCATGTTCCTCCTCAGAAAGTAATTTTGCTTATATTTTGGTCTCTTATGAGATAATTTTGAATAATGGGGCCCTTACTGATGAGCTCCTATTTGTTTAATTACATCACAACATAACATAAATATTTCTACATACCAGAGGACCCCCAAATGGGGTATTATTATTTTGCCAATAGTTGTAACTTGTGATGAGCGAGGTATTATTCTTGAATGTTGCATGCTGTATCTTCTTCTTGTTGAATTAATCTTCACTGGAAGACTGGCATGAGTAAGGTGATTGTATTGTCTATGTAGGGTTTCTATCAATAATGCAATAATCTCAAACCTTATGTCAGGTATAGAAGGATTTCTGTTGGCTTATAATAGATTCTCATTTACCTGTTGTATGTAATATTATTGGCAGGAAACATCAGTGCTTATGGTATTGAGAATGGATGGTGGATGGAGGAGCATTTCAATGCTTCTGATGAGGATGGGGATGGCCTTTTAAATCGAACAGAGTTTAACAAGTGCGTAAAGTGACTCAGTTTTGGAAGTCATCACTGTATACTTATCTGTCCCGTATACAATATAAATGCCATCAACTGCTGTGATCTCCTAAAAGTCTACTTGTTACATCTATTGATGTCATAAATATTTAATACTCAGTTTTAACCTGGACATTTTGTATCCTGATTTCGTGGTTTCTGTTTGCAGCTTCTTACATCCAGCAGATAGTAACAACCCAAAGTTGATAGAATGGTTATGCAAAGAGGAAGTGAGGTATGCTTTCACTGTATAACATTACAACATTACTTATCATTAGAGTTCTCTATTTGCTTTCATGGTGCAGCATGCTATTCCTATTGATTATTTTCATACAACAACAATAAAGGAGAATCCATGATTTATACATGAGATGCTTTTTTATGTCTTAGTATCATATTATCCTTAGCTTATCTGTTCATTTTCAATACAACTTCCATGCAAGAGTACATATCAGTAAGCATAATAAATGTTGCAAGAGTTTTTCTTCTGTAAGCAACAGTTTGGGAACTCTCATTTGGATTTGATGCTTTATCGTTTCAATATTCGAGAGATGCAATCTGTAGAGTTTTCTCGCTATGTCTAATCATTATCTTTTAGATCTTATCAATGCCTTAGCTCTATGCTCTCTCAAGATGCTCCTTCAATTTTTCTCTCTATCTGAGAAAATGTCAGGTCCTTGAGGGAGGGGCATGATATACAGTTGCTTCAAGGATAAAACTAAAAACTCTAATTTAACTATAGGGCAAATTGAGGGTAGAACCAGGAAGCAGACAACCATGTCATGTCAACTACTGACAAATCCACAGCGGAATTATCTTCAAATGAGTTTTCAGCTAGATGAAAGGGATGAGCTTTCAGCTATGATTCAAAGAAAAGGTACACTTGCTAATGTTTCTTACAAGAGTCAAAGAACCATGACACCAGATGGGCAAATCCTGCCAAAAATGATGCTAGGGGAAGGCTAATCAATATAGAAAACTAGGATGAGTAAATGTTAAAAATTAAAGTAGTGTTCTTCTGTGATTTAATATATCTGGGTTCTTCTAGCTATTGGAATGACAAAGAGATCGTGGATCCATGGTGAATACTTCAACAAACCCTAATCGAGTGTAAACCCTTGAACATAAAGAGAAGTGAATCCATGAACAAGAGAACAAGAGATATGGTGCCCTTAGGCAAACGAATCAATCATTAACGAATGAATATGATATTACAAATGACTACGAGGTTTGTATTTATACACAATTGCTGAGGTGGGGTGCTTCCCCCCATGAGGGGATCATGGGCCCACATAAATGCCTAAGCCAACCTTAGCCACTTAGAATAATATAAACTAATTTTGACCAGGTCAGCTATTAAATCATAACCTAGTAATACAATATGAAGGTGCTTAGCCATAATGCCAAGTAACAAGTGAAGATTACCATCATTTCAACACCCCCCTCAACCTGATCAGAGGACAATGGAGAGATGATGAAGTACAAAGAAGTGGGTATACGGTATACCCAACTCAATAAAGGGGCAACCATAGCTGTAATAAGAGATTGGGTTTGTGATGACCCAACTCAATACAAAAGTGCAAGGATTTGTGAATACCCAACTATCTTTAGCATAGAACTGCTCAATTCCTAAAGAAATGCCACCCCTGAACTGTTCATCATCGGGGGGAATATGATCTTGATCTGTCCATCTGATAAAGGAGTGCTGTGAAGAGGCATAGATACAAGAGAGAGAAGGTATAAAAGTCAGTGGGCATACCCAACTCAATAAAGTGTCAGTCGTAGTTGGATAAAGAGAGAGTGGTTTGTGATGACCCAAGTCAATACAAAGGTAGACCCAATAATTTGCTGGAAGAATGCTGCCACCAAACTGCACATCATCTGGTAGACTGTGATACTGAACTGCACATCATCTGGTAGACTGTGATACTGAACTGCACATCTGATACATAAGTGCTTGAAGAAACATCCAATATTGGGATCAAACTGAGTTGCTCATCCCTGAGAGCTCTGTGACCATTGAATTGCTTGTCCTCTGAAAGAATGCTGCCACTGAATCGCTCATCTGTTGGAAAATATTGTTACTGACCTGCTCATCCAGTGGAGGGGTTTGGAAGACACACCCTAACCAAACTACACATCTACTAGAAGAATAGTGCCACTGATTTGTCTATCTTAAGAGGCGTCGGAAGAAACATCATGTAGGAGAGAAGAGATGAGAGCACCCAACTCTAATAAGATCTGCCATAGTTGAAATGAGAGGAGGAAGACCCAACTTTATATATTTGAAAGAGCTCAAACACAACTGAAAATGCTCAAAAACAACTGAAAATGCTCAAAAACATGGGAGTAGGTATGTGAATACACAACAAATATACTCCTGAAAGAGCACAACTAAGAAGAAAGCTTGAATATGACTTGAAAGTTAGAACACAATTGAGAGAGCTCAAACACATCAGGGAAGTGGGTGTGTAAATACCCAACGTAGATGTACTTGAGAGAGAGAGAAACTCAAAAGGAAGCTCAAATACAATACGAGAGTGGGTTTATAAATACCTAGCTCTACACAAAGGGTACATGTGGCCAAAATATAGAATATAGGCACTGAAATACAAGTGAGAGTTGGTGTGTGGATAACCAAATCAAACAAATGGCTGACCATGGCCAAAAAGAAGTTAGAGGGCTAATGAATACCCATCTCAACATAGGGTTGGCCCGATGCACAACATTCTCCTTGAAGATGGACATGAGGCCAATAAGAGAAAGCATTAGATCACACCTTCACCCCTTCATGCTAAATGCGGGCCATCTGAAAATATAACCCCCGCAAAACACCATAGTACCAATACCGACATGGTTCCATAGCCTGGTAAAGGTGGCTTCTAGTTGAAGTTTGAAAGAAAGAGCCATTGAAGTATGTTGGTCAATGGGAGGAGCACCAAGGAGCACACTCCGTGGATGAGATTGAAACTGCCATTGAAATTATGTCCATGAGAAACCAAGATTAGAGTGGGGAAAGGCAAGATCCATGTGGAAGACTAAATGATCCTGCATATAGTATGTCCAATAATGACAAATAACGTAGTGTGGAAGACAACAATCCACACAATCAAGCTAATTGTTGAAAGAATTTGAAAAACTTCCGTGTAGTCATCAATAAAATAGAGTGGGACAGATCCTACAGACCCATGAGTGGAAGTTGCATCCAAGGAGCTAAGCGGGAATCATCACTAGAAACCAAGGAATAGGCTTCACATCACCAATCACAACATCCAATAAGAAGGTAGCAACCCCTATAATACAAAGGATATCTATAAATAAGGTGGAGTCAATACTAATAATATCATTTTCTGAATCCTACACAGTGGATCTGCAAAGTACACCGGCGTATGTGTGTCAAAGAGCCAGTGCATCAGGTCCAATAAAAGGAAGTCTCTTGAAGACATCAAGAAAACTGGTTGAAGGGGCCAAGAGCAGTTTGTAACCCTATCGGTGTTGGTTTTTTGTCACCAACCCATGCCAAAAGGCACTTACTCAAGGCCCAAGGGTTGTGTTGCTTGAATACCAGACCAAATGATAGAAGTAAAAGAAAAAGGAAACAACAACATCCTATGGTATTCTATGCTATGCAAAAATGATAAAACTTGAGCTGAAAACAATAACAGACACGATATAAAATAAAGGATGATCTCTTTTATATTAATAATGAAAAGAAAAGAATAAGAGTACAACACCTTGGTATCCATAACAGAACCCAAGGGAGGGTTATTCTTCTCTAGTGCTCTACTCCAATCTGTTGATGGTGTAGTATGGTCTCCAATGTTAGAAAGAAAAGGACTATGTGTGAGATCTCTCTCTCTGTGTAGGCAATCCAACAGCATAACCTTACTTGTGATGACTGATGAGTGAATGACCATGAGGGCTTTACTTATAGGAAAGGATGTGTACATCTCATAGAACTAGCTTCAATGTGAATAATCGCTTTTCATTGATGAAGTAGTGGGATAGTGATAGGTGTTGGAGACAAGATCAAAGGCTATTTTTAGTAATAATGGATTGATGATGTCCACTTTGAGCTACTATACCTTCTTCGAATGCGAACAATATTGATGATTAGATAAATTCTGTTTTTGGGGCCACTTCGTGGTTTTCGAAGAATTTAGTGCAACAATTGTGTGTGGTTTTTTAAGGGAATTCCATGCAATGACTTTTTTATGGTCAAATTTTAGGTTTGGCTCACTTTTTCCTCACAATGCTGAGGTCATATGATGATGGAAATGGGCCAATGTTGTTGAAAGTGATGTACATAGATGATGATGCGTATGAGAAAGAGAGTGAGCAAAATTAGGCCATTAACACCTATAATACAAGTTGATTTAGAAACCCTAGTTTTGTAGCCCTTTGGGTAAATGCCACTAGTCAATAGTGTCATAGATCCATTGTACAACCTAAAAAATTTGTCAGCAAGGAATTTTATGGATCAAATGTGAGAAGTGCCCCTCCCCCCACAACGAAGCCCTAAAGAAGAATTCCTACAAACCCTAGATCCACAACACTTTAGGGCAATGCCTATAGCCAATAGCCTCCTGGATCTCATGTAAAACAATAATTCTGAACTCTTGATTCCACAATGATAATGCCACCAGCAAAAGCCTCAGAAAAAAACCTTGAAAAATAGTAGAAAAACACACAGTACCAACACTGTTCCAAAAAACAACAGTGAATTTTGGCGGAAACAAAGAGATAGGGTGCACTGCCTTAGAAGACCATTGATCTGCAAAAGGAATCTTCAAATTGGTTGGAAAAACCAAAAAGAGGAGTGCGTTGGTGGTGGAGAGGGTAAAAAACTCTAAAAAAACGCTGCTGTCCTAAAACAGGGTTGAAAAACCCTAGTTTCAGACCTGAAATAGCCCTAAAAAGGAGAAACAAGGAGTGAGCTCTTGTAAAAAGGTCACAAATCTGCAAAATATGCCCTTAAATGCGCTAAAATGGCTGAACAATGTCAAACCATAGTTGGTGAATGAGAGGGTAGAAAGACCTAGAAATCTGCTGCCATCCCAAAAAGATTGCTGAAAAACCGTAGTTTTAGCCCTAAAACAACCCTAAAATAGTGTTAGATAGAGAAGAGTCTGCTTGATCTTTGGAAAGCATGCGAGAGCTCCATCATTTTCAACCTTTCATCTGCAAAACTGACCATCTTGACAGGCAAACATGAGAAACACATGGAATCATATAAATACTATCAATGAAAATATCAGCCGCATATATGAGAAAAGGAAACTAACAATCCTAATGCTCATGCTACAGAGCTTATTCATCCTACACTATCCTACTACATGAGATGGAACAATTACTAGGTGAAATCATAATGCCAATGTAACCAGATGCTCATTTTATCAATGCCACAGAATCTTACCTTGCGTTTGGTTACTTGCCAAAACGAGGACATTGTTCATCATCAAGTAAATATGAGTAGAAAAATGAATGACAGGGCGAGTGGAAGAAATTATGAAATCATGAGCATATGCAAGAGTACCAAAACCATGGTAAGAATAGTATGTATGTACGTAGGCTTGCTCTATCCAATATTGAACAGGGCTAATGTGACCATCTAATTTGGAATCAACATAGGGCAGTCTGTCTTCCAAGCATTTGACTTCATCCAAGATATTACCAAGCAACAAATGATCAAGAGGTTCCAAAAAGTTGCAATCAAAATTCTCATTCTCTTTGCTGTTGTTGTCTTCATTGTTGATTTTTGTACCTAGGAAAGTGTTCCCTTAGTGACTTTTTGCTTAAGTCACTAAAAGGGGGAAAAGTGAGATGACCCCAAGCATTGATTGCTTCAGATGAGCTTTTAATTCACTTTGGAGATTAAAATGACTTTTTGATAAATTTAAGTGGTGGTTGCGAGATAATATTTTTATGGAGAGAAAAAAGTACATTTATTCTCATCCATTGATCTTAGATCACCAAATCCAATGTGGGCCCTTGGATTTGGTGACCTTTCAGCTGCCCCCATAAACTAAACAAAAAGGCAAGGAGGCATTCATTTCTCATTCCATGAGCATTGGGAAGAGAGCAAGTCGACCTCATTGAGAAGAAGAGGACGAGTTCAGGAGAGAGGGAACCAGCACGCATTCCAACAAGCTGAGACAGGCACGGATTTATGAGAACCTGGGGATGAATTCCAAGGTGAATTGAGTAGCTGACAGAGAGAGTTTGGAATGCTTTTCCATGACTGTACAACAGCATTAAACAGGCACAGAGTTCGAGAATGGAACTCTGTCACGTTTTTCCAGGCTGGCACAATTTTCTAGACAGCTGTACAGCAGCATTAAATGCAGACCTTACACCTACAGGTTGCATGCACTTTGAGGCTAAGTTGAGCACTGAAATTGAGGGAGTAATCTGCTGTAACAGTGGGCACAATTTTTGAGGAAGCTGACTGAGAGAAAAGACAATCCATATAGTGCTGCTGAGGGCACAAATTACGAGTAACGAGACTATGTTCACAGAAAATGAGGCAGCTTTCTGCACAATTTTCAAGATAAATTTCAGTCATCTGTGGTAGAGATAAGTTGTCCTTACTGTGAGAATTTTACTGCTGTACTTTCACTTTGAAGAAGAACTCATAATAAAATCTCTCTCTCAACAGGTTTTCCACCTTGGGGTTTTTTCTTGGGCTATTGGCCAAAAATTTCCTGAGTCTGTTAATTTTCATGGTGTGAATGTTGTTTTATTTCTGCTCATTAAATTTGTAAACTTTTCCTATTTCTAGTTCTGTTGGTTTATGAGAAACAATTCATTTGCATTTTTATGATGACTGGGTTGGGATTTAAACCATGAGCAGCTAGACTTGAAACCTTGTTGGGAAAAATACAGTGAATTTTTACATGGTATCAGAGCTTGGTCAAAGAGAAGAGGAGCAGAATTATTGAGGGAGACCTATTTTTTGTTCACCAAACAAATTTGTTGGTTTTTCATTTTCAGTGAGATGGCCACTGGTTTGAGGATAGAGGATAAGTTGGATGGGGCAGCCAACTTCACTCCTTGGAAAGCAAGGATAGTGTTGATTTTGCAGGAGAATGAGTTGTGAGATATAGTGAATAGCGCGCAAACTAATCCGGTGCAGGTACCCGCTTCTACAGATGCAGCAGCGTTGGTAGCCTTTAACAAGAAAGATATCAAGGCTAAGAGGATAATACTTGATGCGGTGAAGGACCATTTAATTCCTCATTATCTGGTAAGGATCATGCCTATGAGATGTGGGATGCCTTAACCAAGTTGTACCAAAGTTCCAACGAAAATCGGAGAATGGTACCGGGAGAGAAGTTGAAAAACACAAGGATGGCCAAATCTGAAAATGTGACTTCCTATCTCACTAGGATTACACAGGTAAGAGATGAGCTTGGAGCTGTTGGAGAGAAGGTTGAGGGCAGTGAGCTAGTGTGGACAGCCTTGAATGGCGTGACCAAGCCATTGGTTGTATTTGTGGAGGCCATTGTTGCTAGAGAGAACATGCCTTCTTGGGATCAGCTTTGGGATGACTTTGTTCAGGAGGAGACCCAGGGAGGATATGTGTAGGGTAGCTCATCGCATAGTAGGGATGATGAAGAGAATGCTGCTTTGTCAGCAAAGGGGAAGAAGAAGTCTAAGAAGGGTCCCAAGCAGGGTGGGACTAAGCAGCAGGGTGTGAATGTTGTTTTATTTCTGCCCATTAAATTTGTATACTTTTCCTAAGTGTTTCTAGTTCTGTTGGTTTATGAGAAACAATTCATTTGCATTTTTATGATGACTGGGTTGGGAATTAAACCATGAGCGGCTAGACTTGAAACCGGGTTGGGAAAAGCACAATGAATTTTTACATGGTATCAAAGCTTGGTCAAAGAGAAGAGGAGCAGAATTATTGACAGTGATTTTTCAGACTTGAGGGAGACCTATTTTTTGTTCACCAAGCAGATTTGTTGGGCTTTCATTTTCAGTGAGATGGCCACTGGTTTGAGGATAGAGGATAGGTTGGATGGGGTAGCCAACTTCACTCCTTGGAAAGCAAGTATAGTGTTGCGTTTGCAGGAGAATGAGTTGTGAGATATAGTGAACAACACGCAAACTAATCTGGTGTCGGTACTCGCTTCTACAGATGCATCAATGTTAGTAGCCTTTAACAAGAAAGATATCAAGGCTAAGAGGATAATACTTGATGCGGTGAAGGACCATGTCATTCCTCATTATTTGGTAAGGATCATGCCTATGAGATGTGGGATGCCTTAACCAAGTTGTACCATGGGTCCAACGAAAATCAGAAAATGGTACTGAGAGAGAAGTTGAAAAACACAAGGATGGCCAAATTTGAAAATGGGACTTCCTACCTCACTAGGATTGCACAGGTAAGAGATGAGCTTGGAGCTGTTGGAAAGAAGGAAGGTTGAGGGCAGTGAGCTAGTGCTGACAGCCTTGAATGGCGTGACCAAGCCATGGGTTGTATTTGTGGAGGCCATTGTTGCAAGAGAGAACATGCCTTCTTGGGATCATCTTTGGGATGACTTTGTTCAGGAGGAGACCAAAGGAGAATATGTGCAGGGTAGCTCATCACATAGTAGGGATGATGAAGAGAATGCTGCTTTGTCAGCAAAGGGGAAGAAAGATTTGAGCAAAGTCAAGTGCTTTGCTTGTCAAGGGTTTGGGCACTCTGTTGGACAGTGCCCAAACAAGAAGAAGAAGAAACAACAACAAACAATAGCTTCAACACAGATTGATGCATATGCAGCTAGATTTGAGAGAGTTTTCTTTGTGTGTTGGTTATTCAGAGAGAGCATCTATTACCAACGCAAATATGGAGGATGAGAGAGAGTACTTATTGTTGGTTGGCCATTCCTTGAGTGTGTCCACCGCCACATGCACCTGGTACATTGATAGTGGAGCTTTGAGCAATATGACACATGTGCGAGATATGTTCTCAGAGTTTACATAGACATGATTGGATCTGGGGGTGTTGTTGGGAGATGACATTGTTGTTATAGCAGTTGGGTTGGGGACCATCACCTTTCAAAGGGAGTCCATGGAGCCATGACTTTGCGGGATGTCTTGTATGTTCCTGGGCTGAAGAAGAACTTGGTTTCAGTTTTCATGATCCGAGGATAGGGGACTTGGGGTGTACTTCCTTGATGGGCATGTGCATGTTTTTCCCAAGGCATCAGGACCATCTGTGTCTTTTGCTATTGGAGTTAGATGTGGGACACTGTACAAGCTCTTGTTTCAACCTTTATATGCTTTGGCACACAGTAGTAGCAGTGATCTATGCATAGGAGGATAACTCACTTGCATCATACAACTTTGCGGATGTTGAGAGATATGGTGATTGGTTTGCTTGAGTTCAACACAGAGCATTGTGATGTATGCTGGGGTGTGCTTTGGGAAAGTACAGCAAGACTGCTTTTCCAAGCAGTGACAACAGATCAAAAGGAGTACTTGACTTGATATATTCTGACTTATGTGGTCTTATGTCTTTTGTTTCGTTGACTGGTTTTGAGTACTATGTTTCTTTTATTGATGACTACTCTAGGAAGACTTGTATCTACTTTCTGAAGAGCAAGAAGTTGAAAGAAGTCTTGCAGAGGTTCCAAGAGTTCAAAGCTCTTGTGGAGAACCAAACAGGGAGGAGGATTTGAGTGTTGAGATCAGATAATGGGGGTGAGTATTGTTGAAAAGTGTACCAAAGGACAAGTGGTTCCTAGGATTTTAAAAGTCTTTGGCCTAGGAATATTTGTCCATATTAAATGACCTCTTTTCATTAAGTTACTTTATGTCATAAAGTGACTTTCTAATTTCATGTTGAGAAAAGTGACTTAGTAACTTAAAGTACCAAGTGGGTAAGTATTTACGTTGGGGTGAGGGAAATTAATAAAGTGCATTTATTGTGCTTCTTAATCTCCACCATTGATCTAAAGCAAGGAGACCCATTGGATCATTGGGTATCCTTATGAGTCATTTTAGGGATTGAAAAGGGAAAAGAGGAAGAAGACTTGATTCATTCTTACCATTGAGTTTTGGCGAAGAAGAAAGCGCTTGGAGGAGAAGAGAGAGCTGGAGTTTGCATGAAGGAGAAGGAAGGAGACAGCAAAGCATTTATGGCAGGCATTTGAGTGCATTCTGGGCACATAAACCGAGGAGACAGGCCCATAATAATTGCAGCAGCATACAAGTCGTACAGCACTGCTGAGGCGTGATTTACCAGGCAACAGACAAAGATTTCTGGACACAATTCTTGAGACAGCAGACCGAAAAACAGAGGCACGTTATTTGAGACAACATGGTGCATTTATTGTGCAGCGCGTGATTTTCGAGGCGCAGGTACAACTGAGTGTGCACAGTTTTCGAGGAAGGGTTTTGGGAATCTGCTGAAGTTTTTCCTCATGGAGATCATTTGGAAATGTTGCTGAGATAAGTTTGTTGCTGGGTTTTGTAAGCTTGCTTAAATGCTAAAAATGTACATGTACCTTCTTAATGATGTAAGAGAATAAAGCTGCCCTCTAAGAGCTGAAAGGTTTTCCCCCATCCTGGGGGTTTTGCCTTGGTCATTTGACCAAAAATTCAAGTGTCTTCTGTGTGCTATTTGTATGGTAACCTTATGTGTTTCATTTAATTCATTTCCAAAATTTTATTTAGTCATTTACTCTTACATGCATATGTGGGTTGGGCATTAAACATTATGGGAGTGATAAGCAGAATGTAAACTGGGTTGGGGTTACCAAAAATCTACATGGTATCAGAGCCTTTGGGCTGAATCGGAGTTTCAGGTGGTGGGAAAATGTTTTTTCCTAAATCAGATTTTTATATCAGCAGATCAGAATTGTGGGCAGTGAGTAGTATTTTGGACTTGTTCATTTCAACAGGATGGTTTCCGGGTTGAGGGTGGAGGATAGACTTGATGGGGCAAGTAACTTTTGTCCATGGGAGGCTAGGATAGTTTTGGTACTGCAGGAGATTGAGTTGTGGGATGTTGTGGACAACAATCCTACTTTGCTAGTAGAAATTCCAGCAACCATAGATGTTGCTGCCTTTATTGCATTTAATAAAAAGGACATTAAGGCTAGGAGGACTATATTAGATGCAATAAAAGATCATGTGATCCCACACATCGGTGAGAAAGCGAGAGCCTATGAGATGTGGGAAGCCTTAACCAGGATGTACCAAAGTTCCAATGCTAACAGGAAAATGGTGTTGAGAGAAAAGCTGAAGTGTATCCAGATGGCTAAGAGTGATAGTGTTACCTTTTATTTGACTCAGATAAAACAGGTCAGGGATGAGTTGGCAGTAGTGGGTGATCAGATTCCATAGACAGAGTTGGTTATGACCGCTTTGTATGGTGTGGCCAAGACTTGGGCCAGCTTTGTTCAGGCCATTGTTGGCAGAGAGAATATGCCATCCTAGGATCGCCTTTGGGATGATTTCATTTAGGAGGAAATCAGAAGAGGGTTTGTGCATGGTGTTTCATCCATGGTGACTGAGGCAGAGGAGAATGTAGCATTAGCAGTTAAGGGCAAGAAGGGTAAGTCAAAGAAAGGACCCACAGGTGGAGGTAAGACACATGGTAAAGAAAAAGGTAAAAGTAAGGATTTCAGTAAAGTGAAGTGTTGGCACTGTCAGGAGATGGGACATTATGCAGTGACATGTCCGAAGAAGAAGAGGAAGGGCAAGGATCAGAACGTAGCAGCATCGACAGAGATGAGTCAGTTTGCTTCTAGGTTTGATCAGGAGATGGCCTTGATGGCTGGATAGGATACAAGGGTTACTTGTTCTCCACTTTGGTATATTGACAATGGTGCTTCCAGGCACGTAAGTGGTGTGCAGGAACAATTATCAGAACTGAATCCGAGAACGAACCAGCAGGACATCATCTTAGGTGATGACAGGATCGTGAAGGTTGCTGGAGTAGGTGAGGTTGCCTTTCAGAGGGAGTCTTCGGCTCCATTGAGGTTGACTGATGTATAGTATGTTCCACATAAGTGGTGTGCAGGAACAATTCTCAGAACTGAATCCGAGAATGAACCGGCAAGACATTATCTTAGGTGATGACAAGACCGTGAAGGTTGTTGGAGTAGGTGAGGTTGCCTTTCAGAGGGAGTCTTCAACTCCATTGAGGTTGACTAATGTATTGTATGTTCCAGGTCTTAGGAAGAACCTGGTTTCTATCTCATGCATAGAGGATAAGGGATTTGCAGTGCTCTTCGAGAAGGGGCAAGTTTACTTATACCCACATGGTGGTAGTAGGGCAGATTCCAGAGTGATTGGTGTGAGACAGGGAGGGATGTACAGGTTGGTTTTTGAGGCAGGTGGAGCTTATACTTGTACTACCAACAGCAGAGATCTGTGTGAGCTGTGGCATAGGAGGTTAGGACACTTACATCATGGTGCTCTTAGTTTGGCTCGAAATTTCACTACAGGGATTCCAAATTTTAGCATCGAGCATGATGATGTGTGCAGGGGGTGTGCTTTAGGAAAGTACACCAAGGCTCCTCTTCCTACCAGTGACAATAGAGCATCATGTATCCTTGATTTGATTCATTCAGATGTTAGCTGCAGGATGTCTTTTCCTTCTGTGAGTGGATATGAGTATTATGTTTTATTCATTGATGACTACTCACGGAAGACCTGGATTTACTTTATGAAGACCAAAGATGAGGTCTTCAGGAAGTTTCAAGAGTTTAAAGCTCTTGTGGAGAACATGACAGGTAAGAGGATCAAAGTGTTGAGATCAGACAATGGGGGTGAGTATACCTCTAAAAAGTTCAAGGCATTTTGTGCGGAAGAGGGCATCAAGAGGGAACTGAATGTTCCTTACAACCCACAACAGAATGGGGTTGCAGAGAGGAAGAACAAGACCATCATAGGTACAGTTAGATTGATGATACATGATCAGGGATTACCATTATTCTTGTGGGTTGAGGCTTGCAGCATTGCAGTATATCTGCAGAACAGATGTCCTCGCAGGGAAGTGAGGGACATGACACTTGAGGAGGCTTTTACGAGGCAAAAGCCTCATGTTGATCACTTGCTGATTTTCGGGTGTGTGACCTTTTCCCATGTCCCTAAAGACAAGAGGAAAAAGTTGGATCCCACAGCAGAGAGAGGATTATTTGCGGGATACAGTGAGACCTCAAAAGCCTACCGGATTTATCTTCCACATCTGAGAACAATTGTTGTTTGGAGAAATGTGAAGTTCGAGGAGGAGCAGGGTTTCAGTAGGTCACGGGAGTTTGAGGATTCAGTGACTCCAGTTCCACAGCAGCAGCAACAAGGGGGCCAGGTACAGAGTTCCAGTACAGGTGGTTCAGGAGGTTCAGTGGTTACAGGTTCTCCAGTGACGAGCTCACAGACAGGTTCTCAGTGCAGTCCACAGGGCAGTATTACGAGCAGTTCTTAGCTTAGTCCACTAGTGGATAGTTCACATGGCACATCAGGTTCTACATGTACAGGTGGTGGTCTTCCAGGCACAGGTACATGTACACTAGGTGCAGGGTGTCCGGGAGCAGGATGTTCTATAGAGGTGGATCAAGAGGCAGTATCAGGGATGAGGAGGCCTAAGTGGCTTAGTGATACTCTGAGAGATGCTGAGAGAGTAGCCCCTTTGAGGACAGCTGTTCGAGAGAGTATACCTCCATAGAAGTTTTGTAGTTATATTGTACTGGTGACAGGTATTTCAGATTCAAAGCCTTCCAGCTTTGATGAGGCATCCAGACCGCAGGTTTGGAGAGAGGCCATGGTGGAGGAGTATGCCTCCATTATGCAGAATGATGTTTGGGAGGTGGTACTTAGACCTGAGGGGAAGTCGGTGATTACTTCCAGATGGCTTTACAAGGTAAAGTATGCAGCTGATGGCAGTGTGGAGAAATACAAGGCTAGTTTTGTGGCGAGAGGGTTTTCACAAATAGAGGGAGTTGACTATGGTGAGACCTTCGCTCTCGTTGCTCTGTATACTTCTATTCGATCTGTTATCTCTTTAGCAGCTGAGATGGGTTGGAAGATCCATCAGATGGATGTGAAGACAACATTTCTTCACGGTGTGATTGATGAGGAGATTTACATTGAGCAGCCACTGGGCTTTGAGGTGAATGGGATGGATTCCCATGTGTGTCGCCTTAAGAAGGCATTGTATGGTCTGAAGCAAGCTCCTAGAGCTTGGTACTCCAGGATTGATACCTACTTGCAGCAGATTGGGTTCATGAAGAGTGATGTTGACCCAAATCTATATTACATAGTGGTGAATGGTGAGCTGTTGATACTTGTGCTCTATGTGGATGATTTGTTTATTAAAGGGGCAAGGAGCCTTATTGATGGTTGCAAGAGGGTCTTAGCTCCAGAGTTTGATATGAAAGAGTCAAGACATTGGGCTGATGCATTATTTTTTGGGTTTGGAGGTGTGGCAGGAAGAGGGGCATATCTTTCTGGGACAGGGCAAGTACGCAGTTGACATACTTAGCAGGTTTCACATGGGTGATTGCAGACCAATGTCCAATCCCATGGCCACAAATGGGAAGGAGCTTTATGCTTAGGATTTACATTTGGTGGACCCAACTTTATACAGGCATCTTATTGGGTCTTTGATGTATTTGGTCAACACTCGACCAAATATTTGCTTTGCAGTAAACACACCGAGTCAATTTATGGTGGAACCCAAAAGGGTTCACTGGACTGCTATGAAGCATGTTCTTCGCTATGTGCAGGGTATAGTAGATTATGGACTGGACTATGTGAGAGGGAACGAAGTGAAGCTAGCAGGGTTTACAAATTCAGATTGGGTAGGTTCAACATCGGACAGGAAGAGCACCTTTGGGTGTTGTTTTGGGTTGGGTTCGGCTATTGTGTCATGGCTTAGCCGAAAGCAGAAGTCTGTGGTGTTGAGCTCAGCTGAAGCTGAGTATATGGTAGCTAGCCAAGCCTCATGCGAGGCCATTTGGCTTCGGAAGTTATTGAGTGGCTTGTTTGATCAGGAGTTGGGACCCACTGTGATAATTTGAGTTGCATTAAACTCACGGAGAATCCAGTGTTTCATGACAAGTCCAAACATATTGAGATTAGATACCATTTCATTCGAGACTGGGTTCAGAAAGGGGCAGTAAAGTTAGAGTATGTATCTACTGATGAGCAGGTGGCAAATATTCTCACGAAGTCTCTTCCACAGGGCAAGCATGTCTATCTTAGAGACAAGATGGGAGTAGTGAGGAACACTTTCCTTGGTAAGAGGGAGTGTTGAAAAGTGTACCAAAGGACAAGTGGTTCCTAGGATTCTTCAGGGAAGAGGAATCCCAAGTGGCTTAGAGACACCCTGAAAGAAGCAAAGTCAGTTGGAGAACCCAAGAGACCCGTTCGAGAGATTAGGATACCATACATGTATGGTATGGCTTTGGTGGCTAGTCTTCATGATTCAAAGCCTTCCAATTTTGAGGAGGCATCCCAGCGTCACGTGTGGAGAGATGCCATGATGGATGAGAACATCATGAAGAATGGTGTTTTGAAGATTGTATCGAGATTAGAGGGGAAGTCATTGGTGACTTCTTGATGGCTTTACAAAATCAAGCATGCCGCGGATGGCAGTGTGGAGAAGTACAAAGCTCGGTTTGTGGTACGAGGGTTCTCAAAGGTAGAGGGAATTGATTATGACGAGACCTTTGCACCGGTTGCTCGTTACTCTTCGATCAGAGTAGTGATCTCCATTGCAGCTGAGATGGGTTGGAAGATCCACTAGATGCATGTGAAGACCATATTTCTCAATGGGGTTCTATAGGAGGAGGTGTATCTTGAGCAACCACATGGCTTTGAGATTCATGGGAGAGAGTCTCATGTTTGCAGGCTGAAGAAAGCCTTGTATGAGTTGAACCAAGTTCCTAGAGCTTGGTACTCCAGGATAGATTCTTATTTGCTGTCGATGGGATTTCAGAAGAGTGAGGTAGATTCGAACCTTTAATACATTGTGGTTGGTGATGATCCGCTCATTTTTCTTCTATATGTGGAGAGGCTCATTACAACATGCAAGAGAGATCCTGCTTCAGAGTATGAGATGATCGACATTGGGATGATGCATTATTTTATGGGATTGGAGGTTTGTTAGGAGCCTGGACATATTTTCCTAGGGTAGGAGAAGTATGTAGTTGCTATTTTGAGGAGATTTCGGATGGAGGATTGCAGGCCGATATCCACACCAATGATCATCAATTGGAAGAAGCTTCATGCTTCTAAGGGAGAGTTGGTGGATCCAACCTTATATTGTCAGCTCATTGGTTCCTTGATGTATCTGGTCAACACCAGGTTAGATTTGTGTTTCGCGGTGAACACTCTCAGTTAGTTTATGGTGGAGCCTAGGAGAGTGCATTAGGTAGCCACAAAACATGTGTTGAGATATCTTCGGGACAGTGGATTATGGTCTGGACCATAGGAGGATAGATGGTGTTAGGTTGATTGGGTTCACAGATTCAAATTGGGTAGGCAGTGTGACGGATCGTCACGTCCCCATTTTGACCCCCTTTGCGTTAAATCGTAAATGATGTAAATATTGTTATTTAATCATGGTGAGGAGCTCAAGGCCAAGGCCCCACCATTGATTTAGCGTTTTATGTATCGGCAATTAAAAATAGATGCCTGAGGTTCTTGTGCTAGATAGGCACAATGTAAATTAAGACATCATGTAAATACGAATTTTAATGAAAAACCCACAACTAGCTATGCAATGCAACAAAGAGATGGGGGCATGATTCTACAAAGAATAGGGAGGGAAATTATTCAAACCCTTGAGCCAATGGTGATAAGCCAAAATGTCAATGAATGAACCCCAACTACCCATTCTGACTTATGCACCCAATCATTTAATTCTTCCAGGAGTTGGTTGAGGCAGTTAATGCCTTGGGAATGAAGAGGTATGGCAGCCAATTTCGTGTATGGGCAAGCCATCAACCTGGGAAATCGTATTTTGTCTCCTTGGGCAAGAAAACACCCACGAAATGTTGCTCAAAGCCATTCTTCACCCATTGCCTTTGTTCTCTCATGCAGTTTGAGCTTGTTGGGGCTTCCCCTTCACGTTTTCTACCATTTTTCCTGCATTTTCCATGGCTGGGAACTTGTTTTTGGTGGGTACAGTGACTAGGAGAGGAGAGCCACGAATTGGGGGTTTGATGGAGGCCGTTTTTGCTCCTGGGTTGTCCATAAACGTTTTCTGAAAACGAATTTACCTCCCGAGGGTTTATTCCCCATTTGCCATTTCGTTTATGGTTGCCCACGTTTTTTTCTAAAGCTCAGGGAAACCCCATTTTGTGCATCCCACTGTAAAAACGTCTCTCTTCATGCCCAGCACTTTTGTTTTTGTTGTTATGTGCATCCCTATTTTGGTTTGATATTGTGAGAAGGAATTTAGGAGTGGAAGAGGATAGAATTGGCTTGATGAGCCTAGTGAGGAGGTAACCTCTCAAGAAGATCAAGAGGGCTGGCTACTCTTCTATGCACACCTTGAACAATACTAGATTGGAAGGTATGGCCTGAGGGACTGTGTGGTAGTGAAGGGAATACTTCCTTGTATTGGGTGTGCAGGTAATGTGGGTACCAAGCTAGAAAGATCTGGTAGAGGTATCCATAGCTCTGTGGATGAGCCACTAGCTTAGCAATTCATTTCCTTCCATTGCCTTAGCAGCCTGATAAACCCCAACTGTAGATTGGCTTGGATGATTCTGGTGTATCTTTGGGCTATGTGTGAGTCTGATGTTCCCTGGTTCCTTGTAGAGATCATGCCCAGCTCGGGGGTGGCAATGTGTTGAGATATTGATGATCATAACTGGCCTATGGTTGGGTGGAATGTTGCAGTTGCATAGCCAGTTGCTCGGGACTACTTTGTTATAAGATAAGTACTCTCTTGTGTTAACTTTGCAATTTATTTATTTGATGAATCTCATGAATATCTTGAATGTATGATGGATGTGTAATTGAATCTATTTCCACTATGTTTCTTATATTTATACATTTGCATGTCTTTTTTATATTATGTGAATGTTTTATTTAATAAGTATGGGCCCAGATGCCCGGTTTTAGCATCACGATCCTTTCCATCGCACTGGTATGATGGGTGGGGTTCGTGAAACGGATTAGAAGAGCACTTCTGGATGTTGTTTCAGTTTGGGCTCGACAGTAGTGTCGTGGTTCAGTTGGAAGCAAAAGTGTGTTGCTTTGAGTTCTGCAAAGGTTGAGTACATGGTAGCCAGTTAGGCTAGTTGTGAGGCCTTGTGGCTTCGCAAGTTGTTGGAGGATTTATTTGGTCAGGAGCAGAGGCCTACGGTTATTTACATCCAACTCTCTGAGAATCATAGTTGCATCCAACTCTCTGAGAATCTAGTATTGCATAACAGGTCAAAGCACATAGAGATCAGGTACCACTTCATCCGTGACTATGTTCAGAGAGGAGTTGTAGGACATTTCCACTGATGAGCAGGTGGCAGACATTTTGACGAAATCCTTGGGGATGGGCAAATTTGTCTTCTTCAGGGACAAGTTGGGAGTAGTGCGGAACACCTTCCTCGGTGAGAGGGAGTGTTGATTTTTGTACCCAGGAAAGTGTTCCCCTAGTGACTTTTTGCCGAAGTCACTAAAAGGGGGAAAAGTGACATGACCCTTGCATTAATTGCTTGAGATGAGCTTTTAATTGCTAATTCACTTTATAGATTAAAGTGACTTTTTGATAAATTTAAGTGGTGGTTGAGAGAAAAAGTACATTTATTCTCATCCATTGATCTTAGATCACCAAAGCCAATGTGGGCCCTTGGATTTGGTGACCTTTCAGCTGCCCCCATAAACCAAACAAAAAGGCAAGGATAGGCATTCATTTCTCATTCCATGAGCATTGGGAAGAGAGCAAGTTGACCTCATTGAGAAGAAGAGGACGAGTTTAGGAGAGAGGGAACCAGCACACATTACAATAAGCTGAGACAAGCATGAATTTTTGAGAACCTGGGCACGAATTCCAAGGTGAATCGAGTAGTTGACAGAGAATTCGGCACACTTTTCCATGACCATACAACATTAAACAGGCACAGAGTTCAAGAAGGGAACTCTGTCACATTTTTCCAGGCTGGATCAATTTTCTAGACATTTGTACAGCAGCATTAAATGCCAGACCGTATGCACACACTTCGAGGCTGAGTTGAGCACTGAAATCGAGGGAGTAATCTGCTGTAACAGTGGGCACAATTTTCGAGGAAGTTGACTGAGAGAAAAGACAGTCTGTGCAGTGTTGCTGAGGGCACAAATTACAAGACTATGTGCACAGAAAACGAGGCAGCATTCTGCACAGTTTTCAAGATAAATTTCAGTCATCTGTGGTAGAGATAAGTTGTCCTTACTGTGAGAATTTTACTGCTGTACTTTCACTTTGAAGAAGAATTCATAATAAAATTTCTTTCTCAACAGATTTCCCCCCTTGGGGGTTATTCCCGGGCTATTGGCCCAAAAATTCCTGAGTCTGTTAATTTTCATGGTGTGAATGTGGTTTTATTTCTGCTCATTAAATTTGTAAACTTTTCCTAGGTGTTTTCGGTTCTGTTGGTTTATGAGAAACAATTCATTTGCATTATTTATGATGATTGGGTTGGGCATTAAACCATGAGCAGCTAGACTTGAAACCGGGTTGGGAAAACCACAATGAATTTTTACATTCATTGTATTTGGAGATGATCA
The DNA here is from genome assembly GCA_027924585.1 of Larix kaempferi. NCBI lineage: Eukaryota > Viridiplantae > Streptophyta > Pinopsida > Pinales > Pinaceae > Larix > Larix kaempferi. Next base: position 5,266,442 of record BSBM01000502.1, read on the forward strand.
TATCTAACACTCTCGTTTCTGTTTGAGAGGATGAAGTGGACACATATTTATTATGCGGAGCTACAATAGGATATTCATTATGAAGCAGGCAACAATTAATTGCAAAATCACCAATAATATCCTCAAGAGAAATTTTTTTGGGCTCCTCCAAAATTACAATGTCTTTAATTAAGCATGAGAATGAGGGTTGAGAAGGATTCCTGATTGTGGAAATGAACTTTGGCCCCGATTCATGACTGAATCTTTTTCTAAATGCTGTTCCAAAACATGGTCATATGGCTGAAAATGGTTGTGGAAAATCTTATTATCAATAGGCTGCCAAAGGTGTCCAGAATCTGTACTTTCATCATGAGATGAATCATAGATGGGATCACTAGAAAATCTCCATTACTCCTCACCCAAACCATGATCCAAATGGTGAAAAGGTTCATCACTAATATCATGTCCATGGTCATCAACTTCATTACAAGTGAAGAGATTCTCAGTTCTGTCATTTTCAAAAGGTTCGCCTTTAGAAATGTGAGAAGAACTTACAAAACCATGATCATTATTAATGACATGTATCAGTGTCTTCATTAACCAACTTATCAATATGTATCTTAGTGGAAATTTGAGGAGGTTCCTCAAAAATTTCTTCAACATAGGCTTCATGTATTTCTTCATTAGCTTCATCATGGATTTCTGCGTGTGCTTCTTCAGGGATCCCCACTTTGAGTCATGGTGCACTTTATTAGGTAGGAGTGCAATAACATCTTCAGTAATCTTTTCAATGTGCTCTTTTCTTCATCATGCCAATGATGGAGAAACTTACTGAACAAATTTGTAATTGAAGAAATTTCCCCGGTACCAAAACCATCAAACCATTCTAACGCATCATACTCCAAAGCACAAAGAAATACTCTCATCAATCATCCTCGTGCATAATATCAAAGTTAACCGCAATCTTGGTGAAGGATGCAATGTGTAGAATCGTTGAAACATTATACCCCTCGAATGATGGAGTGTAATCGAACAATATATATGGATCATACATTCATAGGCTTCATTTGGAAATCTAGGGATGCCTAAAAAATCAATCCAAGTATAGAAATTTTGAAGTGAAACACCATCATCTTCTTTTTTCATTCCACTTCAAGATTTTCAAAATGATGATTCTGGAAAATGCACCATAATATACCCCATACCAAACTAATCCAGTGGAGTCACCAAGATGAACTTTCAAATTGTTGCATGTGTTCATCTCTACATACAACAAAGCTTGCAAAATTTTTAAGAATTTCTTCTTGCAAAGTACTTTTTAGAAATTTAAGATTAGTGGAGTCGCCAGATGAACAATAAAGAAATATGCTTTGACGTGCATGTTAATCAACCAAAGAGAAAAATGCAAGAAGAAACAATGGTTGTTACTTCTGGGATGATAAAGATTTTATCCCTGGCAATGATGCCAAAATGTTGCCACCTTACTCCTCTTGTAGGTGAGAAAAATCTCAACTCACTGAGCACAACCTTGGGGGCAAGTCTTGAGTCGGGTGCAATTGTCACCACAACACTCAACTCCTTTGTTTAGGCCAATTCCTAAACAAAGCCAAGGGAGGTAGAACCTAAGCAAAATATCCAAGGCTGATTGTTTTCAGAAGCAATTTATGAGTTAATTATAACAAATGAAATGACAAATTAATCTAACTGTTTATTGAAAATAAAGACTTAGCAAAAGCAAGATAATATCCAGGATCACTTAACATTCACAACATGATATACAATATATATAAATTTGAGAGACCAGTGCCTGTAAGCAAAAGATAATGATTTAATTATTACTTGCAAGTGCATAATCTTTAAAGCTAATTTAACCAACTGAAAAGGGAAAACAATTTAATCTATGAGATTGATTGTTAATTGAAAGGAAAATGATCTAATTACTAGGGTAAGTTCTAGACTAGATTGCAATTACTATAAATTGAAGCACCAAATGGAAGTGTGATTTAATTACTACTGATGTTCGAATTGAGGACAAAAGAGTAAAAAATCTATGATTGATTTTAAAAGCCCAAGTAAAGGTGATTTAATCTAGATTAGCGAGTTAGGCATAGTCGAGATACACTTGCTTCACAAGCAAGCCTGAGAACCGTCGATGCTCAGCAAGTACCAAGCCGGGCTTCGAATTAACTCAAGGATCTCGAGATTCCGAGGTATGCCTCAGCTGTAGTGAGGGTGTAGAGCTTGGATTTATTTGCTAATTGATTTTAAAAGATTAATTAGCTGTTTGTAACTCTAATCTACACTAAGAAACACTTGCATGCGAAAAAATAACAAAAACACAACAATGACTCGAGGTATAGGGGGGATGTGACACCACTGCCCTACCGGGCTGATTACAAGTCGATTAAATTAGCCTATAGAAGCGTTTACTGTTGTTCCTTAGTTGCCAACATTTAAGCTTACAATATTAAAAAAAATATGGAGAAAGAGAACAGAAAATGGCCTCTTTCAGTGAGTTGACTAGGCTGGACTGTTGGGTGGTCAAGGCTGTTTTCTTGGACTGTGTGTTTTCTGTCCTAAAACAACAAGTAAAATGTCCCAAACAACAGTAAAAAATTGTGGGGAATTTGATCCTTAGTTGCTCTGGAAAGTGAGTTTTACCTGCACAGTCAAAGAGGAACTTGCAACTAGTTGTTAGGGAGTTAGTACAACAAATTGACAAGGATGTAAGTGTCCGCAACACGCTGTTTATTGACTGTTTGAACTTTGAACAGCGGAAAATGAGCTAAAAATTGCCAAAAATGAAATAAAACATAATTTTAGGCAAATTTTAAGTACTAGCCTAAGTGTATGAGAGATTAGACTTGATTGCAATACTTATAAATGCTTGTACATATAGATCTACTTAGGATAAAGAATTTTAAGAGTGTAGATCTATATGCATGTTACATGCAAGCTATTAGAATGATAAGATCTTTGGATGCAAATAGCTTTAAACAAAACCAAACAAGCATGCTCATTCAGTGAGTGGGCACTATTTGGCGCTGCTACAGGCTACAGGTGACAACCACAACCCACAGGTCGAGCCTTAAGGCTTGAGGATGTTCACGCGAAGAGTAAATGGGATGTGTCGGTGTAGCTAGGGACCATCGGCCAAGCTAGAGGTTAATCATTGATTCGACTGTTTCTTCAACTCCAAGCTCCAACTTTGAGTCATTTCTACAATCCCTGGACCCCCATGCTTCTTTGAACTTCTAGCACCTGCATATTTTATCATATTATAAATTATAATCCTCGTCAGGCCTCACACGACAGAGAATCTTCCCTATCACCCTATAATTTTATCATTCTATGAAATTAAATGATCAATTTAATACCAAATCCAATATGAATGCTACTCGTTGTGTAGAAACTTTAGTCAAATGGCACCCCATAAATATTTTGCAAAGGCATGGAAATATGTCAAGAAGGAAGGGTTATATGTTACTTCAACTTGTCAGTTATGCAGGCATAGGTTTTGTGGTACCTTAACTTGGGTAATGGATCACCTTCTGGGTGACAATAATGGAATTGGAGGTGGCATAGAAGGATGCAAAGGAATATCTGATGAGCAAAAAGTAGTGCAAAAAGATTATGACAAATCAAAAGCAGAGAGGGGAAAAACAGAAATGAATTCAAAGGGAGATTGATGTGTGTTTTTCAACCAACATTGCTTCTCTCACCTCAAAAATTGGTGGCTCAAGTTCCATAGCTCTAAAGACCACTCTGTTAAAAAAACAAAGGAAAGAGTGACAAACAGGTTGGCTGAAATTAAAGTCTTGGAACACTACAGGTTGCACAATTTTGAGTGATGGTTGGTTAGATTCATGCCATTGACCACTGATTAATGTTCTTGTTTATTGTCCTCAACGGGTATATTTTTTGAAGGCATTTTATGCAATGGATGATGTGAAAACATCAGAATATATTCTCAGCATTTTGAATGAAGCAATACAAGAAGTTGGGGAGAAAAATGTAGTCCAAGTTGTCAGTGACAATGTCTCAAATTGTGTTGGTGCAGGAAAGATCATTATGGAGAAGTATAGAACTATTTATTGGACCCCATGTGCAACTCATTGCTTGGATTTATTGTTGCATGATTTAGCCAAATTTCCATGGGTCAATGAGACAATCCGAAGAGCAAAAACCATTGCAAACTTTGTCATTAATCATCGTCTCAGTTAGAGCTTATACAAGAAAAATACATCTCAATAGTTGTTGAGGCCTTGTGATACAAGGTTTGCCACTTTTTACATTACTTTAAAAATAGTATTTGAGGAAAAAACAAGCCTAAGTGTTGGAAATAGTGCAACTTCGAAAGTAATTCTTGTACCTTCTACGGGAGAAGATATCAATGTATTTGATCATGTAAAACCCTTGAAGGAATCAATGCAAACCTTGAGGTGAAATCACAAAGAAAAGATTTATTAAATGTAATTTTTGTATTCCCCCAAGACAAGTTGGCCTAGTGGGTAAACTGCCCCAAAACAGTGGGCAGTTTGCCCCAAACAATGGGCTAAACTGCCCCAGTCAGGTCGGCCCAATTAGAGAAAATCAGGTCGGCCCTGTAAGGGAAAATGTCACTTTTTGATGTGTATAAATAGAGAGTTCGACCTCTCATTTGGTCATTCATTCAAGCAAGTTCTCTCTAGTCAAGAGAGGTTCACTACTGCAGCTAGGAGACCGATTTTTGGGTTTCTCCACTATTGGAGAAGTTCTCTCTTATTTTTTCTTGGGTTTGCGCTACTACTATCTGGATGTACATCATTCTCTATTGGAAGGTGTGAGCTCGGGGGAGACAAATAGCTTTGTCTATGGTTGGGAGATGATTGTTCTTATCATCATGGTTAAATGGGCTCCACACCCCGTTAAATGAGCTCCACACCCATTTTGTTTCTGTGCTTTGCCATTCTTTTAGTGATCCTGGTTATGCTGTTATAAATTCTAACATGGTATCAGAGTAGTACTAGAAGAAGCCATTGCCAAAAACTAGGGTTTCACTTTTCGGGGCCTTCCCTCATCAGTTTGAGTTGAAATGTTGCAAGAGTTTGGAATTTGGATGCAGAATTTGCATAAAGTTGGTGCTTCGTGTAGATGAGTCTTCCCTTGCCAAAATGAAAATGTCTCCAATGCTCTAGTACTTTTAGCAATGGAAAACACATAAATTCTGTTCTAAGAGCTAAAATTTAATTTGGTTTGGGGGAATTTTTTCGAGCGATACTCAACTAGGCTTCCTCCCTATTTTGAGATGACTTGCAAGGCAAATTGAGAGACATCCATCTCAAAACCTTAGAAGGTTGTATGTAGGGCAAACCAAGTATAGGTCTGGAGTATATAACACATTTTAGGTGCTTTGAATGCTTTATTTTGCTTGGGTCCCTGTGCAAATGCACTATTGCTCCCGGTGAGCTAAATTAGGCGATGAGCAATTGCAGTACTATCATGTATGAAATTCATGTAGAAGTTCATGATTCCATTAACAGTTTTTAACTTGGTGACAAAGATTGATGTAGGCAATTTGTTCAAAAACCAAACTCTGGATACAAGGATTCCTTGAGAACCCAAAACAAGACCAAGTCAGGAGAAGGATGTTTGACAAAACAAACATATCTATAAAATTTATATCTAATAAGCATAGGTTTGGAGAAGTGGGGAAGAATAGAATATAGGAGAGCAGAGGCATCGAAGAGCCTTATGTTTAGTAGCAGGATTGCAATGGTACATTTCAGAGTCTGTCAAGGTGTTCATGAATTTGAGTTGATAAACTCGTTGATCTTTTGGTGTTGAGATTTTCACAATTTTTACTCGAGCTATGTTTGAATCAGCCATGCTTTAAGTGAAAAATTTGATCTTCCTAATAAAGCAAGAAATGAGTTAATATTTGCTTCCTTCACTTTTGTGAACCTTGTAGCAATCTCCGTTTCTTGATCAAGGATTTGGGTAGATAGACAAAAAGGAAAACGTGTGAGTACCACACGCAATGATGCCTTACAACTGTAAGGTCCACTTTTGTGGTATGAGGCTGACCTAGGTCATGTTCAGGTTCCATGTGAGTTATAGATAGAGATCCGCTTCAAGTCATTTTATCATTCACTTTCATTTTGGCACAAGCTCATTGTAGCAGTATCAATGTCTTCCCATTTTCCTATATTTTCATTGTGTCATAATAGGAGGGGATTTTGTTTCTGGGCTGACTGCGTTTTTCTATTTTCTGCAATTTGCTTCTATAGATTTGTATGGTTTGAATAGGGAGAGTTGTTCAGGCTGAATTGAGAAGAGAAAGATTTCCAGGCTTTGGTACCAACAATTGATGAGCAAGATTGGAAGTCAGGGCTGACTTATTTAGAGTTTTTATACCTAAGAACTTGCCGAAGGGAAGAATGGAAATTCACTGATTTCTTTGGATGATTTTCGGACAGAATATGAGGCAATGTTTATGGGTAACCACTTGTAATACTATTCTATCAGTTACTAGTGGCAGTTTTCTTACGTTTTTTTTTGTTTGCTAGAATCTCCCCGACTTGTGGGAGTGGCCTTTGGTCTAAGAAACCATGACCTAGGGGCATCTAAGCCGTCAAAATCACCCGGGGATCCGCACCCGGCCTGGGCCACACCAACCCTCAACTGGTTGGATTTTGGGTGTCTCCTCCCAACTAGCTCACCCCTAAGGGGAATTGAACTGGGGTCGCCCTTCTAACGAGACCCACACCTTAACTGAATGAGCTAGTGGGAATTGATGGCAGTGTTCTTACATTGAGAAACATTGACTGATTACATACATGACAGTAACAATGCATAAATTTTCATTTTACATTAAATAATGTGTTCTTGAATGCATTGACATATGGATTCTTTGAGTGGGGTGTCTGCATCAGGATCCAATTTTCCCTCATCTTCCACTATTTGTGCCCTCTAGAGTATATTTATGATGTGAAAATTCAATCAAGATGATGGAGATATAGACATGGATTTATTTGATGATATGTAGAGTCTAGGGTGATGCAACACTCATTTGTATGCATTTTTTAGCTATGCTCTAATACCAATGGAAATCCATTCGTTTCAGGTATTTTCTTTGTTTCATGGTATTTGTTTTACAAATATATCTTTTATATGTATTTGTTTTTCTGCTGTATCTAGGCATCCATATTTATAATCTGCATACCTGTATTATTATCTATATCCGTCTCTAATTCCGTATCATGGTAACTTGGATATTAGATGCTGGCCTTCTCAGTACATACAAAATACTGGTGATAAACAATTTGTATTCATACGCATAAAGAACAGAGTAGGTAGGGTCTCATATATATTAATATGACATGTTGCTGCCAAAAATACCTAAAATTAAAAAAAAATAGGGGAGAAAGAGAGTAAACATTAAGTTGAAAAGTTCAGTTTGGCCATACACTATTACTGCATTTGATTGAGAAAAAAAGAGAGATTTCAGTTTGTGAACACTCAATTTTAGTTATAGATTTGAGTTTGTTATGTGGTCATTCAATATTGTGTGATACTAATGCCTTTCTCTGTTCTCCTTTTCCCATTTTGTAACAACCCTATTTTTTTTCATATTATCCCAAACATATTTGAGAGACATTTTTGGCACTGTTCTAGCTTACACATTGGCATATGAACAGTGTCCACATAATTTTTTGAAGGGCTTTGCCAACTTCTATCATGAGTTTTTTATCCTTGGCCTCAAATGTTACAAGAGACAGATCCTTTTGCTCCAAAGCCCCTCCTACGATTACCCACATAGGTCTCTTGGCCTTGAGTATTCCCTAGAGGACACCCTTATTTTGTGCATTGACCCCATTGCAATTATAGATGATGAAAGGGATGCCTATTATCTTTCTTCCGCCTCTTCTACTTCTACTTCCATCGTTGGATGAGCTATGGCTTTGCGCCTTTAGGTTTTTCTCCTTTGCCTTACTTAGATTATGTCTTTTCTTGCATTTATCGACATTTGTATTCTCTCTCTCTCTCTTACTATGTTAGCTTTTCTTTAGTTTTCAGGCACTAGGTTTTCTTTAGTGTTCAGAAATTTTCCTGACACTTTTATAATCCATGGATAACAGATTGTACTTTCTAGTCCCATTGACCTTTTCTTTCATCATTTGAGGACATTAATAAATTACTCTCTTTAATAAGAATAATACTAATAGCAGCTTTTAAGAATGATACTAATTCTAAATCATATTTCTTGTAGAAGCAGAATTAGTTATCCAAGGAATCCTACATAAGATCCAGAAATGGACTTTCATGTATTATGTGATTTATGTTGTTTTAGGTGATTTTGAACAGTGTAACTTGTAAAATTTGTAAATTGACTGCTGAAATGATGGTGAATAAAATAGGCAATAGAGCATATCTAATATCTTACTATTGTCACATCAAATGATTTTCCTGGCAGATAGAACCAAAAATAGTTTTGATAGATTTCCAGTGTTACACGGGTATGCGTCCCCAAGGGTAGGAAACACGTTTCCACACCCCCGCACGTCTCGGAAACTTGGAAAGTCCATTGGAAACGTCCCCCCCATGTCCTCGTTTGAAGGAAATTCAAGGAAACGTGGAAGGGAAACATTTCCCTCCTAAAAATGGTGCCCCCACGTTTCCTTTGACAGTTTTTTTTACCAAAAAAAATAAAATTAAATGATAAAGGGCCACACCATCCACTATTTTCCTTCTCATTAGCCTCAATTTCATTTCGCTATTCAATATGGTTGTATTTCCGTATTTGTTTGATCAATTATAGCTTATGTATGGTTGTATTTCATTTTATTTCAATTGATGTATGTTGTAAACTTGTATTAATCTTTAGATTATAAAATTAAAGACTTTAATGACTTATGCTCCGACTTTCAATTTTTATGTATTCTAATATAAATTTTGTAGTATCCCCGGTGGGGTCTCCAATGTTGAAGACCTTGACATACCTTTTGACGTTTCCTAAAATTTGAGGGAGTACTTCTGCATATGTTGTTTCTGGGTTTCCCCGTTCCTGCGTCCCTGCGTCCCGGAAACTTGGGGGAATATTGTAGATTTCTTCAAACATGAGGCTATTAACTGGCATGCATCTGCATAAAAAATTCTCGCACAATGGAAGTCTAGTTGATGGGTGGTTGTATGTGAGAAATTAAGTTGAGTGGCAAATATTCAGATGTCTAGTTGTTGAAATTGCCTTGAAAGTTGATTTATTTTATGTTTCTGTGTTCATTTTGTTTTGTTCGTTTATTTTTCTTTCATTCTTTTTCTTAGTGGGGGGTGGGGACATGGGAATCTGTCCTTGAGGTATTCAAATGGATACTATACAGATTCCATACAATTCATGTTGTATCCTTTACAAATACGTATCTGTGAATGTTCCAAGATGCATTTGAGAAGAATCACTAAACATATCTATGCGTATCTATTGAGGACGGAGGAAGGATCTGGTAAAATAGCTTTGATGAAATCAGAGTATGATCGTTTGGATGATTTCTTATGGAATTAAAAATGCAATATTTGTCGGGTTCCAAAAAACTCAATGTTTCATGTCCATCACAAGAAAAGTTTCCATCAGGGTGGGACAACATCTATCTTCACTGGAACTATAGTGGTTAAGTCTGGTCTTCCCTAGCTAGTTTTCATGATGTCATGCTCTCTTCTCAAGATTTGATCTTTCTTTTTGAGACTAATGAGAATCCCTTTAGAACTCCTATTTTGAGATACTTTTGGGCTTTAGCATACCAAGAAAAGACATGAAGATTCGACGACTACTGTGGGTCTTGTTAAATATTGTAACTTCTAAGAATATTATAATTTGTACATTATTATTTCGGAGATGTTTCATCCCTCCGAAGTAACTCTATCATGTATCCGGAGATGATTATTCCTCCGAGGGTTTGTGGAAACTAGGGTTATTAGACCCACCATGTGGGGGTCGGCCTTGAACTTATATTTAAGGGGTTATTAGACTTCTCTAGGAGAGGTCGGCCCCATTAGGTATTTTGGTCAGTCGGGAGTTAGTATAAATAGAGGAGATGAACTCCTCATTAGACACACTTGTACAACTCAGAAAAGTAGCGCACTAGTCTGAGAGATCTGCTAAGGAGAAAGAGAAGGAGGGAGCACATCTTGTATTTTGGTTGGTCATCTTATTGAGGAAAGCTTTGCTGGGTTTTCTACCCCATGAGGGTTTCCCAGGGTAAATTCTGTGTTTATCTTGTGATTATGTTTCTTTCAGTGATCTTGCTAGTCTATTTGGTTTAAACTTAACATGGTATCAGAGCTAGCTTGAATAGGACATCTTTCACAAGGTAAGAATATCTCTCTCTCTCTCTCTCCGGTGAAAATTAGGGTTTCAACAAAAAGTTGGTATTGTTAAATTCTGATTACATGGCTAGATAACCCTTCTCAAAACCAATCTTTTGAACCCTAGATCAAACTTTTTGGTTGGGTAGAACTCCGGGAAAGTCAAACCCTAGTTCTACCAAAAGTGCGATAAACCAGAAATTGGTTTTAGCAAAAAGTTGGTATTGTTAATTTCTGATTACATGGCTGGATAGCCCTTCTCAAAACCAATCTTTTGAGCCCTAGATCGAACTTTTTGGTTGGGTAGAACTCCGGGAAAGTCAAACCCTAATTTTACCAAAAGTGCGATAAAATTCTGTCCCAGGATCCGGAAAAGTAAAAAGGTTAAAATTTCCTGGTAAGTACTATTCTATATCTTGTCTCTTGGACTCCCCCAAGAGAAGATGGCTCCAAGCACTAAGCTTGAAGACAAGTTAGAAGGCATAGAGAATTTCCGGGCATGGAAATACAGAATTGGTCTCATTCTTGAAGAAAATGATCTTGCTCAATACATCAAGGATGAAGTTGCAGAACCTGAAGGAGATGAAGCCAAAGAGAAGCACAGAAAGGATTTGATTAGGGCAAAGAGAATCATAGCTGATTCCATCAAGGACCACTTGATTCCCCAAGTGGCTTCCAAGAAAACTCCAAAGGAGATGTATGATGCCCTAGGAAGAATATATGAGGGAAAGAACATCAATAGGAAGATGAACCTAAGAACTCAGTTGAAGAGTACCAAGATGAACAAAGGGGAATCCATTCAGGACTACTTTTCAAGGGTCTCCCAAATCAAGGAACAACTAGATGCCATTGGTGATACTCTTGATGAAGATGAACTTGTAATGACTGCTCTAAATGGTCTCACCAGATCTTGGGAGTCATTCATACAAACTATGTGTGCGAGAAAAGAAAGTATGAAGTTGGATGTAGTGTGGGAAGATTGTGTTCAAGAAGAGGCTAGAGTAGCCAATAGAGAAGCAGTCCTCAAGGAGGATGACCAAGCCTTGGCCACTCACACCAAAAGAAGAAGAATGGGTCACTTCAAGAAAATTGACCACAAAGGATCTCAACACTTCTCTAAATTCAAAAGGAATAGAGGACCCAATCCAGGAAGAGATCTCTCCACAGTCCAATGTTACAGTTGTTTTAAACTAGGACACATTGCCAAATTTTGTCCTTCACAAAATAAGAAGAGACTTGTACACAGAAGACATCATGCACACATGGCAGAAGATGATAGTGAAGAAGAAGAAGAAGAAGAAGAAGAAGAAGAAGAGGAAAAGCCTCGAAGGAAAAGATCTAAAATAAAGAAAGAAGATCCAGAAGAATATGTCTTATTCTCTGCACTCTCTGGATCTGTATCCCCTGGAGAAGATACATGGCTCATTGACAGTGGTGCCTCTAAGCACATGAAAGGTCAAAGAAAGACTTTCTCAAATCTTGAAGAAAAGTCTTCTTCTCAAAAGGTATCTCTAGGAGATGACTACCAATATCCTATCAAAGGAATTGGTGAAGCAAGCTACAAGCTAGATTCTGGAACACCCTTGAAGATGAAAGAAATTTTATATGTGTCAGGTTTGAAAAAGAACCTAGTATCTATCTCAGCACTAGATAAGAAAGGTTTTAGAGTTGCCTTTATAGATGGTCAAGTACTTATGTGGCCCAAAGGAAAATCTATTGAAGATGCAGTTGTCATTGGTGAAGAAGAAGGAGGTCTCTATAAACTCAAGGGACATCCAGAAGTTGCCCTTGCTCATGAAACCTCTAGTCCCAGTGAGCTATGGCATAGAAGATTAGCTCACATTAACTATAAAGCTCTACCCTATGTAAGCAAGGTGGTCATAGGACTACCAGATTTGAAGGTTGATCATAATGGCTCATGCAAAGGATGTGAAAAAGGGAAAAATATTAAGAACCCTTTTCCAAAGAGTGAAACAAAGACTAAGAACATTTTGGAGCTAATACACTGAGATGTATGTGGACCTATGCCCACCACCTCCCTAAGTGGTTTTGAATATTATCTCTCATTCATTGATGACTATTCGAGGAAGACTTGGATATACTTCCTAAAAGGCAAGAATGAAGTCTTTGGAAAATTCAAAGAGTTTAAGGCCTTAATAGAAAATCTCTCAGAAAAGAAAATCAAGATTCTCAGAACAGATAATGGGGGAGAATACACTTCAAAAGACTTTGAAGACTTTTGTAAGGAAGCTGGGATCAAGAGGGAACTAACCACTCCCTACAATTTCCAACAAAATGGGGTAGCTGAAAGGAAGAATAGAACCATCATGGAAGCTGTAAAGACTATGATTCATGATCAAGACCTACCCATGTATTTATGGGCTGAAGCAGTTAGGACAGCAGTCTATGTGCAAAATAGACTATCCTATAGTGCTCTTGAATTCAAAACTCCAGAAGAAGTGTTGGAAAGAAGCCCGAGGTAAGTCATCTCAAAATATTTGGTTGTCCTGTGTACATTCACATTCCAAAAGAAAAGAGAACCAAGTTGGATCCCTCTGGTAAGAAGGGAATATTTGTTGGTTATTGTGAATCATCCAAAGCCTTCAGAATTTATATACCAGGTTTTCATCATATGGAAATAAGCAGAGATGTAACATTTGATGAAGAAGCAGCTCTCAAGAAATCCAGGAAGTGTCAACTGGAAGAAATCTATGAAGAAGATACACCTCCTAGAATCACAGAAGCTGTGCACACTCCTGAAGATGATACTCCAGAGGACCATGACATGATAGAACCACAAGAACCCCCTATTACAAACTTATCTAGGAAGAAAAGGCCAGCATGGGCTAGAGACATTATTCAAGGAGCTGAAAGATATGGAGCTCCTGAAGGATCCATTAGAGAAAGAAAGAAACCAAAGCTAGTATCCAACTATGTGGCCTTGATGTGTGATCTTGTGGATCAACAACCTGCTAGCTATGAAGAGGCAGCTCAGAAGAAAGAATGGGTAGAAGCAATGACAGAAGAATATCAGTCAATAATGAAAAATGATGTTTGGGATATAGTTCCCAAACCAAAAGATAAAAGTGTGGTTTCTTCCAAATGGATTTTTAAGATAAAGCATGCTGCAGATGGTAGCATTGAAAAATATAAGGCAAGGTTTGTAGCCCGAGGTTTCTCTCAGAAAGAGGGAATTGACTATGAAGAAACTTTTGCACCAGTTGCTAGGTACACTTCAATTAGAACTATCATGGCACTTGCATCCATGATGAAGTGGAAATTACACCAAATGGATGTTAAGACAGCTTTTCTGAATGGTGTAATTGAAGAAGAAGTGTACATAGAGCAACCACAAGGTTTCGAGATTAAAGACGGAAGAACTCATGTATGCAAACTGAAAAAGGCACTATATGGATTAAAGCAAGCTCCTAGAGCTTGGTACAAAAGGATTGACAATTTCTTAACAAGCATGGGCTTTACCAAAAGCAAAGTTGATCCTAATCTTTATCTCAAGGTAATGGATGATGAACCAGTTATACTACTGTTATATGTAGATGATCTGTTTCTAACCGGAAATGAGAAACAGATTATTGAATGCAAGAAGAAGCTTTCTTCAGAATTCGAGATGAAAGATCTCGGATTAATGCACTACTTCTTAGGTCTTGAAGTATGGCAAGAACCAAAAGGAATCTTTCTAAATCAAGGTAAGTATGCTGTGGAAATTTTGAAAAGATTTAATATGTTGGAGTGTAAAGCCATGGCCACTCCCATGGACTCCAACTTGAAATTATTAATTAACGACACATCAGAATTAGTGGACATAACTCTATATAGACAAATCATTAGGTCTTTAATGTATTTAACAAATACTAGGCCAAATATCTGCTTTGCTGTAAATACCCTGAGTCAGTATCTAGTAGAACCTAGAAAGGTTCACTTAATAGCTGCAAAGCATGTGATGAGGTACCTAAAGGGTACTTTAGATTTTGGCCTATATTATCTTGGAAATCATGAACTCAATTTACATGGTTACTCAGACTCTGATTGGGCAGGAAGTATCTCAGACAGAAAGAGTACATCTGGTGGATGTTATGGTCTTGGATCTGCCATGATCTCATGGTTCAGCAAGAAGCAATCCAGTGTGGCTCTCAGTACTGCTGAAGCAGAATGCATAGCTGCCTGCTCTGCTAGCTGTGAAGCAGTATGGCTTCGGAAACTATTATCTGGAGTGTTTGACTTAGAGATGGATCCCACTGTGATCATGTGTGACAATCAAAGTTGTATCAAAATGACAGAAAATATTGTATTCCACGATAAGTCAAAACACATAGAGATTCGATACTTTTATATACGAGACATGGTGCAGAGAGGGGCTATCAAACTCGAATATATAAGTACTGAAGAACAAGTTGCTGACATATTAACCAAACCCCTAGCCCGTGTGAAATTTGAATACTTATGAGACAAGCTTGGAGTAACTCTAAAGGACCCTCCTCGAAAGGGGGAGTAGTATCGTCACTAATGATGAAGATACTTGTCTGCCACTCTTAGATATTTAGGCTTATTTAGATTTAGACTTCTTACACTTACACTATTTCTATTTACATGTTTTGTTGATGAGGTTACATGTTTTGATGATATACGTATTTACATGAGGTTACATGTTTTCATGATATACGTATTTACATGAGGTTACATGTTTTGTTGATGAGGTTACATATTTTGATGATATATGTTTTGTTAATGATGAGGATACATGTTTTGATAATGTATGTATTGATGAGGATACATGTTTTGATAAGTATATTTATGTACTTGTATGGATGAGGATGCTTGTACACATATTGACAAGAGGATTGTATCATCCATGGACTTTAGTCCTAAAGTGATCCGCAGACAGATGTCTCCGAGAGTAAGAGGATTGTATCATCCGTGGACTTTAGTCCTAAAGTGAGCCGTAGACAAGATGTCTCCGAGAACAAAATCCTGAATGAACAGGTAAGGGGATTGTATCGTCCTCGGACCATAGTCCTGTGAAGTGAGCCGTAGACAAGATGTCTCCGAGAACAAAATCCTGAATGAACAGGTAAGGGGATTGTATCGTCCTCGGACCATAGTCCTGTGAAGTGAGCCGTAGACAAGATGTCTCCGAGAACAAAAATCCTGAATGAACAGGTAAGGGGATTGTATCGTCGTCGGACCATAGTCCTGTGAAGTGAGCCGTAGACAAGATGTCTCCGAGAACAAAAATCCTGAATGAACAGGTAAGGGGATTGTATCGTCCTCGGACCATAGTCCTGTGAAGTGAGCCGTAGACAAGATGTCTCCGAGAACAAAATCCTGAATGAACAGGTAAGGGGATTGTATCGTCCTCGGACCATAGTCCTGTGAAGTGAGCCGTAGACAAGATGTCTCCGAGAACAAAATCCTGAATGAACAGGTAAGGGGATTGTATCGTCCTCGGACCATAGTCCTGTGAAGTGAGCCGTAGACAAGATGTCTCCGAGAACAAAATCCTGAATGAACAGGTAAGGGGATTGTATCGTCCTCGGACCATAGTCCTGTGAAGTGAGCCGTAGACAAGAGGTCTCCGAGAATGGAATGATAGGACTGGATCGTCCCTGGACTTCGGTTCAAAAGGTACATGATAGGACTGGATCGTCCCTAGACTTCGGTTCAAAAGGTACATGACAGGATTGCATCATCCATGGACCTATGTCCTAAAAGGAGCAGGATTGATCATCCTGTAAAATGATCATATGTATTGCAGGGAATACGATGCTGATGATGACGATGCTGATGATCGTATGATGACGATGCTGATGATCGTATGATGACAATGATGATGACGATACTAATGATCGTACGATGATCGGATGATGACGATGTTGATGCTGTCGATGATGTTGATATGATGACGATGTTGATGATCGTATGATGACGATGCCGATGATCATGCGATGATGATGACGATGTTCCAGCAATTGATTAAGTTGCTGATGATGATGTATTGAAGAAAGCTTCCGATGATTTATAGATGTATCATGTGTGATGTAGTCAATGAATTCTTGCTCCTGCAGATGTTGTTATAATATCCTTCTCGTTAAGGGGGAGTGTTAAATATTGTAACTTCTAAGAATATTATAATTTGTACATTATTATTCCGGAGATGTTTCATCCCTCCGAGGTAACTCTATCATGTATTCGGAGATGATTATTCCTCCGAGGGTTTGTAAAAACTAGGGTTATTAGACCCACCATGTGGGGGTCGGCCTTGAACTTATATTTTAGGGGTTATTAGACTTCTCCAGGAGAGGTCGGCCCCATTAGGCATTTTGGTCAGTCGGGAGTTAGTATAAATAGAGGAGGTGAACTCCTCATTAGACACACTTGTACAACTCAGAAAAGTAGCGCACTAGTCTAAGAGATCTGCTAAGGAGAAAGAGAAGGAGGGAGCACATCTTGTATTTTGGTTGATCATCTTATTGAGGAAAGCTTTGCTGGGTTTTCTACCCCATGAGGGTTTCCCAGGGTAAATTCTTTGTTTATCTTGTGATTATGTTTCTTTCAGTGATCTTGCTAGTCTATTTGGTTTAAACTTAACAGGTTTGAGGGATTTGCTTGTCTCATTTGTGATTGTCTTCGATCCAGGGTGTTGGTTGTAGCTTCTAACATGCACTTCGGGTACATGCTGTTTTGGATGCGACATGGCTTGGCTTTGGATTGATTTTGAGCACTGTATCCCACAAGAGGAGAGGATATGCCAGTGGTGCCATTTGCAAGAAGTGGAATTTGAGGAACATTTCTCTTTTAGATGCCCCGCCGACTATGATTTCAAGAGGGGATACCATTGCATTTTCTGTGATTTAGGGAGATCCCTATCCACCTTCATTTGATATCCTAACTAGAGGTGTCTAGTGCTTTACATGCATGAGGTGATTCCTCTTAGATGAGAGAACCTACAGGCTTCTTCTAGACCATGCCCTGTCAAATTAATTACCTCTTTTTATCCAACTTCAGCACTTGGGGATGCTAAGTGATAAGCATATTTTTAGGCTAGTGGCACAACAAAGACCTAAGTCACCAGATTCGGCGGTTTTAATGGATAAAATTTGAAATTCGTCGAATTTTATTGGGTGTTGAATTTAATCTTTGAAATTCGCCGAATTTATTTTTGGGAAACGGAAAAACCCTAGCCCGTGTCAAGTCATAGCCGGTGTTATTGCCATTGTTCATTTGATTTTTGGGAAACAACATAACCCTATTTTGCGTCCCGTGTGATATGTTAAAAACTTAAATGTAGTCGTATCCAGTGTTATCGCCATTGACTGACACATGTTCACTGGTGGTCGAAGTTCAGGATCGAAGTTAGCTGCTGGTCCCCTGTTTGTAGTTTGTAGTTGATGTTAGCTGCTGGTCCCAACAGGGCAAGCGCGACAGAGACAGGAAAACGTCCAGCAAATGGTGGGCAGCAACCTCCGATGGGTTCCCATTAGAGAAATCGTGTGCAGAAATTAAAAATCACAAAGCAGCAAGGAGAAAACAGCCAAATGTATAAAATAAAATATTAATATATCTCATACTAGCGACATTTCATTTCAAATTTTGTTTTTTCTTAATCTTTATTTCTAGCATTTCATTTCAATTTTTGTTTTTTTTTTCTTCCAAATTTGGTCAATAAGGGTGTGGGGTTAATTTGCTCATTTTTACCATATGTTTAATGAACATATTGAATTTGAATAAAAAGATTCAAATATATTTTTTATTTTCAAATTTTACAATGTCTCGAATTTAATGCCGAATTTTATCACCAAAATTTTCATTGTCGATTTTTTGTCGAATTTCAAGGTCTTCGAACTCGAACACGAATTCGAACCAGGTGACTTAGACAAAGACTAGGCTAGTGAGACCAAGTATGTCATCCGACCCCAAGGCTGATTAGTTCTTTCCCACAGGGGCTAGGGGTACTCATTATTTGCATAGATTATATCGACAAACCCAATTTGGGCTAGAGCCATATCATAAGATTCTTTTCTTTGGCCTCAAGTGCTAGGAGAAAATCTGGTATTGGCCCTTGTATGCCTCCCAGGACCACCCAACCAGGTCATTTTAGCCTTGGACTCTTTCTTAGTGATTTATTTCACGATGGTTGATTCTTCTTCCTCACCCTCTACCTCCTTATCCTTTCTTACAGACATCCAGTTAATCTTTGGCACTCCTTGTTCCTTCTTTGATGTAATATTTAGGTCATGTATTTCATGTTTTATCTTGTTTTATTTATTTTTATGTTTTTGGGGTAGCCTTGGACACTCCTACAGATTGGTATCACTGATTTTACTTCCTAGTCCCATTGCCTACTTTTTGGTCATTATAATTTTTTTAATCCTATCTATTTTGAAAGAAGGTTGATTAATATTTTGTTTTGGTGTAAAATGGACTTTACTACCACCAATATTTGGTTTGGTCCTTTCTAGTGGCTTGTTAGAATGCACATTGTAAGATATGTCCAGTCTCTTCCTTGGTTCTTGTATATACAAAGAGTGTAGCTGATGCCTATTCATTTTAATGAACATGTTATTAACATTGATTTTAACTATTTAGATGGCTCATACATATAAAGTTCCTGTTATGAAGTTCTAGAGATAGTGCGCGGACAAAAGTAGTAGTGAAATTGTCTAGAAGTTTCTTCATATGGTTGTCTACACCTCATGTTCAACTCTTGATATGTATGAAGCCTATTTACTTGTATGAGTGATAATATAGTGGTAAAATTATTAATCAAGGCTCGGGCTACTGTTGAACTTTGTTCATCTTGCTGCTGTGACATTTTCTGAATTATCTCTACAGAAATAACACTATCAGTTCGGAATCTGGACCCATTTTTAAATTGTAATGTTCTAGGCCTGTTCTAAGTTTTATTGCCATGCAGGGAACGCGATACTGATAAAGATGGGAGGCTGAATTTCAAAGAATTCTATCATGGATTATATGACCTCATAAGGAATTATGATGAAAACATTTTCAATGAGTCCCATGTTTTCCATGGCGATGAATCCATGAGAGAAGCACCAGCAAAGAAGTTGTTTACAGAACTTGACCAGAATCATGATGGGTATGCTTATGCCAAAAAATACTTTAAATTGGGGATATCAAATGAGCATTTTAAATGGTCTTGCATACAAAGTGAAGTACTGTGTTACTAATCTTCTTGCTACCATGTTGACTAGGTTTTTGACGGAAAATGAGTTGCAGCCTGTGATTAAGAGGCTGCATCCAGGAGAGGAATACTATGCAAAACAGCAGGCAGATTATATGATTATGCAGGTTAGGTTTTTTCTTGAGCAGCACACTGCCATTGTGATCTCCTTATAGTTTGTTTCATAATTGACAGTGATTTTGTGATGCTATTCTTTCCTGGAGTTTGTCTTGAGG
Source organism: Larix kaempferi (assembly GCA_027924585.1). Taxonomy (NCBI): domain Eukaryota; kingdom Viridiplantae; phylum Streptophyta; class Pinopsida; order Pinales; family Pinaceae; genus Larix; species Larix kaempferi. The sequence goes on from BSBM01000502.1 coordinate 5,286,191, forward strand.
ACACATGCATATCAGTTTTTGTTTTTGTACTTGGGTTCTTTCTAATAGAAAATAGCAGAAAATAACAAGGTTTGAGGTGCCTGTTCAACCTGAATCATTATCAATGCAAGGGAAATTCTATAGATGAATCTATGCTGTAAGATTGTCAATGGAAGTTTAGAACTCGTGTTGGCATTGTGTTGATGACAAAGTGTGATCAATTGAAAGTCTACACCTTGTTTCTATTGAATACAGTGGGAATTTCCTAAGAATGAAACCTAGATGTGTTTTGGTTCCTTTTCAAGATAATTTAGCACCTTTTCCATTTTAAGCTCTCCTTGCATCCCAAAATCTTGGAAATAAATTTTCATAGTTTGCTTCTTTTTACTTGTTATTAAAGGTTGACATTTGAATATACTAATATTCTTTTGTCAAGTGGCAATTATTGTTGATAATTTCTGTTGCTATGGACTATAAATTAGAGATGATATTATGTAAACAACTACTAAGTTTCATTAATCCATCTTTTTCTTTTTGTTGCCAATAGTGGAGGGATATCTCTGGTTTGTTGTTTCTCTTTTGATTATTATTTGATTAATAGTTTTATTTTGCGTTTTATGATTTGCTTTACTGTAGGACTGGGCATGGACTTCTTGTACATGGATTTTTGTGTTGATTTCTTATATTTTTACTGTGACAGGCGGATGCTGACAAAGATGGGCGTCTGAGTTTGAAAGAGATGTTAGACCACCCATATGTTTTCTATAGTGCTATATTCACTGATGAAGATGATGAAGATGATTACCACGATGAATTCCGTTAAAATCCTTGGATTAAGTGGGAGGTTTCAAGGTTTAATTGTGGTTTGATCCCTGTTATATTTGTTTTTATTATTTTCCATGCCTTTCAGATAAAGCCATCTATTTGTTATGAATCTATGATTGTTTTTAATGATGATGACGATGATAATCTAATTGATGTATGACACTCCTACCAAGACACCAAATTAATGTATGAGACCCCTTTGTTTGTGGACAAGGGACCCCTCCATACAGCAATTTGACTGCTTAGTCCACAGCTATTTTGATGAGTTCATCCTGTCTGTTTAGTCCACAGCTATTTTGATGAGTTCATCCTGTCTGTTTAGTCCACAGCTATTTTGATGAGTTCATCCTGTCTGTTTTGGATTGAGGCTTATCTATGTGACCTTTGTGCTCTCATTAAATAATAATAATAATAATCTATTTTTAAGGTCACAGCCTAGTTAGACACCAATTTGGTGTATGACACCCCCTTGTTTGTGGGACAAGGTTCCCCCCATCTTTGACTGCTAAAGTCTAAGGAGGTGTACATACCCTACCCCTCTCCGGATTTGAACCCATGACCTGCTTGGAAGAAACACATGTTCTTAACTGTTAGGCCCACTCACGCTATACATCCTATCTTAAGATAATTTGAAATAATGCATTTTCAAAATAACTGATGCATCAGGTCTGCTGAAGTTTTGTTATGTATCAATATTTGAAGATCACAAACTTTGGATAATGCATTCTCAAAATAACTGATTCTATATGTTTTGCATCAGGTCTGCTGAAGTTTCGTTATGTATCAATATTTGAAGATCACATAGGCAATCTTTTAGCTTTGGATCAGTCTTCCCTCGCACAACTTTGGGAAGGGTTTTCAAGGTATCTAGCGTCTTAGGAAATAATTGTCCAAATCCGAGTTGCAGTTTTCACAGTAAGTCAATCAGTAGAAGTTGGTTATTTGTAACAGTTGGTTATTTTTTAACATTGTAACATGGCTTTTTATGCTAGTTTTGACTTTTTGAAGTTTTTAGTGGTCTCTATCTGCTATTTTATGAAGCCATGTTGATCTCTTATTTCTCACTATTAGTTTCACTTTTATTGAGGGTTTTGGAAGCCTGTATTATGGTTGGGAAAAATGTATACATGTATCTGCTTGTCTTGGACTCTAGACATCAAATTAGTCCTTGTTTATACTTTTGTTGTCACTTAAATTACATGCTTACTCAGTTCCAAGGTGTATCTTATCTGTGCTGTGCCTTGTAGCCATTATGAATGCCCACTATAGTGTAACATGTGGATGGCTGTTTATTTTATTCCAATACCAAGGGAAGGGAGGTGTTCAAAAGATTAATTCTTGCTTCGCCCTGTTGCTGCTTTGTTATTGGTCTATTTCCACTTCACAAATCAATTGATGATGTACTACCTTGTTACTGATGCAGGTTAGTTTCAAGCCATTTCAATTAAAGCTTGAAGGGGACTTGTATCTGGAATTAACATTCCAATGCCTCTTCTCAGATTTTGTTTGATAATTAGTGCAGATCTGTTGTATTCTATAAATTAATCAGAAATCTTTAGATATTGCAAGTGTATTATAGATTTAAGTTGGCCATGCTTTTGTAGATAAGTTCTCTTTAAATTTTAACTGATAATATATCGTAGATTTATTTGATGCCAATTATGACAGCACCATGCAAGGCAGATCCATCAATGGAAATGTGTGCCTGCTGAACATTTTTATTAAAAATGTTTTATTGGCTACAGTTTTTAAAGTTTTTGTTACATTTTGAATTTTAAATTATCCATATATATTAATTTTTCCAGTATAGTAAATGTTTTGTAAGATGGCATCGATACATCAGAGGAACAATACAAGTTTACTGTTTTCTTATGTATTTGACATTCGTGGACATTAATTTTCCCATCACTATGCATGTTTTGAAAGAGGGCAATTACTTTGGAGGGATAAATGTGAGTATTGTTATGTATTTGAAAGATGTTGATGTTTGTAGCATTGGACAGGTACTTCCACAGTTTTTGTGTATTGGAAAGATGTTGATGTTTGTAGCATTGGACAGGTATCTTGATAAAGTGAAATATTAAAGCAAATGTCTTTTTAGGTTAATTGAGAGATTAATTAAATAAAGTGCCTAAGTTTTGAGCCTAATGATTTGAGTTAATAAAGTGAATCTCAGCCATTGATCTCAAGTGAATGAGATCTAATCTCAGCCGGTGGAGATAGGATTTTGGTTCATCTCAAGGCAGCCTAGGCTAGAGGAGTAGACAAAAACTGAGTGAGAGTGAGATCTCATTGAGTGGGTGGAGAAGGACTTCCATCCAAGTGTGCAGGGGCAGGGGCCGATTAACGGAGCAAAGGGGCAGCAAAGGAAGTAGCAACTAGGTGTGATAGGCTAGGCTACTTGCTGTTTTGTATGTTCCTCAGGTGGGCCATTATCCTAGAACTGGAGCCCAGGATTTTATTTAATAAAATCAACAAGGTAGTGGTTTTCCCTTCAAGGACTTCCATCCAAGTGTGCAGGGGTAGGGGCCGATTAACGGAGCCAAGGGGCAGCAAAGGAAGTAGCAGCTAGGTGTGATAGGCTAGGCTACTTGCTGTTTTGTATGTTCCTCAGGTGGGCCATTATCCTAGAACTGTAGTGGTTTTCCCTTCAGGTTTTTTTCTAGGGGTAATTTACTCAGAAATCTCATGTGCAATGTGTTTGGTTTCCGTATTTATGCTTCCCCTGTAATGTTTAGTTATGACTCAGCTGTGCTTTTATTTAATAAAGTAATTTCATTTGGAAGTAATTGCCGGGTGCTGGGTTAAAGAAATTAACAAAAAAAAGCATCCATGTGTGTTAATTTTCGTCATATAAGCAAGAGGGGATGTATAAAAGTTAGCACGCAACACAAGTTTGTGCGTGCGATATATTCCTTGATAGACTTTTCTTAGTATTGTGTTTGACTGATGGCTTAGTGGATTGGCAAAATGTATAGACATAATTTTATGAGCAGAGGCAGAAGATCAAGACGCGAAGAAAAAAAGGAATAGGTAGGTTTTATACTGTACGAAGGGCAGTACATCGTCTATTAGACAGATCCAAAAGTAAACCTGCTTTATTTACAGGAAGAGTGGTACTGTTTTCATTGAAGAGCCCACCTACAATGTACCAAACATTGTATCAAACATATAATACGGGTAGGAAATAAACACGAAAGCCTAACACTTCTAGTATTCCTACATCAGATATTTCTAATATTTGTAGGACTCAGCGCGGATTGCTATTTAAGGTTAATAAGCCATAACCGCTCATTTTTTTTTCAAAGACTGAAGTGCTGATTAATTTATTTCAGTTGTTGGAGTTATTCTCGATTTTTGCTGTGAATGAGGGAATTGTTATGCAAAAATGCATTGCGAGAACCATTTAGCTTGTAAGAGAACCAGCTAGAAAGTAGTTTATTGGTTAGTGTACTCTCTAACTGTAGCAGGACGTTTATGTCCCAGTGTTTAGTTGTTAATTGCTCGTGTTGATTGCAAGCTTCAATAAAAAAAGATTAGCTGAAAATGTTCTCACATTGGTGTTGTGACACTATAAAGCCACTTATAAACTCCGTAGAGATCTCTATTCCTATGGATGTAGTATAGATTAATACAAACCAAATTTCCAATTAGACATCTTGTATTGATTACATAATTATCCTCTATGACTATAGCCTCCAATAATATTGAGCATAAAGGCCTCCGGTCTTTGTTACTATAATAACAATGGACTTATTTTAGCAATTTATATTATGTTGTGCAATTTATAATCCAGAGAAGTTGTTGATTAACTTGTGGGCTACTACAAAGGAACGAGAATATGTCCTAAATGAGAATTCAATAAATACAAATAATTCCAATTTCATTGAACTGAGTGAAACGAGGTGCTTTACAACTCAGTATGGGGGAGATGTAACATTTGTGAAGTAACAAAATAATTAAAAAAATTCATGTCGATTCGTAAAATAAAAAATTATGGAAAGTATTTAAAAAAAATTCATGTTGGTTCATAAACTAAAATATTATGAAAAATAATTAAAAAATATATGTTCGTTTATAAAATATAAACTTAAAACTTAAACCCGGATCTATCAATCAAGAGAGATCAAATTTCTTGAGTTTAAATTTTAAAAAAAGAAATACACCTCAAGAAATTGGATCCCTCTCGGTGCTTGATAGATACGGGTTTAAGATGGATCTATGCTGTTTATTTTTGACATTGGCATACACTATGATTATATGTGATAGGGTGGTGAGTGATTTGGCACCCTTATTGTTGCCTATCAATTGGAAATACTATATATGAAAGCCGTGACATGCTTCACATAATGGCATTGAATTCTACTTTGTGAATTTAGAAGTTTCTAAGGTAGTTAATCAATGTGAACAATAATTTTCTTGCCAAGATGGAAATGTTGCTACTACATAAGTGCTTGAATAGAAGCATTGTCATAAATGTTACATTTTCTTATTATTTTGAAACTTACATTATTCATTACTTAATGGAACAAATAGTTATATCACGAGACAAAGGGTTACAACAATCAAACAAGATTACAAGCAAGTCCTTTTTTAAAAATGCTACAAATGCGAGCAATATGACCATGTGCCCTAGTAGGGACTCCACATCTTTACGGAAAAAAAAAACATTGAATTTGAGCAAAATCAATTCCCCCTTAAAGAGTTTCAATTCCCTTGGGCTAAGAGGGGAGGGCTCTTCATGAAAAGTAACTTTAAACTAATATTTCCATAGAAAGCCAATTGGGATTGGAGAATTGTGTGCCATAAAGTTTTGTGGTGGTCCCTAAACATTTAAGTGTCCCTAGGATGGACTTAATCAACTCAATGCTTTGAACAACACATGCCAACTCAATTGAGCACTACCACTATGTCTTTAACAATATCGATTAACTCCTAGTTATTAGATAAGTGATTAATGATATGGTGATTGTGTCATGCCATACAAGTCATGGTTTTGCATGTGCACTCATCCTAATTTCCCTCATTTAATTCTCAGGTAGTGAGCTCAATATGCATTGCTAATTGTATTAGACCAAGGTTTCTCATTGTGATGAAAGGAACATTGAACTTGGATACCAACTTCTAGTCAACATGTATGCCACATTGTTAGAATTTTAATACAAAATATATTATTATTATTACTCGAGTATGGTTAATCAATTGAATGGGTAGGAATGGAGTGAGCATCTTGCTCGTTGCTTACCACAATCCTTGCAAGGCATACTAAGCATGCTCTCAAATATTTTCCCATAATCTTATAGCTACCTTATTAAGATTACATGCAATTCATTGGCATTGATTAAAGACTCACAAAGATTGGACATGGAAGATGATGGTAGTCGAGCTAACTCTATTCAATTGTGAGGCCATAATACAACCAACCATGGATTAAGCTGGATTTGCTATTGATATTTTGAGCCCCATTGGAAGGAGGACCATCCTTACTCGCTTAGGGGTGATCTAATGAAATGATTCCTATTGTGATTTGTTTTCCTGAATTTAATGAGCAACACCCAATTGATAATGCAGTTTGGGGTGATTGTTTGGAGTTTTATTAAGATTCATTGAACGATATCGCAATGGATGGTGCCACAAGACCTCACTATGGATGTAGTTCCCCTTCAGGAAGTTAGGGTCACTATCCCATATTCCCAACTCCATGAAATGCTACCCAAAATATGCCATATGCATCAATAATGATCATTCTTGTGTGACATTGAACCTTAGTGAGGTGCATGTTCAGTTCCCCGATTCCTATGGCCTTTGAGTGAGAATGTTAGCATATTTGGTTTCGTAGATACATATCTTAGAGGAGTTTCATGTTGCATAATGAAATTTGTCTAACATCTTGGGCTTATTTGCAACATACAATGAAGATTTTGTGCTCTTGTACATGAGAGATTGATTTAAGAAGTCTTTTCTCACAAGGCATTGATATAGCTCATAGTTCTAATATAAGAGGAGACGAGGAATACCAACACAAAGGTTGAAATATCAATGACCAACCCCTCTCTTTTTGAGTTGTAGACCATTGTTACCATTCATTAGTTATGGGATCAATTCCATAGGGGTGGGTAGAATGAATTTGTGGTGTTTATATCATGTTTTCTCTTGATAGATGTGAGGAGGCGATTTATGGATTTTCTTTGGACTGCATGCTTGATCTTATAGATCCACCTTGAAGCCACCATTGACTTTCCCTTTGGTCTTGGAACTATCTCCCTGAAAGTATCATTGGGAGATGCATGCCTCTTTGCATCCTTCAAAGTATCACGAAGCCATGTTGGTCTCTTCCTGGTCACTGTAACATCTCCAGGTATATCCACTGGTTTTGCTGGCTCTACTGACTCCTCCTAATAGTCTGAAGGATGAACAAATGGACTAGAGGGATTTGAACCATCATCCTTCGGAGCCTCCTGCTCCTCGCTATTAATCTCCATATGAGACTCTCTAGACCTTCTGAAGGCTACCTCCTCATCTTGTCTAACCTCAATCTGGCATTGTCTTGGAATGTAGATCCTGTACTGTGAAGTCTCACTGTATCCACAAAAGTACCCTTCTTCTTAGAAGGTTCTAACTTCGTCCTCTTCTCCTTTGGCACGTGGGTGTATATTGGACAACCAAGGATCCTCAAGTGATTGACCTCTCGCTTCACTCCTGTGAATGCTTCCTCAGGAGTCTTGTCCCCCAATATCCGGTGAGGACTCTTGTTTTGAACATAAACTGTAGTATTGGTTTCCTTTGCCCGTAAGAACATGGGTAAATCTTGATTAAGGGCCTTTGCCTTGATAGCCTCCACATTGGACCTGTCCTGAAATACATAACAAAATTGTCCACAAGAGTTAACCATTACCAATTAAACAATTTTGCTATTCATTAACAAAATATCATTTGAATTTAAGTCAATGAAACTTATTATTTAAAGCATCAAATACTTATCTTGCTGTTGACTCCCTCTTGCTCCCTACATCCTTGCAGAAATCACTGAAGTCCATGGAGGTATACTATCCTCCATTGTCTGACTTTAAAACCTTGATCTTCTTCCCCGTTAAGTTCTCAGTTTGAGCCCTGAACTCTTGGAACCTCCTAAAGACTTCATCCTTGGTCTTCATGAAGTAGATCCACGTCTTCTAGGAGGAATCATCAATGAATGTCACATAGTACAAGAAGCCACACAAAGATGATATTGTCATCGATGCACATACATCTGAATGCACTAGAAGAAATCCTCTTTCCGAAGTTCATTCGCAATCTCATCAAGTTTAGATTCCTTTGCCTTCTTCTATGGTGGAAGCTCATTAACATCGACTGTTGATGCATGTTGCCTTTTCTTCTGAGGACACTGAGAAGCATAGTGACCAAATGTATGAAAATTGAAGCACATGATCTTTGAAAGATCCTTCTTCTCTTGTTCTTGAACTGGAGTTGATCCTCCACTTGTATTTTTCTTTCCAAAATATCTTCTTCCTTTTCCTTTTCTTGTATGAGCTGCAAGAGCTTGATTTTCTTCACTCTGAGGTCTCTGCAAATTGTTCTTGGACAATTCTCTGTCTCCTCTTGGACACAATCAGCCCACAACTGATCAAACTTGGATAACTCTTCTTGTCCACAAATGCTCTGAACAAATGACTCCCATGAAGAGGGAATTCCATTAAAAGTTAGTGTAACGAGTTTTGCATCATCAATGGTGTCTCCAATAGCCTTAAGTTGATCTCTCAACTGGGAGACTTTCATAAAATAGGTGGTAGCTGAATCTGATTTGGTCATCATGATACAACAGAGCTGATTCCTGAAGGCTAATTTCCTGCTAGTGTTCTTGCACTCGAATAATCCCACCAAGGCATCAAACATTTCTTTGGCAGTCTTCAACTCAACAATATGTGGAATCAAATGATCTTTTATGGAATCTATCAAGATTCTCTTAGCCTTTGCTTCATTCCTCTCGTGCTTGACTTTCTCCTCAACACTTTCTGGTTCTGAGACATCTTCTTTTACATAATTATGAATCTCATTTTCATCTAAGATGAAGAGTATACTGGTTTTCCAATATTTGAAGTGTGTAGCACCATCCAACCTGTCTTCTATTATGAGATTGGACAACATCTTGACAAGAGTTGAAATATGAACCAGAAACCCTAGCATCGACAAAATATATCAAAACTAAATTTTGACAAAACTAAAAACTGGCTCCACTAATAGATGCGCCTTGCCAAGGTGACCTCCAACACACTAGGTTCAAGTCCAACGTTAGGCCAGAAAGGTCCATACTTGGAAGCCCTAATTTCCAGACTTTTATGGCAAAAAGTTGTTCAAAGTCTGTCTTTCAATACTGCTTTATTACCATGTTAAAATTTCTTATAGCAGTAGAAAACCAATTTTTAGAGCTGATAATTACTTTCTAATGATTTTCAAATAGTGATTTCATCTCACTATTATCATTGAATAATTACACACTGAAAATTTCAACTTTAAATTGTAGTGGAAACAAAAGATCATAGAAGAACAACCATGCACAATAGACACAAAAATTATACTGTGGGAAACCCAAACTTGGGAGAAAACCCAACCAACTTTTCTTAGAAGAAATCACTCCAATATTACAAGTACATTACCAATCTTGAAGAAACCCTAGCATAGATAGCAAACCTCCTTCATGAGGAAACCCTAACAAGGGTAGCAAACCTCCTTCAAGAGGAAACCCTAGCAAGATGACAAACCTCCTTCGTGAGGAAACCTTAGCAAGGGTAGCAAACCCTAGGAGATGATGAGAACCCAAGAAATTTGCTCCTTGTGCCTTTGCTAGGACTTCTTGGAAAGTGCACATTAGCTAAACTGAGAAGATGTTGTGCAGTTGTGTTGTGAAAATGAAATGTTGGTTGCTTATTTATACACTCCAAGTCACCTTGATTTTTCTCTTATGGGGGCGAATTGTCCTTTTTGTCTTCACTTTTCATTTTATCTTTATGGTCAAGTTGTACTTCTTGTCTTCAATATTTGTTGGGGCTTCTTCAATGCTTTTCGGGTTGTCTTCAATGGTTTGACTTGTCTTCTTGGTTATTTATTCATTAATAGAAAATTTGTCCATGATCCTCGTTGATGATAATCTCCTCACGTGCATGTCTATTCACACATAGAGATTTGATGTTGAATAGACCCACTAAGAAGTCCCAGACACTTCTTAGTACATGAAGTCAACAGTAGATTAGACTTGTGTATTCCATAAGGGGATGAAAGCCCCTATCAAATAAACAAGTCAAATCTACTTTAATATAGAAGAGATCACTCCATCTTGGAGTAGGAAATGTGAGAGTACCTTGGGGCCAATCTCCCCAAGCCATATGACTCAGGATGATGGGAGAGGACTACCCTTGCCTAGGCCATTCACCTCTAGCCATATGTCTCAGGCTTCGAGGATGAATGTATCATTCCCCCTTGGTCAAACCAACACAGCCAATTTGGGAGAGTATCTTCCTGATGCTGCAAATTGGAGAAACATCAACATTCCCTCTCAACAAGGGAGACATTCTGCACCACGCCAAGCTTGTCTCTGAAGTATACAAACTTCGCCTTAGACAGAGGCTTGGTGAGAATGTTTGCAATCTGCATCTTGAGTCTTTTCACTCCTAGCCAAATCAACATGACTATCTGGAGATAGACTATGCCTGGGCCATTCATCACTAGCATAGCCTCGTGAGTGAATGGCCAATTCATCACCAGCATAGCCCCATGAGTGAATGTATCATTCTCCCTTGGTCAAATCAACATGACCAATCTGGGAGAATGTCTACCCGATGTTGCTCATCTGTGGAGATGTACTTGGAGCTGCACTGCTCCCTTCTGCACCATGTCTCGGATGAAGTGATATTTGATCTCTTGATCAAATAGTCCTATACGAAGCTTCCAAAGCAATACTGCTTCATGACCTGCGACACTGGATGTGATATAATCCACATCTGCTGTACTGAGTGCTACATAAATTTGCTTCCTGCTAAACCAGGATATCATGGCTGATCCCAAGCTGAAGCAACACCCTGAGGTGCTCTTTCTGTCCATTGCACTCCTTTCCCAATCAAAATCTATATATCCCTACAACCTCACTTCACCACCTAAGACATATCTCAAACCATATCCAACTGTACCACGTAGGTACCTCAACACATGCTTTGACGCAACCCAATGTACATGCCTCGTGTCAACCATTAACTAGCTCAAAGTGCTCACTGCAAAGCAAATATCTGGCCCGATGTTAACCAGGTATATCAAGGATCCAATCAACTTCCCATACATAATGGGATCCACTAAATCTGAATTTGAAGCAGAATCACTCAGATTCTTCATATTTGTCACCACAGGTGTAGCCATGGACTTGCAGTCCATCATACCGAATCTGCTCAAGATCTCAATTGTGTACTTCCCCTGGATGAGGAAGATCTCACTTGGTCTTTGTCACACCTCTAATCCCAATAAATAATACGTAAGGCCAAGATCCTTCATCTTGATCTCTGAAGTTAACTTCTTCTTGGTGAGGGAGGTACTCTTGAATGAGCCACCTCCTCCATTATCAACAAACTGTGTTGGAGCTACTCCCTCTGTGTAGTAGCACTCTGCTCCCCTTTGCACATTAGTATCCTGTGCCCTATGCATCTGGACACCTCGCTCCCTCTGCAATTGAATATCCTGCATTGAAGCAACCTGCTTCCCTCTACAATGTTGATCCATGTATATCCATCTGTGTCATCTCCCACCATGTGGGTCTATTGAGATGAGCCTCCTGCTCCCTCACAAACACTGAATACCATCCATGACTCTTTCTGAGTCTGCAAACTGGCTCATCCCTGATGCTAATATGAACTACATGCTTGATCTTATACATCCGCTTGGGAGCCACCATTGAATTTCCATTTGGTCTCGGAACTATCTCCCTGAAAGTATCATTGAGAGTTACATGCCTCTCTAGATCCTGCAAAGTATCACGAAGCCATGCTGGTTTATTCCTGGTCACTACAACATCTCTACGTATATCCACTGGATTTGCTGACTCTACTAACTCCTCCTGATAGTTTGAAGGATAAACAAATGTTCTAGAGGTATTTGTACCATCATCCTTCGGGCAACCTGCTCCTCGCTATCAATCTCCATATGAGACTCTCTAGGCCTCTTGAAGGCTACCTCCTCATCTTGACTAACCTCAATCTGACATTGTCATGGAATGTAGATCATGTAGGCCTTTGAAGTCTTGTTGTATTCCACATAAGTACCCTTCTTCTCGAAAGGTTATAACTTCATCCTCTTCTCCTACGACACGTGGGTGTATACTAAACAACCAAGGATTCGTAAGTGACTGATCTATGGTTTCACTCTTGTGAATGCTTCCTCAGGAGTCTTGTTCCTAAATATCCGGTGAGGACTCTTGTTCTAAAAATAAACTATAGTACTGGTTGCCTCTTCCCATAAGAACATGGGTAAATCTTGATCAAGGATCATCACCTTGACAACCTCCACAATGGACCTATCCTACAATACATGAAAAAATTGTCCACAAGAGTTAACTGTATCACTTCAATTTAAGTAAATAAAACTTATTGCTTAAAGCATTAGTACTTATCTCGTTGTTGAATCCCTCTTGATCTCTGCCTCGCAGAAATCACTGAAGCCCTTGGAAGTATACTCTCCATTTTCTGACGTTAAAATCTTGATCTTCTTCCTTGTCAAGTTCTCTGTCTGAGCCTTGAACCCATGGAAACTACTGAAGACTTCATCCTTGGTCTTCATGAAGTAGATCCATGTCTTCTGGGAAATATCATCAATGAATGTCACATAATACAAGAAGCCACCCAAAGATGGCATTGTCACCGGTGCACATACATTTGAATGCACTAGAAGAAATACTCTTTCCGAAGTTCATTCGCAATCTCATCAAGTTTAGATTCCTTTTCCTTCTTTTGTGGTGGAAGCTCATCAACATTGGTTGCCAATGCATGCTGCATTTTCTTTCGAGGACACTAAGAAACATAGTGACCAAATGTATGACAATTAAAGCACATGATCTTTGAAATATCCTTCTTCTTTTGTTCTTGAACCAGAGTTGATCTTCCACTTGTATTTTTCTTCCCAAACTTTCATCTTCCTTTTCCTCTTCTTGCATGAGCTGCAAGAGCTTGATTTTCTCCACTCTAAGGTCTTTGCATAGCCCCATGAGTGAATGTATCATTCTCCCTTGGTCAAATCAACATGACCAATCTGGGAGAATGTCTACCCGATGTTGCTCATCTGTGGAGATGTACTTGGAGCTGCACTGCTCCCTTCTGCACCATGTCTCGGATGAAGTGATATTTGATCTCTTGATCAAATAGTCCTATACGAAGCTTCCAAAGCAATACTGCTTCATGACCTGCGACACTGGATGTGATATAATCCACATCTGCTGTACTGAGTGCTACATAAATTTGCTTCCTGCTAAACCAGGATATCATGGCTGATCCCAAGCTGAAGCAACACCCTGAGGTGCTCTTTCTGTCCATTGCACTCCTTTCCCAATCAAAATCTATATATCCCTACAACCTCACTTCACCACCTAAGACATATCTCAAACCATATCCAACTGTACCACGTAGGTACCTCAACACATGCTTTGACGCAACCCAATGTACATGCCTCGTGTCAACCATTAACTAGCTCAAAGTGCTCACTGCAAAGCAAATATCTGGCCCGATGTTAACCAGGTATATCAAGGATCCAATCAACTTCCCATACATAATGGGATCCACTAAATCTGAATTTGAAGCAGAATCACTCAGATTCTTCATATTTGTCACCACAGGTGTAGCCATGGACTTGCAGTCCATCATACCGAATCTGCTCAAGATCTCAATTGTGTACTTCCCCTGGATGAGGAAGATCTCACTTGGTCTTTGTCACACCTCTAATCCCAATAAATAATACGTAAGGCCAAGATCCTTCATCTTGATCTCTGAAGTTAACTTCTTCTTGGTGAGGGAGGTACTCTTGAATGAGCCACCTCCTCCATTATCAACAAACTGTGTTGGAGCTACTCCCTCTGTGTAGTAGCACTCTGCTCCCTTTGCACATTAGTATCCTGTGCCCTATGCATCTGGACACCTCGCTCCCTCTGCAATTGAATATCCTGCATTGAAGCAACCTGCTTCCCTCTACAATGTTGATCCATGTATATCCATCTGTGTCATCTCCCACCATGTGGGTCTATTGAGATGAGCCTCCTGCTCCCTCACAAACACTGAATACCATCCATGACTCTTTCTGAGTCTGCAAACTGGCTCATCCCTGATGCTAATATGAACTACATGCTTGATCTTATACATCCGCTTGGGAGCCACCATTGAATTTCCATTTGGTCTCGGAACTATCTCCCTGAAAGTATCATTGAGAGTTACATGCCTCTCTAGATCCTGCAAAGTATCACGAAGCCATGCTGGTTTATTCCTGGTCACTACAACATCTCTACGTATATCCACTGGATTTGCTGACTCTACTAACTCCTCCTGATAGTTTGAAGGATAAACAAATGTTCTAGAGGTATTTGTACCATCATCCTTCGGGCAACCTGCTCCTCGCTATCAATCTCCATATGAGACTCTCTAGGCCTCTTGAAGGCTACCTCCTCATCTTGACTAACCTCAATCTGACATTGTCATGGAATGTAGATCATGTAGGCCTTTGAAGTCTTGTTGTATTCCACATAAGTACCCTTCTTCTCGAAAGGTTATAACTTCATCCTCTTCTCCTACGACACGTGGGTGTATACTAAACAACCAAGGATTCGTAAGTGACTGATCTATGGTTTCACTCTTGTGAATGCTTCCTCAGGAGTCTTGTTCCTAAATATCCGGTGAGGACTCTTGTTCTAAAAATAAACTATAGTACTGGTTGCCTCTTCCCATAAGAACATGGGTAAATCTTGATCAAGGATCATCACCTTGACAACCTCCACAATGGACCTATCCTACAATACATGAAAAAATTGTCCACAAGAGTTAACTGTATCACTTCAATTTAAGTAAATAAAACTTATTGCTTAAAGCATTAGTACTTATCTCGTTGTTGAATCCCTCTTGATCTCTGCCTCGCAGAAATCACTGAAGCCCTTGGAAGTATACTCTCCATTTTCTGACGTTAAAATCTTGATCTTCTTCCTTGTCAAGTTCTCTGTCTGAGCCTTGAACCCATGGAAACTACTGAAGACTTCATCCTTGGTCTTCATGAAGTAGATCCATGTCTTCTGGGAAATATCATCAATGAATGTCACATAATACAAGAAGCCACCCAAAGATGGCATTGTCACCGGTGCACATACATTTGAATGCACTAGAAGAAATACTCTTTCCGAAGTTCATTCGCAATCTCATCAAGTTTAGATTCCTTTTCCTTCTTTTGTGGTGGAAGCTCATCAACATTGGTTGCCAATGCATGCTGCATTTTCTTTCGAGGACACTAAGAAACATAGTGACCAAATGTATGACAATTAAAGCACATGATCTTTGAAATATCCTTCTTCTTTTGTTCTTGAACCAGAGTTGATCTTCCACTTGTATTTTTCTTCCCAAACTTTCATCTTCCTTTTCCTCTTCTTGCATGAGCTGCAAGAGCTTGATTTTCTCCACTCTAAGGTCTTTGCAAATTATTCTTGGACAATACTATGGCCTCCTCTTGGACAAAATCATCCCATAAGCGATCAAACTTGGGTAACTCTCCTCGTCCACAAATGCTTTGAACAAATGACTTCCATGAAGAAGGAAGTCCATTAAGAGTCATTGTAACAATTTCCACATCATAAATGGTGTCTCCAATAGCCTTAAGTTGATCTCTAAAATGGGAGAATTTCATAAAATAAGTGGCAGTTGATTCTAATTTGGTCATCATGATACAACGGAGTTGATTCCTGAAGGCTAATTTCCTGCTAGTGTTCTTGCTCTCGTATAATCCCACCAATACATCAAACATTTCTTTGGTAGTATTTGACACAACAAAATGTGGAATCAAATGATCTTTTATGGAATCTATCAAGATCCTCTTAGCCTTTGCTTCATTCTTCTTGTGCTCGATTTTCTCCTGAACACTTTTTGGTTTTGAGACATCTTCTTTTACATAATTCTGAATCTCATTTTCATCTAAGATGAAGAGTATCTTGGTCTTCTAGGATCTGAAATTTGTAGCACCATCCAACCCGTCTTCTATTCTGAGACTGGACACCATCTTGGCAAGAGTTGAAATGTGAACCAAAGACGCTAGCACCGACAAAATATGTCAGAACTAAATTTTGACAAAGCTGAAAACTGGCTTTGCCAAGGAAACCTCCAGAACACTAGGTTAAAGTCTAAAGTTAAGCCAGAAAGGTCCAAACTTGGAATCCCTAATTTCTAGACTTTTACAGAAAAAAAACTGTTCAATGGTTGTCTTTCAATACTACTAAGATACCATGCTGATTTTTTCATATAGCAGTAGAAAACCAATTTTTAGATCTAATAATTACTTTCTAATGATTTTCAAGCAGTATTTTCATCCCACTGTTATTGAATAATTACACACTGAAAATTTCAACTTTAAATTGCAGCAGAGACAAAATATCTTAGAAGCACACCCATGCATAATAGACACAAAATTTTTACCCTGAGAAACCCAAACTTAGGAGAAAACCCAACCAACTTTTCTTAGAAGAAATCGGTCCAATATTACATGTACATTACCAATCTTGAAGAAACCCTAGCATAGATAACAAACCTCCTTCATGAGGAAACCCTAGCAAGGATAGCGAAGTTCCTTCATGAGGAAACCCTAGCAAGGGTAGAGAAGCTCCTTCACGAGGAAACCTTAGCAAGATGGCAAACCTCCTTCATGTGGAAACCCTAGCAAGGGTAGTGAACCCTAGGAGATGATGAGAACCCAAGAAATTTGCTCCTTGTGCCTTTGCTAGGCCTTCTCGAAAAGTGCGCATTAGCTGAGTTGAGAAGATGTTGCGTTAGCTATGTTGTGAAAATGAAATGTTAGCTGCTTATTTATACACTTCAAGTCACCCTGGATTTTCTCTTATGGGGCTGACTTGTCCTTTTTGTCTTCACTTTTCATTTATCTTCAAGGTCGACTTGTACTTCTTGTCTTCAATATTTGCTAGGGATTCTTCAATGCTTTTTGGATCTTCTTCAATGGTTTGACTTGTATTCTTGGTTATTTCTTATTTACTAGAAAATTTGTCCGTGAGCCTTGTTGATGATCATCTCCTCACATGCACGTCTATTCACACAGATCTCTAATGTTGAATAGACCCACTAAGAAGTCCCAAACACTTTTTAGTACGTCAATTCAACATTAGACTAGACTTGTATATTCCACAAGGGGATGAAATCCCCTATCAAATAAACAAGTCAAATATGCTCTAATATAGTATATCACTCCATCTTAGAGCAAGCAATGTGAGAGAACCTTGGGGCCAATTTCCCCAAGCCATATGACTCAAACTGATGGGTGAAGGATTTCCTTTGCCTGGGCCATTCACCTCTAGCCATATGACTCAGGCTTTGAGGATGAATGTATCATTCCCCCTTGGTCAAATCATCATGACCAATCTAGGAGAATGTTTACTCGATGTTTCAAAATGGATAAACATCAACACTTAGCATGTCCATACCATAACATTTAAATTTTAATGGTGTTTAGTAGTAAAGGTCGATATAGTTTAAAGTTGAAATACGTGTATGCATGTCATATAGGCTAAGGTTCAATGTTTGTGTGTGTATATGGTTCATTTGTGATGTATAACAACACTGTGACACATAATGCTAACATTGTAAGAATCTCAAGCACATCCTTGGTAATTAAATTGATACTTTAGATGCAATATTCCAAATATAGAGTTGCATCATGAGCCATAATATTTCTCTAGTACTAAAATTCAACAATAAAATATTCATAATCAAATGCTTGTATCTAATCCTCAATAATACTTCCAACATAACATTAATATTTAGAATCAATATGAAATTTTGAATAGAAATGCAATGTATTTAGGGTCGTTTCATCTTACATAAAAAATATGCAGGGGGAAAACAACTAATTAACTTCAGTGAATCCCCAAACACAATATATCTCCTTACAATTAATTCAAGGCTTAGTGCACAATGTGTTCAAATGTCTAAGGCTCAATTAACCATTGTCCATAATTTGTTTTTAGTGAATTTACTTCAAATACAAGAAATGTTGAGAATCTAGCAATTTACAACAAGTGCTTAAATGAAAGTTAAATCAATGTGAAGCACTCAATGGTAAACATGTTTGAAGGTGAGGGAAATTAGTGGTATGTAACTCATTCCTCCCAATCATTGAGATACGACTAATATCTCACTTTGGTGTTGACCTCGCATAAGGCTTCTCCACATAGAGTTACCAACTCAATGCGACAATGCAATGTCCAATTTATTGGATGGAGATACACCAAAAATGCATCATAATGGAATTCACAACAATGGTAACAATAGTATCACTACAAGAGAAGATTCACTGCAATATTGGGCAAACTCATGTGCGATAGTTAAACCCCATACTTAAATCCCTAAAACCAATTGTGTGATGTCACCATGTTACATTTTCTAATTCATGATAACAAATCCACACACAAAAATTTACCCTACAACATAAGAAACCTTAATAAAAAATTTAATTTTCAAAAACTAGAAATATAAGAGTATAAATTAGTAGTGTTGACATTGCATATAGAAATTTTAGATCAATCCAGCAAGTGATGGAGTGTAGGTAGCTATGAGAAGTACTAAATTTGTAAATCAAAAGCAACGAGCTAGAAATTTGTAGCCACAATCGCGCAACTTCCCTTTAACATAGAGAATAATTACAAATGACTAATTGTTTGCTAATGCACTCTCCATCTCTTTTATAGAATACGTGAGAGTCTATGGACACAAAAATGCTTAAGAATTAAAAAAAGGTGTAATCTCTGAGTAATGTGCCAAGATTAAGTGGATACATGCCAACACACACCAAACACATTTCCCCATGTGGTGGCCACAACAACACATGCCAAATGCATTCCTATTTAACTGGTTGAGTATTGTGCTCCACAAGTGCAAGAATAGGTAGACATATGCTAACACACACCAAGCACACTCCCTCTATGTGGTCGCCACATGTTAATTCATGCCAATCACTTAACTCATTATTAAATAATGTAAATCACTTACCAATGGCCAATCATTAGCGAAGAAAATAACTTCACAACTAGTTGAAGACGTCATTCTACACTGCGATTGTTGAATTGGGTGCAACTGCCCCTTGGTTTTTGCTGAACCAAGAAATCATCTCTTTTCCCAAAATAGAACGATATTCAGAAACGCTCTTCATTGTCCTTGCATCTCCTTCTCAATATGAATCAACAAATCCATGGAGTAATAACTTACCCCAACCTGCATACTGCATGCAATATTAAATCGTTTCCTTCAAATATTTGAGCACATGCTTACCATATTTCCAATGAGACCATTGAGGTTCAACCATGAAGCATCAATGTATTAGCTTAACATATATTTGGTTTGGTATTCACAAGGTACACCAAAGACTCGACCAATTGCTTGCATAGAGTAGGAAAAACGAAATCTAAAGTCTCATCACAAGTTAATTTCATATTTGGAACCATAGGGGTAGACATGGGTTTGCTGTTGAACATATAGAATCTCTTCATACTCTCCATAATTTACTTCCATTGTCCAAGGAAGACTTCACATGAAATCTAGTAAACTTTTAATCCAAAAAGACAATGCAACAATTGAGTGTTCTTCATGTCAAACTTATTGGCCCATTTCTTCTTACACCACCACAAAATGAGTTGGTCATAATTTCTTGTAATGATAAGGTCATATGTATGCAAGGCCAAGACAAGCATAACAACTTTATTAGATAAAAAATAAAGATTAGAATCTACACAAATCTTGGAAAAGCTCAACTTTAGTGAATACCCATCGATCATGGATTATCATGCTTGTGGTCCTTGCTTCAATGCATAAAGGCCTTTTTCAACATACAAACATGGGTCTCTTACCCATGGATCTCAATAAATATTGGTTGATTTTTATATACCTTTTCCTCAATCATGAGATTCACAAATGATGTCTATACATCCATATGATCTAAATATCAACCTATGCAAGATGCTAAAGACATGACAGTTTTGATAGAGGCATTCTTGACCATTGGATCAAAAGTCTCATCATAGTCAACTCCCTTGTAATGAGAGAATCCTTTAGCAAAAACCTAGGTAATTGTATGTTTGATTTTTTTTTCCTGGAAAAAAAAGCGTAATTTCATTTCATCTTAAAAAGTACGAAATTACATTGACCATCATCACTCTATGAGAGTGTCATACTGTACCAAAAAAAACCTATCTGAGTACTCAAAACTGAGAAGATCATGATGTTCTCACCACGTGAGCATTAACATATTTTTACAAAAAAATATACAAACTAGCTGTGTTGTACCGATAACATTACCTTTACAAAAAGTTCAGAGCTGTATCAAAAAACTTCAAAGTTTAACTAAGACATTTAAATGCCTCATTACATCCAAAATCTCCAAATTCATAATTTATAAACCAAAATGAGCAACGGCAAAAGATCTATCAGATCTTCATTCTATAAACGGACGGTGGTAGAAGTCCCTGCCAATCCCTTCCACAAATTCTCTGATTTTCCAAGTCCCAACCCCCAGTAACAACCCCTCTTTCGAAGCCCTGTCCGCTTCTGAGTTGTTTTATCGAAAAATATGCCTGCAAGTAAAAGTATCAAAAGTGTGAGTGGCAATCTGAACTTGTTTCAGAACAGAAGAAATCCGCCGGTTGTTGCACTGTTGAGAACCAGAGACCCACTTAATCACATTTAAAGAGTCACCAAACACAGAAATGTTCTTGAGACCTCGTTCTAAAGCAAAAGAGATAAGATATCTTAGGCTTAAAATCTCCCCCCAATTGTTGCTCCCCATCCCAAAGCCCAACGACATCACATAGAAATGTACATTAGACAAGAAGAGGAGAGCTCCTCCCCCACGCTGTTCATTCTGACAGGCCCCGTCAAAGAAATCCCAAGGCTGTGAATAGTCAATATCCATAGGCTGTAGAACACGGGCGGGTGTAGGATTTTTAA
This sequence comes from Larix kaempferi, assembly GCA_027924585.1. Lineage (NCBI taxonomy): Eukaryota > Viridiplantae > Streptophyta > Pinopsida > Pinales > Pinaceae > Larix > Larix kaempferi. The sequence continues at coordinate 5,307,211 of BSBM01000502.1, forward strand.
CCACCGTTAATGCAGGTAGTCCAGCCACATCAGAAAACAAGCTTTTATTTCGGGAAAGCCATACCCCCCAGATGACAATTAAAGGCAAAGCTCTGTATGAAGAAAAAAGTGGATTATGATACCATCGACTCCACGCATCATCCATAGAAATCCCCGTCCAAAGGAATGCAACTTAAAAAATCCTGGAAACAATAACCCAGACCTCTATTATAAACGGGCAGTTAAGAAATAGGTGTAAAACATTCTCCTCCTCCCGGCTGCATAGACAACATTTACTTGGACCTTGCATACTTCTATGTTGGAGAAAATCCCAAGTCGGGACCCTGTTAGCCAAAACACACCACATAAAGATACGTGTCTTATGTGGGCACTGTAGTTTCCACAGTTTCCTCCACCACCAAATCGGAACCCGTGGCAAATGATCCTCACTGATCCATAGATAACCTCCTTTGGGTGTGTAATTTCCGGAGGGATCACCATCCCAGACAAGTTCAACCTCCTGCTTGCTCAAAAAAATATGATCCATACTAAGGGCCCGCAGATAATGACCTAACTCCACCTCCATATCACCCCCCAGCTCAAAAGAAACAATAGCTCTCCATACAGGCCTCCCCATCCACAAATTCCCCATATCTGCCAGTTGATAGAGAAAATGATAACCCCTATGGTTCAATGCTTCGATCATTCCTTCAGACAACAAATGTTGAACTTCACATCCAACCTAAGGATCACTCCCGATCCTCACCCTCTGACCATTGCCAACATCCCATACCAAATTATGTTCGATGATATGAAAGGAAGATACTACCGCCTTCCATATGCAAGAGCCACCAGTATGTGATTTATGAGGAGAGCGGATCCAATCTTCAATAGAATCAGGCTCGATATACTTGTGGATCATAACTCCAGCCCATAATCCTCCAGATTCGATTAATCTCCAGCCACACTTCGCTACCAATGATTTAGAGAAATGAAATATATTCTTTAGACCCCATCCTCCTAAGGCCTTTGGAACTACAATACGATCCCATTTGACCCAGGGAGTGACATGGGCATCCTCCTTTCCACTCTAGAGGAACCTGAAGCAAATATTTCTAGCTTGATCAGGAATACCACGAGGAATCCAGCTCAAAGACATCCAGTAGACTGGGATGGCTTCCAAAACTGACTTAACCAAAACTAATCTACCTGCTCTCGAAAGCCACTTGAAGCTCCAACTTTTCAATCGTTTCTCCAGTTTTTCCAATAGCCAAACCCAATCTTGCTTCTGATAATCATTAGGTTTCAAATTGAACCCCAAATACTTAATACCTTCCGAAAGGGTAAGAAGTGTAAAAGGAAAAAGATCAGAGTATGTAAGTAACTCCTCCTCAACTAATAAAGAGGTAGTTAAAGTTGATTTTCCAGCATTAATCTCCATCCTAGTAGAAAGTGAGAACATATTCAACATTTCCTTCAGTTTGTGAGCTTCCCTACGAGAGCCAGAGCAAAAAATAAGGATATCATCCACAAATAGTAGATGTGTAAGGTGAACACTCGGGGCTACCAAAATACCTTCATATAGACCTGTCCTGCTAGCTTCCTTAATAGCACGACTTAGACTTTCAGCCACCAGCAAAAATAACAGAGGTGATAAAGGGCATCCTTGACGAAGGCCCCGGCCCGAGTGAAAAAAGGGAGTTGCTGCACCATTTAGCAGAACCGAAAAAGAAACTGTAGTGATACAGCTGATGACCCATCGAACAAAACCTATATCAAATCCCAAATGAGCAAGCAATAGACGAATATATAACCAACTTACTTTGTCATATGCTTTAGAAAGATCAATTTTTAGAATAGCCCCTTTCATCTTCTTGGTTTTTATGCTATGTAGACCCTCCTGAGCAATCCCAATAGCTTCATGAATCTGACGTCCTTCAAGAAACCCAAATTGTTCCTCTGAAATATGAGTGGAAAGAATAGATTTGATCTTCGAGCAATGATCTTAGTGACGATATTATACACACAGTTGCACAAAGAGATAGGCCAGAAATCATTTAGGGTGGAAGGAGTATCCACTTTAGGAATAAGTGCAATGAAAGTGGTATTGATGCTGGCTGGAATTCTACCTTCCTTCCTAGTATCTTCAACAAGTTGTAGTAGATCTATTCCAATAATATCAAAGAGTGCCAGAAAGAATTCAATGGTCCAGCCATCCGGCCCAGAACTTTTGTCCTTCTGAAAGCTACTAAGAACCTCTTTTAATTCATCTACCGTAATCATGTCCAGCAGCATCCTGTTATCCTCCTCCTCAACAAAACGAGGAAACATTTGAGCTACCTTGATGACCTCCTCAATATTCACTCTTTCACTGGCTTTGAAGAGATCTTGAAAATGTTGTACACCAACTCCAGCCATCCCCTCAAAAGTAGCATGAGTATTACCCTCCAGGTCATCAAGACTCCAAATAGTATTTGCAGATCTCCTACCTCTGGCATAGGCGTGAAAAAATTTCGAGTTTTCATCCCCACTTTCCATCCAGATGGCCCTGCTCTTCAATTTCTAGGTCTCCTCATTGTTCAATAGAATCAGATTCCTACGTTCCACTAGACGAACTAGAGCTTCCTTTGATGCTTGAGATAAATAACCTCCTCCAGGGCCTAAAGAGATGGAAGCAATTTCTTCTTCAATCAACTTAATATCTCGCTTATCCCTAATTCTCTTGTCAGCAGCCCATTGTTTGATCGGACCCTTGAGAGATTTGATATTTTCAGCAAAATGAAATGCTGCAGAGTTATAGTTCCCAGGCAGATAAGGAATCCAAAATTTGTGAAAAAGATCAATAAATGAGGGATCCTTCAGCCATATCTTGTTAAACTTCAGAGGAGCAGGAGGCTTGACCGGGCCAGCCTTCAACTCCAGAAATATTGGTTCATGATCTGAGCATCCCACTGAGCCGATCCACTGCCGAATATAGAAAAAAGACTCTACTAGCTGTTCAGAAAGTAAAGAACGATCCAATCTCTTCGCCACCCTGTCCATACCAACCCTTTTGTTCCTCCAAGATGGTTTCAAGCACACAGGTTCAACATCTACAAAATTACCTTCAAAATTTTTTCTAATAAAGAAATCCTTAAGAGGATCCACCTGAGCACATGGTCCCCAAACCTCTGCCTGTCCCAGAGAAAAATTGAGATCCCCCCCAAGGATAACCGAGTCACCCTTAATCAAATCCTTGGCTAGAAACAACTCCCAAAATGGCACCCTATCACAGTATGGCCCATAAATGTTAACAATCGTAAACTCTCTATCACATTCCAAAGATCGGCAAGACATCCCTAGTACGAACTCCATCCCCCAAAGAGAAGAAACAAAAACCCTAGTTTCCCTCAACTAACCGCCAAACCACCAGAACGCCCCCTAGCATCAGAGGCCTCAAAGCACCAGCCCGGGAACCAATACTTTAACCTTCCTAGAGCCTCATCACCCCCACACATAGTTTCCTTTAACAACACAATATCCGGATGCTCTTGTTCGAACATCCGACGCAAAGCTGGTCTTTTGGAGGGACCAGCCAGACCTCGGCAGTTATAAGACAAAACCTTCATCGATACCCTTCCTGGTGGGCATTCACCGCTCTAAGTGCCCTTTCAATTGAAAGTTGTTTACCACTCCTTAGATCCGAGCAAGCGCGGGTCTTAGCATGTGATAAGTAGGACTTCCGACCTTTGACCTTAGCCATCCCAGGCTTGTATTTTCCAATCCCACCCGCGGCAGGCTTGGTCATGGATCGAAGGTAGTAGCCAGACTCAGAGGAGCCTGAAGGGGAAGTGGATTGCATAACATCATACTAGAGGGAACATCAGAAACAGTGGCAGTGGGAAATTCCAACAAAAGAGGTTCAACATGAGGTGGCTCGATAGGAATACATGCCGAGACAGTGTTTGGTGACAAAAATTGAGAAGAAATGTGTAAATTTTTGAGACCTTATACCCAATCAAGACCCGGAAAAGATAATTTCTTAAAAAAGAAATTGAAGGAAGGAGTAGAGCAAAGGGAAGAGGAAGTACCAACTGCAAAATCAAGTGAACGGAGAAGCGTATTCTGTAATACCTCCGGTGTTGCATCCAAGCCAGGGGAATGTACAATCTCTTCAACCTCCACATTAGATGCTGAGTCCGGCACAACCCCGTCCTCACCCATAGTATCAACAACCCCCACAGTTCTGGTGGGAGACACTGAATGCCCCGAAACAGTAGGACCAACAACATTGCCTTCCGGTTCAGCACAACCTTCCTCCTCTAGAATCCTCCGCTTCAATGAGGGCCAAAATTTAATGCGAACCGGGATGGGGCATTCAATGGCCGAATGTCCATACTCATGAAAACGTCTGCAACGAAACGACACATTTTCATAGTTGAGGGTTTGTGGAAAAATATAAGGACCCCAACACAGGTCCATACCATCTGCTAGGCCATCCCTAACATTAATATTCACCAAAATTCTTGCAACCTTCTGCACCGATGTTGCTTCATAGGAAAAATACGCATCCAAATAATTCCCCAGTAGGTTTCCAATCCTCCGAAAATGTTCCTCAGCCCAGTAATGTAATGGAAGCCTAGGTAGTCGTACCCATAGAGGAATAGTGTCCATCCGCTCTCTGCTAGCATCAAAAAGAGGATTCCAAGGTTTGAGGAGTAGAGGCACATTTACCATACTCCAGTTCTGTCCTAAAGCCCACTATGCATGCACATCCGTAGAGAAATGAAACGTAAACCATCCCCCCGAGAGAGCCACTACTCTTGGTACATACCCACAGTGGCCTAACCATGCCCAGAGGCCCACTGGATAAAATTTTTAAGGGCCACCGACCTTCCATAAACCCTTCCAACCAGAACAGACTTAACCATTACAACAATTTGTTGAAAACCAATATCTTCCCCTAAAGAATAGTTTGGAGCCTTACCCGTATTTTTAAGCCATTTCCGTCTACCCTTGGCTCGCGAACTCTAGCCATCGAAATCACCAAACCCGCATCCCTTCCACCAATCTTCTGCGTAGAGACCAAAGACGGACTAGAGAAACCCCGATGTTCAGTAGCTCCCAGGTTTGCTGCTAGAAAACCTCTCGAGGAAGAAAATGAAGAATCCCCATCTTCCTTAACAACCCTAGTCGTAGAATCCGCGTTTACACCTTGCACTGTCGTTCCGTGGGAAGAATCCCCATGTGAATTTAAAAACACCGGTAAACTCCCAATATCCGAGAGCGAAGCACCAGGAGATAATATTGGGTGGTTGTTACCTTGAAGACCCCAAATACTACCCCTCCTAACCCCCGCGCCCAACACTTCATCAAACACTGAAAGTTGTGGAGAAAATGCAGACCTTCCCAATGCTAGTGGAGAAAAACCGCCCTGAACAGAGGCTAAACCTAGGATAGGAGAATGAACCGACGTCCAGGGACTACCTTCGCCACATTCACCATAGAGACCGACACCAATAACAGCCCCAATATTTCCAAGTGGCGACCTCCAGATATTGCAAGGTCGCAGATAATCACAACCATAATCAACTTCATCAAGCGGCTCCATTATAGTTAACAGAAACCCCCAAATAAAAATGGTAAATAAAAAAAGGGTTAATAAAAAAGATAGCAGGGTAAACAGGATCACCCCGGAGCAATAATAATACAGTCGATAAACCACCTCAATCGCCATGTAACCCTTCTGACAGTGACAGGGTTACGACTACCTTGCCGCCTGCATGACGCTACACCTGACCTGCCTCCATTGTTCCAAACCCTAGCTCCGCCGAACTAGACTCACTTGCATGTTTGATTTTGTACAACCATCTATAAACAATAATTGATTTCCTAGGAGGCTTAGGAGGTATCTCTCAAACAACATTCTAGAGGATGGAGTTGTACTCTATCATGGCATCATGCCATCTTACTTTGTAGCGGCCTCCTCAACATTAGAAGGTGATGTCTCAAGAATAGAAGTCATTTATGCAACATAAGTAGGAACATTTTTAGGTAGAACATACATTCAAAATGTAGAATTAGGTTCTCTAACTTGTACTTTTGCACCTTGAAATGTCTTGGTAAGCCATCTTGGCTTTCTAGCTGAACTAGAAGGTAACACCGTCTCTTTACTTGACTTGCATATTTGAAACCTGCATTTAATTTTTCTTTTAATTTTAAATTTGGATATGGAACAACGAACTTTTCACTTTCTCCCATCACTATAGGAGGCTCATGTGACATTGAGAACGATGAATCCTCATCAAGCTTTACATCTTGGTTACCATTGTTAATTTTTGAGCATTAATTCAACATACTCTAGGATCTTTACTGAGAGAATAACATGTACAACATATCAAGCATAGAAATGCATATCAATCACACCAAGCAATCACATGAGACAATAGACACATAGAGTTTCACTGGGGAAAACCATAAAGGTGAAAAACCCCATAACTTCCTCAGAGATAGAAAGAGCAATGATACAACCAAAGTACATAGAGATAGTCCTCCTAGCAGCTGAACCTCCTCCTCCACTAGTGCACCACTTTCTGAGTAGTGTAGAAGTGAATAATGAGATGATCAAATAGAGTGCCTCCCGCACTCTATTTATACATGACCTGACCTGCTTAATAACCTAGCAGGGACGACTTGTCTAACTCAGTATAATAACCCATGGTTATACTAATCAGGTCTGACCCCACACTTGGTGGTCTAATAACCCATCACATGCAAGTTGCGACACTTGTCAATACAAATGATGACACTTATGTATAGAGGAATAATATCATCTCTATAGGAGTACAATATACATGGGTGAAATACATTCCGAAGTTACAATTACATCAACACTCCCTCGTAACTAGGAAGGTATTTCTCGACACAGATCTGCTAGCACAAGTCTTCTTCTTTGAATCATCGTCATCGAATCATCGTCATCGTCACTGCTGCTGCTATCTCAACCAATCTCAAATCTACTCGTCATAGGAAGTTCTACAGAGCCAGTCCTTTTTCATACTGGATGTAGGCCCACCACCTGTAGGTCTTCATCATCAGTGGCCATACTGTGGAACCTAGGATTGATTACGTGCGTTAACAAAACCTAGCGTAGACTATAGGTTCTTTTACATGTTGACCTTCACAAAACCTACTCAGAGCATCCCAGGATGTTATGAGCATACCGCTCTACCTGTCTGGATCTCGATAGAGCATCCTAGGCTGTTACGAGCACACTGCTCTACCTGTCCAGATTTTAAAGGATCTTTTCTATGTGAACTTTCGCAAAACCTACTCAGAGCATCCCAGGATGTTACGAGCACACCGTTCTACCTGTCTGGATCTCGATAGAGCATCCCAGGTTGTTACGAGCACACTGCTCTACCTGTCCGGATTTTAAAGGATCTTTTCTATGCGAAACCGTAGCAAAACCTACTCAGAGCATCCCAGGATGTTATGAGCACACCGCTCTACCTGTCCGGATCTCGACAGAGAATCCCAGGCTGTTATGAGCACACCACTCTACCTGTCTGGATTTTAAAGGATCTTTTCTATGCTACCTACACAACATGTCCACGGCCACAGAGTATCAACCTGATACTCACCATACATCATCCTGATGTACATCATCATCTGATCAACCTGATCATCATCATAGCATCAACCTGATGCATATCATCTGGAGAAACATCCTGAAGCTCGTCATCTGTGATCATCTTGATCATCATCATAGCATCAACCTGATGCATATCATCTGGAGCAACATCCTGAAGCTCGTCATCTGTGATCATCCTGATCATCATAGCATCAACCTGATGCATATCATCTGGAGCAACATCCTGAAGCTCGTCATCTGTGATCATCCTGATCAAACAATGCATCCACTTGATGCATACCAAGTATCTACCTGATACATATCATCATACATGATCTACCTGATCATACAAGTATCCACCTGATACATGTGCAAATACATGATCCACCTAATCATACAATGTATCTACCTGATACATATCATCATACATGATCCATCTGATCATACAATGTATCTACCTGATACATACACAAATACATGATCCACCTGATCATACAATGTATCCACCTAATACATATACAAATACATGATCCACTTGATCATATCAATGCATCTACTTGATACATATACAAATACATGATCCACTTGATCATATCAATGCATCCACCTGATACATATACAAATACATGATCCACCTGATCATATCAATGCATCTACCTGATACATATACAAATACATGATCCAACTGATCATACAAAGCATCCGACATGATGCATATACATATACATGATCCAACTGATCATACAAAGCATCCAGCATGATGCATATACATATACATGATCCAACTAACCATACAAAGCATCCAGCATGATGCACATACATATACATGATCCAATTGATCATACAAAGCATCCAACATGATGCATATACATATACATGATCCAACTGATCCAAGCATGCAAAGCAGTAATTGGAGCATCGTCCTGATGGTCATCATCCATCGCTTACATACAAAGCCATGGGAAGGATCCTCCTCTCACCATGCTTGGAATGGCTCCTGCAAATGTGTCCATCACTTCTTCCTCGAAGTGTCATCAATCTGAAGAACACCAAGCCTCTCTCTGAAGTACTCAAACTTCACTCTGGATAGTGGTTTCGTCAACACATCTGCAACCTGCTCATCCGTAAAAAAATTCAGGAGATTCACTGCTCCTCTCTGCACCATATCCCTGATAGAGTGATATTTGATCTCAATGCGCTTCAACCTGTCATGGAACACCGGGTTCTCAGACAGCTTCACACAACTCTGGTTGTCACAAAATATACCAGTAGCATCCAACGGGAGATCAAATAACTCAGACAGTAGCTTTCTAAGCCATAATGCCTCACAACTAGCTGAACAAGCTGCAACATACTCTACCTCGGCTGTACTCAGTGCTACAAAGGACTGCTTCCTGCTAAACCAAGAGATCACACTTGATACCATACTGAAGCAACACCCAGATGTGCTCTTCCTATCTGCAACACTGCATGCCCAGTCCGAATCAACATAACCCTGTAGATTAAACTTTTGATTCGCATTATACTTGAGCCCATAATCAATTGTACCCTTCAGGTACCTCAGAATATGCTTTACAGCAACCAGGTGAACACCTCTGGGATCTATCAGGAACTGGCTCAATGTGTTAACCGCAAAGCAAATATCTGGTCTAGTATTCATCAGGTACATCAAGGACCCAATCATCTGACGATACACAATGAAATCAACCGGATCAGATGAAGCATCACATAGAAGATTCATGTTCGATGCCATAGGTGTGGCAATGGCCTTGCAATCCATCATCCCGAACCTCTTCAGGATCTCTACTGCATACTTCCCTTGTCCAAGGAATATTCCATCTGCACTCTGCCACACCTCCATGCCTAGAAAATAGTGCATCATCCCCAAGTCCTTCATCTCGAACTCGGCAGCAAGCTTCCTCTTGGTATCGACAATCAATCCATCCTCACCTGTTACAAACAGGTCATCCACATACAAAAGTAATATCACATGATTTCCTTCCTCAACCTTGTAGTAAAGGTTGGAATCTGCTTTGCTCTTAGTAAAGCCCAAACTGGATAGAAAGCTATCTATCCTACCATACCAAGTCCCAGGAGCTTGCTTTAAGCCATACAAGACTTTCTTCAACTTGCACACATATGACTCCCTGTCATGTGTCTCAAAACCTAGTGGATACTCCACATACACTTCCTCCTCAACTACACCATTCAAGAAAGCTATCTTGACATCCATCTGGTGTATCTTCCATTTCATCACTGCATCCATGGAAAGTACTGATCTGATGGAAGTGTACCTGGCTACAGGAGCAAGAGTTTCTTCATAGTATATTCCTTCTTTTTGGGAGAAGCCACGAGCTACAAATCTCGCTTTGTATTTTTCTATGCTGTCATCTGCAGCATGATTGATCTTGTAGATCCATTTGGAAGTCACAACAGACTTCCCTTCAGGTCTTGGGACTACATCCCAAACATCATTCTTCATGATCGACTGGTATTCCTCGACCATGGCATCCTTCCATTCTTTCTTTTCCACTGCTTTTTCATAACTGGAAGGTTCTTTGTTCATAATATCACAGCGTAGGGCAACATAACTGGTATGTGATCTAGTCCTCTTCCTTTCTCTGTGTTCATCTTCTGGAAAGCCATATATTTTTGCATCTTGAATGAGATCTCTAGCCCATGCAGGTTTCCTCTTGTGAGAGTTCTTCTCACGGGGTGGATCTACAGGTTCTTGCGGATCTTCAACTTCACGATATGCTTCTGGAATTGAATCAATCATGATGGTGTCTTGGAATCTGTTTTCCTTTGGTTCTTCATGATCCTCAACATGTGTCTTCCTTGACTTGATGAAGGCTGAGTTTTCATCAAATGTTACATCCCTGCTGACATCAATCTTCTTGAACCCTGGAAAGTATATTCTATAAGCCTTCGAGCTTTCACTGTACCCCACAAAGATGCCCTTCTTTCCTGAAGGATCTATCTTTGTCGTCTTTTCCTTTGGAACATGTGTATATACTGAACAACCAAATATTCTGAGATGGCTGACTTCAGGTTTCTTACCAGAGAAGACCTCTTCTGGTGTCTTGTTGTCCAATATATTGTGAGGTGTTATGTTCTACACATATACAGTTGTCCTAGTTGCTTCTGCCCAAAGATGCATAGGAAGATCCTGGTCATGCAGCATTGCCCGTGCTGCTTCCATGATTTTTCTATTCTTCCTTTCTGCAACTCCATTCTGTTGTGGATTGTAGGGAGCAGTCAACTCCCTCTTAATCCCTGAATCAATGCATAGCTTCTTGAAATCACCTGAAGTGAATTCTCCTCCATTGTCGAATCTGAAGGTCTTGATCTTCTTATCAATTTGATTTTCCATCAAGGCTTTGAATTCCTTGAACTGATCAAACACTTCATCTTTGTTTTTCAAGAAATAAACCCAAGTCTTCCTAGAGAAATCATCAATGAAAGAGACATAGTATACATACCCACTCAGAGAACTGGATGACATTGGACCACATACATTGGAGTGGATAATTTCCAAGATTCCTTTAGCTTTGCTTTCACTGCTTGGAAATGCCTTCTTAATGTTCTTTCCTTTTGCACATCCTTTGCAAACACCTTCATGCTTTGTCTTCATTTTAGGAAGACCCACTATAGCTTTACTTGCAATTGGTAGTTCCCTATAGTGCACATGTGCAAGCCTTCTATGCCAAAGTTCACTTGGCTCCATGGATTCATGTACCATGGCATGTTCAGGTTGTCCCTTCAATTTGTACAATCCTCCCTCTTGCTCTCCAATCACTACTGCATCATCTATAGTTTTACCCTTTGGCCACATTAGGACTTGGCCATCTACAAATGCAACCCTCATGCCTTTTGCATCCAATGCAGATATGGAGAGTAGGTTCTTCTTGAGCCCAAGTACGTATAGAACATCTTTCATCTTCAAAGACTTCCCAGAGTCTAGGTTGTAGGAGGATTCACCACTTCCTTTGATAGGATATTGATAGTCATCCCCAAGTTTCACCTTATGGGGTGACTCATGTTCAGATAGATTTGCAAAAGATTCTTTAAACCCAGTCATGTGTTTGGAAGCCCCACTATACATAAGCCAATCATTACATCCATGAGAGATAGTACTTGTAAGAGCAGATATTAGAACATATTCATCTTCACTTGATGAAGTATCACTTTCTTCTCTAGCCTTCTTCTTGGGAGGTTCATCATCCTCAGCAGCATGAGCATGAAATCTCTTCTTATTGTAGCTCTTTTTCTTGTTGAATTTGTTGTTGTTGTCTTTCTTCTTCTTGGGACAATTTGAAGCAAAGTGTCCTATTTCATTACAATCAAAACATCGAACATGAGAGAGATCTTTCTTCTTATGATGAGGGTGAGAATGTTTCTTCTTATGAGATCTCTTCCTCTTAAACTTGCTTCCCTTGGTGTGTGCCGTGAGAGCTTGATCTTCATTCCCCATCTTTTCTTCTCGGGCCACAAGCCTTGCTTCTTCTTGTGAGGATTCCTTCCATAGTATACTGTTGAGATCAACTTCCTTCTTGCACAGATTCCTTGGATAAAGGAGTCCCATGACCTAGGTAGGCCATTCAGTGTGGTCATGCCAACTTCACCATTGTCCACTACTTCATCCACAGCTTCAAGTTGTTCCTTGATCTGAGAGACCTTAGAAAAATAAGATTGAATGGTCGCTCCATTCTGAAGCTTTACCCCTTTCAATTGGTTTCACAGAGTCATCTTCCGATTTATGTTCTTCCCTTCAAATAGCTTGGTTAGGGAATCAAATATCTCCTTGGGTGTCTTTAGAGATGACACATGTGGTATGAGATGGTCTTTGATAGAATCAACAATGATTCTCTTTGCCTTGACCAAGTTCTTCTTATGTAAGGCCTTAGCCTCTTCTCCCTCTGGGACAGGGATCACTTCACTTATGTAAGTGTCCAATTCATTTTCTTCAAAGATTAACCCAATCCTGTACTTCCATGCTCAGAAGTTATCTGCCCATTCAAGCTTATCCTCAAGCTTGGTGTGGTGAGACATTTTAATAAGAAACTCAAATGGAAATAAAAGATTTAGGTCTTACCACTTGATTTGCAGAAATATGGATCTGATGCTGGCTTAGGGTTTGTTAGAGAAACCCTAAAAATTCAAAATGTGAATTTCAAACTTCTGAAAGGATAGAAAGATGCGCCTTGATGAGCTGATCAGCATGGTATACTCAGAAATTGAAAATTGCAAATTTCACCCTTCAGAAATGCTTTTCAATCTCCTGGATTCATTGGGGAGGACCCTAAATTAGGGTTTGAGTTTCCTGGAGCTTCACCCAACCAAAAATATCGATCCAAAGCTCTAAACTTTGATTTTTCCAAGGAGCTTCCAGCTATGTCCTCAGATTTCAGAAATTCCTATTTTTGTGGAAACCCTAATTTTTAGGGCAAAAAAGAAAGTGCCCAGAATTGAATTCTGATTGGACAGAAAGTTGCGCCTTGATGAGGAGAGTCAAAATACCCTACTTCCTTTCAATATCCGTGGAGAGAAACCCAATAAACAAGAAACCCTAGTTTCCGCAACTGCAAAGTGTCTTCTTCTCAGGTTAGCACCGATACCATGTTAATTTTTGAGCATTAATTCAACATACTCTAGGATCTTTACTGAGAGAATAACATGTACAACATATCAAGCATATCAATGCATATCAATCACACCAAGCAATCACATGAGACAATAGACACACAAAGTTTCACTGGGGAAAACCATAAAGGTGAAAAATCCCACAACTTCCTCAGAGATAGAAATAGCAATGATACAACCAAAGTACACAGAGATAGTCCTCCTAGCAGCTGAACCTCCTCCTCCACTAGTGCGCTACTTTCTGAATAGTGTAGAAGTGAATAATGAGATGATCAAATAGAGTGCCTCCCACATTCTATTTATACATGACCTGACCTGCCTAATAACCTAGCAGGGCCGACTTGTCTAACTCAGTCTAATAACCCATGGTTATACTAATAAGGGCCGACCCCACACTTGGTGGTCTAATAACCCATCACATGCAAGTTGCGACACTTGCGACACTTGTAAATACAAATGACGACACTTCCGTATAGAGGAATAATGCCATCTCTATAAGAGTACAATATACATGGGTGAAATACATTCCGAAGTTACAATTACATCAACAACCATTGTTACCATTTTGTTGGACAGTAAATCTAGTAGCTTTTGGAAATCTTACCATATACAACAAACATCCCCATCCCCTTGATACATCAGGCCTCAAACTTAGTACATTTTTAATCGAGAAGAGATAACTAAACACATGGAAATTAGACATTTGTGGTTTTTTTGCTAATTAAAACCTTATTTTGTGTTTTTTCCTTCAAAATTCTTTGTGGACGTTGATTCAAAATGTATACACCAATAGTGCATTCTTGTAAATATACTACATTAGAAATCAAGTATAATTTGTCACGTGGGTAGTCACTTCATGTTGCACACATCGATTTCAATGCTAATCATTTAGGTGGATTCACCATGTTCCACATGTATATATTTAACAAGGTAGTTGTCCTCGTTATTTGGGAAATGAAATTTTACATTAAACATCTAACCGACTTATTGTATGCTTACATTATTTAATTATTCTTGCTATATGAAGCATACAAACAATGCCATATGTACACCGAGGAGGACTTATGGATTAATTATTCCTTCTTGGTGAAGACTAAGGGAAGTGTAGTATGTAAATTGAGTAGTACTTATGAGTTTTGTATTTTATTGAATTAATTGGGTTAAGATTTCCGGGAATTGAATTTTAATAATATCAAATATATTATTGGGTACAGTGATTATTGGAAGGTGAGGAATATGGATTTATTTGAAGTCTCAGAAGTATGGTTTTATACAATGATTATCATCAGGGGAAGAGTCACGACAGACATAAACCTTTACAGGTGCCCTCTTCCAAATGTGTTCCAAATTCACTCCAGCAATTGGTTTTTTGATGGTGCATGCATAAATGGTTATGGAGGTTGTATGATTTTGAATATTAATGCAAATCATCATATTAATCTGAAGATGGGGTGTGGTCACAACACTAACACCAAAGATGAGATTTTGGATTTATGGGGTTTGCTCTAGTTTGCATGGATCAATGGTATTATATTCCTGCAAGTTTTTGGTGATTATTAGGTAATCATTAAGTGGACTTCAGGTTTATACAACCTTAAGGTTTTGGATCTCGCTCAATGGTGCAACGGGGTTTAGAATTTGATGACATAATTTTCTGGGTTATTTCTCTCTGATATTTATAGGTGCTTTAACAATGAAGTTGATATTCTGTTGAAGAATGTCGTGAATCTACCCTTTGGTACCTTATTATTTGAAGAGATAATTGAAGTTTCAGTGGTCAAATCAAGATCTATTTTGATGATAGTCTGATTCTATTTTTTGGTAGGATCCTAGTCCTGTTTGATGATGTATAAGGTTGTTTCTGGTTATAGCTTTGGATGGTCTATTGGACTCATTTGTCACTTATGTTCTATTTTGTGGATCTTGTTGGGCAGTCTTGTCCTTGATTTGCTACTTTCTTGGGTGTTTGTAGACAATTTTGGTTTTCTAGGATCAACCTTAGATAGGCTTTTGTGAAATACTTAACTTATGGTTAAGTTTAGTGTCGTGATTATATGAATAATAGGGATGATCCTTATGTTTTTCCTTATATGCAACTGTGGAGGTTGTATGTTATCATTTTCTTTGGTTCGTATGAATAGCAAGATTTTTTTTGTTGTTGTGAAAAATCTTTATTGTATGTTTTTATTATTTAATTTTTCCTGCTCTATGAAGGATAATGATAATATAGTGTTGGCTTTGTGACAAATTTAGGTCTATGGAAGGTGTCCAAAAATAAACCAATGCAGTCTAGTGTAATGGCATATTCAACCTTCTAAGAGGAAGGAGGTCTCAACTGAGGTGTGCATGATAGTTGCCACGTGATAAAGGGGTAGAGGGTTAATGATTTATTGGAGGTCACATTCCTTATTTGTTCATTAGTCACATTCATTAAAACCATCAGAACTAGCAACATTAAGATTAATTACAAAAACATAGAGATCATTTAGGTTTAGCTTTAATAGAAACACAAACACAAAAGCATAATGGCGATCCATTGTATTAATAACATGAATGATATTACGTAACCCCAACTTGTTGTCTGACTCTTGATCATGTTAGCTTTGTAATAACCTCTCTAATTACATTACAACCCTCACATACATAAGCAATTGGAGTGGTTATAGAATATTCTAGAATATACTATGGAATTTGTAAGCTTTAACCCACTTAGACAAAAGATTACAAAAGTGTTTTCATCTTTATAGATGTACGCAAAGGATTAGGAAACTTGAAATAGAATAGATTTGTGATGACTCCTTAGTGTATGTGTACTCAGGCTTCTATGGAACCCCATACTTAGGATTCTATGGTCTTATTGCTTTTGTGATTCATTTTTGTTGAAGTCTACTATGTGTCATCACTTAGTCAAAGATGGTCCACACCAAATCCCCAACCATACCTTCTAACTCGTCATCAAGTTCATTTTTGCACCTCATTCTTAAAAGGTGGACACCAACTTTGGAAGTTCTTTAACTACATCTCTAAACTTAGTGAATTCCTCCCAAATAATGATTCACTTCTAGCTAGAAGCTTGGTTTTTGGGCATGCCTAGCTTCTAATGCTTTTGTTAATCCTTATTTAGTGAGCACTACTTACATCAATGCCTTTCTTCAACATGTTGTTTCATATTTATAGTCGTTGCAAACTGACAATGTGCCTTCTGCACGATTTCTCATACCAGGTTCATTAGTTTATTTTTCTCATCCTTAAGAGCATCCTACTTTACTGATTACTCTAGGCTTCTGCCATCTTGTGATATGGAGCATTTGATGCAATGGACTTAACATATGATTTTCATGCTTTGCAAGTAATTTCCTTATTTGTTGTTATATTCTCTACTTAAGCACTACTATGATATCCCCATGCTTTTGAAATCTCAGTTGCATACTTTGGCATTTCAGTTGTCACCACTCTAACTTCCTATCTGGGCATGGGATTTTAAGATGGAAATATTGATGAGCGATGTCCTTCTCTTTTTACAATCTATGACCTCAACGACTTCTTGCTTGGCCATTTCTTATTTTCTCTCTTGTTCCTTCCTTGCCTCTATAAATTTGGTGGACTCTAACAACCCTTTTTGTTTTCCATGATCATCTACAAGGTTGTTACTTTTGTAACCACATTTCTATCTTCTTGTGTTATATCCATGGCATCTGAATTTGGGGAGCATCTTCATATAACATGTGGAGATCTCTTCTCTTTCTTTTGACATGACGCCATGAACTTCAACTTTGCTCTTCTGCACTTCCTTAGCTTTCTTTTTCAATTGTGCCAGTGTAATGACACTTTCATTTGCTTGTTTCTTCAACTATTTTGTGACTTCTTTTTCCTTCTTCTAGTAGTGATTTTCACTCTCCACAACTTTCTCAAGTTTATTCCTTCGTGCCTCACTCTCTTTCTACCATTAATTTACCTGTTTCTTGGACTAGAGGTTTTGAATATGTAATTCCATCATATACCCATCCCTTTCCTAATCCACACTCATAATATTTGTAGTACATTCTGAGACGAGTTTAATGAGCGAGTGCATGTCCATCTTCCCAGTTCAATGATAGGTTGCATTTGGATCTAATCCCTTTCTATATCATTGGTGGTGATCATTCCTTATGGAATAAGGCACATAGTTTTACCCTTCCCCTCTCCCTTTTCCTAATAATTCTAATGCAGAGTCCTTTTTCTTGGTGTGAACTTTGAACTCAAACCTACACCTAGTGGTTTGCATAACTACAAGTAAATTACAAAGGAAAATTAACTAGTTTGTGTTCATAATCACTTCTAACACCACAAAAACCTTTCCTATTCTTCACAAACCAAGTACCGAGGTTAATTACATCCTTAATAAATTATGCAGCAACCTAAATAGACTCCCAACTTCAACATATTCACATTATCTAGGTGCATCAAGCCTGGGAAGATTCCTTTGGCTAATCCAAAGGCATCAAGGCACATTCCCCAAGACTTCTGTGGAAACCCAACGAATTCTGGTGTAGATTTGGAAGTGGCTGTCCTGGAAATGAACCAAACCATATAAGAAAAGAATTATACTGACAATAGGACTGAACTTGGTGAGGTTTGGAAGCTAGGAAGAAAAAGGGGGTTTCAGGACAACTCTACTATGATATTTCCAAGCGACTCCAAATGGATCAAGAGGGTCACAAATTTCTAATAGAGGGATGGGGATGGTTTCATCAGAGCCTTAAAAACCTGCAACAACTCATATAATGCAATGTGGACATGCATAAGACATTCTATTGCATTAATACTGAAAACTAGCTAAATCTAGCTTCAAACGAGCATAAGTGAAGTATTCATAAAAAAATAAGAGATAGTATTTGTAGAATGGAAGGAAAATGATTATACTAATTTGTAGAGGAAGTATTTTACATCATAGGGCTGTTAATACAACAAAAAACATCCATGGAATCACCATTCATCATACATAACACAGACAATACAATACTGTAGAAATATATCAACTACTGGAGTCCTCAATACTGAGCAATGGTGCAATTGTATGGTAGTGGATTGGACCTGCAATTAAATTCAATGAGAAAGGCTGAATGCCATCCTCTTTGGGATATAGTTGAAAACACAACTAGAATGATGAATAGAAGTGGCACATCTCCCAACTGGTGACTAGGGGCACATCTCCATAGTCTTGAGAAGCTCAAGGCTCTCAATGCAAAACTCAAACTAGAAAAAACATGTGAGCGTGTGCACCCCTCATTATTTTATAATATAATTTGGCTTCAATATGCAATGTATATGGTCCATTATACTCATCCAATGCACCCTCATTGGTAGCTTTATCCTTCTTTTTCCTTGCTTTCTTGCCTTTCTGCTTTAGTATGCTTTTCCTGCTTTTGGAAACTCCTGTTTTCCTTGATTTTATTTGATTTCTTTCTTTTCCAGTGCTTTCTTGCTTTCCTGCCACGTTCCCGCTTTTCACTGCTTTTCCTTCTTTTTTGCCACCTTCCTTCTTTTCAATGCTTTTCTTGCTTTTCTGTTGCTTTCTATCTTTTCAATGGATTTCTTGATTTTTACTGCTTTTCCTTCAGATTCCATCTTTTTAGCCTCCTATGCACCCTCTTGGGCCCTCCTATGCATTTAAAACTCATCAAGAAATTAATAATTATTTAAAAATACGAACTATAGACTATATTTTTCTCCAATGTTTTAATTTAACTAAACTAATTGACCATAGATCGAAATCAACCCTTCACACATTAATTAACTTTCTTCCTGAACCCATGGGGATGAAATGGGTTAGTGGGATGACCATGGAGCCTCCAAAGTGGGGATATTATAGTCCTCCCCTACCAAAATTTACTTTTCCTGAAGCAATTGCATAAACTCCATAGGAAACATGAAACCAATCAATGACTTCTCACCATCAAGATTGTGCTGCTGAACTGACTTAGCATTGGAATTCAATTCCATGCTAAACTAAATAGGTCCATCATGATTCCACTGCACCACTATGAATATAACTATCTCCGTAATAAGTTACTCCACTACCTCTGCAACTTAAAATGTATGTTCCACCTAGTTTAAACAACTGAGAATAATTCCAGGGTTCCATTGCTTGTACTATGCTCCAACAAACATCAATGACATCCAAGACAATTCATCATGCCAAGGAATGCTTAGATCCCACTGCCTCAGTTGCATCCTCCCAAACATAAATGGTGTCTGAAAAAAACCCATCAATGCCTGGATCCCATGATCTTTGTTGCATACCATCCATCACCACTGCTGTTTGTGACAATATGTCACTCCATGGTATGCAGGGATCCACCCACCAAATGGGAATTTGGCCACTCCCAATCCAAATCATCAACTTTATGATCCTCTCCAACAAGATGTGAAACTCCACATGTGAAAACAACACTCCAATCCCATGGATCACACTACTATCTCTTGTCCCACTCAAAGTACTCAAGTGGAACTACCCTACACTGCTGTGCATGAGGCAAGTATCAGGTGGTGCAAGTAGATGCCACTGCAGCTCACCATATTGAAGGAGGACCAAAGGTGTGTCCAAGTGATCAGAATCAAGTTGAGAATTAGACACATGTGTCCCTTGCTTCTCACAAAGCATCCATAGGAATGTTCGCTCCATCAAATCAACATTTCCCTTCACATCCTTAGGTGCTAGGAGTGAAGGAAAGTAGGCCGACTACAACTCTCTATGAAATTCATCCACTAAAATAGTATATGCATGGCCTCCTTTGCTGGCTTTTCCAACAAGAATGTACTGGTGTGCCTCATCCAAATATGTGATTTTATTCCACAGAGACAAGTTGATTTCTTCCTTGAGTAGGAAATTGCCTCAACATGATGTATGCCAATCTCCTCATGGAAACTTGCTTGCGCAATTGAATTTCACCAAACATGAGCAAAACTCTTTCTACAAGGTATCTCCATGTGTGCCATGTAATCTTCCACCCAATCCATATGTGGATGAATGTCATCAAATGGAAGCCAAATGTGTATAGGATGTTACTCATCTAACTGGGCATTGTGAGAGAGGTCAATGGAATCATAAGATGTGTTCTCACCTCCTAGAGTCATCAACTCTACAATTCATCTATCCATATATGGACAAATATCTCTGCTACTTGATCCCAAGGGAATGATATTAGGATCTCTGCTGCTAGGGCCAAGTGGAATGAACTCCAATACATCCTCCACAAATGAGCCTTCCTCACATAGAGAAATCTCATGATCCTCCTGGTGTGAAACAAGTGCTCGAAAAACAATCCCCTTATCACTGCTACCATAAAGCACTTGCATCATTAAACATTCCTCATGCTCACCTTGTGCACGAGGCTCCTCCAATGCAACCCGTGTGCAATTATCCAAACACATCACATCACTAGTGGTTTTGGGAGAGGAAAGAGAATCTCCCAAATCCAGATGAAGTTGCTTTCCTTTTGCCGTTGCTTTGTCTTCAACAATTTTGAGAGCCATGTATCTATCCATAAACATCTGCAAGTAGTCCGCCTTCATATTTTCCAGCTCTCCTTTAATGATGCACAATTCAAATCTAGAGACTCTCCCTACCACTCCACCTCGTATCTCCTCCAAATGAGCTCTCCCAATAATATCCTCCATGAATCTATGTGCACCATCATTTCTAGACAACACTTGCAACATTCTCTCTTCAGTGACTAGGGTAAGCTCTCCAAGTCACTCCATGACTGCTTGAAAACACCAGGTGTGTTGTCACATGTGATCTCATCCACCATATGAGAATCATGTAGGCTCCCATCCAACAATCCACCCTTCTCATTACAATCATCCTCTACACCAGAAACTTGAGTCTCAATTCCAATAGACTGAAGCATGCCAATGCCAATCTTCTCCCTGGAAGTGGACGCAACCTCATGATGACACAAGGGAACATTGTAATCTGAAATGTAATCATACCTTTGTATCCTGTCTTCTCCTTCATGTGGTTGAGTTGGGGTAGCATGCTCTTGCACCGACTCAACCGGTGTGTAACCAAATGGTGAGGAAATGTTTTCTGCATCACTAGGAAGCACTAGTGATGTCTGAGAGGCTGAACTCTTCTTTGATCCACATGATGGCTCATTGTCATTGAGTTCCATTGAGCTCATCTCATCCTCAATATTCTATGTAGTGATATGGAAATCACCAAAAAAGAAACTGGAAAAATTGGAAGTGAACTCACTTCCCAAACCGTTAGCAACCTGATGAGGGGTTGATGGATCTTCAGGCGTGCATGGTTCCTCACTTGAGAGACTGCTGTGCCTCTCATGCTCATCGAATGGTTGATATTTGACTATGTGATTTATTCTTTCTACATTATGAGAGTCTCTAGGTGAACCCTTAGTAATTGGTTCCTTTGAATCACTTCTTTTGGAGACTCTGTTTGAAGAAAAACCAAATGATCTCATAAAACTTCCATAAAGGGATGTTTCTAGTGTAGCTTTGCTTCTTGTGTTATTCTTTGCACTGAGTGGTGGAACAAATTGGTTCCTCTCTTTATGATCTATTTTTTTTCAATGAATCCACATCTACATCCTTGGGCCAAAATCCAAATCTACAATAAAAATAATCTTTGAAGGATATGGCTTTACATATTTCATCCTCCAAGGCCAGATACTCTTGATAGTGATGATGCAAGTTTTCACTTGCCGCTATCTTCCTTGCTAAATAATATTTTGATGTAGCCATTGGTGGTTCAACCCTTCTATCTTCACCATACATTTGGTCACAACAGTAACCATCCTCAACTCTTGCTAGGCCTCCATCAATATAGATGATTTCTTCTTCTAAATACCGCTCAAAATCATCATCTTCCACAATTGGAACAGGACTCATAGCTGCAAAATTGAATATGTGAGCTGCAATATTTCTTCAACTAAGAATTTATGGTCCACAAGTGTAGAGGACCATGCTCTGATACCAATGTAATGTTCCACTTTAGAAAAATAACACACTATGCAAAAATTACAAAGGAAAATTAACTAGTTTGCATTCAAAATCACTTCGAACACCACAAAACCTTTCCTATTCTTCCCAAACTAGGTACCGAGGTTAATTAAATCCTTAGGAAATTATGCAGCAGCCTAAACAACCTCCCAACTTTGATAACTGCACATTAACTGGGTGCATCATGCTTGGGAAGACTCTTTTGGCTAAGCCAAAGGCATCAAGGCACATTCCCCAAGACTTCTATGGAAACCAAATGGATTTTGGTGTAGATATGGAAGTGGATGGCCTGAAAACTACTCAAACCATCCATGAAAACAATTATACTGACAATAGGACTGAACTTGGTGAGGTTTGGAAGCTAGGAAGAAAAAGGGGGTTCCAGGACTGCTCTACTAGGATATTTCCAAGCGACTCCAAATGGCTCAAGAGCATCATGAATTTATGATACAGGGATGGGGATGGGTTCATCAGAGCCTTAAAAACCTTCAACAACTCACAAAATTCAATTTGGACATGCATAAGACATTCTATTGCATTAATACTGAAAACTAGAAAATCTAGCTTCAAACGAGCATAGGTGAAGTATTCATAAAAAAATAAGTGATAGTATTTGTAGAATGGAAGTAAAATGATTATAATAATTTGAAGAGGAGGTATTTTAAATCGTAGGGATGTTATTACAATAGAAAACATCCATGGAATCACCATTCATCATACATAACATAGACAATACAATACTATAGAAATACATCAACTACTGGAGTCCTCAATACTGAGCAATGGTGTACTTGTCTGGAAGTGGATTGGATCTGCAATTAAATTCGATGAGAAAGGTTGAATTCCATCCTCCTCATGATCTACATGAAACTACAACTAGAATTATGAACAAAACGGGCACACATCCCAACTGGTGACTAGGGGCACTTTCCCAAGTCTTGAGAAGCTCAGAGCTCTCAATGCAAAACTCAAACTGGCCAAAATATGTGAGTGTGTGCACTCCTCATTCATTTATAAGCTAATTTGGTTTCAATATTCAATGTATGTGGTCCATTAGCCTCATCCAATGTGCCCTCACTAGCTTTTTTGGACTGGCAGATTTATCCTTCTTTTTCCTTGCTTTCTTGCCTTTCCGCTTTAGTTTTATTTTCCTACTTTTGGAAACTCCCATTTTTCCTTGATTTTATCTACTTTCTTGCTTTTCCAGTGCTTTCCTGCTTTCCTTCCAACTTCCTGTTTTTCACTGTTTTTCCTTCTTTTCTTCCACCTTGTTGCTTTTCAATGCTTTTCTTTCTTTTTTGTCGCTTTCTATCGTTTCAATGAATTTCTTGATTTTTACTGCTTTTCCTCCAGATTCCATATTTTTAGCCTCCTATGTGCCCTCTTGGGCCCTCCTATGCATTCAAAACTCATCAATAAATTAATAAGTAATAAAAAATACGAACTATAGATTATATTTTCCTCTGATGTTTTAATTTAACTAAACTAATTGACCATAGATCCAAATCAAACCTTCACACATTAATTAACTCTTTTCCTGAACCCATGGGGATGAAATGGGTTAGTGGGATGACCACGAAGTCTCCAAAGTGGGGATATTACACAAGGCTAAAAACATATCCTGTAGTAGACTTCCGATCATTAGGACCACCGACCCAATATGAATCAATGAAACCAACCAACAAAGGAGACCCCCTTGAACTATAATGAATCCCAAACTGAATTGTACCCTGAAGATATTGAAGTATCCTTTTTGATGCTATCCAATGGCTTTAATTGGGTGTTTTCATATAGTAGGAAACAATACCAATGACAAAGGAAATATCAGGATGGGTATGGGTTAAGTATAAGAGACTACCAATAAGCTGATGATACAAGGTGGCATCTACTTCATGTGAAGTGCAAGTGGCCGAAAGTTTGACTCCAGACTGGAAGAGAGATGGGGATAGTTTACAATCTTCCATGTGAAATTAATGAAGAATGTCACACACATACTTATACTGAGAAATAATTATTCCTTCTTTGGTTTGCAGGACTTGGAGACCAAGAAAATAATAAAACTTTCCTAAGTCCGTTATTTCAATGTTCTTCTTAAGGTTGGATTTCACATGGGTTAAAAGTTTACGGTCTCTACTAGTAAGAATAAGGTCTTAAACGTAAAGAGAAAGGATGTTGAGATGGTTTCCTACTTTCTTGGTATAGACATTGGGGTCAGAATGGCATCTAGAAAAACTAGTGTCACAGAGAAAGCTATCCATTTTGGCATACAAGGCTCGAAGAGCTTGCTTAAGGCCATATAAGGATTTCTTAAGGAGGAAGACAAGGATAGAGTCATTCTGAGCATATTATATAGGTGGTTGTTCCATGTAAATTTAATCCTACAAATTCCAATGCAAGAAGGTGGACTTGACATCCTTTTGAAGGAACTCCCATTTATGTAAGGTTGCAAGGGAAAGAACAATGCAAATGAATTTCATTTTGGTGATAGGGGAAAATGTTTCGTTGTAGTTAGTTCCTTCAACTTGGGAAATTACTTTGGAAACTAACCATGCCTTTAGTCTTTCGACACTTCCATATCATGCATACTTAGTATGTAGACCCACATTTGACAAGTTTTCTTCCTTTTCGAAGAGGTACAAGATCCCAAGTATCATTTTCCATTAAGAAAAGATATCGTTTAACATCATTGCTTTTTTGTAGTCCTCCTCTTAGGATTAATGAGTCTTTTCTTTTGTAGGTTGTTCATTTAATTTATATTCGCTCTTTTATTAGATTATATCACTTGTTTCACCCATGATGCACTTGTTATTTGATTAAGCATCCAATATAGAGTTGGTATTGTTGATTGGAGCATTTCCTTAAACAGTCTTATTTTGGAGATAACTTGTTGGATCGATAGTGTTATCCATGCTATCATTTATCCTCCAAGGTACTCTCATTTACTTCAAGAATGTCCCCCCCATATATATGATATACAGTCGGACCATTAGTCCACCTCAACATGTGATAACTGAACAACCTTCATTCCCTCCTGTTTCATTTCAGGATCCTTAGATTCATGCTTCTCACATCGTAGATCACCATATCCTCTCCTAGCACTACTAGTCCATTTGGTATCCCAAAATCCAATATGTATGGTTCTATCCCTATCCTTGGTGGATGCATTACTAGTTGGGGAAGCCCCAACCAATCCATCGATGGGAACACCAACCCCATTGTTGGTGGACACACCTCTACTGCCATGCCTTCTGCTAGCCTCCTGTTCATGGCTAGTCTTAATCTTCTTGATTTAGTGAGACTAACCGTTGATCCTATTCGACATGACCCTACATGGCCTCAAATTCCAACAAATATTCCTTCAGAAATCCCAAATTTTGATGGTAAGGTAGGTGAGGATCCATAGAACCATATCATGTATTTTCATCTATGGCATATTGAGCAACCATCTAGGATACATCCTAACTTTATTTCCTTGGCCTCCACTTTCATGAATTTCTTCCAGATACTTGTCCTCTTCAATGAGGGAGTAGAGATCCTTCTATCATGTTGTCAAAACTCATCTACCCATGTCATAGACCATATCCATGAGTGGAGAATGAGTCTTTGTAAGATTAAGCTTGATGACTAGATATTCCTATATTGGTTATTGAAATCACTACTCCTTGCAATATCTAAAGACATGGTTTCAGAGCATCTGCAAACTAAAGAGGAAGCCAGTTTGAAAGCTCAGTAGTATGACCTCATTTATGCCCAATCTAATTACCTATGCACAATCATTATTGATGCTCCTCATAGTGAATCCACATGTTGAGATAATATTGGGGCATTCCATTTTGCGGATGGTGTGATTGGTGTCATAGCATCCACCCCAAATCCATACACTCACTTTCCTTCTATTACGAGTAGCTATTCATATGGAAATTCCTTGACTGTTGAAATCCACAATCTGGGACAACCCTTGGAACCCTATTATTCCCTTGATCCTTCACGCTGATCATTCTCCCATGCATGAATGAGTGCCTCTTACTTGTCTCTTACTCCAAAACCCAATATTCATGGTCCTTCATGTAGTGGCACTAAGTGTGGTAGTGCTTCTTCCATATATGTGTCTCCTCCATTCATCAACCCTTACTACCTATTCCTTTCCCCTTCGGTCCAACCACACCCTGTAATTCCCCCTTTTCATAATGGGAAAGTCTATGCTAAGTAGAATATGCCCACCCAACCTGTGTCCAATAACCAACAAGCAAAAACCGTCACCAATAAGGGGAAGAACAAGGGAAAAAATAAACATCATGAGGATGGAGGCCAACCCCCTAATCCTCTTGGTAACATTGGAGGTAACCCGAGCCTCACAAATTAGGATCTGAATAAATCCACCAAGTAGGGTAACAACCCTCAATTACGAACAAACCATCTATGTTCCTTTTGTGGAGTTTATGGATATTACACTCATCACTATCCAGATCTTTCCAAGGCTTGTCAACTGTGGGACCAGGCCAACAAATGTGAAGATGCTAATGCCTCCCAAGGTTAAATTGGAACTCCACTTACTCATCCTACCACCCCT
Source organism: Larix kaempferi (assembly GCA_027924585.1). Taxonomy (NCBI): domain Eukaryota; kingdom Viridiplantae; phylum Streptophyta; class Pinopsida; order Pinales; family Pinaceae; genus Larix; species Larix kaempferi. The sequence continues at coordinate 5,334,018 of BSBM01000502.1, forward strand.
CAATCGATGGTTCTGCAAAATCTCTTCCCATATTAAGGGTGGTTACAATGTAGATTGAGATGCCTTACCCTTGTTAGCCATCTACATTAGGTCACCCCAATGATCCTTATTTCCAGAACATTTACATGACCTCCTTCGATGTCAACCTATAGACATGATGTAATCAATACTATCCATTAGCTGAATCACCCAATCCCAATAAAGGCAAGGATGCTCCTTTATTGGAAGGACCCTTACACCTATGGTAGAAAAATATAGACCCTCCAAATATCCCTAAGATCTCTTTATGTCACACTACCCATAACCTCAACACTAGAGTCGCTCCAAATTATAGTGTTGTAGATGACTTGGTTTAGTCTTCCGCTACCATGTCTACTTTGGAGCTTCTCCATAATTGCTTGATGCAGTGAAAAGTTATATTTTTTTCCTCAGGTGTGATCAATCCCTCCGATGCTCATCTAATGAATTTCAATTTAGACTGAGCTGAAAACCATATGCCTTATTCGATCACTTTCTAGATCTTCGTTACCGTCAAGAATTTGATTATTCATCGATGCATCATTGATGAGGGTGCTTCTATGTTTTTGATGTCCACCTATGTTTGGAAGAATCTCAGTTCCCTTGACTTAGAACCATACCTCATACAAGTGTGCAAGATGATGGTTAACCTTCCCAATCACAAGGTCTCCTGTAGAACGTTCATGTCCAATTTGCTAGCAAGACGATCTTCATAGAAATAGGGGTTGTAGATACACAGTTATATTATAACCTCCTCCTTGGTTGTAGCTATATGTATGCTATGAAAGAGATCACTTCAATAATGTTTATACTTGATGTTACCTCATGAAGGGAAAACCATCACACTTGATCAACTCACCTATTATGATCCCAAGGGGTTGGCTTGTTTGAACCATATTCTACTTGTGATCGATGGTAGTCGTTCCATGCCTTCATTCATGAGTGTGGGACTTGAGGTTTTCAAAGATGACTCCCTTCTTTGATATTTTTTATGCCCTCCCTCTCTTACCTTAAAAGAGGAAATATCAGAATTATGCACCGTCACTTTTGAGAAATCCCCTGCTTAACCACAATTCCCCCCTAGTCCTACCCCCCTATCGATACACCCATGGGAGGGAGCGACTATACGTTAGTGCCCTTCCTCTTTCATGCTTCAAGGATTTCTAATACCCCTGTGATGGCCACCCTTAACCTCCCAAGGTTGAATTTAAGCCTCCCAGTTTGGTACCTAAACTCACCAAACCCTTTTCCCATCCCTAAGGTCGTCTTAACACTTGTTAAATTGACCAGTACTTTGAATGCCCCACTACCTCCACTGATCCTTTCTCCAAAAATAAGGTTAGGGAAAAACAAAAAATGCAAAAACCCAACCTACCCTAGACATGACCATGAACCCCTATGCCCCTACACCTTCTAGAGCCCATATGCCCTGTTCCATGTGTAATGTCTTGGGTAACACCACCCATGAGTGTTTGGAGTTGCATGTTTTTCATAATCATATCCACACTTAAGAGGATAAAAATGATGTGACTACCCCCATCATTCACATCATTATTCCTGATGTTGCATACCAACCACTCTTGTGCATTGTGTTGCATTTATGGTCATTAATCGCACCATTGCACTGATCTCCAAAAGTTTCATACAATCTTGGTAGACCTCTGGCTTAGATCCCATGAATCACAGGCCATTGTGATTGAAGAGGTACCTCCACCTACTCCATCATTTTGAAGGAATGATTTCCATTTATTACATGTCTTCCTCTAGAGACGCATTCTATTCTACCCCTTCTCCATCCATGTCAATACCTATGACCACAAACCCCTTAGATCTATCTAATTCCATATTTCAAAGCGATGAGGCAATAATTGGGGCATACATGATAAGATATGTACTCTACACCCAACATTTTCAACATTTGTTTTTCCTCTGCGTAGCTGTCGGGAAATACATTATCATTTGGAAGTACCTTATCTTTGAATCGATAGTTAGTGGGAAATACAAATGTACAATGTCATTTAACGTTCATAAAATCGACCATTTTCAATAATGATTGTGTTGCAAGATTACTCAAAATATAATGTAGTTCATAGTCAGCTACCTCAGCATTGTCGAGAAACATGCGTCTGAGATGCCATGCTTTGCTTTCGAGTTGTATAGTAACATTATTGTCCCCAACCGTGTAGACTTTGAACGACTAGATCCAAATAGAGGTGTGGTGGAATGTATAAGCGTCATCCTCTAGCTCATTGTCCTAGAATGTGTGGAACAACATTGCATCCATGGCACTCCTTTGTCGTAATAACTCATCCATACCAACCTCTACTTCATTGCCTCCATTTCCAACATGTGAATAACTACTATCACTATAGTCATTCCTGATTGGTGAGGATGGACACAATGGAAATTGAATAGGTGGTTGATTCAACCATGCTTGATATGCTTCCTCTCCAAGTTGCACTGTTTTTCCAGTCTTCCCTCGATTTGACATTGTATTGGGGTGCGGCGAAAGATGGTAGGTAGGTCACTCATCATCAGAATCCTGATTTCAAAAAGATTGAATAGTACATCAATGATGTTAGTAATCACAATGCAATTGGTTTGATCTCGCATTATAGAAAAGAATTATTACAGAAGCATGAAAATCATTTCCAATAGAAAATGTTAAGCTGCAAACAATTTATAAAGCAGACGTTCAGATTGAGCGATAAATTAACATCAATTCCACATTAAATATGAAAATTTAAAATTGAGTAACACATTTTCAAATTGAGTTTATAAATTAAATTAACAATTTATAAAACATAATTTCAAACTGAGCAATACATTAATATGAATCCATTGAAAATTAACAAATACAATTAATCAATGTTTTTTTGTCTTACATCCCAAGGGAATGTCTAAATGTAATCCCAATGCAAGGCGTCTCTGACGAGCGGTCGGTGGTCTACGGAAGTTGTAGTTTATTAACAAATCGTCACCAGGATACAAACTATGCATTGCATGTACAACAATGAATCTGGATGCTTTCCATTTCATAAAGAACTCCTGGTCATTGAAGTGTTCCTCAAATGAACAATTTGGAGAAAATAAAGAGCACCTAGAACTATTTATGAACCATGCCATGTTCCCATGAGTGTGTGGACGACCATCAATATACAACAGGTTCTTCCTTTTAAATTTTCCAGAAACATAACCATTCATGCACATACTATACATGGAAATGTTGTGCTTGTATTTAACAATATTCAAGTAATTAGACCAACAATAGATAGGACAGCAAAATGACATAAGTGCTACTGGCTATTTGGGAGGAACAAGTACATGTGAAAGGATAAACAACCCAAGATTTGCAACATCTATATTAGACTTGGTAATCATAAAATGATTACCACAATAGCAGAATTCGATTGCCACATTAGGCACAGGTAGAGAGGACGGACAAGCGCCATATAAAGAGTGGTTGTAAAAAGTTTGATATTTACTTTGCAAATTCATAGGAAGGGAGAAATCATCGCTACCCTCCAATAATTGGATAGACCTCGATGTGTACTAGGACAATTTTTCTCTCAATTCATGCAACTTTTTGGATCTTCTAGTAGAGATGGGTTGGGTGGAATTCATATCATACTTTGGATCACTAGAAATTTCAGATGACTGAACATAAGCCAAGGGGTTCGTCAATTTAGGATGAGACATAGTTCTTTTGGCTTCCAACTTTTTAAAAAATGAGCATAAGGAAGTGTTTATGCGTGTCTTTTCTATATCACCTATTAGATTCTTTACTGCAATAGGGGGAATTAGACCATCGACATTAGGTAATCTATCATTGGTGTAATGGGTGAGTGTGACACATCGAGGGTTCTTCTTCAACCATTGACATTTTCAACAACCACAAACTATTGGGGTGTCATAAAAGAGTTCCAGCTCGCGACAAATTACCGTCGATGAACTAGGATGTCGGCTTGAAGATGACATGTTACAATTGGCGGGGTAAAGCGGCTTCCCATTTTCATCCACGAACTGCTTGCGGTATCTTGCTCCTGGTAAGAGCTTATGACGTTTTGAAACTGTTGGAATGACTTGTGCATCCGAACTCGAACCCAAATCGTGATCTTGCAATATAGAATAAATCGATATTCAGATTCACATGGATAAGTAAAATAAATTCAAATAAGTAGTCAAAAAATAAATAAAACCTGAATTTACCAGGGATGGAATGGGAGAACTCGTTGAACTTTAAACAAGATGGTATGAGCTGGAATATGAAGAATTGGCCATTTGATACTATAAACTTTTCTTCCTTCATTTGAGTCAAATCAACAATCAACATATATATTCTATGAAATATCGTAATTGGTGTGGTTAAATAGTAAAAGGACATTCAATATGAATATATAATTTTAAGTGGACACATAAAAACATAGAATTTACAAAATAAACCGGTGCGTTTATTGATACGTAAATGCACTGGTGCGCTAAAACACACCAGATGCACTGGTGCGTAACGAATATAAATGCATCGTTAAAGTATATCCGCAAAATCCCCCGCGGTGGAAAATATCTGCTACATTTTGTAGCGAATACTTCTACATGCATTTTCACAAAATCATTCGTTCCGGTGCGTTTACCACACATAAGCGCACCAGTGCGGCATAACATTACACGCACCGTTGTACGGGTTTGAAATACAGTGCGTTTTACTTATGTATGCACCGGTGCGAATTAAAATGGGTGGAAATTTTAAACTTGAATAGTAAATCTAAATAGTCTATAAAACCCAAAAACCTAAACAGTAACTCACTGTTTTGCCAAAATTTTTAGGGGAGAGTTATGGAAGAGAGACTTATGTGGAAGGAGTTTGGAGCAACTGGAAGGAGTTCTGAGGGTCAAAATTTCTTAGGTATGGTGAATCAAACCAAACCTTGCATGATATAAATTTCAAGCATGTAAGTATTACTGTAGATCTTATAACATTATTTAGAGTTTAACTAGATTTACAAAAAAAAAACTTCATACTTACCTTCAATGTCGCAACCATTATTTTCTCCCTGCTTGTGGCTGCAAAATTCTTCATTAGGGTTTAAATCCCTCTATTTTTATACATAATTATGATTTCAACTTTTAGGTATTTTGGATTTACTTAGCTTGTGATTATGTATAGAAAGCGTAGGGTGATGTGGGTCCACTTACTTGGTCGAATCCGTAACCATGTCGACCTTGTCAAGTTTTGGGTTTTTTTTAATTAAAAAAGGAATGCATCAAAATTGGTGCGTTTGTATTACTGGAATGCATCGGTGCGTTCATCTAAATAATGCACCGATTTTGACCCATGTCGAGTCATTTTTAATTATTTTATAAAAATGCAAAAATAATAATTCGTGTCTCAGTTCTCTGTTTTCGGTGCATCTTGTTTACTGCAATGCACCAGATTTATTATAACTTGTCATTTTTTTTTTAATTTTACAAAAACGAAAAAGTCAAATTTAGTATTTTGATTCTTTGTTACCGGTGCGACATATTGGAATTAACGCCCTAGTGCGGTAGTGTAACTAACGCACCAAGGCGTTTAATGTATACAACTGCACCCGAATCAAGTTTATTCCATTTTAATAGATTTTTTTTCTTTGTATTTTGAAGGTCTGTAATTTGTTTGTATAATATATTGATAGCTTCTGTATTTAGTGGTACAAGTTGTTTATTGATATAAAATACATGCTATGAGTTCAATGAACAACAAATTTAATCAACATGATGGGAGCACATCGAGAATTACAAAGAAGGCAAGTGCTTTTAAATAATTTATTTATTTTAAATAATTTATGTATTTAAATTAATTTGTAAATTTAACTAATATGTGTTGGTTAATGTGTGACATGCAGTGCCAAAAAATGAGGAAGCTCGATAAGATTCTTACCAAACTAACTCTAAAAGAGCGTAATACGTTGATGGAAAAGTTGCAAATGGATGAATCAAGTGAATAAAAGATAAGTCAATCTGAATTATTTATTGAAATTTGAGTAATAATATACTTAATTATGAATATTCACTAATACGTTTCAAATAACGTAATTCACATATGATGAATGTTATGCAGGTACCGATAGCAACAGAAGTCAATGTCATCATAAGATATTTTTTTATGGAAGATGCAAATGATGATCAATTGGTCCTTAGGTCAACTGGAGTTGTGCTAGAAGTGAATAGAAGGGGCAAAGAATTTTATAATACTATGAGGGATTTAGTGGAAAGAGCGTACATACATACTTTTCACTTACAATACATAAACCAATCAAATGATTCAAAGAATTAGGTCATATGTAAACTATGGTAAAAAAACAACAACAAAAAAGAATTTTTCAAAAGGTAATATTAATTCCTAAACATGTCTATGTAGAATATGTATGTAAAATTATTACAAATTAAGCATAATTCATTCAATAATTTTAATTCTATCATATTTATTTTTCATATCAATAGAGAAATAGTTTAATGTCATTTTACATTTTCAGGAAGATTATGAGAATCCCAAAGGATGAACAAGGTGATATGCGAAATGTGCCAGTAGGGATGTCCAAGAAAGTGTACAAGGAGATGGTTAAGGAAATGGACATAATTGCATCGCAGGAAGATCCATCTCAACAACAATGTGCTTCAAATGTATAAAATCATTGGTTTTCGGGTTTATGTTATACATTTCATTAATTAAATCGACATTAAGCATTAAGTTTCAATTGTTTTGTTGCAGAAAAGAAAAGAAAATGGAACCCAGTCAGCACACAAGACAAGACAACAAGGACAAAAAGGGTTGATAGAAAAGTTTGTGAGTATTTTTGATTTCATTGTAAGAAATAAACATTTCATAGTGGTTGTGATTGGTATATTTAATATTTTTTAATTTGTTTTCACTGGCAATCCTTGCATGCCTTCCTTCAAACAGGTGTTAACATACAAAGAGGATCCATCAGAAGAATTGATTGACATTGGGTTAAGCAAGGGTTTTGAGTATATGTTGGCATATAAAAAATTAATCGTGGATTTTGTAAGTCTCTATGTTGTTTTACTTCTTTCATTTTATAATTAATAAAATGACAAAAAACTTTTATATTAAATCTATAATTTGTGATGGGGCATAACACTTGCAGGAAACAAAGTATGGAGTGGAGCCAACCAAAGACTTGTTGATAGAAGGCATGAGATTTGGTTTTGAGAGAATGTATATCATTCATGAGTCGATTGTTTCTATGGTATGTCACTTTTCAATTTACATTAGTGTATACTATCTATTTAGTTTTCATTCTTATCGCTGGTAATGTAGTTACACTTAGTACACTTTTTTTTTATGTTTACAGATGGAAGCTGAAGAGGAGGAAAACAATCGAGCCAATCAACAAAACATTCCACCAAATAATGCAATTGATGCAAATGGCTCGAGCATCGATAACAATTCCAATGAAGAATGATGCTCCATATTTAATTTTGATGTTAATGTAAGCTGTTGTAGCTTGTTGTATATTTTTAAATAATTGTTTGTGAAAATTAGACATTTTGTATAATAATGTACTAGACATAGTGTTCGAATTGAAAGACGAGTTACCAATAAGTGTAACAATAATTACATGCATGTTGACATTTTGATTATTGTTGTCTCTATGTTGTCGTATTTTGTATGACAAAGGCACCCTTATTGATACATATAAAATAAACTTTTTTATTCTATTGCATTCTTCAATATTATTGTCAAATGGAACATGTGAAATGGTACATGGGTAATTTTGTTTCCAATAAAAAATGAATATTTTCATTCAAGATGGAGCAAAAATAAATTATTCACTCGTAAATGGTAAATTGGTAAATTAAATATATGGATGATTAAATATTACAATATATTCTTACATCTATGCTATAAGAAATTAATCCAAATAAACAATTTCAATAATTAAAAGTGAAATGAATTTTACTATAAACAAATATTTCAATTTCATATGAATAATGGAATTAAAAAAATATAAAATATAAAATATAATATATCTATTTGAATGAAATATCAGTATCCATTCTTAACATAATCATATTCGGTGCTTTTAATAATATATGTCGCATTGGGCTCTTATACTAACATTGCGCACCGGGGCGTATAGACGAACATTACGCACTGGTGCGTGTAAAATGATTACGCACCGGTGCATTTACAACATTTTGCACCGGTGTGTTTTATTTAATTAATCGCATTGGTGCATTTAGATTGATTATGCGCACTGAGAACGATCACAACTTATGGAAACCGAATTTTAGTTTTTAAGCCTGGCGGTGCATTCCATGTGTTTAAATGCAACGGGCCAGGTTGATATTTTGTAAGCACTAGTGCGTTCACTGATAAATGCACCGGTGCGTTCGTGCATAAAATGAACTAGCGCGACCAGATAAATGTACGACACCGTTAAATATAAATGTAATGAAAACATGTACAGTGCGTATGATATAAAATATCACATCGGTGCATTTATTTTGTACAAACGCCCCGATGCGTATTTAATATACTCAAGCACCGATGCAACATTGCAATTGATTCTTTCTGGTGCTTGTTTTGGTTGAGTGCACTAGTGTGTAGGTTCTAAGTATACAACATTGGTGCGTTATAGGTTAAAACACATCGGTGCATTTAATTTCTGTTATGCGCACCAGTAAGCTAACCTCCGGCCGCCGAGTATTTTTTAGTTATAAATTGTATCCGTTATCACCTTAGTCAAAAAATACGCTACCAATGGCGGAGGTCGTAGCGGAGGTTTTTTTGACGAATTTTTCCAATCTTGTAACACTAAAAACTTTCGTTATGTCCTCCACTACAGGGCCTTTTCCTTGTAGTGAAGACAATTTTTTAAGATCCAAAATTTTTGCTTTTTGATGAAAATGCAAGTTTTAAACAACTAAACTAATGCAAGCAACACAAAAAAACGTTATTCCTATCACTATGGTGAAAACATATTCTAACACTAACCTCTTCGACCACATTCCAAAGCCAAGTTTGAGAAGAAAAAATGAAACAACCATTCTTACACTCAAACAAGTTAATAAGTCTACTAGGTGACAAGGTTTTGGAAGCCAATTTTTCTTTCAAGCAATGATAACCAAGAGCACAAACAACTTGATCATGATTTGGGTATTCACACTCAAGGCTTATCAATTAATCAATCAAATTAAAAGAAAACAAAGTACAATACACTCCTAAAAATTTTCACTAGTGTTTTGACTCAATCTCAATACAAACACACTCAAACACCACCCAAACCGATCCAAACAGGACAGAGAAGCTTCCATACCACTCAGGCAACCCAAACTCAATTCACTCATAGGAAAAGAGGTAATTCTAAGATTTTTTTTCAAGGAACAGGTAAGTCATGCCTATCCAAAGGAAGGAGCACGAATATTCGTGTGTGTAAACACAGCAAAGAGTGAATACCCCCTACCAGCTGCACCTATAAATACATGAGAGCGTGAATGGATTATGAGAGACGCAAACAACAAAAAATTCTCAGAGTTTTAAGGTATCTAGGATATGTTTAAGCCAGTTAGAGATTGAAAAATCCAAAACAAACTAAAGAAATCAATCAACAAGTCCCTACAGAGGTTGGTTTATCACTAATATTGTTGTTCGGAAGTAAATCCTATGAATATGGAAAGATCACCAATGTACTGGTTAAGATAAGAATGACCTAAATGGCTTTATTTATAGGAAAATTAGACTCTTATTCACACATAAGACCACATACAAACTTTAATAAACAAATCTAAACTAGAGAAGATATTAGGGAGAAGATAGGTATGTACCTTTTTCGAAGGTTTCCCTAGCTTCTCCTTTGTCTTTCTCTGGATCCGCTCTTTGTTTCCTAATGTTAACTTGCAAAACCAACAAAACCAACCTTTCTTAAGCCATTTTAACACTTAGCAAATAATGTAAAGGAATTGAAATATGAGACTTAACAAAGAATGACAAAGAATTCTTCATGTCAAATAAAAAAATAAAAGAAACTTGATTGAGGGAGGGAAAGATGTCAAATCTCAATTATAGCAATGAAGCAAGTACATGATATACCTTCTCAATGCTCGACACCTTATCGAACTTGAAGATTCTGGTCTCTCTGCCCATGCACTCCAGCGATCCAACTCTGATATGTTGGATATATATAGGCGATGAAGTTACTTGAGGGAAACGACTTCAATATTCAGGGATATAAGGGTCAACAACATAGGTTACTAATGGAGGGGAAGGATGGATGTGAAGGTGAGTGATTACTTCAACATTACTTTTCTATATTGGATTTCAAGGTGTCCTCCCTTGGTCCATTTCATTTCCCTTTTATGTTCGAAGGAAATAGTTGGAAATGGTTACTAAGTGGTTTAGGGAGTTTCAATTGGGAAAATTAGTTTGAAAACCTCCATAACTTCTTTATTTCAAATTTTTATATTTTTTTCATGAAATTATGGGAAATTCATGCTTTGTCCAAAGGAATCATGCGAATGATTCGAGCCTTTCCAGTGTGCAAGGTGCAAATGGACGTGCCACTTGCTAGGCTATTTGAATGGATTCATGCAATTAGTTTGGTTAGTATCAAAGTCTATCTAGAGTTAGTTTTCCTAGTGGTTTCTCAAATGTTTTTGAATTCTCTATCTAGTTGGATTAGAGCCCCTTGCTTGTATGTTGTTCTTAACATTGTTCTTGTCACTATTGGTGTCAATTTTAGTGTTCTACACACCTCTAATGACACAAATTCATAATTCTAGTACATTCACTACATTTCTTCCCGAGACTAGAAATATTGAGACCAAACATGATGTCGATCACAATAATATTATTATTGAGTCTCAAATTGATTAATATGGGATCAAAAACGATTTGAGCTTGGTTGCATCTCCAAATAAATTTCAAGATCCAATAGTTGCACTTGTAGTGAGTTGGAATAGGAATAGTACAATGAGTGAACTTATTCTGTAAAAATGGTTGGATTTCTTAATACTCAACCCAACTTTTTTAATCCATTCTGCATGCAACATAAATATCACTATATCACAACAACACCATCATTTTTTAGAAGCATGGTCATTGTGCATTTTCATAACAATGTTCACTCATTGATTCATTTAGTTGTGTTCACTATATGATGTAATTACTTTAACTTTAAAATTTAAAAAATAATGAGTCACATTAGGCTAATTGTAGTCAACATGAGTGTTTTTTGGGATCTCTGTACCATTACACTTTCCAAAGGTTTTTTTGTGTGCTCCAACTACACTTTTTTTATAGGTGGAGGCTTGAGAATTATCAAATGGATCTATAGTAACAAAGGTTTGTACTAATTTTATTACACCCAATCCTCCATCGATGCCATTGGTCTCTAGTATACATCCACCTCTCTATTGTTGAAATTTGGTTGATCTTTGATCTTTAATTCTTTTAGATGCAGAGACTTGAAGCAATGAAACAATTCAATCCATGAACTTTATACACCCATAACACAAGATATACCATGGGGAAAATCCTCAAAATTATGAGAACAAAAACCCCAACAATTCTTCTCAGTATAATATAATGGATAGCAGAGAATGCTTTCTTTTACAACATAGAAGATTGCTTTCAGAAGATACGAGATCACCAAACTTCTTCGTGAAGATACATAAGCAATAGAGAAGAGAGATCAATCAGATGTGTTCCCAACACAACAATAACAAGCACGAACAATACCCTGCACAAAGAGAACTACCTCGCCTTCAATCCAGAGAAGAGAATTCGCTTCACACTGGATTCAACAATCCTGTATAAAATATTTATACATTCTTCTCTTCTATTTTTAACTTTTAACTTCAGGATAAACTCGCCCTCAAAATGGATGTATTAATCTTGCATGGAGTGGTGCGCCCCACTTCTCATGCAGTGCTTCATCTCACTGAGCTGTCACTTAGGATGAAATTGCCTCTTAAATGAAAGCTTGCCCACTTAGTTAGGTGGATAACTTAAGTGTCAACATGCAAGTGTCACAACTCACCTACCATATTTTAGTTTAACATAAGTGTCATCATGCAATAACACTTAGTTAACTAGACCTTCTCTTTAACTGAAGTGTCGTCTTTTAGTTTAACTAAAGTGTAAATAATTTAGTTAACTAGTCCCTTTTATTTAACACTTAGTTAATTGAAATCATGCTGATTGATTTACTTGAAGTGACCACTGTGAGTTCTCTAGTTAAGTGAGACATATCTTTAACTGAAGCATTGATACTTAACTGAAGCTTTTATAATTCGAGTTCTCTTTAATTAGCCGAAGTGTCTACATGGGAAATTTCGTATTCTCTTGACCTCTATGCTTTATCTTTTATTTCTTTATCTCTTACTGCATGGTCAATATGTGCTAACTTTAATTATCCATCACATTACATTATACGAAGAAGAATTATCGGATGCTGTGATCATATTATATTATTCCGGACCAAATGATCATATGCTAAAGGAGACAAACGGAGACTTAATAGCAATCTGGTGATCATGGTTAATAATATATCACACAACATTAAATTCTTTTAACAAGTAAAGCATGACCTTTATACGGAAGGTCCACCTCTATACGAGAGGTCCATCTCTTGGATAACTTTATACATAAGGTTCACATGATAATCATGACTTGATACACACAAGTTCGGAGCCTTGTCCAACAAGACTTTACAACATCATTACTTTGATCAATTACCTATATACGGGAGGAATAACCTTTACACGGAACGCAATCAACGTGATCACCTCTATACGGGAGAATCAATATTGGCTACACAAGATTGGTTTGGAGAATGTCTCCTGATGCTGCATACTTAACATCTATTTATATCAAGCATCCAACAAAACAACCACATCATGACAATAAGGTGGCTAGTGTAGTAAATAAATAATTCTGAAGAAATTTGATCAAAAAAGAAGAGACAAACATTCGGGAGGCCTAACTCATTGACAAATAGGGTGCTTAGACCCATCTAAAGAAATGCCAAATTTCCCATCTTATTGTTGCATATTCCCTTATAGAGATGTGCCATTCCCAAGCTTCCATCATTGGTGACAATGCATGCTCATATATTGAGAGGATGGGTGCTTCCTCGTTGGTGTTATTTACTATGGTATTTTTATTTGAATTACAAGTTTTTGTTTCTGAATTATTTACATTATGAATTTTTTGGTGTATATATTGTAATTGATTTGTGGGACTTGATGAATGTTAGGTTATGCATTTGTTTTTTTCATGTTTTTTTCCACCCACCCCTAAGATTTTAGGTTGCATATTATCAAATTGTTGAATGTGTGTTACAATACCCTTTCATTGGCTTGGTGTCTTAACCTAATGTTCTATTATTGGAATAAAGTTCAAGGAATTACTAATAAAAACTGAATCAATTGACATGCTAATCTAGGGAAAAAGAATGATAATTATGCCTTCAAATGAAATGATTTAAAATTTCAATCAAGTCATATGTTAACCTAGATCAAGCCAATAATAATTATGCATTCAAAATGAAATTCATGAAAAAATATTCTTTGGTAGGAGTCTGAGTTGATTCAAGAGTACTTGAATTATGTAAGGGAAGAGAGATGATGCATTCTAATAATAGAATAAACATTAGTGTTTGCAAGTATTTCATTGAGAAATACCTTTAAAGTCTTTGATTAGACATCGTTTTCTTTGGGTAAAAAATTGAACAGTTTGGATTTAAGCCTTCTAATGGAAAATTGTTGGGTAATTCCTGTGCATGGTAGGAAGAAATCATAGAATTTATGTGTGGCTTCAACAATTGGTTTAACTCATAAAAAAATCCAATGACAAAAACATTGTTTGCCTGCTCTATGTAGTGTGGATGGGAGTTCATAGCCCTTGTGGAAGAGAAGAGAAAATGAGCCCCCTCTTAGATTATTTGCAAGGGATATTCAATAGTGAGCACACACACATTGCAGTTCATGTGCATTTGCTACAAGCAACGAACAATTAAATTCTTGAAATTCTAATATCAATCAAAATCAATATATCCTAGAAAAAATGAGCAAGACATATTAAACCTTGTCAAATTCTGAGAGGTATGGTGTAGATGCCTCACAGTCATTTTCTTGGATACAAAATACTTCAAATAATACTACTAGTTATTGATAGGGGATGAGAGGTGGAAATAACCTTGAAACTAGAGAAGTTGTTTCATTGTGGTGCTCAGAAAGTGTGTCTTCAGTGTGCTCTTGAAAGCTTAGAGCACAAACTAGTGTTGCAACAACCATAATTTTCTTTGTTTGTGGATGGATGCCAATACCACCAAATTAAAAATGATATTTAACTACTATTTTATTGTAGAACCTATCCATAACAAAATTTTGATTGTTCCTATAGTAAAAAAGGAGACCAATATACCTCAAGGTTTGCAAAAGGAATAAGCCATATTGTGCAATCATCAAAGCTAGGTCTTTTTAATTGTAAGGACAATTGATCAAATATGGCATATACCATCATTGTATTCTAGCATGAGGTTGATTGTGTATAATGTATTGAGCCAACCAATTGAAATGGAGGGCTCTATCAACTATTTAATTTTGTTGTTTCCCATGATGCAATAATATATCCATGTTATTTAGGGAGGGTGTTGTTGTGGACGATATGTAGGCCCACAAAATAATGTGTTAGACTAATATTCGGTTCTTACAATGGCCATGTTTGAGCCTATGCATTACAATTGTTAAATAAAATATGTTCTTAGATACTTGCCTCTATCGGCTTTGTCAAACTTAGATTTTTCTTAGACACATGGTACATAACTAAGGAGATGCATTGGCACTTGTCAAGTTTAGGTACTTTCCTAGAACATCACCTTATCTTGACTTGTCCTGGAACATGGCCAAGGGTTGACTTGTCCTGGAACATGGCCAAGGGTAAAAAAACAATAGAATGGATTGGATTTGTAAATATTATATCTAGGCCAAGAATATAAGAAACAAACATGCAAGAACCTAACTTGACACGTTTTGAACTAATACAAATCCCCTTTTTACATTAAATATTCAACAAGATTCTATTCAACACAATGATGAGGTGGATACATTTCCAATTATATATATATAACCATTTTTTATATCTTATTTACTGACACCATTAAAAGCCAATCAAACAATAAATAAATTATTATTTGTAATTTCAAATTAAAAGAAGTTATTATTATTATTATTGGTAACCAAGGGAATCGGTAACTGGGTCGGGATTATAGCTCATACATGTGGATTTGGTAGCTGATTCAAGAGCAAAGAGACTCTTTTGCACATTTATCTTTTTAGGTCTCTTGTATGAATATTTCATGCATATCACAACACCTATAAGTATTAGGTCATAAATGAATATCTTTAATATCACTATCCATAATTGTTAATTAAAAATAAGAAAAGCAAAGGGGTCTAAAAGGGTGTTTTTTTGCTACAATTCTACTCTCCATGATATTCTAACTTGTCAAAACTATGGTGACCTAGGAACACTTCTTTCTCAACTTTTTAAACATAGGAATCAAATTTTACAGAAATCCAAATAATTTCTTTCTCTTTTCTTAAGGTTTGATAGACCAAGTTGGTATCATCATCACCACCACCATCATCATCATCATCGTCATCGTTTGGTGGTGAGTGGTGGTGGTGGTGGTCGTTGCCGTCGTAAAAAACTATTTTCTTTATTAATATAATTATTTAGATGCTAATATATAATTATTTAATACATAAAAAAATATTTTCTTTATTAATATTTAAAAAATTAAAAAATTGATAGAAATATATTATCATTTAATAATTCAATTATTTAAAAATTTTAAAATATAATTATTAATGGTAACAACTTTATTTAATAAATCTAAAATTACAATAAATTCAAAATTTAAATAAAAGTATATAAAGTTATTTAATACAAAATATATCCTTATTCTTTATCAATATTTAATATTTTTTCAATGATATTGTGTATATGCATATTTATACGTGTTTCAATGTGATTGCTAAGAGTCTATCAAAAAGACAGTGGATGTTGAGACTGGAAGTCTCCTATATGAAGAATTTCAAGACTTTAGTATGGTTGTTAAGAGACAGTTCAAAGTTTTTTAAGACTGTTATTACTGAGTTTGATTCAACCAAGTTTTGATGACTATTCGAATTTATAAATAACTACAGGTTATATGGAAGACTGTTATATATTTCAGTATGTCGAACTAAATTTATATTTAAATGATATTTGATTTGATCTATGTATTTTGATAGCTACAATATTAATTTGTTGAGATAGAATCTGCACTTGTGGAAATTACTATTTCAATGTCAGAAGATGATTGTAATGGTTTACTTTGATTCCATTGGAATATCGAGAAATTAGTATTTTTTATGTTGAAAAAAATATTTAATAAAAATAAAAATATAACAAAAATTAAATAAAAATATGTTATCATTCGATATATTCGTCATGTGTAGGCCTAATGGTTAAGACCATGTTTCCTCCTAAGAGATCATAGGTTCAAATTCAAAGAGGGGTAGGGTATGTACAACTAACTATAGACTTTAGCACTTACATCATTGCACAAAGGGGATCCCTTGTCCTACAAACTTATTCTATAATACGTCCAAAATAAACAATATATAATCATATGGTACAACTTAAGTGGACTTAATTGGATAGATGTGAGATATTTCCTTGAGAAATGGAAAATATCAAGAAATAAGAATCATAAGAAATTACTAAAAATATTAAAAATAAGCTTTAATCTTTGTGTATATTATATACTTTAAACAAAAATAACCAATAAAAAATAATTTTGATCTTCTAATTTATGAATAATGATCTCTTTGCATTATATCATTTATGATTAGTTACCACAATAGTGTTTGATATTTTGAAATACATCTTCTTTTACCACTCTCCATGTAGAAAATAGAAAATAATAACATATTCAGTACATCCTCCCTTTACTTTAAAGTGACTTTCAGTACATCCTCCCTCTACTTTAAAGTGACTTTCACCGATATTTAAAATGGTTATAAAAAGTCCTTTCCTCTTCATCTTAGCAAATTTATATTTTTACAATAAGTACTTTGTTATAGCACAACTATCCCTACAAGAAAACAATTCTTAAAACTAAATTAAAATAGAAGTACAAAACATATTATAATAATAGATTGTCATTTCACTATTTAACTTTTTAGTGTTAAAATATAAAAACACTTTCTCAATTAAAAAAACGAACACTTTCTTAGTGTTAAAATATAAAAACACCTTCTTAGTTAAGTATTAAAAAATTACAATATTAATGACTTTATTACTATATACACTTTTAATGTTAAAATATTGCAATACAAATTATATTTAAAATTAATTAATCTAAAAATACAATTTTAATGTTAAAATATTACAATACAAATTACATTTAAAATTAATAAATCTAAAAATACAATTGATGTTTTTTCCGCTTATATTAAAGATTTTTATTAATAAAATCAACACTCAATAAATCTAAATCCATAAATCTAAATCCACCAGTAAATAAATGAAAATAATTAATTTTTCTATTTATTATTTTGATAATTCATTATTTATATAAAAAATGGTTATTCAATACATCAAAACCAATAATATTATATAATTTAATAATTCAAATTTATATAAAAATATATGATTATTGAACACACCAAAATCAATAAAATTATATAATTTGAAAATATGATTATTCACTACATCAACACCAATAAAATTATATAATTTGAAAATCCAAATTTAATATAAAAATTTATAATTATTCAACACACCAAAATCAATAGCTATAAATAATTTCAAGTAAACTTTCTAATAAATATATATTTATTAAATAAATCAAAATAAAAAAACAACTATCATCATATTTGAAATTTACATTTAAGAATATAAGGCATTTGCATTAAAAAATATAGGACATATTTATTGCTATTTTTACAACTATAATTAGTGATTTTCAGATATATTTTATGCATGATAAGATTATCCTAGGGTTGAAATTTATTGGCAAATTTTGGTATACTTTCATTTGAATTACCTTGTATATTGGGATTGTTAAGAAGTGAAATGCTATTCGTTGTTCCTACTATTTTATTTATATTTAATAATAGCCTTCAGGTTGAATATTCATAGGGTTAATCTTTGGGAAATCTCTAATCAAGAGGTGAAATTTTTGAATTGTTCAATTTATGAAATTTCTATAGTTTCCCTAAATAACTCTTGTAAGTGAGTTGTTGATGTATTTGTCACCATGGTACACTCCCATCGATGACCCTTTGGTGCCTTTCATGGATACACATACATTCCAGGTTCCTATTTTGAAAGATGTCTATTCCATGATCAACCACCTACCTATCTGGCCATACCCTCTAATTAGCAAGTCATTTTCTCCATCCTTGCACTAAACACATGTTCATTCATAAAGGCCACATACATACAATGAAACATGTGTACTACAACATATTGATCCCATTTTAAATGTATCACTTTCTAGGTAGGCCCTCAAGATTTTAGGGACCCTATAGTTGGATGGCTTTTGTGAGCTAGTTTCAACCAATAAAAATTAAATTTGTGCATCTAATGGTTGCATTGCCTATGATTTTGGCTGTCTTCATAGTATAATGTTAATAATAGCCTTTCTCTTGTCATTTGTTATTTATATATACTAGTCACTTGTTTCAAAAGAGGTGCATGGCATGATTAAACAATAACCTATCCTGACATAACCTTTAATTAGTAGATCATTCTTACCATTCTTTCATTGGACATTTTGTTGTTCATGAATTGCACATAAACATCATGAATGATGTGCAACATAACTTATAGGTCCCAATTTTGACAAATTGATTTCTAATTGGCATGCCCTTAATATATTTTAGGAACTATGTGCCTAAATGGAATCTACATGTGAGCTTCAAACATTGAAAATAAATATGTGCATCGAAACATGTGTTGCATGCTTCATTAGTGTCTTCTTGGTACAATCCTAATGGTGACCTTTCTTATACTTATTGTGGTTATGCATGCATACCATACACCTCATTTTGAATAGGTCTATTACATGGTAAAACACTAACCATAATCTCTAATCAACATGTCATTTTTTCCATCCTCACCATGAACATATGGTTCTTTCCAAAGGCCACATAGAAATCGTTAAACACACACTACAAGTTACATATCCTCATCTTGGTATATTTTAAGAGTCATGTCTCTAAATGGATCCTACAAGAGAGCTTAACCCAATGAAAAAAATGCATCCCATGGCCATGCCATTTGTAGCATTTGGAATTTTCTCCATGGTAAAATCCCAATGGTAACCTTTTCTACAAATTTTGTAACCTTTTCTACAAATTTTGTTGCATATGTCTGGGTTGGGAACCCATTTCAAAAGAGGTCCATTGCATGGTAAAACATTGACATGCTATGTCATAGGCTCTGGTTGACAAACGATTTTTTCCATCCTTTCCTTGAATACATAGTTATTTGCGAAGGCTATATAGAAGTTTGTAAACACATGTACTACAACTTATATATCATGATTTTGGTGTATCATTTTCCTCGTAGGCCCTCAAGATATTTGAGGACTTATTTTCCTTAATTCCTCCTAAATGTAAGTTATACAAGAAAAAAGGAAAAAATTACTTGTCTTAGTTGTCTTTCATTGTACTTTGTTGGCTTCATCTCCATAATACAATCCTAATGATGACCTTTCTAATATTTTGTGTCCATATACATGTACTAGGTGCTTGGTTTGAAATAGGATTGTTGCATGGATAAACACTAACATGTCATGCCATATATTCAATCAATATATCATTTCACCATCCTAGCTTTAGGCATGGCCATTTGTAAAGGACAAATAGACGACCCATACTACAACTTATAGATGTTGATTCTGACATACCTTTTACCTTGTAGTTCCTTGGCATTTTTTACTCCCAATAATCTTTAATAAGCTAAAAAAATTAATCCATCCAATGGTCATGCAGTATGTTTTAATATATTTGTATCCATAGTACAATACTATGATTTAGTTTATTGCATATTTTATGTCTGATCATCCAATGTGAATATTTCATAAAATGTTCATTGCATGGCAAAACATTAATCTATCTTGCCATATGCTCTAATCACCATGTAATTTTTTCCATCCTTTCACTTGTCACATCATCATTTAAGGAGGCCAAATATACACTATGAGACACATGTTCTACAACTCACAAATCCTTATTCTAGCATATACCATTTTCCTCATATGTCCTCAATAATTTTTAAGACCCATGTCCTTGAATGACTCTTGCAAGCAAGATTTAACCAACAAAAATGAATAGTGCACTTGGTGGTCTTGTTGTGTGCTCTATTGGCTTCATTTCCATCTTACAATCCCAAGAATGATGATTCTTTTTCCTTTTGTTGCCTTAGGTTTGTACTGGATGTTTATTTCAGAACATGTTTATTGCATGGTAAAACAATGACTTGTCATGCTAATGGATTAGCTCAAAATGTCATTTTCACCATTCTTTCCCTAGACATAGGTTCTCCACAAAGTCCACAAAAAACATTGTTAAAACACATGATACAATTCTAACATATTTTTTTCCTAGTAGGCATTTAGAATCCTTTAGGATGTTTAACCTTGAATGGCTCCTGCAAGTGAGCTTCAATCGACAAAGAAAAAATTGTGCATCACATGGTTATATTACCTTCTACATTGGCGTAGTATGCTTGGTACAATCCTAATGGTGGAATTCCTTGTGCTTTCTGTGTCCATACATATGTATCATACATTTATTTTGAATATTGAATGTTAAAACACTAACTTGTCATTCCATAGTCCCTAATATGTAGGTCATTTTTTCCATCCTTTATGTTGTGGGAAATTATGCACAAAGGTGTGCAGCCTCTCCCACTTTGGAGGAAATCCCTTGAGGTTGTTGAGCAGGCCCAGTATTTAGAAACAGAAATCGAATGTGATAACCCCAAAGTAGATCCTGCAAGGCTTTGTTAGTGAAATAAAACAAAATAAAAACAAAAAAAACTTGAAATGAGAAAAGAGAACAAGAGGGTGAAAACCATAACAAAGAACCAATGCATGAACCACTTTAGATTGCCCAATGGTCAAGCAAATACATGTAGTGTCACCTAGGAGGTGAAGGCTTCAAAGGGAAACCAACAATATCCCTTAGGGAGGCCTATTTTGTCCACACTAAATGCTAGAAATCTTAAAGAACTAATGGAGAGAAGTACTTGCCCCTTGAAGGGAGGCAAGGGAGCTTGGAGGATGCCAATGAGTGTGAAAGAGATGGGTTTGAGGAAGCTCCAATACAATTTCAACAGCATAACCTTGCTCTAGATTTCTCTTATAGGATGCATGCCCATGGCTTCCTTTTATAGGGCAAGAGGTGGCCAAGAAACAACTAGATCCAAGTGTGAACCCCATCACCTCATGAACTAGATTCAAGGTACACAATGGGGGCTATTGAATTCCAATCCATCATGTTGAGAAGACAAGTTCGAATTTGTGTTGGTGATGGGATTTTATGAGCCTTTAATGTGTAGCTGGTGGTCGAGATCCCGCCGTTTTGACAATCGCGTGGATATTGAAAGGAAATCCGCTTAGGGGTTGTGCGGGCACATTACTGGTAATATGTGTATTTGCGTACCTAAACAGAGGTTAGGCCGCGCAACTCTTTCTTTTGACTGTTCTTTGGCATTTCTAGACTCATATTGCTTCTTGGATCTGATGAGAATGTCTTCGGTGGGCTGCATGCTATATGTTGATGGCACCTTACTGTGTGAATTGAAAAAATGTTGCATGTGTGCGAGATTTATGCGTTAACACTTTCCATCGGCAAATGGGTCTTTACAAAGGCCACATAGAAGTCATGATACACACAATATACAAATTATGGATCCTATTTCTAGGGTACTAGTATTTTTTTATAGACACTCAATAATTCTTAGGAATCATGCCCCTAAATGGTTCCTGCAATTGACCTTTAATTGGAAAAAAAAATCATACATTTTATGGCCATGGCGTTTATTCTATTATTTTGTATACATGGAAAAATCCTAATTGAGAACTTTCCCATGCATTTCATTGTAATATTCACATATTAGGTGATCATTTTAAAATAGGTCATTCCATGTTAAACACTGACTTATCATAGCATATGCTAAGATCAACAAGTCTTTTATCATCCTCAACCGAAACAAATAGTTCTTACTGAATATATGAAACATATGTCATCTCACAAATTTATTAACTATCATTCAAAGTCATTTTTAGTTATCCCTCAATACTTTTTAGAACTGATGTCCCTCCATGTTCCTTCAAATCTTCAATAAGAAAAAAAGAGGCCATGCATTTTGCTAAATATTGGCTTCATATCCATGATACAATTATAATAGTGACATTTCTCATTCCTCTCATGCCCATATGTGTAACCGGGTGCCTATTTTGAAAGGGTTCATTGCATCATAAAACAATGACTTGTCATACCATTTATGATTAACATTTGATTAACATGCCATTTTTTCCATTGTCGCCTTAGGCACTAGTTCTTTGTGAAGTCCACATAGATGTTATGAAACATAAGTATCACAATCTATGAATCTTTACTCTAGCGTACCCAGTGCACCTTTTACATGGTAAGACCTCAACAACTTTTAGGACTCATGTCCCTTAATGACTCCTGTAAGCAAGTTTTAACCAATGAAAGTATAAAATATGCATATGGTGGGAATGCGATCTATTATGATATGTTTGTCACCACTTCTAATGATGATTGCCTTTCATGGCCATAAGCACATACCATAATACGTTTGTCACCATTCCTAATGTCGATTTCCTTTCATGACCATAAGTGCATACCATAAATGTATTTTGGAAGAGGTTTGTTGCATAGAAAAACATGGACCAACAAGTCATTTTCTCCATCCCCACCTAAATGCATGGTCCTTCATGAAGGTCAACTAAGCACTATGAAAAATTAATGTGTACCATTCACTTGTTAGGACACGACATGTTTCATGACCCATGCCCCTGAATGGCTCCTATAAGAAATCTTGAAGTGTAGCAAAAAGGTTGTTCATTTAGTAGTCATATTTTCTATTATGTTGGTTTTTTCTCTACAAATACAATCCCCATGACAAAATTCGGCATGCCTATTGTGATCATAAGAATATCCTATATCCTTGTTTTAGAATAGGTCCATTATGAGGTGAAAATTGATTTGTCATGAGTACATAAAATACAATCATGGGACATTTTCACCATCATTGCCTTGGACATATGGTTCTTCATGAAGTCTACATATACACTATGAACACATGTTACAACATACGAATCTTGATTCTTATCATTTTCCTTTTAGGCAGTCAATAGATTTTAGCATATGGGCCCATGAAATTGTGCTCGCTACTAATCTTCAATTGATGACAAAATATGTGTGTCTCTAGTGACCATGCTTAGTGACCCCTTTAATTTCTCTTCTTCACCAATCTTAGCATTTCCCAAGAATCATGCTTGCAAATAATCTTCAATTCATGAAAAAATATGTGTCTCTAGTGACCATGCTTCCTGCCCCCTTTAATTTCTCTTCTTCACAAATCGTAAGGAAGATCTTTCATGTGCCTTTCAGGGCCATATGCATGTAATAGACAACTATTTCGAAAGAGGTCTATTGCATTGTGAATACCAATTTGTCATTTTATAGGTTCTTATAATCATAAGGTCAATTTTTTCATTCTTGTCCTAAACACAAGGAGGTGAATCCACGAAGATGGATAATACTTTTTGGCCAAAAGTGATGGTGAAACATTCGCTATTTTACTCATTTATTAAATCGAATTCCTTGAAACTCATCTATGCCTTGTGAATTTTGACATGCAACAAAAAAACAAATTGTAGGGAATTATGTTGTGTTTCCAATTATATTTAAAAAAATACTAATATCATTAATGTGTTAAAATTGCATTTAATAAAATGTTTATTCTTGAAAATTTATGAAAAAAATTAACAAGTGGCTTGTGTGCATGTAAAATAATTTAATGCTAAATGTATAATTTTTGGGAAAAAAATGAAAATAATCTACATAAAATACACTAGGGCATACATATTTTTATTAATTTATTTTGGAAAACCATTAATTTTTATTAATTTTCAAAATTGAGCATTGAAAATTTTAATTGCATTGTGTACACATTTGTGTGCATGTAAACTTATATATATTTTTATTTTTTTGGTTGTGTGCTTTTTATGTTGATTTTTTTTTAGCTACTTCAAAGTTGTGGACATGGTTTTTAAGTGGAATTTTTCAAAGAAAAATTAAAAAAATATCATACGAACTCAAAAATGTGTAAATTATATGCCAATGGATAGATGATTCTTTGATGAATCCATTGGCATGAAGTCTGCCACCTAAGGTGCAGTTAATGACCGGGTTTATGCTTGGAAAACATGCCAATACAATTAAATATGTAGAAAATGAGACTAAAGGCCTACTTTTAAAGTCCTTGATCGAGGGTCGAAGTGATTTTTTAAATACCTCAACTGAGGGTTTAAGTGTGGTTAAGTTAAAAGCTCGATTAAGCTATTTAATCATAAAAAAATTATCGAGTGGTTTTGGCAGCCCATGATAAAATTTTCCATGGAATCACGTCACATCAAATACCATGGGTTACCAAAACCAAAATAGTAATTAGCTTAACATGATTTATGGCCAACCCTAATGGTAATTATCTTAACATGATTTATGGCCCATGGTTGTGGTAACCCATGGTAAATTTTCCAATGGTATATTTGATGTGATGTGAAACCATGGGTTACCAAAACAATGGGAAAATTTATCATGGGTTACCAAAACCATGGGCCATAAATCACGTTAAGCTAATTACTATTTAACTGATTCAAAAAGATTTGAAATAACTATGGTTTTAAATATTATGTATTATTATTTAATGTTTAAACAAAATAAAAAATATAACAATCATAAAAAAAGTTTAAATTTTATATAGAAAAATAATATTAGCTCAAATAGCTCTATCTTAGCTACATCGAGCTATTTGAGCTAATGGGTGAGTGCAAGCTAATGAGAGTCACTTTTGGCACGTTAGATGCAATAGAAAACTGAAAAATCAGGGATCCCTCAACTTACTTGGACTTTTTGAAATACTTACACAAGATATCTTGCATTGAGTAAAAAAGATGAAATGTAGGAAATTGAATCACATTTCTGAATATATTTATGTATTGAAAATTTACATAACTATGTCAAATTTCATCTTTTTTAACAGTGAATTTTTTTTTTTTTGTCCAATGATAAGGTATATGTTTTTGTGGGTGCAACCTTTGAGTGCCTAAATGATGGTTACAAGTTACACAAATTGTAGAGAACAAGTAGCACTAGTGAAGCACTATTTTTCCAAAATTAAATGTTTATTTTTAATTCTTTTTTTAATTATATAAGTGATAAAACTTCGAGAACGGTACGTCAAATGTGGGTGCAGCATTTGAAGGTCTTAATGCAATGATTTCGACATGGATTTTTTATAGCATGTAGAGTTCGGTGTCTACTAGTGCAACATACAATTTTTTTTTTAAATGGTTGTGAAATGAAAAAGTTACAGAAGAAACACTAACAACATGTTTTCTACATAAAGAGTGATGATACAAGAAAATTATGAAAAAAATAGATTTTTTTTTTAATTACATATTTGGAATCTGCATAAAAAATGCTATATATGTCTAAAATTTCATAAAAAATGGTCGTGTCTGTATGTTGTAAAGAGTGGTGGAAGACATGCATATTGAGAAAATGGAGGAAATGCCCAATTAACTATGGTTTATCATATTCCATAGCACAGGGTTGGTAACTCCGAACAAACCACATAAGATTTTGGATGACACGTGGGCGTGTGAGAAGGCGTGTTTTAGGCATTAAGGAACGCTCACACATTATGTTTAAATTCAAATTTGTATTCCCGCGCTTGGTGTCAACAAAAAAGCTCCAGCGTTTTGTTTCTCCAAAATGCTTGAGCGTTTATTATTTACATAACGCTCGAGCGTTTATGAGTTACAAAACGCTCTAGCATTATAAAGCACATAAAATATGTGTTAAGTGTTGAATGGAGATAAGGGGGATGAGAGAGAGAGAGAGGGTATATGAGAGGGGGGGGGGGCAAGGGACATAAATTTATGGAGGTGGAGAGAGGAATGACGAGAGAGGAAATTAAAGGCCTAAACCCATAAGTCCTAAGGCCCAAACCCCTTAAATCCCTAAGCCCCTAAGAACCTAATCCCTTGACACTTAATCCTAACTTTTTCTACCTTACCCCACTAATAGCCGATCCCTAAATCCCTTAACCTATAAAGGTCATAATACTTAAAGCCCTAGTCCCTTAATTAACCCCTTATATCCCATCCTTGTAGTCCTTATCCTCTAACGCCCTAAGCCCTTAACCCCTTATAATCCCTTAACACTATAACACCTTAGTCCTTAATACCTAACCTCTTAAAACCTAACTCCCTAACCCCAGATCCTTAAATCCCTTTACCCCTAAAGCCCTTAACTCCTAAACCCCTTAAGTCCTTTAATTGTTTACCTCTAAAACTTTAACCATTGGCCTCTAAGCTCTAGTTTACCTTATAGAGGTAAAATAATTGTTTACCTCTACACTACATTTGCATGTGCGACCTCCCTTGTGATAGTGCACCCTACATTTGTTTGTGTGCTCTACATTTGCATGTGCACTCTTTGTTTGATTGAGATCTCTCTCTTGGGATTTATCGCTCCTCTCTCGGCTTTGGCATTCTCGCTTGGACTTGTGCATTAACCTCTAAGCTCTAGTTTACTCCTTATAATCCTTTAACCCTTTAACCCCTTTACCATTAATTCCTAACCTCATAAACCCTAACACCCTAACCCCAGAGCACTAATCCATTAACCCATAAAGCCCCTTAACCACTTCATCTCTAATCCCACAACCCCTAACCCATAATACTTAAAACCCAAATCCCTAAAGCCCTAAATCCCCAAGCCCTTAACCCATAGAAACAATTAAACCTTTAACTACTTGGACCTTAACCCCTAACCCCTTAAACGATATCCCCCTAACCATTGAACCCTAAATTCCTTAACCCCTAAATCCCACAACCCATAAACCCCCTAACCCCCTATCTGCTTAACTCCCTAACCCATAAATATTTAAACTTGTTAACCACTTTATGCCTTTACCTCTAAACTCTTAACCCATAACCCCTAAGTGCTAGTTAACCCCCTAACCCTAAAATACCTAACCCATAATCCCTAAATCTCAAAACCCATAAATCCCTAAATCTCAAAACCCATAAATCCCTAGAAACTCCTAATTCCTCATCTCCTAGAATCCATTAAGCCCTTAACCCCCATTCCTTTAATCATTTAACCCCTTGACACTTAACCCTTA
Organism: Larix kaempferi; assembly: GCA_027924585.1. Classification (NCBI taxonomy): domain Eukaryota; kingdom Viridiplantae; phylum Streptophyta; class Pinopsida; order Pinales; family Pinaceae; genus Larix; species Larix kaempferi. The sequence goes on from BSBM01000502.1 coordinate 5,361,550, forward strand.
ACCAACTCAACCCTAGAGCCCTAAATCCCTTAGCTCGTAAATACGCTAACCCCTAAAGGCATCACCTCTTAAATAACCACCAATCCCCTAACCCTTATGTCCTTAACCAATAAGCCCCTAAGCCCTTAATCTCTTACAAGCTCTTAACACTTAAACCCTTCACCCTTAACGCTTAACCTCTTGAACCCTAACCCCCTAACATTGGTGCCCTCTATCCCTTAACCCCTAAAGTGTTAAGTTTTTACTTGTTTAGTATAATAACATTAAACAATATAATCATTGAAAGAAAGACAAGCACACCAATCTCAAAGAACACAATATTTCTCTCGGGGAAACCACAAGGGAGAAAACCCCAACAAAAATTCCTCAATATAGAATTCACCAAATACAAAATAAATCCCCAAGACAAAACATCTACTACTCCTTCACCAACGAGCTTCTCTCTCTCTCCTATGCAAGCTTGAGTGAGTGAATGAGTGATGCAAATGAACAACTCAACCTCTCTATTTATATTCTTTAGTTGGGTGAATTTTTACCCAACAAGGCCGACTTCACCTAACTGACTGGGCCGACTTCACCTAAGGAGTCTCAATAGCTTATTTAATATGACTCTTGAGGGTACTATTGACTCGAATTACAAAGGAGGGTTTACATTAACTCTTTCAATGACTCTTACATGACCAATTACATTAATGACATCTCCCGAAGGAGGAATACCAATAATATAATAAACAAATACATTTAGAATATCTTCCGCGGTTACATTTCTTTAACACTTCCTCTTAACTAGGAAGGTATTCTACGAACATCATTATCAACATCAACAACAGTACAAGTGACTCGTGAAACTCTGTATGTCATGGGAATTTTTTGGAACATCATCAATATCATCATTATCATCAACATCATCTATTGGAATATCATCATCATGGTCATCATCAACATGGAACTGCTGGAGCATCAACATCATCATCATCAGCAAGGAACTGTTGGAACATCAACATCACCATCATCAACAAGGAACTATTGGAACATTAACATCATCATCATAAACAAGGAACTGTTGGAACATCAACATCCTCATCATCAACATGGAACTGTTGGAACATCATCATCATCATCATCATCATCATCATCATCAGTATGTAAATACTGGAACAACAACATCATCAATCATCAGTACATGGATACTGAAATAAAAAACAACATCAACCATCAGTAAGTAAATACTAGAACAACAACATCAAACAACATCAATCATCAGTAAGTAAATACTGGAACAACAACATCAACCATCAGTAAGTAAATACTGGAACAACAACATCATCAACATGTGAATGTTGGAACCTTTAGTATATAAATACTGGAACACCATCATCATCAACATGTGGATGATGGAACCATTAGTATATAAATATTGGAACAACATCATCATCAACATGTGGATGCTGGAACTATCAGTATATAAATACTGGAACAACATCGTCATCAGGATGTGGATGCTAGAACCATTAGTATATAAATACTGGATCAACATCGTCATCAGCATGTGGATGTTGGAACCATCAGTATATAAATACTGGAACAACATCATCATCAACATGTGGATGATAGAACCATCAGTATATAAATATTGGAACAGCATCATCATCATCTAGAATATGCACTGTGGTGGGAAATCTAGTAGATGATGCTGACTTACTAATCCTTTCGGACCACACAATCCTAGTCAGACATACCAATCTACTTGGGGATCAAACATGCCTTGTTTGGATTACTAATCCTTTTGGACCAAACAAGACTAGCCAGACATACCAATCCCCCTAGGATATATCCAGGCTGACATACTAATCTTTTTGGATCAACCAGGCCTTGTCAGGCTGACGTACCAATCCTAGATTGAGCTACCACACCAAGGCTCCAGGAAACTACTCCCTCTTTCAAGGGTGATCCTTTTAGACCCATCATCATCATCACTCCCTCTTTCGAGGGAAGTCCTTTCGGACTCATCATCATCATCACTCCTTCTTTCGAAGGAGGTCCTTTTGGATCACACTAAGCTTGTCTCGAAAGTATTCAAACTTTACACGAGACAGAGGCTTAGTCAACACATCAACAACTTGTTCCTCTATAGGAATATACTTGAGATTTATATCTCCCTTCTGCACCATATCCATGATGTAGTGATACTTAATTTTGATATGCTTCGATTTGTAATGAAACATCGGATTTTATGACATATTGATACAACTTTGATTATCGCAAAGAATATCACTCACATCTATTTCTGCATCAAATAATCCTGCCAACGATATTGCGAAGCCAAACTGCTTCACTACAAGCTGAACATGTTGTGACGTATTCAACTTCTGCTGTACTGAGAGCAACACAGGGCTTCTTTTTAATGAGCCATGAGACCATTCCTGATCCCAAACTAAGACAACATCCTGAAGTGATCTTTCTGTCTTCGACACTTCTAGCCCAATCTAAGTTTGTATACCCGTACAATCTAAACTCACTATCCAATGCATATATGAGTCCATAATCCAATGTACCCTTTAGGTACCTCATCACATGTTTTGCTGCAACCAGGTGAACATGTCTAGGATCTACCATATATTGGCTCAAGGTGTTCACAACAAAACATATATCTGGTCAAGTGTTGGTCAAATACATCAATGAACCAATAATCTGTCTGTACAATGTAACATCTATTGTTTCTGATGAAGCATCATTCAAGAGATTCAAGTTTGTCACCATAAGAGTATGCATGGCCTTACATTCCAACATCCCAAATCTCTTTAGGATTTCAACAACATATTTTCTTTGATTTAGAAAAATATCATCTGGAAACTGCCACACCTCAAGACCTGTAAAAGAGTGCATCATCCAAAAGTCTTGAATCTCAAATTCTGCAGCAAGCTTCTTCTTACATTTAATTATGGGCTTGTCTTCTCCTGTAAAAAATAGATAATCCACACACAATAATAATATCATAGGTTCATAATCTATAAACTTATAATAAAGGTTGGAATCTTCTTTACTCTTGGTAAAGCCCAAGCTCATCAGGAAACCATCAATTCTTTCATATCATGCTCTGGGTGCTTGCTTCAACCCATATAATGCCTTCTTTAATTTACATACATGTGTTTTTCTGTCATCTATTTCAAATCCTTCTGGTTGCTTGATGTATACTTTCTCCTCTATCTTTCCATTCAGAAAAGTTGTCTTTACATCCATTTGATGTAACTTCCATTTCATCTTAGCTTCCAAGGCAAGGATGGTTCTAATTGAAGCATATCTAGCCACAGGAGCAAAAGTCTCCTCATAATCAATTCCTTCCCTTTGAGAGAACCCTTGAGCTACGAATCCTGCCTTGTACTTTTCAATGCTTCCATCTGTTGAATGTTTTATTTTGAAAATACACTTTGACGATACTACTGACATGTCCTTCGTCTTCGTACCGCATCCCAAACATCATTCTTTATGATGGAATGGTACCCTTCAATCATATCATCCAACCATTCATTCTTCTTCGTTGCTTCTTCGAAACATGTAGGTTCTTCTTTGACAAGGTTACACATCAAGGCTACATAAATGGAGTATGGCCTTGGTTTCTTGATTTCTCTACTTGTTCCTTCTGGGGCACCATATTTTCTTGCATCTTGGATGATTTATCGTGCCCAATCTGGTCTTATCTTCCGTGGATTTATCTCATGAGGTGGTTCTTTAGGTCTTTGAGGTTTTGTCATATCATGATCCTTTGGTATATGCTCTTCTTCAATATTCCTTTCTGGTGTATTGTTAGTTTCTGTAACTCTAGGAGCTTCATGGTCCTCTTCATCCTTTTGAGTCTTTTTAGACTTGTTGAAAGTTGTATCTTCATCAAATGTAACATCTTTGCTAAGTTCAATCTGACGGTATCCTGGGATGTAGATATGGTAAGCCGTTGATTGCTCACTATAACCCACAAATATCCCCTTCCTTCTTGAACATTCCAACTTTGATCTCTTCTCTTTTGGAATGTGTATGAATACTGGAAAACCAAATATCTTCAGATGACTGACTTCAGGCTTCTCATCGGTAAACATCTCTTCTGGAGTCTTGTTCCCAAGAGCACTATGGGAGATTCTATTCTGCACATAAACTGTGGTTCTAGCTGCTTCAACCCATAGATGCATGGGTAGATCTTGATCATGGATCATGGCCTTTACTGCTTCCATGATAGATCTATTCTTCCTTTCATCTAGACCATTTTGTTGTGGATTATAGGGGATGGCAATCTCCCTCTTAATCCCTGCTTCTTTACACGATTCTTTGAAATCACCTAAAGTATATTCTCCTCCATTATCTGACCTTAATATCTTGATCTTCTTTTCAAATAGGTTTTCCATAAGAGCCTTAAACTCCTTGAAATTTTCAAATACTTCACTTTTATTCTTTAAGAAATAAATCCATGTTTTGTAGGAATAATCATCAATAAAAGAAGCATAGTAAACATACCTGCTTAAGGAAGTAGTCGACATTGGTCCACAAATGTCTAAATGGACAATGTCCAATATGCCTTTTGCTTTTGCTATCACTTCTTGGAAATGAGTTCTTTGTACTCTTCGCTTGTGCACATCCTAATTTGCACACTCCTTCATGATCAACTTGGATTTCTGGTAATCTAGTCACCACTTTTCTCACTATTGGTAATGCTTTGTAGTGTACATGAGCTAGTCTTCTATGCCATAATTCACAAGGACTCATGGTACTGGTCATTAGAGATGAATCTGCATGTCCCTTTAGTTTATATAGTCCTCCTTCAATTCCAATAACAACCGCATCATCTACTGTATTCCCCTTTGGCCACATGAGAACTTCACCATCTACAAATGCAACTCTAAGAACTTTCTTATATAATGCTGAGATATAAATAAGATTCTTTTTCAAACCTGGAACATATAAGACTTCCTTCATCTTCATGGACTTTTCGGAGTCCAACTTGTAAGAAGCCTCTCCCATTCCTTTTATAGGATATTGGTAATAATCTCCAAGCTTCACTTTGGGTGGAGAATATTTCTGCACAAGATGTGAGAGAGAGTCTTTGTATCCAGTCATGTGTTTGGAGGCTCCACTTTCTACTAACCAAGTGTCTCTTCCATGAGATACTGAACCAGTGAGGGCTGAAATTAGAACACATTCTTCACTGGAATCTTCGTCTTCTCTGGTCTTGTTTTCATCATCATGTTCATCGTCCTCGGCTGCATGGGCATGAAATATTTTCTTTTGCTTCTTGAATTGTTCAGCTTTGAGAGGAAAATTTCTTGCAATATGCCATGAACAAAAGGTTCCCAATCCCTTGGGAGACCATTCAGGGTGGTAATCACAACCTATGCTTCTTCTATCACATTTCCAATAGCTTCTAATTGTTCTTTGATCTAAGATACCCTCGTGAAATATGACTGCATGGTCTCTGAATTTTGACCCTTCACAACCTTGAGTTGATTTCTCAAGGTCATCTTTCTATTGATCTTCTTTCCTTCAAATAGATTAGTCAAAGCATCAAACATTTATTTTGGAGTCTTCTTTGAGGACACTTGAGGAATCAAGTGATCTTTGATAGATTCGGCTATGACCCTCTTAGCCTTGATCATAGGGCGGGCGCACGAAGATGGTCCCCATTTTCGTTGCAATGGGGGCACGCTAGCGAAAAAAAAAATGGCGCGTACGCACCTAAGGAAGCGCGCACGCGCCGCTAGGATCGGTACTGAATCGAGGTGCGTGTGCATACATGGCACGTACGCATTCCTGGCGCGTGCACGCAACAGTGGTGTGCACGTGCCTCTGTTAAAAAAAAAAAAAGTGCCCAATTTCCGCATTGTTCCATTGGGCCGACCGAGCGCGACTTGCACCTCAGCATACGCGTCAATTCAACCACCAAAGTTTCCCAAATCAACTTCAAAACCACCCCACAACACCCACTAACTCATCAACAGGGCGATCGATAGGTAAATATCAAGTTTTGTTTTCATTTTATTCATTCTTTGTATCAATTTTTTGATTTATTTAATTGTAAATAATTCTCAAATTTTGAAAACAATGAACCAATTTTCTATTGCAGATTGTAAACTGAGACAATGAGTGAACAAGATGTTAACCCCGAGTCCGGTGGAACACAAGAAAACCCAAACCTTGGACCCAATGCCGAAGAAAACCGTGAACACAATCCAAATGCTGAACAAAACTAAAACCCACACCCTAATTTTGAACAAGATGACCTTAACGACTATGTAAATGAAATGCAAGTGCACACTTGCGAACTTAGAAACTCGGGTGAACCATCTCGATTGTCTCTTGCCATGTCAATTGAGAACTCAATCGACTCCCTCATACATGCACACCAGCAATTGACCGACATGACTCAATTTAGAGCTAGGATGCGGGAGTACTACTCCACGGGAATCTCCAAGGAAGCAATAAAAGATTTGAACATTACAAAAGCCCAACTATATAGTATTTTCACTGATCCGAAAATAGGCCAACCATTGAACATTACAAAGCCACGTGTCTGCATGGATTGGTGTCATTACCAACCGTGGAGGGACAATTGGATGTAGAGGTGGTTCATGGTGTACGATAAACCTCCCTGCAATAATAGGGAAGTTCCATAGTACTTCCTTCGCCAACTGTGGGCTGATTTTTACCTCGGTTTACATGTCAACTATTTTGACATAACCGAGTTCCAGGGTGTTGGGCATGGCTCTGCCTAAGATCGACCTGCTGCTAGGAGGAACCCACTGAGAGGGCCACCAGCTCCGAGGTGCGACCCCAACCCCTCTCCCCAGCCACCTCAGTTGCCCCATAAGCTTTATCAGATCGAGGTGGCAATGAGGAATGTTGCACGTGGTCTCCTCATACACACCTCCTTTGTAGCAGCGACTACAGTGGAGAGGTTGGGTGACCTTGATAGAGATCCAGGTGTAGGTCGTTCACGACAGGGCCAGGATAGACCCATGACCGATGGTAGCCATGCTAGGCATTCCATTTCGATGGGGACAATGCCACATCGTTGTCCCCATTGCACACTTGCCCTGGCCCAATTGAGGGTTGTTATATGGATCAGGTCAGCAATTTTTTTAATGTGTTTTCAATCATCACTTTATAACTTGTAAAGTATCTTGAAAGTATTTTTGTTTGACTTAAGCTATTATTTCAATGTACAGTTATTCAGAGCTGATACACCGAGATGAGAGAACATAGAATCTCCCAACCTGGATGCAGCAATGGCAACTGCAACTGAAATTGCGGCACCCCACACGGAGGTATTTTCAGTACCTGACACAATTTTGTTATTACTTATGTCATTTATATTACTCAAGTGTTTATATTTATGGCATACATGTTGATAGTTCGTACAATATTTTTGAATATCTTGATTTCCTAGATAATGACTTGTTTAACATGTTCATAACATGCATGCATTTTGTTGTCCACAGGTGTTTCGTGACTACGGTGATTAGCCACCCCCGCCAGGGATTGGCACATGACCATATACACAGGTACAATGTGTAGTTATAAGCATGCTTTTAATTTGATTTGTTACGACTTACTATGGTTTAATTTATTGTTTGTTTACTAAATTGTGATCTTACAAATGTATATGTAGGTTCCACCAGTAGCTGTGTCTCCGCATTTTAGTCCTGTGTATCCAGCCTCTCCCATGAGTCCCCTCCCTCGCTTTCATCTAGACCCCTCCCTATGTCCACCCCCTCGCTTCCATCCAACCCCCCCTCTCCGATCATACTCCCCCCTCCATCCATCCTCCCCCACTCGCCCACCCCCCTACATCCATACATCCCCCCCAATTTATCCACGCCCCCATGTTTATCCATCCTCTCCCCCATTCGTCCACACCCCCCCTTCCTTCCACCTTCCCCTCTTCGTCTATAACTTCCCATTTGTCCATCCTCCTCCCTCCATGCAGGACTGCCCTCCCATGCACCATACCTCAACACCGTCTGTAGCCCTTTCTGTTCGATACCCTCTATCCTACAGCCGACAGGGGTTCATAGTCCACATGTTCCTCATCCACCCCATACCACCGTGTCTTCTCCCACCATATCATCCCCACTTCCCGCCACTATTGTGGCATCTACTCTTCCAATATCCTCATCAGTATCTCCAGTGGTTACATAGTGGCTGCCACTACATCTGCGCCGCCCCCCATCATTGCATCGGAGTTGGTTGTACAGCCATCTGCTCCACCTGCTAGCCCAGAAGGCCAGCCATGTCCATCATCGGAGGTGTTCACGGTGAGAATCAAGTTAATTTATGAAAATATTTTGATGCATTAACAAAAATTAATTTAAGCAAATATGACCTTTCAATGAAATGATTGTTTTAAATGTTGTAGGTTGGAATTGCTGAGAGGCTCCGCAGATCCAGGACACCTCTCCAACGTTTCCCACTCATGTCAGAGGTGATTTATTTAAGATTCGAATTCTACATTTGTTTTATAAATGTGGTAAATGTTGCAAATGCTTGAAAATGACGGTTGCTTATATCATTTGTTCCAGAGCCCGGAGAGACAGTCTACTCCTAGACGGACCAAGACCCGAGGCACCGGTAGCTCGAAGAGTAGGAAGATCGACTTTGGATCTGCACCTGGGAGTGACGGTAGTGGTCACAATGCTTGACACACCACGTGTTATGTACATTAGCCACGATGTGGCACTTTTGTGCACCAGTTTTGATGTACTTTGTATCTACGGCACGAGTTGCCATGTATTTTGTATCTATGACATGAGTTGTCGCATTTTGTGTAGGGCACGAGTTGCCATTGTACGTACATTGGGAACCATGTTCCACTATTCGCCAGAAATTGTATATGTTTGGATGAGTTTTGTAGCCTCGATGTACATGAATTTTCAGTTATGTGATTTATATATCTCGTTGTCTAATGTGGTTGTCTCATGTTGTGTGTATCATGATGTGATGTTGTGTAAATTTGGGTTTTACCTAGATCTTAGAAGAGAAGTTGGATATCGTAGTTCAGCTTGGTTTATCTTTCCACATGTAAAAGATTCTAATGGTATCTATGTTAAGAGAACATTGTAAACATAGGCTAACTCAAACAAAATCATGTGTGAGAATTAATCTAAAAACAAACGGAATAAATGGATGGACAAATCACACCTCATGGCACATAAGATATATATTGGGAACTTGAGTACTAGGAAAAGAACACTTAAAAATAGAAAATGTCCATTGTCGTCAAAAGGTTAAAATGAGATCCAACATGATTTTTAATAGCTCTACATAATGAGATCCAAAAAGGCCATACTCCACATAATGAAATGTCGTCACTAGTATTTATTTTGACCATTTTGTCCACTTAAGATCATGCAACAAATTAATAACCAAGTTATGGAATCATTTCTTAATCAATTGTCACCATACAAATAGGACAACCTTGAGCACGATGTATAGCTAGCTCATTAATTCTCACTCACAGATATAGCCACCTTTGATTTGATGACCATCACATCCACTACCATTTACAATTAGGACTTCCTTAATTTATCATTATGTGATAGCGATCTAATTTTATGTATGCATATATGTGTATAGTGGTTTGGATTCAAATGTATGCAGATGAATATATATGTACAATGAAAATGATTTAATCTTTACATGTATTATAATTTAGGGCTAGATCTTAGGATACAAAATAGGGTTTCATTGTGATTATAATACAAACTAGAGTTTATGCTACCAACTAGGGTTTTTAGGCTAGGCTCTCGTGTTTCTAGGCTAGGATCCAAGCTCCAGGGTCACCATATTAATGTTTAATTCCACTATCATGTCATCATTCTCACCAATACCATGCCCACTACTACAATCTCCATCAAACCTCTCAATCCCACTTTGAACATTTCCCATACTTCCAGGTTAAAATTGATAGGTCTTGTTGCTAAAATATTTTCACTTATCTATTCACATAGACAAATCCACTCCTGTGAAAGATTTGTTGTAGCTTGGTACGTGCAAGTTCACATGCAATAATACTTGAGAGATCATTTTACCCCATGATCCATGGAAGATTCATTGGAGTCATATGAACCTCATTGTCATCACCCCAACCATGGTCAAGATGCCAAGATCCATCCTTAGTAGACAAAACCTCATGTTGGCACCCATACCACACTCAAAGATAAAAAATTCTTTGAAAGGGCATAATTGGGGGTTGAGGGAATCTTGATTTTTTTATAATCACACATGAGAGGTTCTTAGAGTCAAATACATTGGATATAAATAAATTCCCCAATGCCTTCATCATCTTGATCATCATCTTCATCACCATCGCCATCATCATCAATGCCTTCATCATCATCACCATCTTCATCATCATCACCATCACCATCACCATCAACTTCACCACCATCACCATCATCATCAACTTCACCATCTTCATCATCATCACCATCTTCGTCATCATCACCATCTCCATCTTTTGGATGTGAGACGGAACCATCACCATCACCATCAACCTCACCACCATCACCATCATCATCAACGTCACCATCTTCATCACCATCACCATCTCCATCTTTTGGATGCGAGATGGAACCATCACCATCACCATCAACCTCACCACCATCACCATCATCATCAACGTCACCATCTTCATCATCATCACCATCCTCATCATCATCACCATCTCCATCTTTTGGATGCGAGACAAAACCATCACCATCTTCATCATCACCATCACCATCACCATCAACCTCACCACCATCACCACCATCACCACCATCACCATCTTCATTATCATCACCATCTTCGTCATCATAACCATCTCCATCTTTTGGATGCGAGACGGAACCATCACCATCTCCATCATCACCATCACCATCACCATCAACCTCACCACCATCACCATCATCACCACCATCACCATCACCATCACCATCAACCTCACCCAAACCCTAGCCCTAACCCTCACCCAAACCCTAGCACTAAGCCATCTACTCCATCCTCACCATCACCATCACCGTCACCATCAATGTCTTCATCATCACCACCATATCCATCAACATCATGGACTCTAACTCTAACCCTAATTCAATTTCCTTCTATAACCCTAGCCCTAACCCTCACCCAAACCCTAACACTAAGCCATATTCTCCATCCTCACCATCACCATCACCGTCACCATCAACGTCTTCATCATCACCATCATCTCCATCATCATCATTGAATCTAACTCTAACCCTAATTCAATTTCCTTCTATAACTCTATCCCTAACCCTCACCCAAACCCTAACACTAAGCCATCTTCTCCATCCTCACCATCACCATCACCGTCACCATCAACGTCTTCATCATCACCACCATCTCCATCATCATCATTGACTCTACCTCTAATCATAACTCAACTCTAACTCTAACTCCAGGTTCCTCATCAAAGCCTCCATCATCATCATCTTCAGGACCATCGCCATCACCATCACCATCACCGTCAACCTCTTCATCATCATCACCATCATCATCATCATACGTGCCCGGTGGAAGATTTTCCAGAGTTGACCCCTGTGTGCAAAAATTGCACACTCCCTCACTGAGCAAAACCCTAGTTTCCAAGATGGACGTACAAGATGAGGGCGGGGCCACCGGGCCAGAGGGGAGGGGCACCCCTAGCACTATCCCGGCGTGCTGAATATAATGGATTCGACTGTTCGTCGATCTGATCCACAGTCTTCATTCAATGGCTCGTCCCGTCTCGCATCCAAAAGGCCTTCAGGGACACCTACTGGATACCTGCCAGGGGCGTAGAACTCCAACCGTGCAACAAAATCGGGTTCGAGGAGTCCTGCGAGTGTGTCTAGGAAGGTTCCGGCCAGGAATGCTAGCCCTAAGTGCCCGGTGGAATATTTTCCAGAGTTGATCCCCGTGTGCAAAAATTGCACACTCCCTCACTGAGCAAAACCCTAGTTTCCAAGATGGACGTACAAGATGATGGCGGGGCCACCGGGCTGGAGGGGAGGGGCACCCCTAGTACTATCCCGGTGTGTTGAATCCAATGGAGTCGACGGTTCGTCGATCCGAGCCACGATCTTCATTCTATGGCTCGTCCCATCTCACATCCAAAAGGTCTTCAGGGACACCTGTTGGATACCTACCGGGGGTATAGAACTCCAATCGTGCAACAAAACCGGGTTCCAGGGAGTCCTGCAGGTGTGTCTAGGTAGGTTCCGACCAGGAATGCTAGCCACAAGTGCCTGGTGGGTGATTTTCCAGAGTTGACCCCCGTGTGTAAAAATTGCACACTCCCTCACTAAGCAAAACCCTAGTTTCCAAGATGGACGTACAAGATGAGGGCGGGGCCACCGGGCTAGAGGGGAGGGGCACCCCTAGCACTATCCCGACGTGCTGAATCCAATGGAGTCGACGGTTCATCGATCCGATCCACAGTCTTCATTCTATGGCTCGTCCCATATCGCATCCAGAAGGCCTTCAGGGACACCTGCCGGGGGCGCAGAACTCCAACCGTGCAACAAAAACGGGTTCCGGGGAGTCTTGCAGGTGTGTCTAGGCAGGTTCTGGCCGAGAACGCTAGCCACAAGTGCCCAGTGGGTAATTTTCTAGAGTTGACCCCCGTGTGCAAAAATTGCACACTCCCTCACTAAGCAAAACCCTAGTTTCCAAGATGGACGTACAAGATGAGGGCGGGGCCACCAGGCTAGAGGGGAGGGGCACCCCTAGCACTATCCTGACATGCTGAATCCAACGAAGTCAACGGTTCGTCGATCCTAGCCATGGTCTTCATTCTATGGCTCATCCCGTCTTGCGTCCAGAAGGCCTTTAGGGACACTTGCTGGATACCTGCCGGGGGCGTAGAACTCCAACCGTGCAACAAAAATGGGTTTCGGGGAGTCATGCAGGTGTGTCTAGGCAGGTTTCGGTCGGGAACACTAGCCACAAGTGCCCGGTGGATGATTTTCCAGAGTTGACCCTCGTGTGCAAAAATTGCACACTCCCTCACTAAGCAAAACCCTAGTTTCCAAGATTGACATACAAGATGAGGGCGGGGCCACCGGGCTGGAGGGGAGGGGCACCCCTAGCACTATCCCGGCGTGCTGAATCCAACGGAGTCGACGGTTTGTCGATCCGAGCCACGGTATTCATTCTATGGCTCGTCCCGTCTCACATCCAAAAGGCCTTCAGGGACACCTGTCGGATACCTGCCGGGGGCGTAGAACTCCAACCGTGCAACAAAACTGGGTTTCGGGGAGTCCTACAGGTATGTCTAGGCAGTTTCTGGTTGGGAACGCTAGCCCTAAGTGCTCGGTGGAAGATTTTCCAGAGTTAACCCCAGTGTGAAGGCCATGCCAAATTCGCTAAAGGGGGCCATTTCTCGACCGGAGGCCCCCGGGCGTGCGTGGCCACCGTGGATAGGTCCGTAATGGCCAGGTGGACCTGTGGGAGGTGACGTAATCCAAGTCCTCTCGCCGGTTTGGCTTCCGTGGCCCCGGGTCAAATCCTCCAAGTGTCCCTGAACTGCCCCGGGGTGCCCGACTAGAATGCCCGTAGCGCCCGAATCGTGGCTCGGTTCGTGAATTCGTCGACTCCGGTGGGTCCGGGGCACCGGGTTTCAGCTAGGGGAGCCCCAATAGCATGCCTCGAAGACCTGGAAGCAGTGCCAATGGGCCATCCCCGGAGCTAGGGTTTTTCTTAGTGAAGGCCATTCCAAATTCGCTTAATGGGACCATTTCTCGTCTGGAGGCCCCTGGGCGTGCATGGCCACCATGGACAGGTACACTATGGCCACATGGACCTGTGGGAGCCGATGGAATCCAAGTCCGCTCGTTGGTTTGGGTTCCGTGGCCGCGGAGCAAATGCCCAAAGTGTCCCTGAATGGCCTCGGGGTGCCCAACTAGAATGCCCATAGCGCCCGAACTGTGGCTTGGTTCGCGAATCCATCAACTTCAGTGGGTCCAGGATGCTGGGTTTCAGCTAAGGGACCCCCCACAGCGTGCCTCGAAGACCCAGAAGCGGTGCCAATGGGCCATCCCCGGAGCTAGGGTTTTTCTTAGTGAAGGCCATTCCAAATTCACTCAAGGGGGCCATTTCTTGTCCGGAGGCCCCTGGGCATGCGTGGCCACCGTGGATAGGTCCACTATGGCCACTTGGACCTATGGGAGCTGACGAAATCTGAGTCCGCTCACCGAGTTGGGTTCCGTGGCCCCAGGGAAAATCTTCCAAGTGTCCCTGAACGGCCCCGGGGTGCCCGACTAGAATGCCCGTGGCACCCGAACCGTGGCTCGGTTCACGAATCCGTCGATTTTGGTGAGTCCGAGACGACGGGTTTCAGCTAGGGGATTCCTCACAGCGTCCCCCGAAGACCCGGAAGTGGTGCCAACGAGCCATCTCCGGAGCTAGGGTTTTGCTCAGTGATGACCATTCCAAATTTGCTCAAGGGGGCCATTTCTCATTCGGATGCCCCCGGGCATGCGTGGCCATTGTGAAAAGGTCCAAAATGGCCATGTGGACCTGTGGGAGGCGACGAAATCCAAGTCCTCTCGCCGGGTTGGGTTCCGTGGCCCCGAGGCAAATCCTTCAGGTGTCCCTCAACGGCCCTAGGGTGCCCGACTAGAATGCCTGTGGCACCCGAACCGTGGCTCAGTTTGTGAATCCGTCGACTCCGGTGGGTCCGTGACGGCGATTTTCAGCTAGGGGACCCCCCACAGTGTCCCCCAAAGACCCGGAAGTGGTGCCAACGAGCCATCTCCGAAGCTAGGGTTTTGCTCAGTGATGGCCATTCCAAATTCTCTCAAGGGGTGCATTTCTCGTCCGGAGGCCCCCGGGCGTGCATGGCCACCGTGGTGCCCTACTAGAATGCCCGTAGCACCCGAAGGCCATTCCAGATTCGCTCAAGGGGGCCATTTCTTGTCTGGAGCCAGAAGAAGATCAATTTTCGATAAAACAATGTAGTTAGCAGAAGAAGATCAATTTTCGACAAAACAATGTAGTTATTACATGTGGAGGCAGCGGTTTCCCATGGAAAACGAGTGTAAAGTTGAGCAGAGGAAAGATGTTGGGAAATGGGCTATTACATTAGCTTTTCCGATGGGCAAGCGGTTTATAGAAGGAAATATGGTGGCTGTAGGTATCTATGCTTTTCTTCCAAGGGAAATCCTATTTCCGTCAGAAGAAAAGCATAGATACCTACAGCCACCATATTTCCTTCTGTAAACCGCTTGCCCATCGGAAAAGCTAATGTAATAGCCCATTTCCCAACATCTTTCCTCTGCTCAAACCTACACTTGTTTTACACGGGAAACCGCTGCCTCCACATGTAATAACTATATTGTTTTGTCGAAAATTAATCTTCTTCTGCTAACTACATTGTTTTGTCAAAAATTGATCTTCTTCTGCCTCCGGATGAGAAATGGCCCCCTCGAGCGAATATGGAATGGCCCTCACTGAGAAAAACCCTAGCTTCGAGGATGACCCATTGGCACCGCTTCCGGGGCTTCGAGGCACGCTGTGGGGGGTCCCCTAGCTGAAACCCGACGTCTCTGTGGGGGGGCCACGGGCATTCTAGTTAGGCACCCCGGGGCCATTCAGGGACACCTGGAGGATTTGCCCCGGGGCCACGGAACCCAACCCGGTGAGAGGACTTGGATTTCGTCGCCTCCCACAGGTCCACATGGCCATTGTGGACCTGCCCATAGTGGCCACGCACACTCGGGGGCATCCGGACGAGAAATGCCCCCCTTAAGTAAATTTGGAATGGCCATCACTGAACAAAACCCTAGCTCCGGAGATGGCTCGTTGGCACCGCTTTCGGGTCTTCGGGGGATGCTGTGGGGGGGTCCCCTAGTTGAAACCCGCCATCCCAGACCCACCGGAATCGACGGATTCGCGAACCAAGCCATGGTTCGGGTGCCACGGGCATTCTAGTCGGGCACCCTAGGGTCGTTCAGGGACACTTTGGGCATTTCTTCCGCAGCCACGAAACCCAAACCGACGATTGGAATTGGATTTCGTTGGCTCCCACATGTCCACGTGGCCATAGTGGACCTGTCCATGGTGGCCACGCACGCCCAGGGGCCTCCGGACAAGAAATGGCCCCATTGAGCAAATTTGGAATGGCCTTCACTAAGCAAAACCTTAGCTCCGGGGATGGCCCATTGGCACCACTTCCGGGTCTTCGAGGCACACTGTGGGGGGTCCCCTAGCTGAAACCCGGCGTCCCGGACCCACCAGAGTCAATGGATTCATGAACCGAGCCACGGTTCGGGCGCTATGGGCATTCTAGTCAGGCACCCGGGGGCCATTCTAGTGGTGATAACAAGTTTACTGTCTGTTGAGTCTGATACTACATCTAGGAGCCGCTCAACAAACTTTGAGATAGAAAGCTCTATAATTTTAGGATACTGATTCAACCACTCATACAGTTTCTTACCTTCTTGAGGATCTAAATTTATAATTTCCTTCTGGGTAGATTCAGGCATTCTCGAGGATCTAAATTTATAATTGCCTTCTGGGTAGATTCAGGCATGGAATAATATTTTCCGGCACTTCCAAGCTCCCGAGACCATTTCGTTAGCAATAATATGTGCAACTCCTTTGATGAAAGATAAATTCTGGTGTGGACGACAACATTTGATACACTAGCCAAATCTAAGTTGTTGGAAGAACTTAGATATTTCAACAAAGGAGCGTTTTGCAGGTGACTTGAAAATCCCTTCCATTTTTCAGCAATAAAACAAAGAAGTTCAACGTACAGATTTTCAGGCAATCTTGTCGACCAATCAGACAACTGAATACAGGGAGATAACCACGCCCAAAACATTCAAGCTATTATTAAACTCTTGTTTATCAGGATAAGGATGGACTATGTGTACATTACGAGAATATAGATGAATGAAGTCGCTTTGATGAACTTGTCCTCTTGCTCTCTCCAGAATGCGTTTAAAAGCAGGGAGTATTGTCTGAGCTTCTGTGAACAATGAAGGGTTCGTTGTCATTGCAAAGAGAAGTTCTAAGGTCAGTTTCTCGTAAAACAGAGATTGTGTAAATCCAGTGGGTGTCCCTGAAGGCCTTTTGGATGCGAGACGGAACGAGCCATAGAATGAAGACCATGGCTCTGATCGACAAACCATTAGCTCCATTGGATTCAGGATGTCAAGATAGTGCTAGGGGTACCCCTACCCTCTGGTCCCGTGGCCCAGGTGTCACCATGTAGGTCCATCTTGGAAACTAGGGTTTTGCTCAGTGAGGGAGTGCAATTTTTGCACACGGGGGTCAACTTTGCAAAATCCTCCCCCGGGCACTTTGTGGTTAGCATTCCCAGCCGGAACCTCTCTATATACACTTGCAGGACTCCCCAGAACCAGGTTTTGCTGCACGGTTGGAGCTCTATGCCCCGGCAAGTATCCAGCGGGTGTCCCTGAAGGCCTTTTGGATGCGAGACGGAATGAGCCATAGAATGAAGGCCATGGCTCTGATCGACAAACCATCAACTCCGTTGGATTCAGGACGATGGGATAGTGTTACCCCCCCCCTTCGGTCCTGTGGCCAGGGTGTCACCTTGTAGGTCCATCTTGGAAACTAGGGTCTTGCTCAGTGAAGGAGTGTGCAATTTTTGCCCACGGGGGTCAACTTTGCAAAATCGTCCACCAGGCACTTGTGGCTAGAGTTCCCAGCTGGAACCGTCCTAGACACACCTGCATGTCTCCCTGGAACCCGGTTTTGTTGCACAATTGGAGTTCTATGGCCCCGGCAGGTATCCAGCAGGTGTCCCTGAAGGCCTTTTGGATGCGATATGGAACAAGCCATATAATGAAGACAGTGGCTCGGATCGACGAACTGTCAGCGCCGTTGGATTCAGGATGTCAGGACAGTGCTAGGGGTGCCCCTCCCCTTCGGTCCCGTGGCACGGGTGTCACCATGTAGGTCCATCTTGGAAACTAGGGTTTTGCTCAATGAGGGAGTGTGCAATTTTTGCACACAGGGGTCAACTTTGCAAAATCCTCCTCCGAGCACTTTTTGGTTAGCATTCCCAGCCAGAACCTCTCTAGATACACTTGCAGGACTCCCCGGAACCAGGTTTTGCTGCACGGTTGGAGCTCTATGTCCCAGCAGGTATCTAGCGGGTGTCCCTAAAGGCCTTTTGGATGCGAGACAGAACGAGCCATAGAATGAAGACCGTGGCTCCGATCGACAAACCGTCAGCTTCGTTGGATTCATGACATCGGGATAGTGCTATGGGTGCCCCCCCCCTCCGGTCCTGTGTCCCGGGTGTCACCTTGTAGGTCCATCTTGGAAACTAGGGTTTTGCTCAGTGAGGGAGTGTGCAATTTTTGCACGCGGGGGTCAACTTTGCAAAATCCTCCTGGTGTCACCTTGTTGTTGTTGGTTTCAAGATTTTATTTCTATACCTATCTATCCTACAAGTATAAAGCATAATATACTCTCCAAGCGAAATTAGTACTTCTCAAAACATTAAACATAATTTTGAAACTACTGAGAATCAAGTGCACTATGGGATTCCCGATTGTTACCAGACCTAGTTCACTAAATGATAAAGGATTGTTTCATTTCTCGGGTTGTTTGTTGTTGCATAGTGACATCCTTGCTGACATCAAGAGTAATACAAAACATAGATGGAGGGAAGTGCAGTGGGATAAGGTAACGCAAAGTGATATTTTAAAAGAACTCAAGCAAACAAAACAACCTCTTTGAAAATGTGTTGAATATTGCAAGAAAAAAGTTATTCAATATTTAAGGGAAAAGGAAATTCAATAGAGGTCCAAATGATTTATCCAAGTGAGTAAATAAGGTCAAAGGACTAGAGGGATCATTGGCATCATTTTATGAAAGTTCTTGTATCATATTCACTTATGTTCCTTCACTAAGTATTCTAGCTACATCATATTTTAAAGATTAATGGTGTTATATCATAAATGCCATAATTTTCCTTTTTCCCTATACATTTGTAATTATGTTGAACACAACATAATGGGGAATGTGAAATAGGGAAAGGCTATGTGAAGTGATATTTTCAAGGAACCTAGGAGATGTGAATAAATAATTTGAAAATGTGTAAAATGATACAGGTCCAAAAGTGCACAATGTTTATGAAAAAGAGAGGGTAAAAATAATAAGAGTGAAAGGGAAAAAAGATGGGAACTATTGGGAGTTAGTCATTGTAGATAGAACCAAAATCTTGAGCAAAAAAATCATTGTACTACAAAAACAAAATCTTAGGTTGACTCAGCAATGTTGGAATTTATTGAATATACTTTTTCCTATAAAAATGGAGGGTAAATTCATGGATGGAATTTCATCAAATTTCATCATTCTACTACCATCAAATTTGCTCAAGGAGACGATGAAGTAGCTCAAGACAATATGGAAGTTGTTGCATCACATGAACCACATACATATTCACATAAATCATAACTTAATCATAACTCATGTACATCAAATAAACTATATAAGATAACGATATCAAATTCCTATCTAACATGAATAACATTGATCATGCATGAATAAACAATGACATGGTTATAAATCATAACTTAATCATAACTCAAACATCAAATAAACGATATGAAGATAGCGATATCAAATAAACTATCTAACATGAATAACTTTGGACATGCATGAATAAACAATCACATCATTACTATACTATGTACCTCAATCAATTAGGCCTTCTGGATCCTCTCGGTTTTTTATTGTCTCAAACAACCTCTCGTGCTCTGCATGAGGTAGTAAGTAGCGTACCTTGTTTGATGACTTCATTGACATTGTTTGTAGTTGGATGTTTGTACCAACGATCAAGTGCGTAAAGTGATACACCCGCGACCATGGTCTATAATCCGTGTATGTGTAGCCATTGCTCTTTGGTCCTTTTCCATCCTTTGTAAGATATTCCCCCTGAACAACCATCGAGCCAGTGGGAAAGGTAATGCCTTCACTATCCGTTAATGATGCGAGGAGGGTTTGCTTCCCCTGGATGCATCGTGCCAACCAATAATTTGTCCCAATTGCACTGTCTGTCAGGGCGACAACTGCGTAGATGTGTCCTGCAAAGATGCATTTTACGGTCATATTCTAGCAAGTAGTGGTTTGATAACTTGGATAATTACATATAAACAAGGAGGGAACCGGGATATGCATGTAGAAATGTTTACCTGGCTGTACTAGATCAGATATATGATCATATTCATTCGAAATAGAGGACTGGCCTTCCTCTAAATAGATTGTTTCAACAACTGCATGTGGGTCCACTGCAAGTGATACATGATCCCATTCATCAACCCAATCCATTGATTTGCATTCATCCCATTCACAACTGCTGCAAGGCCCACAAAAGCAAGCAATTTTTCACGTCCATATTTCAAATAAGGGGTTGTTTGAGCTTTGAACCCAATGAAATCCACGAGTTCCTTGCACAGTATTGCAACTATAAGAACGCGATCGGTCTATATCAACTACATGCCAGAAATTTCTGACAACATGTCCTCTACCTGTTGGTATGTGTTGCTCCGTGGTTCGATCTGACATTTTTGCAGAGCACCATTGAACTATGGTTTCTGCAACCCGAATATGAGGGTTTCTCGTGCACCTCATCTCTTCCCTTCGTAGGGCAGTTTTGAGATATGCCCCAGCACCATCGTGCTCCCCCTTTCCATGAACGGTCTCAAAATAGTTCCACACATGCAGCACATCACAAGTCTTGTGCAAAATACTCAACCACTGGAATACACGTTCATTTTTGAACTGGCCTGCACAACCATCTGACCATATCCAATGCCGATCCATCTGTATACCTCTCTCCTTTAGCTGATCATAGAAAATTTTGAAGCAATGTTGCACGTAATGCAGGTCATGGCACCTATCGTCATTGATGTAGAAGTTGGTCTCTTTCAATATTATCCTCCTATCATTACTTCTCTCTGGCGCGTGCCTATACGTGATATGGACCATTATGCTAACTTGGTCTGAATGGTAGTATTGACTTTGAATCTCATTCTGTGGCTGCAGGGTGTAGTTTTCAGCAAAGTCCACAACCGACAATATTGTGCCATTGGGGAAGGTGTCCCTGCACTGTCTATACTGTTCATCCTGCCATCGTGCTACATGGGCATGCTGTACATACTGCTCGGTCTTTTGGTAGAATTCCTTCATGAAATTGCAAATTTGTACCTGGTGCCACAAAACCCAGGGCATTAATACAATGTGACATTTTCAATGTGAATATATATGTACAAATTTAACATGTACAGTATGAAAGTATGCAAACTTAGATTACCTGTGACTTCACCAATGCAATTTTTTTGCTTTCCTTCGAACTATCTACTTGATATGTTATGTACTGGAAGTTGTGCATTTCTATTGACATCCTCCCAAATGCGTGCTCCGTGGTTGCATGGATGTAGGGGATCAATAATGCAAATCCACTGCAACTGGAACACGTCCCATATAAACATGATCTTTTATAATATTTTTGTCCTTAAGGTCTTGGACACATTATGCTATGTGTAAATTATCTGGATGCATTCGGTGGTTGTAACGATGGGGAATCCTGCACAATGTTAGTATGCAAATCACAAAATATATGTCTATATGTATCATAAAAGTACTCAAATTCTACATGGTATCTACAACAACATGTATTGCGATCATTGCAAATTTTAACATACCAGGGTTTGCATTTTTCAAAGGACCTTTGGCCCAAGTTCAATTGTGTGTGCTCATTCTTGAACCTCTCATAGAGTTCTATTTGTGTCATGTCAAGGAAGTGCTTGACATGGGGTTCACCCCCCCTAACACGTTTTCTCAACTTTAAAACATCTCTTTGATTCGATGACGGTCTAGTGTTATCATGCCAAAACTTCTGCACTAGTTCTTTAACAACATCAATGAGCTTCATGTCTGAACGAGGTAACCTACCAACAAAGGCCCAACAATCTTTTTGGCCTGGGGTCTCAAGTTTTTCTCTAATGGAAGAATACTTTTGAAGAGTCTTTCTGTCTATACATATTTTACATGTGTGTGATAGTAGGCGACGTTGCCTTGTGGATTTGTCTACAATCAATTCCGACAGTACACAACGGGCCACATTAAAATCTTTTGTATGAGAAGTTTTTCCAATCAAATTAAATGCAGATTGTAGATTTCTAACAACATGATTGTTGACATCTGAACTTATAACTACCTTTATGCTCAAAATTCTCCTAACATCCGCTAGACAATGTGATTTTAACAAAGCAAGAAACAATTGACATTTTGCTGCATCGGTTTTGGATTCAAAAAATTCTTTCGTTATCTTGCTACAATGGAAATCAATAGTGCGTTTGGGCATCTTACCTTCAAGTCCTGAAAATGAAATTTCATCCACATGAATACGTCTGGAAGTTCTTCGTCGTCTGCTTGATAGTCAAGGCAAGGGAGTCGGCAAGGAAGTATGAGTCCCGTCAACGGCTTGTTGTGGCCCTTCGTTCACAACTTGATCCTGCAAGGGAGTGTGTTCTGCATGTGTGTGCTCTTCTTGGGGAGGTTGCCAATTAAGAGCTTGTTCAATGTCCATCCCTTCATACTCAACATCAGGCAAGATTTGATTGGCTTCAACCACTTCTTCATTGCTTGTTGATGGATCTAAGGCACTAACATTTTGCTTTCTACGGTTTTGCATGTACAACCTGGCTTTTTCTCTTATCTCATGGGCCTTTTCAGGGGGCAGTGGGTTCCTTCTAGACTTTCTTTTATTATTACGTCTGTTGCCCATATTCAATGCGTTTAAAAAAAAACAAAAATATCACCCCTGCAAGAATGAACAACAAATAAGATATTAAAACTCGATGTGCACATGATTATTAAAGCTCGATGTAGCAATTGATTATGTACAACAACATCTAGTGAGAATGCTGTCATATAATCTTAAAAGCTATTGGGAATGCCCTACATATAACTACAACGACACCTCTAGGAACTCGGTAGGATGGTATTGAATGGTGGTATGGTATGTTAGTAGGAGCAACTTCCCTATGAGGGAAAATAGTCCCAAAAGACTAATAGTTTTCAATTCTCTAGGTGTTTGTGTGAGTTGTTGTAGTGAAACCATGAGGAATTCAACAAATGTTTGTTTACTAGATGGAAGAATGTGATTATGAAATGTTATTGGTGGTGATGCAAGTAATTTTTTTTTATTATCTTCATGAAAGGTTGAAAGCATTGCTTGGTGCATTTTGTAGTTTTTTTTTGGTAAGATGTTTTTATTGTCTATGTTGAATATTAAGAAAACTAAAATAGATCTATCATACAATTCATGAGGAAAAACCCAAAATAGATGCCATTCAAACAAGTGAATGAAGACTAAACTACATTTAACAAGATAAAATTATCACCATACCTCAAGGATTATGATTGCTCGTTGCCTCAAATGTCAAATGCTCTTTTGATGTGTCCACTATATGTAAGAAGACTTCATGTGTGTCCAAGTAGCATGAGAATTCAATCCAAGGTGCCAAATAGAGTCCAACTGTTGTGTATTCACTCGATTGATCCAAATAGAGCCCAAGAGGTGTGTATTCAATCCAAGGAGCCAAAATAGAGTCCAAAATGTTGTGTATTCTATCCAAATGGTCAAGGAAGCACCAAATGGTGTATGAATTCAGTCTACCATTTAAATGCTTGTTGGACTGTGTGTGAAACTAGCGAAGAGAACGCGAAAATGAGGAAAAAATTGCGGGAGAAAGAACGCGGGTGATTTTCTAAATTTTATCTTCAACAGGGACGCGCATGCGCATCTAGCGCGTGCACGTCCATTCTGAACGTTGTATTGTTTGGTGGGTAACGTTCAGTGCATTTATTACCCAAGAGATATAAATGTGTCGGGTTATTCCTAGAGCCCCTCCCCATAAAGAGGCCCTCCCCCATAAAAGCCTTTAGGACCTCTTCTAACCCATAATCCCTATGTGCATTTAAGTGCTTCTAGGTGTTTAGGGGTATATTTACAAATATATATTTTAATTTCAAAACATTAATTTAATTTTGAATTATAAACATATGTATTACATCAATAATAATGCTATTACATCATCTTCATCATCATCCACAACATGGTCATCATCACCATCTTCATAGTCATCATCATCATCATCATTGCGAGGACGAGGATGATGATGGTGATGATGGTGATGATGACGATGATGGTGGATGATGATGAGTATGAGTACGATGATGAAGAAGATGATGATGATGATGATGAATATGATCATCATCAAAATCATCATATTCGTCATCATCATCTTCACTAGTCATCATCATCACCATCATCACCATCGTCATCATATGATCATGGTCACGATCATCACTGTCTTCGTCATCACTGTCTTTAGTCATCTTCATCTTCATCATCGACATCTTCCTCCTAATCATCATCATCATTGACATATTCGTCATCATCTTTGTATCATCATCATCATCATTGATATCTTCGTATCATAATCATCATCATCATTGACATCTTCGTATCACCATCATCGACGAAGATGATGATGATGAATATGAGTACGATGATGATGATGACTAATTTGGAGATGATGATGATGATGGTGAAGATGATGAGGAATATGCAGCACATCATCATCATCTTCCTCATCATCAACACCATGATCGTCATCATCAACTTCCTCGTCATCATCATCATCATCATCATTGTGAGGACGCAGATGATGATGAGGATGATGAAGATGATGATGATGATGATGATGATGATGATGATGATGACGATGGATGATGATGAATACAAGTACAATGATGAAGATGATGATGCTGATGACAAATATGATCATCATCATCATCAGCAAAAACATCATATTCGTCATTGTTATCTCCTCAAATATTTTTTTTAAAAAAGTTTTATTATGTGAGGTGATAGGAGGTCATTTGAAAATGAAAACACATTATTAAAGTTTGTGTTTAGGCTCATTTTACTGAGTTCTAACTCATAATACGTCAAGAAACTTTCGAGACAAGTTTTTATTTCAAAAAACTTAAAAAACAGGTTTCGGTAGCCAAGTGCTTATTCAAAACGGCCCCTAAGCTACTGAAAGCTCTGCTTTCAGCAGCTTAATTGAAATTTTCAGAACTCTTCAAGCTACTGAAAGGAAAGGGACGTGTCATGTATCGTGAAACAGTTTTCGATGTTTAGGCAGTTACGACAGTTGTTCATTAGCCACCGAAACAGAGCTTTCGGTAGCTAATAGAAATTAAGCTCAGACTTACTAGCTACCGAAAGCCTAAAAATCACAGAAAAATGGCTATTTTTGCACAGATCCAATTTTTATCATTCTAAAGGACATGAGTATTGTTTCTAAGTGAAGGTTACAATTAATAGGATTTGTTTCAATGTGTTGTTCCAGTAGTGAAGGTGCCAACAAGATGGAAATAATGAAGAAATGTGGCGTTTTTTACTGTCCCTAGTCATCATTTCAAATAGCAATTCTGAGCGGCTGGAGAATGATTTTGCAAAACGATCAGAGGTTTGTGTTCCCAACATGTCATAGCACAATAAACTGTCTCCATTTTCCTACAGGTGTTGCAGGTTGAGAGAATCAAATCCGTCACTGAGCCCCAATTTTCGGATCCCAGAATCTGACTGTTTGACACATGTTCTTGAAATGCAGATCTCAGGAAAAACAAAACGAGTTTCAAAGATATGAAAGAGGTTTTTGATAAAAAAAAATCAATGCACAATAACTTCTTTCAGTTTATACATAGGTGTCACATAGCTAGATAACTGAACCCATCTATGAGCCTCTTTTTTAGCAGTTTCAGCAGAAATGGCGTTTTTATTGTGCAGAGTCATCATTTTCAAATGATGATTCTGAGCGACTCGAGAGTCATTTTGAAAAACTCTTAGAGGTTTTTCTTCCTAACATGTCAGAGAACAAAAACCTCTCTCAGTTTTCCTACAGGTGTCACAGATGGGGAGAACCGAACCCATCTTTGAGCCCCATTTTTCAACAGTTTCGCCAGTTAAAAAAATGATTTTTCCGGTTTTAAAAAAAAAAATGGTTTGATCTTCTATCTGGAGGATTTCAACCCAGCTTCTAGAGATCTGGGGGGAAGAGCTTTGTAATGTCTATAAATCCCAGAACTGATGTAAGAGAAAGGTTGGGCTTTGGAGAGACTAATCGACTTTTGTATTCTCAGACTCCTGTGACTTTCTAGATAATACAAGCTTCTTTTATTATTGGCTGTCAGATTCTTTCTTCTCGTGTTTTTGTACTTGCTGTGAAAGATGTATTTCCTGTATGTTCACTTTAATTTCTAGATAGCTGTTATCCTGTCATGGTGTTAAAGGTTTGAACATATATGCTGTAATTTTTTTGTGCTTAGCCATTTATATACGTTCTGTTGTGTATGAGTTTGCTAAAAGCAACCAGGATTCACACCCCTTCTTTTAAAGCAAACCTCTAAACAACTGTAGTCAAACCCTTGTTTGTCTAAGCATCCTCATGCATGTTGTGAGAGTGTAAATTTTGATTCTTATCATCCAACTTGATCCAAAATAAACCCCTTCTTTCAAGATAAGTTTAAGTTACCAGGCATCTATGAAATACAACCTAGGAGAGCTTCCTGGAGTGATAACAAATGGGCGTCGTTGCCAGGGAGAGGAGTTCGAAGCAAGCTTCCCTAGGAGACGACATAGTTTCAGCTTTTGATGATAGACAAAGGCTGGGCATTATATTGGTTGTAAGCATCTATCTGGCGACTCCACGTTTAAAGACTCCACTGGGGAGGATCTGGTTAACAAAAAGATGAAGAGGCTGGATTTCAAATCCAAGTATCAGTTCATTAGTCTGCTTCATGAACTGTTGTATTTCCTTATCAGCTCTTTCTTGTTTTTTCCTTTGCATGTAAAGAGAATCATTTTCTGCTTTGTATTTTTGGATGATCATCAACCTTCTTTTATATATCCATCCTTTGAAGAAGAAAATATCCATCTTGCTCGTGTTGTTGATATTGATCCCATGTCTTCACTTCAGCTTATTGAGAAGGATGAACTTTGCTTTTAAATCTCTCATGAATCTGATCACCCTTGTAACTTTGAAGAAGTTGAAAGCGATTCAAAGCCTTCTTAGATCTCATTATCTTCAGTTATTATTGAACCTTCTCATCAGTTGGATAAACCTTGCTTTCAACCCACAGAATTTCAGTCTAGAGTCAGACAAAGGGTGTTTAAACCTCTCAAACTGCCATCTCAACTTCATCCTTATCCTCCCAACTTTGTTGAGTATCTTCCCCGATTTACCGGAAAGGATCATATGATAGCATATATACATTTGGGAGCTTTTGTAAACTTTGTTGATAATCTGGAAATCAGACACGAAGATGTTGTTATGAGATTATTTTCTAAATCTTTGACGGGAGAGGCTGCTTTATGGTTTAGAGACCCGGAACCTGGTTCAATTGGTTCATGGACTGATTTCTATTATGCTTTTTCAAAATATTGGGGTGAGAAAAAGTCTCTTGATCAGTATCTCACTGATTTTTGCACTTTGAAGAGAGGAGAGGAAGAAGCTTTGGCTATCTTCAACAGAAGGTTCTACTGTGTTTATCATGACATGCCTTTGGAAATACGGCCTACAGAGACGGCTGCCATGATATATTATGTTATGGGTTTGCATTCAGAACTTTCCCTTCTCCTATTAGAAAGGAAGTCATCATCCTTAAGACAGTTGTTTGAAGATGCTCATGAAGTGGAGGAAAACATTCGTGTTTCCAGAAAGATCCAAGCGCGGATTGACTTTGAAGATCTGCATGCTCATGAGCAAACAGAATATCAGTACGATTCAGATTCAGAGCAAAAAGGTAATGAGTATGAACCAGTTTTGGAACATCAGCAAACATATGAGCTCATTTCCGATTTGGATCAGAATTCTTCAACTCTTGTAGAGTGTTCCAGAGACAAGTATGCATGTGAGTTTTATGATCAGTTTACAAACCAAGTTGAGCCTTGGGTAACCAATGATTGTATTTACAACTATATGTTCTTAGTTGATCATCATTTATATGATGTAAACACTGTTTTTTCATTATCTAATGAGCATCACTCTGAAGAAATGATTGTTGCTACCGGTGATCAAGATCTGATCATAAGGAAAATAGAAGGTCAACAGTTTTCAAGCAAAGAGATATTCATGAATGAAGCTTTCGTGGAACAACATGCTTCTGATTTCAGTTTCAAAGATCCAATTGCTGATTATTTCATGCAAGAATCTTCATCCCTGTCATTAGAATTTTATCATGATGTTCCTACATTTGAAAAATACAGTGATGAAGAAGAAGATTTTAAGTTTTGTGAAGATTTATCCCCTTCTGGAGTTTCATTTAGTTCCACTTTTCAACAAAAGGGCGACCATAAATTTTTTCATGATACATATTTTCATACTCATCTTTCTTTTGATAATTACCAAGACACCGATGCAAAAGATCCAGAACATACATCTTCTTTTTTCTCAGAAATTTTCAGCTGTAATAGGCCAGCACATCAGAGTGACGAATCTAAGTCACAGGAACATGGCAAAGGAGAAGACATATATGAGCAGTCGAAGGTTTTGAGACATTATGATTGTGATCTTGGTTTCAAAGATCCATTTGCAGCCTTACTAAAGTCTTATCCTTCAGGCTCTATTCAGTTTTCAGATTTTATCATGTCTCTTACATTTGACAGAAAATGTGATTTCCTGAAAGAATTTTTATGGTCACTGTTATGCTTTTATTATTACCTTATAATCGGTGATAGAAAGGGAATTCTTTCAGACAAGAAGTTACTTGAATGGTTGTTATGGAATTCTGCCTTTACTTGACCAAGTTTCAAATTTGGTTAGAGTAGAGTAGGCAGAAGAATAAGCTCTCCCCATGAGCAAGTAGATTCTTTCAGTTGTTTTCAGTTTTTGTTAAATAAGCAAGGCAGGCTACAGGCATGCCACAGGTTTGCAGAAGTTTTGGTGGCAGTTTAAATGACTCCATAGCCCAATGGAACACTAGACTAGGTTTTGTATTTTGTTTGTCCAGGAAAGGCATCAGATCTGTGGTTCTTGAAACCTCACAAGGAGGCTTTCATCCCCGAGTAGGAGCTAGATGTTATCTCCTCAAATATTTTTTTTTTTTAAGTTTTATTATGTGAGGTGATAGGAGGTCATTTGAAAATGAAAACACATTATTAAAGTTTGTGTTTAGGCTCATTTTACTAAGTTCTAACTCATAATACATCAAGAAACTTTCGAGACAAGTTTTTATTTCAAAAAACTTAAAAAACAGGTTTCGGTAGCTAAGTGCTTATTCAAAACGGCCCCTAAGCTACCGAAAGCTCTGCTTTCGACAGCTTAAATGAAATGTCCAGAACTCTTCAAGCTACCGAAAGGAAAGGGATGTGTCATGTATTGTGGAACAGTTTTCGGTGTTTAGGCAGTTATGAAAGTTGTTCATTAGCCACCGAAACAGAGCTTTCGGTAGCTAACAGAAATTAAGCTCAGACTTACTAGCTATCGAAAGCCTAAAAATCACAGAAAAATGACTATTTTTGCACAGATCCAAGTTTTATCATTCTAAAGGACATGAGGATGGTTTCTAAGTGAAGGTTACAATTAATAGGATCTGTTTCAATGTGTTTTTCCAGTAGTGAAGGTTCCAGCAAAATGGAAATAATGAAGAAATGTGGCGTTTTTTACTGTCCCTAGTCATCATTTTCAAATAGCGATTCGAAGCAGCTGGAGAATCATTTTGCAAAACGCTCAGAGTTTTGTGTTCCCAACATGTCAGAGCATAATAACCTCTCTCCGTTTTCCTACAGGTGTTGCAGGTTGAGAGAATCGAATCCGTCACTGAGCCCCAATTTTCGGATCCCAGAATCTGCCTGTTTGACACATGTTCTTGAAATGCAAGGGTTATTTAAACCCTTGAATCAAGGGTTATTTAAACCCTTGATCAAGCTATTGGAAAAACCTTGATCGAGGGCTTAAATAACCCTCAATTGAGCTCGTGTTCAGGAAATCCGCGCCCACATCTTGCCAAAAAGTGTTACCCATCTTCTTAGGAACACCTAAGGTTCTTTAGAAAGGACACATAGGCACACTGAAAAACATGCAATTAAACTTATAGATCCAAGTTTTGGCATATATTTTTCCTAGTAGGCACTCAACCATGTTAGGAATTGTGTCCATAAATGTATCCAAGCTTAATTTGATTAAATGATCCAAGCATCCAATGGTCATTGTGTCTTCTCCATTGACTTTCTCTCCACAATACAATCCTAACAACAACCTTTCCCACATCTTTCATAATATCCCTACACACATATTGGGAACCCATCTTTCATAATATCCCTACATGCATATTGGGAACCCATTTCAAAAGAGGTCTATTGCATGGTAAAAAACTAACTTGTCATGCCATAATCTTTGATAGGTCAATTTAACCATCTTTACACTAGAACTTACATATCCAAATTATGACATGTCATTTACTTAGCAGACTCTTGAAATATTTTAAGACCTGCATCCCTAAGTAGCTCCTACAAACATTCTCTAATTTGAAAGAAAAAAGATTATGCATCTAGTGGCCATGCCATTTTATCCATGTGCCTATTTTGAAATAGGTTTCTTGCATGATAAAACACTAATATCTCATGCCATAGGCTCCAATCCACAGGTCATTTTGTCATCCTCACCTTAGACATGTGGTTCTTCACAAAGGATAGATGAATGTTGTGGAACACACAATTTACAACTTACATACACTGATATTGGTGCATTGTCAATGTGAAATTCAAATTCATGTGACACTTAATTCCTTAATGGGATCATGGTTTCCACACTTTTTGAGTTGGGGCAGACGACTGATTCATTCCATAAGATGATGATATATATTTAACCACCGAATTATGCAAGAGGAGGTAGGATGCTCACAATTTCCTTAATTTTTCTTGCTTCAATTAGAGATGGCGAGCTGTTGCAAAGCAGATGTGTGGGTTTTGGCTACAAGAGGAGGTGGATGAAGTCAATGTTGTTAGTAGTGTTGCAAACTCCGTTTATTGTTAAATGTATTGGTATTTATTTTGTTATGAGGGAGTTCTAACCATTGGATATTAGTTGTAAAGAGAGTGGTTAAATTATAGTGCACAATTAAATTTATAGTTTGGCCACAACTATAAAACTCATCTAAGAAAAAACTACGAGCACCATAAAAATGATCTTGTACTTGCAGGGAGACTACAATCATATTTTCAAATGTGTAGCATTGATTCTTCTCACCTCTTCATTCTTTTCTCTTCTTTAAGAAGACCTACTATTACCCTAGACCAAAGATCAATCTTAATGTCCACATAAAATAAGATTATATAATGTTGGTTCACTTTGAGGCTATTCCAAATTATACAAAAACAAGATTTAGATGGACAATGGATTCTAATTCATTCATCAATTCTAGATTAAAATTTTGGACATTTGAGTTCGCATTCAAATCCTGACCATTTGATCTTTGAATTGTTGTTTATCACTATGGAACCTTCACCAAGGAGCAGCATGATGTTAAAAACAAGTACATGAAAAGGTTTGATCAAGGACTATTTTTCAATGGGTTAGAATTGAAATGTACATTAATATATGTTATATTAAATTTGTTAGTGCACTATGCACATGAGAAGTCTAATTTCCATCCAATCTCTGAATATAAATGATAATTGTTTATTTGGAAAACAAAAAATTAACCCTCAAAATAGTCAATTCACTTCTCCCAACATGAAATATACAACAAATTTGCACAGTTATATATTTTATTTTGCGAGGAAAACTTAAGAACCTCCCAACCACAATAACAAGTTGTAACCTGAAGTGGAACATGAGAATTGAAAACTAGTCACTTCTCAACAATGGATCCAACCCATTTAAATAACCAATTAATATGCAAACGTTCATTTATACAATTTTTAACCTTGATTACACCTTAAATTTGCCATAAATATATTTAACAATAAAAGGTAAGTAAATAACAATAATCTTCAACATTTAGATTTTTTAAATATACAAAATTAATAAATTTTATATATTTTTAAGTATCATAATAGATTTTTGAAAATAGAAAAAATTAATAAATTATATATATTTTTAAATATCATTGACATAAATATAAAGTAAAAACAAAACTATGATAATTATTATAATTTGTAGGTAAATTAAAATATGCAAATTATAAAAATAAATAAAAATAAATTTTATAATTATTAAAAATAAGATAAATTATAAAAAATCCTTTACCACTTCATATTAAAATTTTTACAAATTTATTCATTCTTTTATATATATAATTTTAAAACATGGATATACTCTCCCCATTATTATTTAATCATAGCCCTTTACAATGCACTCATAATGTAAAAAGCAGAGGCCAATGCAAAACCAAACCCTTAGTTTCATCAACATATAACTAATCAAAGTCGGAGTAATTTAATTATAAACTACAAATATATAGCATGGTCCATCATATCCATATACATAATCAGTACAAATACTTCAGCCATTTACTCATTCTGTATGCACAATAATTTGGAAACCAGTTGTAACAGAGAACTTCTCATAAGTTTTAACATACGAAAGCCCAAAAGCTACATTCAAAGATACACAGTGGCAAAAGTCTCACTACCCTCGGAAGGTTTGGATAATGGTGTTGTGCCATGGATCAGACAGATGCTGCAGCAAATTTTCAAATGGACCCTTTCCTGTTACGTTGTGCTGTACTACAAATCCCAGGAATGCCAACATCGCCAACCTCCCTACACAAAAATGTAAAACACTCACATCATAACAGATATTTTGATCTCAAAATAGCTCAAAAGATTAGTTCAATTCTAAGTTGTTCTTGGACTAATTTAGCATGCTGAATTTGAATCCCTGAACTAATTTAGACAAAACTAATGAAAAGTTTATAAGAATTTCATTCATAGTAAACCATCCTTAGCAGACTCAAGAAAAATCTACATACCATTGGCAAGCTCCTTCTCCTTGGCCTCCATGGACGGGGAGAAATTGAGAGGGTTGAAGATGCCGCCAGGATAGCCCACTTCGTTGGGAGGAAGACTGTAACTCTTGAACAGTGGATCTTGATTCACACTCCCGGGGTACTTAATGTCCTGCCATCTTCTGAGCTCAACGTAGTGAAACAGAATGAATTCTATGACAAACAGCGTGGACGACGACGCGAAGTACTCCACTTTGCCTGCGTCGTACCACTTGGGGACATCGATGAGGCCAATGCTGGTGAGTACTTCTGGGATGAGCATCCCCGCCACGCCCAGCATCGCCCATCTCCCGTTCACTAGCTCCGCCTGGACGTACCATTTCAGGCTCTCCGGATCCTCTGCGAGGCCCAGAGGATCGAACCCGTTATCTCCCGGAAGACTGCAGCAAAAACCCTACTGTTAAAAAAAGATGGCCAATTGACCACAAGGAAAGGAAACCGGAATGAAATGGACTGGTGGGTACCTGCCGTTGAGATAGGCTGGGGAGGAGAGGCCAGGCAGCCACTCCCCCTTTGCCTCGACCTTGAAGGATCTGGCGGGCGTGGAGTTCGATCCCGGGCGGATGCGTCTCGCCAGGCGAGAAACGGATGAGCCTGTCAGGAATCCCGACCTGCAGACGGACGGGCAGGATACGCCTAGAGCGGCTTGAGTGGTGACCGACGCCATTTCTGTTCTGTTCTGTTCTCTCCCGCAATTACTTCTGCGCCGGCTTATCTCATTGCAATATTAGTGCCGCTGGATTTCTCAGACAATTGTGTGGCAGATATCGCGGGATACTTCCACGGCCGCGATTAACTGGCCCGGCATCGGACGGCTGGCGTGTCTTATGGGTGAAGAAGAGGATCCTTGGGAGCCAATCGGAGAAGCTCTTCTATCCATTTATCTGATTCCATCCGCTATATTGATGATATTTGGCAGATTTCCGTGTTATGATCCTTGGATTTGGATCGGACGGTGGTGATGTAACGAGGTGTTGTGGTTCGCAAAGTCCTAAGCGTTCAGCAATTATCAGGTCAGCTTGTGGTGTGTGACGCGTGCGATAAAGATTACTCATTTTAGGCGTGGGAGAACTTGTTCATTAGATCCGGTTATAAAAATCAGTGGAATAGTAGTTCCACCCCATTTACTACGGAACTATGTTATGGAACTGTGGAACTATGTTATGGAACTATGTCATGGAACTGGGTCCCTAGGGGTTTTACTCATTTTAAGATGACCTAGATTGTCGAAATTCCAAAAAATAACAAGGAGTGGAACTGTGCCTCGCCAGAAACTGCCCCCAACAGGGGCGATTTGAGTGCCAGTTATCACACGCCCTATTTCCATTTTCGTTGAAATTTTTCGATATAAATTAAATTAAATTTATATTGAATTTTAATTTTGAGTATAATTGTATTTTTATTTATCAAAATGATAAGTGTTGGTTTTTTTTATCGTGATGAGTCAACTTTGCAAATATCTCACTTCTAACAACTACAATTGAGATATGATAGGTTTTGTGATCTTAATTGTTTTTAACAAAATGCTTGAAATTGAAATTTAGATTAAAAAATGTTTTTATTTAAGAATTGGTCTTTAGTATGGGGAGATGAGGGATCAAATCTCCCCTTTCCTTGAATAGCTCCTTGAGTGCTACCTGAGCCACCTAATCCTAAGCTCTAAAGTATCTAGTTTAAGCCTTATATTTACTTTTTACTTTGTATTATTCTTTTTTGTTTATGACCGACATAATATTTATTAATTTTTACTTTGTATTATTTTTTTTGTTTATGGTCGACATAATATTTGTTACTTTTTACTTTGTATTATTTTGTTACTGAACAAACACTCTAAAGTCTCATATTTACTTTTTACTTTGTATTAAAAGTAAAAAGTAAAGTCTCTAGTTTAAGTCTTATATTTACTTTTTGTTTTGTATTATTCTTTTTTGTTTATGGCCGACATAATATTTACCACATAATCTTAAGCTCTAAAGTCTCTAGTTTAAGTTTCATATTTACTTTTTACTTTGTATTATTCTTTTTTGTCTATGGTCGACATAATATTTATTACTTTTTACTTTATATTATTTTTTTTGTTTACTTTGTATTATTTTGTTACTTGACAAACACTCGACTCACAAGATCTCCTCCATACTGGGTTGTAGAGCACGCCTCTCGCCCAAAAATTGATCCCTCTCAATGAATGAATTTAGTAAGTTTCCATGAACAAGAAAATGTGTACATATCCGTCAGTAAATTCACTTCATGGAAAAGTGTTAATGTGATAATGAGAAGCACAAATGGTAGGCTTGGAGTAAACCCTACCAACCTTGTACCAATACGGAGAGTCTTAGGGAGAGTAGTGACTCTTTGGAAATTAGACTCATGTCTATTGAAAATATTTGCAAAAGATGCCTAAGATAATCATGCCCGAAGTCTCGTTTCATATGAGTGTTATAGTCTTTTTAAGATTGAAATCAGAGATTTTATGATTTTAGGTTTCTTAATGATTAAGAATTTTAACAAATATAAGTGAGAAATCAAAGATTTTATGATTTTAGGTTTCTTAATGACTAAGAATCTTAACAAATTAACAAATATAAGAGAGTGGGTGATAGGGGAAGCCTATGCGTAGTTTATTTTTTGTATTCATGAAGCATTACTTTAATGAATGTTTTGGCTATTTTTTTCATATTTATTTATTTATGTTATTTTTATTTTTTTATTAGTCTCTGCCAAGGCAGGGATTATAGCAATCAGTTTTAATTAGTTTACAAATTTTTAATTTATATTTTTACAATGTTATGTAAAAAATAACTATTAATTTTAATTTTTTTAAATAATAAAATATATTTTTTATTTTTGAAATTAAAAAATACTATTTTGTTATTGATTATAAGGGTTGATGTGACTAAATACTCCTGTTTGAAGATGACAATTTATTTTTAAAAAAATATTTTATTTAGAATTTTTTCTCAAATTAACACCTATAAAGGCAATATATATATGTGTAAAACCCCCATAACTATGGATCAGGCGTACTGATTAAGCAATAAGCCATGTTAAACGCGGAAAGCTGTAGTATGTTATCGACAATCGAGAACCGAAAATAAGATGTTGTAATATTACACCTATGTCAGAGCAAAATGTGTCTGCCTCTCGTACCATTCTCTGTCACTCGTTGACTTAAATGGTACGTGAAACCTACCCTCCTCATGAAGGATTATTTAGGGGTAATCTCTGACAACGATTCACAGGTAGCACAAATTTTTAACAAAATTTTTTAGTTTGTCATTTTTATAAAACTTTCGAAACCTATAAAATAAAACTAACATCGCACATATTTTAAATTATTATTTTTATATTATGTTAGTTTAAACCAGTCCATGACTCTAGAGGTTTGGATTTTTATTTATGTGATTATCATGTAAATTTATATATTAATAGTATATACACATTAATAACATTGGTTGTATATTTATTTATTATTTACCTAATTTTTAAAGCATTAATAACTTTATAAATTTTTATATATTAATAGTATATATACATTAATAACTTTGGTTGTATATTTATTTATCATTTACCTAATTTTTAAAGCATTAATAACTCTAACATTATAGCATTAATAACATTCAGTTTATTTTCATATAAATTTCAATGTAGCATGTGAAATATATTTCGTTATCTAAAATCTCTTTAAAATGTGTAAATATTAATTGATATAATATGTTTTAAAGTGGATATTATTTTGTATTTAATTTAATGGTGAACATGGTAAATTATTAACAAATGAAAAATTAAAAAAACAATGCATATTATACTTTGACGGCTAAACTTATTTATCATACAGACTTCTCACCTTATTTTGATATTTTCTAATTATTATCATTATTTTTATACTATTAAAATTTAAATACTTAAAAAAATTGTGTATATTACATTATGTCTTTTTAATTAAAACACTTTCGCTTTTACCCATCATTCACATAAATAGGTTCAATACTTTTTCAACTTCGTTAATTTGAATAGGTTCAATACTTTTTCAACTTCGTTAATTATTAATGATTATTAAAATAAAAATAAATATCTTAAAATAAATATAATTAACAATTTATTGTTGCATTGATAATTGCTTTATAATTTATTATAAAAATTAGTTAAAAAAAAATAAACAAAATAAAAACAATCTACATGATCCACTAAAAGCATATTTATATTATTGAACCATTTTACTCTAAAATTATTTATAACAATGCTATTTATGACTAGAAATCACTTATGTCCCTTAACTTTATTACATTAATTAAGTATGTTGTTTTCGATAATGTGAACCTTAGTGACAACACATAGTGAATCAACCAGTGAGTGGAAAGGGGCTATGGGGTATATGTTGAGCATGCTTGAGTGTATGAGGTTAATAATGGCATGGAGTATCAGGTTATTATATTACATTGTGATTTTGGTGGTCCTACTAAAATATAGGTTAAAAATTTTGAAATTTAAATTTCAATAATTATGCAATTTCAAGGTTTATAGTTTATGTTTAAAATTGTTATTTGACCAATGAAAATCATCATTTGAACACTATTTTCTCAGCCAAATTCCAATGTATATGAAGTGATTGACACACTTTTTACACTATTTATGGGTGAAGGTTATAGGTTAGGTAAAGTTTTTCACTTTACTCAACTTCTTCCTTCACCAAATTCCAATGGATATGAAGTGATTGACACACTTTCTACATTGTTTGGTGAAGGTTATATGTTAGGTAAAGTTTGCACTTTACTCAAGGCGTTTTACTTTGTCTAACATAAAAGTCAAGGGACATTACACACATAGTAACCAGTAATATGGCTAAGTTTAGTGTGGATAGAACTGGGCTCAAGCATCTTGTAATATTTCTCATCACTATTACATGGAAGGGAGCCTCAAGCATCTTGTAAAATTCTGCATCATTGTTACGTGGAAATTGAACGTTCAACAAAAGAATCAAAACTTCACACTCAATGTTGTTGTTGGAAATATAACTCACATTTTGTAATAGGGGTTTATTCAAAGTGACTAGCAAAGATGACTTAATAGAATATGTAAATAGGCACATGCATTGATGCTCAATATAGAAATTCCTAGATTTAGAATAAAATCTAAAATAAATCCTCTAGTCCTAGTTTTAGTTATTAAATCTTGCAACTTGTGCATACGATTTATTTTTATTTTAGAAAAGGATAGACATTACTTCATGAGGGTGTGTCAGAGAGCCCTTTATATCTTATGTAGATTAACCAATCAGATCTGTTTTTGACTGTATAAATACCCTTGGTTATTAATAAAATATATACCAATTTGTGTGTGCACAATCTTTCTTTCTAATACTCTCTCTCCTATATTCCTCTAGTTTTCTAACATGGTATTAGAGTTAGGGTAAGCCTAAATATTTTATAATAGACCTTGGATCATAAAGCATTGAGGTTGTAATTCTACGGAGTGGAAGGAGTAGGAGAAGGTTAGAGAGAGTGAAATAGAAGTTGAGTTTGTTTCCATTTTTATAAGAATATGTGTTGTAATCACAAGTATTGCTGGTGGATGTGAGACTTGTCCAAGAGAAATCAAGTGGCTATTCCCACTTCATTGTTTTCCAATGTCATAGTGATTGAGGAATTCATGGTAGAA
The DNA here is from genome assembly GCA_027924585.1 of Larix kaempferi. NCBI lineage: Eukaryota > Viridiplantae > Streptophyta > Pinopsida > Pinales > Pinaceae > Larix > Larix kaempferi. The sequence goes on from BSBM01000502.1 coordinate 5,400,295, forward strand.
TAAAAGAAAAAGTTCAGTAAAGAGGGTTAACTAACAACCAAAGTAATTAACATGTGGGAGTGAAAGGGAATTGTGTTGGTATGGATACTAACAAAGTAATTATTGGTACATTTTTTGTTGTGATGGCATGGTTTTTTAGTGTCTATTTACTTATTAGGTCTTCTATGGTGTGTAAGTTGCTTGTTCAACTTGCTAGTTTCTATGAGTTACCTAAATAATTTGTCAAAGGTTGGAGGATGTCTTGTAATTATTTTCATTTCCAAGTGGTCATGTGATGTTGTTGGTTATGACAACACTTCCATATTTTTAAAAGTATTAACATTTTTTTTAGTCATTATAATCAACATTCGAGCAATTACACTTTGAATCCTTTTACTTAAACAATTTAGAGAAGTGCCATTTTGAGAGAGGAATATGTGATTCCAAAGGTTGCCAATCAAGGTGTGTTTGTACCTTTTGATACCCATGTAAGAATTGAAGGAACCATCAACTTGGGCATAATCTTGGCACTGGAGTATTTTTTTTGTAGATGTTCCAAACCATTTCATAATGTGAAATTTATTAACTGATTGGTGCCATATTGTGAGTGAGCATGCGACCATGGTGAGAACATTGGCATGAAGGACTACAACAATTTAGCTAGGCGCGATTCTAAACAATTAAATTTAGACCACACCGTGGCATCAAATATTGTTAATTTCATATGTGATACCATTTTTCACGACCTTAGAGAACCTGACTCGAAAACCTGGGACTCTCGATCTTCCTCCCTACCATGCGACACTACCTAGGAACCACTCCTAGTGGTGAGACCAGCCCGAGGAAAATCCTGGTAGACTACACCTTCCTAGTTCACACTTATTCATTTGTTCTTAACATTTAGTCATTCTTATGTTTCAAGTTATAAGAATTACACGTTATGTCGAAGACTACACAAGACACCAATAACAACACAAGTGTGATGTTGACACATCAAAGTCTTAAACTATAAATCTAAAACTTTTTATGCAAATCATTTTAAACTACTACAACCTTTTTATCTAGATGATAATTAAAAAATGGTTTAAAACAACAAAGGGATATTAAAGTTTAAATATTGTGGAATATTTTTTGAAAATGAATAAAATTGTGATGATTAATGTTACTATTTAGGTAAGGTTTAAATCAAGAATTAGGTTTTTTTTTTAATGTGTTTTTTAGATATTATTGGAATATTAAATTCTAGTTTTTTTAAATTTAAGTTTTCTTTTATTTGAAAAATGATGTTGTATATGGTAAGAGAAAAAAATACTATTCAATTTTAATCTTTCATCTTTAAAAAGGAAATGTTACTTAATTTCAACTTTTGCTTTTTATAGTATTTTTATGGTTTTTTTAAATTGTTTCTATCTCTTGGTTCACATCTTAACTTGGGTGGACTAACGTTTAATTGTTTTATTCAATTCAATCAGCTTCATTTCTTTGCTGATATGTTTCAACTCGTGAAGCATTTCATGTAAACCATCATTAAAATCATTTTTTTTTCAGCAACTTCTTGGTTGTCTTTAGTACCTCAGAGTCATAACCATGCAAATTGTTAAGAAATAAAATAATTTCTTCCTTGTACTCTTGGGTGAAAACATGAAGTTGGGAAACAATTTTGGCTTGTTTTTGACAAAACAAACTGCTAACTTTTATGCTTTTCAACTTCGACCTCTTCAAACCCATATCTCCCTTAGGAATTTCGACTTGAAGTAAACACAAAAGTTTTACATAATTGAATTAGCTTTCTACTCATATTTTTTTAAATTTTTTTTATGGAGATATCGTGGGACAAATTTGTTGTCAACCAACGACATATACTTGAAAATTTTAGGTATGGATAATGAGTGACCTGTGTTGACGACGGGTTTTTGATAGATGGTTAGTCATTTTAGGGAAAAACATTGTATGCTCATAATCTAAACACACTAAAGTTGATCTTGGACTATATTTCGAGTTTTTTAATACTTGGGAACTATTTTTTATTATTTATCGAAACATTGTATGTTCAGAAAATGGTGCATTATCGACACATGTTTTTGTCTTCACATTTTCTTTCAAATGTTACTCTTATCAAACAAACTAAAACCAACCCATTGAAGAGGACACTTCAGGGAACATCCTTGTATTTTTTTAAAAAAATTTGGCTTCGTCATTGTGATGATATTGAATTTTCATTGTGACTGATTTTTCAGTCACTTAATTTTTTAATGATAAAGTTTAGTAAAAAAATAGAAAAAAATAGTAATCCTAAATGATATTGAAAAAAACTTATATTACTAGAAAGTAGATTAAATGGTGAATCTACTGGTATAAACTCCGACATGTAATTCTCATGTTTTGCAGTGGTTCGACCTTGTTAAAGTGACACATTTCTGAATTCTGCAGAAATGGTGCTGGAATTGTTGACCAAAAACTCTCGGGCGAGAAAATGTCTTCCAAACTCTCGGCCCATAGTTTAGTTCAAACTCTCATCCGAGAGTTTTTTTTAAAATACAGCGTGGCGATTGGTTCAAACTCTCGGCCCAGAGTTTGAACTCTCAAAACTCTCGGCCTAGAGTTTGAGTTTGACTTTTTTTCGTGTGATCATCTGCCCGCACTCCGTTTTTTTCATCTTTAAAAAGGAAATGTTACTTAATTTCAACTTTTGCTTTTTATAGTATTTTTATGGTTTTGTTAAATTGTTTCTATCTCTTTGTTTCACATCTTAACTTGGGTGGACTAACGTTTAATTTTTTTATTCAATTCAATCAGCTTCATTTCTTTGCTGGTATGTTTCAACTCGTGAAGCATTTCATGTAAACCATCATTAAAATCATTTTTTTCTTCAGCAACTTCTTGGTTGTCTTTAGTACCTCAGAGTCATAATCATGCAAATTGTTAAGAAATAAAATAATTTCTTCCTTGTACTCTTCTTCTTCCTCTTATGGGATGTCATCATTCAAAACTGCACCAACTTCTGCACTAGCAGGAATATCAATAGGTTCTTCATCAATTGCAATAGAAATTGGATTCTCATCAACTTGGTTCACATGTCCAAGCAGGTTAACACTACCAACTAGCAAATTATTTATCAACTTCATTTCCAACTCAACAACAATCAACTCTTCTTCACTTAGGCAATCTTCATCATAACTTGGCTCATTTTTAATTAGAGTTTCACATTGTACTGCAGTATCTATAGGGTAGCTCTATTTACATATGCAATATTTTCACCACTAGATTCCTTCTCATAGAATTCACATACAATATTAATATCCATATCTGCCTTTTTAATTTCACAAAGCTGTAGAGCAATCTTCTTAAAATTTACACTCATCCTTCTAGCTTACAAACTATCTACCATAAAAAACTAAGAGACATCAAAGACACTCATAGATTCAATTTCAGATGGATATATTCATGTTGAAATCATATATCAATGTTTAGAAAATTGGTTTTTCAATTCTTTATTTCCACCCATTGCTAAGGATTTTGCATCTTAGCTTTTGATTATATTGTACATTGATTGTTTTTTTATTCATAGGTCAATAAAACAAAAAAAACATAGTCCCAATGCAGGGACTAGCTGCTTTGTAGCTATTGTGCTTGTTTTATATTACATATCGAGTCGGATCTCAGTAAGAGTGAGCTTTTTAACCACATTTATATTATTTTTTAAGGTTTTTATAATGATTTTTTTCCATTAGATTTACTTTATGTTTTTTTAAAGTTGATTTACTTAATTGTAGAATGTGCCTTTCAAGGTAATAAATGTAAATATTTTAACATTTCAATGAAGGATTTGTTGTAACACCCCAATTTAACTGAGAATAATTAGACTAGCACATCCACTTAACTTGTGGCCGATGAATACCAATAGGTTATAAGTTAAGTGCTACGAGCAAGTTATCTGTTACTTATTCTCCATGCTTAGTTGTAATCACCTATTGTCCATGCCTAAGGTACATGTTACCTTCTTTAGTTAAATGGGTTGTCTAACACTACATGTTTTCCATGCATGAGCTACAAGGTATCCATGCATCAACTACCAGTTATTTTATATATATATATAGTTTTTTATAATTGATTAGTTTGAATTTTGAACGACGCCCATAAAATCAATATGGATAGTACATTTGTCCCACCCTCCTTCAATCTAGGAAAAGCATAGATGGTAGTCCACCTCAAATTCTAAGATACTAGCACAACCACTTAACTTGTAGCCGATGAACACCAATAGGTCACAAGTTAAGTGTCGTGAACAAGTTATATGTTACTTTTTCGCCATGCTAATTGTAATCATCTATTATATATGCCTCAGTTACATGTTACCTTCTTTAGTTAAATGACTTGTTTATCACTACATGTTATCCATGCATGAGCTATGAGTTATCCATGCATCAACTACCAGTTATTTTTTATATTTCTTTTTTCTTTTATAATTGTTTCTTTCAAATTTTGAACAACGCCCATAAAATCGATGTGGACAGTACACTTGTCCCATCCTCCTTCAATCTAGGAAAATCATAGATGGTAGTCCACCCCAAATTCTAAGATATAAACACCTATCGGTGTAATTAAAGTAAGCATGATTAGCTTATGACTAATACATTCAATTTATAAATTATTAATTAATTTAAGAAATTGAAAAAAAAATTGCATTAAGATTATATCTAAAAAGGATTAATCAACTTAAGTGGGATTAAGTGCATGGGTGGCCACTTGTCACCCATGCAAAACTCAACAATATGTGAAAACAAATAATTTAATTATTAATAAGGGATTAAAAATGGGATTTGGTGATGTGGTTGGTTTTTTCGGGGGTGGGGGGGAGTTATGTTGTTCTTCTATGTTACTACTTGGGTTAGTACAGGGGTTGTATTGAGTGGTCCAGAGGTAGAGGATCTATGTGAGGTTGAGAGAGAAGCGGTTTGGCATAGACTTAACTGTTTGGGGCTCGGGGCCTCAACATTTTGCTAGGGAGTTAGGTTGGGAGGAGAGTAGTCCCCCAAAACACTATTACAGTCTGCAGCTGGTTGTTGTATGAATGTTGTTGGGTTTTTCAAGTTGACATCTCTTAGTTAAGTTATTCCTTTCTAATTATTCATTAGATGGTTAATTCAATGAAATTTTATTTATAATCTTGCTGTTGAAATTTGATACCATTCATAATCAAACATAGTAGGTTAAACATAATCAATCACTTGAAAAATTTCTAAGAATTGTTGGTAGAAGAGATTATAAGAATCTAATTAGTTCAAGTGCTTTCTATATATATATATATATATTTTAGTTGTTCCAGCTACACAGATAATTAGCCATATGGTTACCTTATTAGAGAAATTTTTTGTTTCTTACAAATAAAATCGTAACTTTTCATTGTATTATTGTTAGTCTCCCACCAATTATCTTGTTAGAAATTCAACTGTTACATCTGGTATAAGAGTAACTTAGGTTCAAAACTAGAGACCTTTGGGCCAAACAATGTTTGTTGAATTGTTGAACTAAATCATTATACATAGGTAAATGTGTTGTTGGGAAATAACAACAGGGTTGTGTTGCAGCTACAACCACCCTCCCCATTATTTTCTTTTGAAAAGATTGGGGCCCCTCCTTGATTTTGGTATATGCTTGTTTAAAGCATATTGACCTCCTCAAACTAAGTCAAGTATTGCATAAGGTTAGCTTATTCACAAAAGGAGAAAACACTTAGCCAATTTTTGGTTTTCCTTAATTGGCCTTTTTCTCTAAGTTTTAGTGTTTCAACGAGCTTTCATTAGTTTTCCGAAACATCAGCGAAGCTTCTAATTTTTCATCGAAACATTGGCGTTACTCAACCTTTGCCACTGAAACTTCGGAAAACTTTCAAAAGTCTGTCGAAATGTCGAAAATATTTCCCTAAGACCACCAAAACATCTTTTTTGCCGACGTGTCACTTAAATTTCCGGATAATTGTCGAAACGAGCGGTGTCTTTTTTCGTTTTCCTCGCCGATCTAATTCATTTTTCGGTGTTGAGACGCAACTTTGGCATACTTTCTGACTTCATGCCGAAAATGTATCCATGGGACTTGTAATTTGTCGTCGATACAGTTGAACTAACTTGGAATCTCTCGCCGAAACACAGTATCGTGCAAACTTAAGATTTGACGCCGAAACACGTCGGGGCAACTCGCCTTTGCTCACCGAAACATGCCAATAAACTTTCGAAAGAAGCATGGATTTCATCTTTTAAGCCCGTTTGAGAGACTTAGGGTTTTTTAGGATCTCTTTAATAGGAGAAACTTATGTCATTTGGCCCCATATTTGTTGCCACGTGAATCCGTTCGAGCCCATGCCATTTGGACAAGATTCTTCACCCGGTATGCTCGGCATCACCTACGAATCGGTCTTGCACACTTGTTATATTTTCTCCATGTAAGTACCATTTTTCTATGGTTTGGTGGTCTCAAACTTGTTGGTATCCACTTGGCAGTTTGTGGTTGGATGGTAATGGCCCATAATTGGTTTTATAATACTATTGGTCTCATGATTAGCCGTTTTCTTCCCTTTTTATTGGTTCCATTAGTCGATTTCATTTCTTTAATCCCAAGGGTTTCGAGCCACCAAACTTGCATTGAGTATCTTGTGCACTAGAGCTTTTCCCGCACCTCTTTTGTCCAAATAAACGACCTTTTGGAGCTCTCTCTCACTCCCATATGAGCCCAACCTTAAACCCTAGCTCTGAGAACTCGTCGACCTCCTCTAATCCTATCTCGAATGCACATAGGCCACTATGTGTTCCCCTTTCGCGCTAACAAACCTGCCGATTAGAGCCCTAGTGAATGGATCAGGGCTTTTGAACCTTGCTTGATGAACAATCTTGTTTATTTACATGAAGAGAATTTATTTGTTTCTTACCAATACTTGCATTTGCTTGCCTTTTACTGGATTTGTATAGAATTTCATGGTTAATATTATGTCCAATAGAATGTTGTTTCTGATGACATGCAGGAGCTCGAAATGTCTAAAAGGGGCTCTAAATGCTCATCCAAGACTGTACTTGAAGTAACATCAGACAATGAACCAACTCATGAAGTATTCTTGGAAGCTTAGATCGATGATACACAAAACATCATAGGCATTGCTCCTGAATTCAAATGGGGTGAGATATATCATTTGATCAAAGACCAAACTATCCCAAGAGCAACCATTGAAGAAGACCTGATCTATCAGAATATCAAAAAGTGAGGCATTCATAAGGCTACAACTAGGCCTGAATTGTTTCCTTGTTCCAAAGTAATAGGGTGGGTCCTCCCCTATATTTATACTCAATTTCGTATCATTATGAGTGCTACAGGAAAATATTTTGCTTTGTTCCAGCTTGTGCACATTCGAAAAGCATATAGACTTCCATCTCTGAGGGAATTTCAAACAGAAGAATGGATCGCAAGCCTGAAACTCGACTATGTTGAATGTGCTAAGAATATGTTACTACCAGGGAAGCAATTGCACCAAAGGGATAGTGGGGAGTATGAAACGAAATTTTTAAAGACCCCTTTTAGGATTGCTTCTATTCTTATACACAAAATCTATGGGATCCCCATCTCAACCCATTATAATCTAAGTTGGGTGCCCTTGCTCTATCACATTACCATGCATGCCACTATTTTCAATTGGGAAGACATTATAATATAGAAACCTAGGAGTAACTTGGATATTGCAGTCATTAGTGGCAGGTTTACTCGCAAATGATAGTGGGTATACATCAATGGCCCCTGATTATTTGATTCTACAAGTTTTCGACTTCAGAACATCTATTCACACTTTCTAGTTTGTACTCAGTACCTTAGAGTCCATCATCATTATCGGTGGGTCTCTTCGCATATGTTAATGGTATACATCAATGACCGGTAATCAAATGGTATTTTATTATGCTCGACATCAGTTCATTTATTCGCATGATATAAACTCATAATATCGTCGGTTTGTATTGAAGAGTTTGGGAAAGACAGTTGTATCACTCATCAATGCACTGCTTGAGTTGCGCAAGATTAAACTACCATGTCAGAAGTTCGATGAAGACCTTGTTCTCACACTCATCAAAGTGCATGTTCAAACTTCTGAAAATTTTACTTTTGACATGGATCCACTGTGTATTGTTCGTGGCCATTCTTGTTTACTGCTAAGCATGGCTATTCCCACATCAGGAAGATATTGTATATTTGAGAAATTGCTATGTTTGACTTGCAGTTGTTCTCCTGAATCCTGCGCCCATGAGCTAATCATTTTTCATCCTTGCTTTAATCAATAAAGAGCATCAGTATGAAGAGTCTAAATATAAAAAATAATGTTTTTCGGCCCTTAGCTCCGCTTAGGACCTCACACATTAGGGGGCATCTGTTAACAATCAAATTAACACCCTTAACAAGTGAAGATGGAAGCACATTTTACCATGCACCCGCAACATGAAGACTAGACATTTGGAACAATTGAGAGCTTCAATCTCTCATCTGACCATCGCTTCCGCAAAGGAAGAAGTTTGTGAAGACAAAGGTTTCCCTAAAGATGCCAAGTCTAGGACCACGCAAAGGGCCAAAACCCAGCTTCTACAACTCCTGGAGTGGAAATAATACATCAAAGGTGTATTAAGTGTCCTAAAAATCCTGGAAATTAATGTCAAAAGACTAAAAATAATGGAAAAGTGGGTTTTTGAGTGAAAATATTCAAAAATCAAGAAAAGGTATTATCCCACATTGAAAGTTGAATCATGAATTCCCATTTCCCAATTCTATAAAAGAAATACATTTGGGGCATGGTAAGATACCGAAAGTGAGAGTAAAGGCATGCTGGAAGGATTTCAAGGTTGGAAAGCTCATCTTCAACAAAGCTCTCGAAGGATCAAAGTCAAGGATGGAGAAGGTTGGCTCAAAGTAGAGGAGGAAGGATTCACCTCAAGCAACAAGGTTGTAAGTATTTCTTTTCCTCAATTCAATATGACGCAATTCGTTACCCCCCCCAATTTGTGTTTGAATTTAGGTTTTAGATCTAGTTTTGACTTCAAGTTTGGTAGATAGATTTCAAGTTTTGCAAAAAATTTCAAGTTCTTAGAGATAGACGTTAGAGGTAAGAACCTAGCAAGTTGATGCAAATGGGGGCCTAAAGGCCATGAATGCTCAAGAAAGGGGATCTTCTTCAAGTGGCTAGCTTCAAGAGGTATTCTACTCTCTTCCTTCCTTTTATTTTCCTGAAAATTACTTATAAATATCAAAGGAATGAATGAGTATTGCATGCATTTATGTCATTGAATCTCACCAAGTTCATAGTAAGATATTTAATTAGTGTAGGTACATCCCTACTACTATGGATATCAACAGTAATAGAATACCTAAATGGGAATTTATATGGAGAAGGGCTAGCCAAACCTTCTCCATATTTTCTCAAATGCACTGTATGGAGAAGGGTTAGTCGCACCTTCTCTATTAATCCCAAGAAAAACTTTACTTCTATTAGATTAAAAGCCTCAATGATAATATGTATGGATATTACAATTCCTATGCTATGTTTCAATACCCCACTCCTAGGCGATATGCTCAATTATGGAAGAATAATATACAATAATATTGGAACACCTTCTTTTCCTAGCGGCCCAAAATTTAACATGGTCTGATAATCATCCAGGTTTAGGGTTTTTTCAATCCTCAACACCCAATTAGTGTTAGGGTTTTATACCCTTTAGAATCTTTATGAAATTCCACACATGACTACCTACACATGTATGAGTTGTGGGAGCTTATGTGGAATCCACTCAATATGGCATGGTGCTTAACAAAATAAGTCAACTTAAGGGAGGCATAACTTCCTCATATAAACTCCAATTGAGGTGATCTTTTTGTTGTTGGAAATGTCTCGATGTGTAGATCAACATTGAGAGTGATCCAACCCTTTATATTTCTTGTCACAAGAAAAACCTCTTCTATAAGTCTACGAGAGTGCCTAAATGAAATTTTAGATGGAGATGTTAGGATATTCCTATACTCCATCCTATTCCCACCAGTATTTTGATCATTTACATTTTCAGTCATGCATGCACCTTTAGGGTTTGCATGCATTTTAGGGTTTGCATGCATTTTGCATGCATCCCAGTCATCAGTCCAACACCTAGCCCTCAGTTAGCCAGCCCCCAGGAGCTTCTCACTATTCAGTTTTAGCCCTCCAGTTGCTTAATGTGCCCTTCTTCCTTGATTTTAGGGAGCAATTCGCCCTTCTTCACCTACCAGTCCAGTTGTCTTCAGTTTACACTCAGTTACACTGTGTTACACTTAGTTACACTTAGTTACACTCAGTTACACCTACCAGAGTTAGTTTGACTGATGGTTGACAGTTACTTGAGCATTGATGACTCCACTGATGATGATGAAGACTTCCAGTTGTGCTCCGATGATCATGAGGACACCTAGTTGTGCTCTGATGACACTCTATTGATCTTATGATCACTCTGAGAGGCTAATTCGAATTGCCACCTTGGGCATTCGAATCCTCTCTACCATTGTACTATTTATTGTCCATATTGTGATTAATTAACTAGTGTGTGTGAAGTATTATTGCTTCTATCTGAGTTCTACTGTACCATATTATTCTGTTGCTCATTATACTGTATTGTTCACTCTTCTTCTATTTTCCTGCTTAATCATAATTACTCTTGTGAGGTATACATCATCTCTTAGATCTACTGTGAGGATTTTCACATGGTATCAGAGCATGTTGAGAGTATTGTTTATCTCCATTCTTGAGAGTTTTTTGCAGGTTATTACCAAGATTTTGAGTGCAACAGTTGCAGTAGTTTCTGCATTTTTGCAGCAATAGCAGTTGCAGTTATTCTATATTGTTTTTGCAGGGCTTCTACAACTTCAATGTATCCAGAATTAGAAGAAATCACTCCTCTTTCTCTATTCAACTATGATGAATGGAAACCAAAAATAATAGCATATTTGAAGAGCCATGATCTCTTTGATTGTTATTTTGAAAGAGAGTTCGAATCCTTTGAAGAGAAGATTGACTGGTTGAATAAAGGTGACATGCACATTGGAAGAATGAAGCTTACTATGCCAGATTACATATTGCTCCCAATCATTATTTATATTGAAACTCCACAAGAGCTATGGGCTCACTTGGATGAAAGATTTGGCATAGGGAATGAAGGACTTGGTCCCAACCCATTCAAAAGAAAACAAAGTGATGCATCCGCTCCTCTTGATGGTCTCTCAGATCATGTACCAGTATCATCTCATATTGAAGTTGTTGACAAAGAACTTGCAGATTCTCCACTCATGCTCCAACTTTCTTCTCTTTCTGTGCCAGCTCACACTCTAGATATTGCAGAAGGTCCTAAATCCTCTCTTGCACCAGAGTCTGTTGGTTTGCATCATGATCACATGATTATTTCGGAGGTCAAAACAGCTTTTGAAGGTAATGCATTCGCTCCTCTCCAGCTATCTCCTCTTTTATACTACTATATGATCATAATTCCATGCTTTCAAAAGGTCATTCAAGAATATGGCCATTGCCCTTCGCTTGGGATAATTTCTCATGCATCTACTAGTTTTGATCTCACCTCTCATGGTTCAAAGGAGATCTCAAGAAACCATGATTCAAGTCTTGTATCTAAATTGGGTTCTAAGCAATTACTGCTTGGGATAATTTCTCATGCACATGATAGTTTTGATCTCACCCCTGCTGGTTCAAAGGAGATCTCAAGAAACTGTTTTGAAAGTCTTAAATCTGATTTTGATTTCAAGCAAACATGTAATAGTTATTTTTGGCATAATCTCACCCATGGTGGTTCGAAGGAGAAGACAAAAGACTATATGCAGTTTCACAGATTTGATCCTTCCTCAGCTGATTCGAATCACAGGTTCAAGGATCATTCTCATACTGTTGGATTTGTTCTCATCACATTCGATCTGAAGAGCAAGTACAAGCACATGCTTTTTGAGCATGATCCACTTCTTCCCAAGAAGAAGATACCTCCAGACATATGACCAAGCATCACACCTGCTTGAGTTTGGAGCATTTATTTTTATGTGTGCCTTACAGTCTATTTTTTGAGGAGGGGAATGTTTCCCATGAAATTTTCCCACTTCCTTGGTTTATTGATTGTTATTATTCATTGTATTGGGTGACCTTTGGTCTTAGTTACCAGGGCCCAGGATGGATTAAGGGGGGGTGTTAGGATATTCCTATACTCCATCCTATTCCCACCAGTATTTTGATCATTTACATTTTCAGTCATGCATGCACCTTTAGGGTTTGCATGCATTCTAGGGTTTGCATGCATCCCAGTCATCAGTACAACACCTAGCCCTCAATTAGCCAGCCCCCGGGAGCTTCTCACTATTAAGTTTTAGCCGTCCAGTTGCTTAATGCGCCCTTCTTCCTTGATTTTAGGGAGCAACTCGCCCTTCTTCACCTACCTGTCCAGTTGTCTTTAGTTTACACTCAGTTACACTTAGTTACACTCAGTTACACTGTGTTACACTCAGTTACACTCAGTTACACTTAGTTACACTCAGTTACACCTACCAGAGTTAGTTTGACTGATGGTTGACAGTTACTTAAGCATTGATGACTCCACTAATGATGATGAAGACTTCCAGTTGTGCTCCGATGATCATGAGGACACCTAGTTGTGCTCCGATGACACTCTATTGATCTTATGATCACTCTGAGAGGCTAATTTGAATTGCCACCTTGGGCATTCGAATCCTCTCTACCATTGTACTATTTATTGTCCATATTGTGATTAATTAACTAGTGTGTGTGAAGTATTATTGCTTCTATCTAAGTTCTACTGTACCATATTATTCTGTTGCTCATTATACTGTATTGTTCACTCTTCTATTTTCCTTCTTAATCATAATTACTCTTGTGAGTTATACATCATCTCTTAGATCTGCTGTGAGGATTTTCACAGGAGATGTATTAAGCAACCCTTCCCCATTCTTCCCCAAAGAAATTGTATGTAGAAGGCCTAGGTTTAACATGACCTTATAGTTGTCTAGGGTTAACATGATCTTATAGTTGTTTAGGGTTAGGTTTAGGGTTATTTGCATGCCTCAATCCCCAATTAGTGTTAGGGTTTTAAACCTTCTAGAATCTTCATGGAATTCCACACAGGAATTGCTCCACATGCGTGAGTAGTGGGAACTAACGTGGCATTCACTTTGTACCATGGCCTTCAACATGATGGGTCAACTCACGTGTTAAGATACTACCCTAACCCCCTTACTTTAGGATTTATTCAAGTAATGTAATCATCCATCTCATTTGAATAAGGTTGGGTTGTTAGTAGTGAACCATTATTGTAAAAAGGGTATCTATATTAATTAAGGCACGCTAGGAAGCTAGTACTCATAATTATTTTTCCATGTCAAGTAGTTAGGTTTTGGATATTGAAAGCCATTTTAAAGGGATAGAAGGAAATGGATTTTTTATCAAGAATAATTGTATTGGATCTTTTCTCAAGAGGAAGGTCACCCAACCTTAAGAAGTGACTGAACATTGCTTCCATATTTATCATAATACAAGAGTTACTTCTATAAAATTTGTCTTCTCTATTTCCTTTTATCAATTATTATGCGCTATAATCTTGTATTTCTGGAATTGTTTATCTTTGTATATCTTTTTTTTCTCTAATTTGTAGGCTTAAGTACACCACAAGTGGTATCAGAGCACTTTCCTAAGCCAACATGCCTCCAAATTTTTGTATAATTTTTTTAGGCTAGAGACATTGTAACGGACATAAATAGGATAATAATTAAATAAAATAATACTAACAATTATTATAGTAGACAGCTATTAATGTGAAGGGACATAACCCTTCATAATGAATGCTCAAGCCATATTAAAGGTGAGCTATGTTGTAATATCTCATATCTTTTATCTATTCAATATTATTATATCCATTATTCATGGCTTATTTAGTTTAGCAGGTCTTTTGGTAATTTGATTGTGTGGGAGAATAAATATTCGCTTCATTTGGTATCAAAGCCAACCTGATCCGGCTAGTGGCCATCATCTCAAAGTTTCTATGAACTTGGGATTTTAGCCATACAATATAGGGTTTCCGCAATTCAACGCTAATCCCATTCCACTCTTCTGCTCCACCTGCACTTTTCCCCATCTTCCAACTCCTCACTCCCTCCGCTCACTCACCTCCCACCGCCATCTCTACCCGTGCAACCCTGCTCGTCACAAGCCCCCCTCTCCCTTCTCAATGCGCACTCACCTCCCACTCCCCTCGACTCCACACCCCTCCCCCCACCATCCACCCCCGCACTCTCTCCTCCGCGCTCTCCCCCACCAACCATCCCTGCGCTCTCCTTTTGCTCCCCTTCCCTCGCCCGCTGCACCATGCCATCACGCCATCCCTCGTGGCTTCCATCTGTCGTTGCTCCCTCTGTGAACTCCACGCTGCACCCCACCAACCCTTCCTCTGCACTCTTCCCTCTGGCTGCCACCACTGCCGCCTCCGCTTCACCGCCGCCTCCTCCACCCTGCACAAACCAAATCCAAAACAAATTATATTTTTTAAATATAATATAATATTATTATATTAAAAATTATATTACAATAAAAATATATATATAATAGTTATTATATTTAAATAATATTACTATTATTATTATATAAAAATATATATATATATAAATAATATTATTATTTAAATTTTTCTTAAAAAAAAGGACTTATTTTTGGAAAAAAAGGGGTTATTTAGTCTAATACAAAAAGAACAAAATCAAAGAAAATCGAAGACCAACTTTAGTCGACAAAATCATAGAAGAAAGGGAAGATCTTCTATAATCGAAAAGAAGACAGTGAAAGAAGTAAAAAAAAAATATTATTATTATTATTATTTTATTAAAATAATAATTATTTTTAAAAAAAGAGATAAGAAGAATCGAAGAAGACAAAAACAAGAAAGAGACAAAGAAGACAAATCGAAGAAAATAAGTGAAAATCTAGTAGAGACTATCCATCGTTGGAGAAGTCAAGTCAAAGGAAGACGAGTCAAAGAAGTCAAAGACCCTCTATCATCGAGAAAGTCGAGGACTATCTATCGCTGAAGAAATCAAAGAAAGACCATCTATCACTAAAGAAGTTAAGACCATGGAAGCTGGTTTGCGACTACAAATAGAGAAATTAGAATCCAAGTTAGAACGCTATTGAAGAGACAATGAAGAATTACGAGACATGAATACGAACTCAGAAGTAATGATTAAAATACATGAGATGCAAAAAGAGCTCAAGGAACAAAACATTTCCGACCAGAAAAATCAAATAGAAAGATTGTCTACGCAAATTGAGGAATTAAAATATGAAAGTGATTTCAATCAGAGACTAAAAAATCAAGATATAAAGAAAGAAATAAATGATTACGAAGCAGAAATAATACGCTTGAACGAAATCGTTAGCAACAAGGATGAAGAACTGACGTAGATACGAAAGAAATTAGAGGATCAAGAATTAGTGGTCGACCAGTATCGACAACAGATAAAAGTTCTTCAACAAAAAAATGACGACTCTAAAAAGACACATGAGTCGGAGATCGCAAAGAGTAATAAAGCACTTTCCAACAATTCCGAAGAAATTTTCAGATTAAGAAATCATAACAAGACACTAGTCACAAAAATTAAGAAGTTGAAAAATAGTCGGAAGACAAAACAATATTCGGAAGACATTGAAGGAAAACTTCTAGACAAGCAGGAAGAAAATAACTGCATCAGAAGTCATAACGAAGATCTTAAGGAACAACTTAAGAAGTTTGAAGATGACATAAAATCGCAAGTAGAATTGATTAAGAAGTTTCAAAATGATAACATGCAGTTAGAAAAGAAGTTGGAAAAGATACATAACGAAACCTTTAAACCTCAAGGGACGAAAATACAACATCCAACTCATATCAATGCTCAAAAGACGACACTCGTAAAAGAAAATGACATTGTGAAAATTCCCTATCGACACCCCAACCATAAAAACCGATATTCTAAAAAGTGGGAAATGTCGAAAGATAATGGTACTAACATGATCAAATTTCTTGATGAAAGATCAGTATGGACTCCCAACAGTCCACACCAAATCAATTTGGGATGGATTGAACCATCCACATATCGAAAGTTATGGTCTACACTTAGCAGTTCATATCAACATGTTTCATTAGCCACAACATCGCAAAGAACGATGCAACAATATTATAAGGCTTTGAGGACAAAGCCTTTCTAAGGGAGTGGCAATGTAACGAACATAAATAGGATAATAATTAAATAAAATAATAATAACAATTATTATAGTAGTTAGCTATTAATGTGAAGGGACATAACCCTTCATAATGAATGCTCAAGCCATATTAAAGGCGAGCTATGTTGTAATATCTCATATCTTTTATCTATTCAATATTAATATATCCATTATTCATGGCTTATTTAGTTTACTAGGTCTTTTGGTAACTTGATTGTGTGGGCGAATAAATATTCGCTTCAGACATGTTCCAATGTCTTTAATTAATGCAAAGATTTGTCATTATGCGAGTAAAAATGTGGTTAGGAAAGCATACAATCAGAGAATACCATTTGTACTTAGTCGCATTTGTTGGACATCATTGTAACATCGGTTCGTACACCTTTGAGTAGTACCATATCAGACAAAACCTGCATACAGAATCTCACTTCCACGTACCCTTGGGTATATAGTAAGTCTCATAGGTAACTTGAGACCAACTCTAGATAATATGATCAGTCTTCTTATTTCTATAGTGGCATTGATCATAGCACTTGGGAAGAGTAATTACCTGGGTAGTCACATAATACGACTAATTGTTAAGGGCATGGTTGATCCTCCTTATTTAGAGCCCTGATAAATTGGGACAAGTACTGTTGTTAGACCCCACACGCATATTAGATATCTATATCACTTGACAATCCCTTGCCCTCAACACCCTAGAAACCCTGATATTTGTTACCTGCAATTAAAATTCCTACATCTTTGCATCCAAAAGGAATTTGGGCATTCTGTCAGTGCAACCAATATATTCTTGTTGGCCGGACTTTCGGACTAAGGCCAACTAAGGAGATTCAGCTCACACAAGTAGCTTATTGCAGCTTCCGGTGTATTTGAGATAGCTGACTCTCGCGGGAACAAAGGCTCCACTGTCTTTGTAGGTTTACTCTCTAGAATAAAGAGTCTCGTAATCTAGTGATACAAATTCTTAAAATGCAATGGAGATCTAAACGATGTAATCTAACTAATAAGAGATGCATGACTAATCTAAGATGAAAATTTCAATAGCTGGAAAACACACAGTTTAAACAACTGCTAAAACAAAAACTATTAAATATGAACGAGGATCCCAATATCCACCATTGAAGTTTACCATGTGACCAATTTTGGGCTTATCACCCTCTTAAAAAGAGGTAATAAGTCTTAATGTGTGATAAGGTTTCATGAATGATAAACTTTTAGAGTAAAAATATATATATATTTTGTGGGAGAGTTTCCTGTAATTTTTATTCTTTTCAAATGCATATAAGAAATGGTAAAATGTCCATCATCCCAACAATAAAGCTTAACCAAGGATCCTTCCATTCTAATGACATGTTTGATGTACAAGCACCTTCTAATATAAGTAATTTAAATGTCAAGCTGTTTATATATTACAAATACTTTATGATTAGAATATGAGAGACATGTACCCCATTATGAAATCATGGTATATTCATTAAACAAAAACAATCATCCAAAACGATTATATAAGATAGAGTTTATGAAAGGTATTATACTAATGTTTTGATTTGAGATTTAAAAGTAAGAAAATAATGAAATTTATATGATAAAGAAAATATTCTCTTTAATCTCAAAAAACGATCAATTTTCATAAACCAAAGTATGATAGAATATTATGCTATATAATAATAGATGATGTTTTCTTTATTTGTAATAATCCCCATAGATGTTGTAATTTGAGGGAAAAGATGAGTCAAATTTAAAAATAGAGGTGGAAAGATTGTGTTTTGAGTGAGAGAAAGAGTTTAGTAAAAAAAAATGAATTTAATCAATTTCTCACAAAACAAAACATGGAATTGGTTTGGATAAAGCCAATATGGATCATGTTAGCATCATTAAGTCAACATAAACAAGAAGACCAATGCAGTAAAACAAATCGTCAATTCCCAGTTTCATGAAAAATAAACCCAAAGAAGAATCCATAAAAGCAAACACCTAAGGGAGAAAGCTATGAAATAAACTATCAAATCAAGCAAGATAAAATGAAAGAAAAGGCTAAGTATTTACAAAATTTACATGGGGACCCTCTTTATTTTACAAAAATCAAGGGGAGTTGTTGGGGTGCCAACAATTCTCTATGATCAAATGGTGAAATTCCTAAATCTTTGCATCCAAAAGGAATTTGGGAATTTTTTCAATGCAATAATATTCAACGAGTAATACTCCTCTCAGCATAAAAACAAACAAACAAACAAAACAAAACAAACAAATAAAAATAGGGGGTCCCATAAAACCTTATTGGTGACCTAACTCGAAAGAATCCTTGCATCACATTGATCATTTTGGTATATATCTATAACAAAAAAATTTGGTGGGCCTATGATACCCGTGTTGGAGACCTATATCCATATTATCCTTGTAGTGTGCCAATCATGTTGGTCTACATCTCTAACAATCCTTTTTGTGACCCTGCACCTACCCCATTTGGTGTTCCTAGTTTTCATCTACCACGATACACACCTGCAATTAGAAAAACATGGAAGAAGCAACCCATGATCCACCCCAAGACATTAAAGCACTAGTCATGGCATTGAAGCACTCAATTGACCAACTCACTCACACTATAGTTGACCACCACAATGATATGCATAACCAAAAACATGTGATTAATGCTATCGCTCAACACATGGGCTTCACTCTGAAACAAGATCATGCAACTAATGATGTGGTTGTCAATGAAAAATAGAGCTCCCACAATTTCTTTCCAAAAACCCAACCTCTCACCTTTGAGGATAAAAAATCATGGCATAAATTTGATGGCTCTAATCCATTGGGTTGTGTTACCCAAATGAAAAACTATTTTTCTCTCCCTGCCGTTAAGGATCCCTAGAAGTTAAAAATTTGGGTTTTATATTTAGACTCAGAACATTGGCAATGTTGGGAATGGTACTAGAAATATTATCGTTGTTATGTCCCTTGGATCCAATTTGCAAATATCCTTAATGATTGTTTTGACTATGACACTCACTACCTAGGAAGGTTGACCAAATTACGCCAAAGTGGCATAGTTATGGACTATATTATAGCCTTTGAGAAAATGTAAATCCACAAAGAGTGCCACTCTGATTCTTTTTTTCAAGAATGCTTGATCAATGGAATCAACGAGGAAATTCAAGCACATGTCATTGCAAGGGCCCTCCACCTAGTTGGAATCTTGTGATCGAACTAGAGAAGATGAAATGGTGATCAATGGCCAACAAAAATGACCTTTGTTTCCCACTTGCATGGTGTATCCCATGGATCATACTTCCAAAACTTCCATCACACCACCATTAAGAATCCACAAGTTAACCCTGGATGAAATGGTCAAGCATCAACGCCTTGTAATTTGCTATAATTGTAATGAAAGATATTTATGATGGAATAAATGTAAAGAACATAAAGTATTCCAAATAGATGCATCAACACATGATCCCCTATAGGAGAGCATCGTGGATGGTACTTAAGAACCAAAAGTGGACACTATTAATTATCCACCCTTGGAAGATACTCCCAATATTCCAGTTCTTGAGGAACAACTCCAATTATTTCTCCATACTTTATATGGCTTCTCCACACCCCAGACATTGAAGTTGATCGGCTACATCAAGCATCATAAATTCATTGTATTAATTGATAGTGGTGACACCCACAACTTCATTCATTTGAGAGTGGATGACGAAATCCACTATTATTGTAATACCCTGGTTTTGAATTGGAATGTATTTATCCAAAATTATGTAAATGATGTAAATATGCTAGTGTGAATACCTAGTGCAGAGTTCGAGGCCAAGGCCTGGCTAGTGAATGGCGAGGCATGTATGATGCATATATTTTATTTGGACTGTTTGGTTGGTTTTAATGCTGATTTAGAGTATATGTAAATATTATGTGCATAAATAATAAAATGATCCAACAATGGTTGTGTAAAGAGCACCAAAGGGGAAGAGGAAAGGGGGTCCATGGGTAACTAAATCCTTGCTGCCAAGTGTCAACCTTAGAACTCACCTAAATTCTATCATGTGCCTTGAATAATCCAATTATCTCATTTTTTACTATTCTCCAATCATTGATTGCATCTAGGAGGTTGGTGGGAAAAGTCACCTCATGCAGTTATTGAAGCATGGGGCTGACTACACTTTTGTGACTATTCTGTCGTGACAGAAGTCAGTCTGTAGCTGCTAGGAGTCCTTTCTTCTACTGTCAGAAGTTATGTCAGTTGTCTTTTCACCATTTTCCCATATTCCTTGGAGTCAACTCTCATTCTCTCATTCTTACATGCAGATCTATACTAGGTAGAGCTCTCCATTGTCATCCATGAACTTAACATGTTTTTCTTAACCCAGAAATTCGAATTTGGAGACCATGCTGCAGATTTGGAAGGGAAAATTGGTGGTTGTAGGTGAGAAGAGAGGTTGGGCAAGCTAGGAACCCTTACCCAGTAAGTTATGTTGCTCGTAGGTGCTTGAGAAGCCACGAATTGAAGCTATAGGTGGTTCTATAGCAGCACATATAAGATTGGACTTCTTCTATGTACACATTGGAAGCACCCAGCAAGATGGATCTCCCAAGAGAACCGTGGATCAGTGAAGGGGATGCTTGAGCTAGAAGGGTGTTGTGTGGGGCAGGAATTGTGGAAGCCAAGGCTATGAGGGCTGAGTGAGACCCCTATAGAGCTCTACATGAGCATTTAGCTAAGAATAGAGAGAAAAATGGGTTGTGGGTCGAGAGATAGAATCTCGAATGGTGTTTCCTTCACCCTGGTGGCCTCATATCCCAACTTGGGGGTGGCCTCTCAGCAGAAAGAGTATATGTTGGACAAAGTGCCTATGGTTGGGTGGAAAATCACTCTTACACAGCCAGTTGCTCGGATCTACATTGGATAAAGATAATTATTCTCATGTATTTGAATCTTAAATATTGTTTTTATTTGATGCCTCTAATGTTTTATGCTTGTATTTGCATTCTAGATGTGTGTGGATAGATTTTAATTCCATTGTGCATGTTTATTGAAGTTTTTGCACACATTTTATTTGTTGAAATTCGTATTATGGAATTGGGGCAAAATTTGAGACCCCGAATTCAGGTAATGTCCACTCCTGATGGTCTGAAAGGGAGAGGGGGATGCTACAAAGTGGTATCAAAACTTCTGGTTGCAATACCAGAGCTATATGGGCCAGAAATCACCATTTACAGGCAAAATAATAAGAAATGGTTGTGTAGGAACAAGTTTCTGTTAAATGGTAGTTAAGGGGATGGGAGTAAGTTTGAATTAATTTTGAGTCAATCCCCTTATTGGAGAATGAAAAATTTGTATGAACCCGAAATTTTAAAAAATGAGAAAATTTTAATTGGGCCCCACTAGTGCCATGTGGCAGGATGACATGGAGGAGCCAAGTGGGAAAGAGGTCTGACATGGAGGAGCTATGTGGGAAGAAGATGTGAGGTGGACTAGCCACATCAGATCCATGTGCACATGTGACTGTAAGTGATGGAGCCTATAGGTGGAGAAGATCTGACCATCGAACAGTGGTGCAGATCGACGATCGATAATGATTCAAGCTCACGAAGTGCGTGAGAGTTAATTTATTTTCACGAACCTGAATGGAAACCACCCCATCCACATGTCATCATCTCATGCATTTAGGTTTGTAAAATCAGTCTCGAGAAACTACTTCTCGTGGATCCTGAAACCACCTTTTGGGTCCAACAAGGAGTGACGTGACGTGGGGAGATTTGATGGGTAGAAACATCAGAAAGGACGGGACCCACCCCAGGCATGTCAGCTGTGGGAGATCGTTCAAATCAATATCAACGACTCATAGCGCTCCAGGTCCTTGAACATGCATGAAGGATAACAAAGCAGCACAACCCTGAAGTGATAAAGCGCCCTATGACGTGTCACTCTCTCGTGCATTTAGGCTCGCAAAAGCGGGTCCAGGAAACCACTCTCCTCCGACTCTGAAACCGCTCTCTTCAGACCATGTGACATGGGGTCTAGACATGATGTGTGGAGATTTCAGGGGTGATGGGACCCGCGGTGGTCATGTTAGTCTGGGAGGATTATGCATATTTGATCGACAACTGAGAGTGATTCATCCCCATGAAGGTGCATGAAGGTTAATAGATCAGCATGACCCTGAAGTGGTAAACCACCCTATGAAATGCCACCCTCTCATGCATTCAAGCATGTAAAAGCAATGTCAGGAAACTGGTCTTCTTGGAGCCTGAAACCGCTTATGAAGGACAAATGGTAAGGTGATGTAGGGGGCATCTGAAAGGCTCGGATCACAGAAAAGGAAGGGTTTTCATAGCCGATTTTAGGGTGCCCGAGATCAAAAAAATGCAGTTGATCTTATGCGCTAGATTGCGCGAAATCGAAGGATTTGCAAAAAAAAAAAACAAGGGCGTTGCAGCAAGGGGGAAATCCCCCTTGACCCCCATCGTCCCCCCTGAGACATCGTTGATTGTGAGAAAATTATGTGATTTGACATAAATTGTCAATATGGATTGTTCCCATAATGTTTGAAACAAATTTTATAATTTTCTGAGAATATAATGCAGCTAACAAATGTGTTTATAAACACATGTGCATATTCAGAATCCTATCAGTGACTATCAAGGGCCGGCATTCAATATAATGCAATTGGGGAATTAGTCTTGGTTGGGACAAGAATATCATCATCATGGATGATGCACATGATCCTTATGAAGTTGAGGCAGATGTAATGGGAGAGAATGTATAGGTTGAGAATGTAGAGACAAAATCTAATGTTAGAAGAAACCAAGCGACTCCCCCAGACATTGCAAAAATCATGAGGAACCTAACGGTGGAATTGCGGAGTTGCAGAACAAACAATGAGAGGTTGATTAGATCCCAAGAAGAACAAAATCAATTGAATGCAACTATTCTTCAAATTTTGACAAACATTTAAAGGAAGATTAACCATGGATAGAATTCAAAAAATCAAGAAAAGAGTGGGAGTAGCTCAAGGAGGCATTCCCACAAGAGGTCCCATAGTTCAAGAAGGATTTCTAGAGACATGACATATACTCTAGAAATCTATTCTAGTGAGTCATCTGAATCTAAAGAATCCATTTAAGTTTCAAGCTCTTCATCTCATAGAAACAAGAGAAATAGGTCTTCAAAGAACAACTCTCATGGAGAATTTAAGAAGGCCAAACCTCCTACTTTTGACAGCGAGGTTAAATCTGGTCAAGAAGCTGAGGCTTGGCTTCCTGGGATGAGGAAGTATTTCCAAGTCCAAGACTATTCAGGAAATATGAAGGAAAGAATGGCCATCTTCAATTTGAATGGAAGGGCATCTATATGGTGGGATCACCTTAGGCACATAAAGAGGATAAATTAAAGGAATGTTGCATGGAAGCAGTTCAAGAAGTACTTTAAGGAGAAGTACCTTTCTGATAGGTACTATGATGGAGAAATCAAAGAGTTCCATGAGTTGAAATTGGGACAAATGACAATGGAAGAATATGCAAGCAAATTCTTAGAGTTGCTTAGGTATGTCAAATATATCAAGGATGATAAGGTGAAAATTCAGCGTTTTCTAAATGGACTACCCCAATCATATAAAGACAGAATTGAGTTTGATGAACCTCGAACTATAGAGGAGGCCATAAGAAAGGCCAAATATTGTTATGATCAAAACAAAAGCAAATTGGAATTTCATAAGGCATGTAAGGATAAGAAAAATGAAACTTTTGACCAAAGGAAGAACGGGTTCAAGCCTCCTCAATTAAAAAATCAGTCAATGCAGCCACCATAGGGTGTGGCTAATCCAACTAGGATGATGGGAGACAAGCCAAGAGATCCACGAGATCCACTTCAATGTTGGGGATGTAGATAGGACCATATGCTTAGGAACTATCCACATCTGAATGGGAGTGCAAAGCAATTTCACAACATCCAAGGAGCTGAAACAGTGGGTCAAGTGGAAAGGATCGTCCCTAGGATTTATGCAACACTAGAGGACCGCCAAGAAGACCATCATTCAACTATGGTTGAATTTTAAGGTAAGATTTCTAAGCAATCTATTTCTGTTTTGATTGACCCTCGATCTACTCACAGTTATATCAATCCTAAAATTGTTGAGATTTGTGCTTTTAATAAATCAAAGCATAGTAAGTCATGGTTAGTCCAACTAGCCACTAGAACCAAGAGGAAAGTTAGTGAGATGGTGGAGAAATGTCCATTGGAAATGGGTGGACTTCCCACTTTTGCAAATTTGAATATTTTCCCACTTCGTTCCTATGATATTTTCATTGGAATGGACTGGTTGGAATCCCATAGAGTTAAACTTGATCGCTACAACAAGAATTTTGAATGTATTGATGAACAAGGAAACCCAAGGGTTGTAAAAGGCATTCCAAAGGTAGTTTCTGTTAGGAAGATTTCAGCCATGCAGTTGAATACATTATGTAGGAAAGGTTTCCAATTGTACGTAGCCCATATTTTGGAGAAAACAGGAAATGAAATTCCCAAGTTGGAAGACCATTATGTTTTGCAAGAATTTAAGGATGTGTTTCCCGATGAAGTTCTAGGACTTCCTCCAAAGAGGGACATTGATTTTACAATCAATCTTGTTCTAGGAGATGCACCAGTTTCTAAGACACCTTACAGGATGAGCACACCAGAATTATTAGAGCCGAAAATGCAATTGCAATAATTGTTGGAAAAGAGGTACATAAGGCCAAGTGTGTCTCGATGGGGAGCACTTGTACTTTTGTGAAAAAGAAAGATGGAACACTCAGGTTATGTATTGATTACATGCAACTTAACAAGGTTACAGTGAAGAACAAGTACCCCTTGCCTCGAATTGATGATCTTTTATATCAAATGAGAGGGGAAAAGGTATTCTCAAAGATTGATTTGAGGTCTGGTATTCATAAAGTGAGAATCAAAGAAGAAGTCATTCACAAGACAACCTTTAGAACAAGGTATGGGCATTATGAGTTTGTGGTGGTGCCATCTGGTCTAACCAATGCACCAACTACATTCATGTGTCTCATGAATAGTGTTTTCATCAAGTATTTGGACAAGTTTTTTCTCGTATTTCTAAATGAAATTCTTATCTATTCTAAGAATGAAGAAGAGCATGAAGAACACTTGAGAATGGATTTGAAATTTCTAAGGGAGCATAAGTTGTATGCAAAGCTAAGAATGTGACTTTTATAAAAATAAATTCATTATTTGGGTCACATTATTTTTGAGGAAGGAATATTAGTGGATCCCTAGAAGATTGAAGCCATCATGAATTGGCCAACTCCATGAAACGTGACCGATAAGAAATATTTTATGGGTCTTGTTGGTTACTATAGGAGGTTTATTGAAGGATTATCCAAGGTTGCACACCCAATCACTTCTTTGCAAAAGTAGGGGATAAGGTTTGAGTGGACACCAAAATGTGAAGAAAGCTTCCAGTTGTTGAAGAAGCTTCTCACAAGTTCTCCAATTCTAAAAATTGCAGACCCGGAAAAAGATTTTTTGGTATGCAGCAATGCATGTAAAGATGGAGTCGAGGGAGTTCTTATGCAAGATAACCATATGGTATGGTATGAGTCAAGGAAGTTGAAAGAGCATGAGAAGAACTATGCTACCAATGATTTAGAGCTTCCAGCCATAGTGCATGCTTTGAAAATGTGGAGGCAGTATTTAATGGGCAGAAAATTTGAGCTGAGAACAGGCCATTATGGTCTAAAATATTTGTTTGAGCAACCAACATTAAATGCTAGGAAAGCTAGATGGCTAGAATTTTTATGTGAGTTTGATTTTGAAATCAAACACATAAAAGGTAAAGAAAATAAGGTGGTTGATGCACTTAACAGAAAAGCACATGAAATGTATGTGGCCGCTTAGTACCTTCCAATCAGATTTAAGGCAACAGATTGTTAATTGTATTGCTGAAGATGAATTGTATGTGCAAACAAAGGACAAATTACAACAACAAAAATTAGAAAAGAGGTATGAAGGTTTCCATTTGGAAGGTGACAGACTTCTTATTTATAAAAACAAAATTTATATTCCTAATGTGGAAGATTTGAGAAGGATTGTTATGGATGAAATCCATAAAATGCCATATTCCGGTCACCCAAGATACCAGAAAACAGTTGCTACAACGAGAAAGCAATATTTTTAGCCGGGAATGAAAAAGGATATTGTTGAGTATATTTCTAAATGTATGAAATGTTGGCAAGTAAAAGTTGAGCATCAACATCCAGCAGGTTTATTGCATCCCTTGCCAATCCCGGAATGGAAGTGGGATGTGATTTCCATGGATTTCATTACAGGTTTTCCAATGACAGTGAGATAGCATGATTCCATCATGGTTGTGGTGGATAAATTATCTAAGGCAACACACTTTATACCGGTTAAATCCACGTATAAAACAGATGCTATTGCAAAGTTTTTTATGAAGAAAATTTCCAGGTTACATGGATTGCCTAAGGAAATAATTTCAGACAGAGATACCAAGTTCACTTCTAATTTTTGGAAAACTCTTTTTGTTGATTTGGGTATGCAGCTGAACTTTAGTACCGCTTACCATCCACAAACATATGGGAAAACATAAAGGGTAAAATAGGTGCTTGAAGACATGCTACGCATGTATGTGATGGACAAACCATCCAAATGGGAAGATTATTTACACTTGGTAGATTTTGCATATAACAACATGTATCAAGCATCATTAGGCACGAGTCCATTTGAAGCTCTCTATGGAAGGAGGTGCAGGACACCAGTTAGTTGGGATAATCCAGTGAACGGAATTGTACTTGGGCCACAATTTCTGAAGGAAATGGAACAAGAGGTTGCAAATATTAGGAAAAATTTAAAGGCATCCCAAGATAAATAGAAAACCTATGCAGATAAGAACCAAGTGCATAGAGAGTTTCATGTTGGGGATCATGTTTACCTCAGAGTGAGGCCAAGGAATAGTTCCTTGAAGCTTACATTTTGTGCCAAGATATCACCAATATATTGTGGTCCATTTGAAGTGCTTGAGAGAATAGAACCAGTTTCATATAGAATTGCATTGCATGCTAACACTAGGGTTCATAATGTGTTTCATGTTTCTTTGCTTAAGAAATATGTACATGATCCTAACCATGTGATTGATTGGCATGTGATCCAAGTGGAATCCGAGGGATATTTCCAAATCGATACACTATGCATCTTAGACAGGAAGGTGACATTGCTCCAGAACCGAGCCATCGTTCAGGTAAAGGTACAATGGAAGCACTTCGGTCCTGATGAGGCTACATGGGAGTTGGAGGATGCCATGAGAGAGGCATATCCATTTTTGTTCTAATTTTGAGCAAACACCAAGGCATGTGTTATTCCAAGGGGGAGGGGATTGTAATAGCCCTAGTTTTGACTTGGAATGTATTTAACCAAAATTATGTAAATGATGTAAATATGCTAGTGTGAATTCCTAGTGCGAAGCTCGAGGCTAAGGCTCGGCTAGTGAATGGATAGGCGTGTATGATGTATATATTTTATTTGGATTGTTTGGTTGGTTTTATGCTGATTTAGAGTATATACAAATATTATGTGCATAAATAATAAAATGTTCCAACAATGGTTGTGTAAAGAGCGCCAAAGGGGCTATGATTCCACTAGAGGGGAAGAGGAAAGGGGGTCCATGGGTAACTAAATCCTTGCTGCCAAGTGTCAACCTTAGAACTCACCTAAATTATGTAATGTGCCTTGAATAAGCCAATTATCTCATTTTTTTTACCATTCTCCAATCATTGAATGCATGTGGGAGGTTGGTGGGAAAAATCACCTCATGCAGTTATTGAAGAATGGAGTTGACTGCACTTTTGTGACAGTTCTGTCATGGCAAAAGTCAGTATGCAGTTGCTAGGAGTCCTTTCTTCTATTGTCATAAGTTATGTCAATTTTCTTTTCACCATTTTCCCATATTCCTTGGAGTCAACCCGCATTCTCTCATTCTTACATGCAGATCTATACTAGGAAGAGCTATCCATTGTTCGCCATGAACTTACCATGTTGTTTTTAACCCAAAAATTCGAATTTAGAGACCATGCTGCAGATTTGGAAGGGAAATTGATGGTTGTAGGTGAGAAGAGAGGTTGGGCAAGATAGGAACCCTTACCCATTAATTTATGATTCTCGTAGGTGCTTGAAAAGCCACGAATTGAAGCTATAGGTGGTTTTATATCAGCACATATCATATTGGACTTCTTCTATGCACACACTGGAAGCACCCAGCAAGATGGATAGCCCAAGAGAACCGTGGATCGGTGAAGGGGGTGCCTGAGCTAGAAGGGTGTTGTTTGGGGTAGGTATTGTGGAAGCCAAGGCTGTGAGGGATGAGTGAGATGCATGTAGAGCTTTACATGAGCATTTGGTTAAGCATAGAGAGCATAATGGGTTTTGGGATGAGAGATAGAAGCCTGTAGGTGTTTCCTTCGCCCTAGTGGCCTCATAGCCTAGCTTGAGGGTGGCCTCTCAGCAGAAAGAGTATATGATAGACAGAGTACCTATGGTTGGGTGGAAAATCACTCTTGCACAACCATTTGCTCGGATCTACATTGGATAAAGATAAGTATTCTCATGTAGTTGAATCTGAAATGTTTTTATTTGATGCATGTAAAGTTTATGCTTGTATTTGCATGCTAGATGTGTGTGGATATATTTTAATTCCGTTGTGAATTTTTATTTAAGTTCTGCACACATTTTATTTGTTGAAATTCGGATTATGGAATTGGGGCAAAATTTGAGACCTCGAATTCAGGTAATGTCTACTCCCAATGGTCGGATTGGGTGAGGGGGACGCTACAATTATATATAACCTATATCCAATTTCCAAATTATGATATCCAATAGGAGTATGATGAAATGTGGTGGTCATTGTAAAATTGTGAAACTCCAAATGGGTGACTACCATATTAAAACAAACACGTTCACTATTGACATGGGTGGTTGTGTTCTAGTGTTTTGGGTAGAATGGCTAAGTAATTTCAGACCCGTCACTATGGATTTCAAGGAACTTTCTATAAGCTTTGATTAGGAGGGGAACACAGATCATCTCAAAGGGATTACTTTTGGTTATCCTAAAATTATATCCTCCCACCATATGGAGAAATTATTGAAGAAATACCACTCTGGTATCATTTCTCAATTCAATGTCATCCAAGTCGTGGAAACACCCACACATGACATTGGCGCATGAGTTCAGTTCTCTCCAAATATCAATAGATTTTGAGCCACCAAAAGTCTTACCACCACCCCATGGGGAGCATGACTATGGTATTCCACTCATTCCTAGTAGTCAACCTCCCAATGTACACCCTTATCACCATCCTTTTGCCCAAAATAATGAAATTTAAAAGAACATCTAGGAAATGTCGGAGGACATCATCATTCATCCCAGCACCAACCATTATTCATCATTGGTGGTTATGGTACTAAAAAGGAAGGTGCTTGGCACATGTGTTCATATTTTCAAACTCTCAATAGCTAACTATCAAATTTAAGTTTCTTATTCATTTCACTGATGATATATTGGATGAACTTCATGGAGCCAAAGTGTTCACTAAACTAGACCTTCGATCTAGCTACCATCAAATCTGAATGAAAGAAGCCAACATAGCCAAGACTACTTTTCGCACCCATGAGTTCCATTATTAGTTCTTAGTCATGCCCTTTGGCCTTTGCAATGCTCCATCCACCTTTAAAAGCCTCGTGAACAAGAACTTTCAACCCTTCCTCCACCATTTTCTCTTGGCCTATAGCCCCATATGGAAGAGCCACCTCAAGCTTGTTTCTCATGCTTTACAATTATTAAGCCATGACCAATTATTTGTGAAAAATTCAAAATGTTCTTTTGGGGTTATTGAACATTTGGGACATATTATTAGGAAATATGGAGTAGGTGTGGACCCCAAGAAAGTGGAAGGTAGGTAGAAATGGCTAGGCCCCAATACCCTCAATAGCTTATGAAAGTTCCTAGGACTTATTGGACACTAATGAAAGTTTGTGAAAAAGTATGGTAAAATTTCATATCCTCTCACATCATTGCTAAAAAATAATGACTTCCTCTAGAACGACGTTGTTATAGAATATTTTTCCACACTTGTTCCATAGATGCTATGATGGTTGATCTTATCCATTTACCCCTTTTTGCAGACTCTCTTTATTCCTGATCATCTTTGAACAACAATTATTCTTGGAAAAAACTCTTAAAAACTATGTTTTCCAAGATGTACATGACCTACCTATGTCTAGACTGGGTCCACACGACCTACCTTTGTCTAGCCCATGTACAAGCCCTACTTTACGAGAAATAGTATGGTTTCAGTTGTTCCCAATTGTCCCAATCATGTAAGTAACCACTCATAACCTCCCTAACTTCCTCCCCATCAATATAAAAGAGTCAAAGAAGAAGGAATTTGAGAACCCAAGCATTGGAGAGTACCCTCATGCTATTGGATTTCATTCAGAGTTGAAATCCCTATTGTCCTTAGTATGCAAAAACCCCATTCCCTTATCTGAAACCAGATTTCGAGCCATTGTTGTGAGCCTTTATTGTGTCATAGAATTGAAGTGATTCTTTTGGGCATATATCCTTTAGTGAACCAGATTGAGTGTGAAAGACTTGAGTGGGAGAACTCTGATCTCAACTTCATAATGGTGCCACAATGGGATTCAAGTGATATCTTTCTGTAACTTGTTGTTTAATTTATAAAATAACTCTCTTTTCCGTCCAAATTTGAGTATTTTACTTTCAAGTTTTGAATTCTTGAATATGGATGAGTAATTCAACAATCTATTTACGAACTATATTTTTGCAGCAATAACGAC
Source organism: Larix kaempferi (assembly GCA_027924585.1). Taxonomy (NCBI): domain Eukaryota; kingdom Viridiplantae; phylum Streptophyta; class Pinopsida; order Pinales; family Pinaceae; genus Larix; species Larix kaempferi. The sequence goes on from BSBM01000502.1 coordinate 5,431,440, forward strand.
TTTCTTGTCAATTTTTGCTCACTTTCAGGTTTAGTCTTGAAGTGTTGGTGAGAAGATTGAAGTAGCGAACAACCAAGGGATATACATCAAATGATAGGATTCCTAGTGAGTTATTATTTTAAAACTCTCTCCATGTTTTCCAAGAAAATTTGCATGCAAAGTGTTTGAATTTATTTTGTCTAAATAGTTTGAATTTATTTTGGGTATCTCTCTATGATGGTTTGCCCAAACACCACTAGGGTAGGTTTAATCTCCCAGAACAGAAATGGCGACTCCGCTGGGGCGTTTTTTTTTGTTTTGGGTAGTTATGGATTTTATGTTTATTGTGTGAATTTTGTTCTTTTTTTTCTTTGTTTGTGGTTGATTTTCTAAATTTTTCTTATCTCAACATGTTAGATTGTCATCCTAGAACCCTTATGAGAGCAAACCTTGGTGTTGGGGCACCAAATTTCTTATTTTTTGCTTTTTCCCGTGTATATATGTGGGTTGTAGTGCCCACAGTCGTGTACTTTTCCTAGAGGTTGTGTTTTTTGGCAAGAAATTTTGTTTGTCTTTGTACGTGACATATCCACTCGACAATCATGTGGACACAGCCTACCTATGTCCAACCCATGTACATACCTTTTTATGTTTTTTTCTCTCTCCTGAAACTAGAAAAGTGGGTTACTGTGTATCTAAGTTGACTATTGGGAACTTTAGTTTGTTGTTTTTTTTCAGAAATTTGTTTCCTTTATGCAAATCCAAAACAAAAAAGAAGTATTTTTAAATTTTAGAGTTTTATTCCCGTTTTCTGTTTTTGGACTGCTTTTCGTAGAGTTTTTAGCAGACTGAATTCTTGTAAAAAAAAATTGTTCATGTCTATACTTTTATGTTTATATCATCACAAAAATTGATAAAAGTTTTATGCTCTGTAAGTTTTATTGTGGTTTGTTTTCGCATTTTGAAAAGATCGTGTTTGCTTCTTTTATTTACACTTTTGTGCATTAAGTGAAGTTGAATTTATAAGTTGTTTGATACTTCTTTTTCTTTTTTCTGCATTTATGAAACATAAAATTTTGTTTTTTTTCTTAAAAAATAAAAGGTTGTTTTCTTTAAAGAAGTTTTCCTTCTTTGAAAAACAATTAAAAAAGAAAAAAGTTTCTATGTTTTTAAAGTGTGCATTCATTTTCAATTTTAAGAAAATAAAAGAAAATTAATAATAAAAAATCGTTTTTTTTTGTTTGGGTTCTTCATTTTAGTTTCTGAAAAAGAGAAAAGGTTGCTTTTTAGTTTATTAAAAGAACGAAAATTAAAAACAAAAATTTATTTTGGAATTTGTTTTTGCTTTAAGTGTTATAAGTGCTTATTTCAGTTAAAGATTATTTTTCTCTATACACTTCTATATATTTAAAAGTGTCTTTTATTTCTTGTAAGTGTTAAAGATTATTTTTCTCTATACACTTCTATATATTTAAAAGTGTTTTTTATTTCTTGTAAGTGTTGGAACATCACTGGTCTCACTTATGTTTCCTTGAGTAAAGAGTAACCACTTAAAATCAACGCTTAATTTAAAATCAATTGGAGCGTTATCTTTTGGTAGGGTTCACTAATTTAGATTAAGTTGTAGGATCTTGGGATATGTTTTCATATAACAACCCAAGTTCACTTTAAATTGTTAAACTTAGTGGTCTCTTCAAAAGGATAGGAAGAAACCCAACACTGTAAGGGTGTGGTCAGGAAGCTCCACTAACACCAAAGTTAAGCATGAGGTTGTGTAAGGTTGATCGGAGGGGAGAACGCCCCCCCTCCCCCCCCCCCATACTTAAATCAAGCATTTGTGAAATTTTGCATGTACGGGGATCTTTTCAGTACCTATTTTATGTATTGTTGAGATTTCGGGCTTAGCTACCCTACCCATATGTACGATCCCAACCGTCGACTGTTCCCTCGGACACTGACTGCAGATTGGTAACCATAGTATCTTGTTTTTAGGGTTCTACCTAGGTGAAGGTAGGGGGATTCCTAGCAACCTTGAACATACGTTGAGCCAAAATGATAATACCCTTGGAGGGTTTCCCTTTCTTTGTGGGGAGACTTACACCAAGAAGGACTATCAACGAAGGCCTTGGTAACTATTATCAAACCTTTGTTGTTTGGTTGTGGGACTTAATCAACCCACACTGGAATTCAAAAGGTCATCTCAATTTTCCTGGTTTGATTACCTAGGACATTTTCTAGTGGTGTGCTCTTTGTGTTGTCAGTGATTTAGTTTTCCTTGGGACTTTATTGTTTCAAAAAATATTTAAGTATGGATGATCAATCACTTCGTCGGTCTAGGAGGATTCAAAATATCCATCCAGCTACATTTGAACCTCCACTGCATCCACAAGGGTGCAAACCAAACAAAGCAGGCTCATTCAAGCCTAAAAGTTGCATCGATTTATTCAGTGAGCCACAACCTACAAGAAATTACACTTATGCACCACACACTAGAGTTGAAGATTTGCAAGATGAAAGATTTGTAATACCATTTAACTCCCCTTTAACTAAACCCAATGATCTAGTATTAGTGCATATTTTAAGCACTTCTAAACAAGCAACAATTGCTTATCAGATTAGTAGAGGATTAGTCATGGATGATCTAGGAGGAAGTTTGGGAGAGGCTCATACTCCCAATTCGACTATTGTCCCAAGATCGTTTTCCCCTCCTCGTGCTACTACCCAAATGTTAAATGCAACGATAGGTAGTTCACCTCCTGTGGTTACTTTTCACACTGCATTCTCACCTATAGGCTCTACAGTTACCCAGTCATTTAGTGCTTCTTTGTCATCTCCTTTCAAATCTAGGGTCATTACATCTGGTGTTCTGGTGTTTGGTATGCCTAACTTCCCAAGTACTTCTATTCCTTTGTTTTCAAATCCTACTTTTGGTTTTAGTGGTTCTACCACACCATTCCAAGGTTTCCCTTCGCATGGAGGTCAAGTTCCCCCATCCTTTCCCTCTTTTGAGACTGGACTTATTCAGTCTGTTGGGCATGTTTCAAATGTGAATCCTTTTACAAGATTTAACACTCAAATGGGTGGTTTCCAATCATCCTCGGTACCTACCAGGTCTACCCCCTTTTCACTATTTAGTCGGGGGGGTAGTAACTGTATACCATCAATTGGAATTCCAGTTGGGGGTAATTTTTTGCAGACTCGACCCAATTGGACTCAAAATATTCTTGTTGGGGGAAACCCTATGCATAGTCACTGGAACCCCTTTTCAGGAGCAAGCACTGCACAAAATTTGACAGGAGGAAACCCTTATCTATCTTTTGCGAATTTTGGTGGAGGGAACTTCCAACCCCAAGTTCCCAAATCCACTTATTTTTCCATGCAACCTAGACTCCCTTTTCGGGTAACTTTAAACTCATCAAATCTATTGAAACTCATGAATGATCTGGTATGTCACAAACTTAACCGGCCTCCGGTCCCAACCAAGTTGCCATCGAATATTCCAAAAATTGAAGGCAAAACCGGTGAGGATCTAGGGGATCATGTTACTACTTTTCATCTTTGGTGTTCCTCAAATTCGTTGAATGACGATTCCATTCTATTGATACTATTTCAACGCAAACTTATTGGTGTTTCCATTAGATGGTATATTGAATTTCCTAGTTCATCATTTTGTTGCTTTCATGATCTTACAACAGTATTTTTGAACCATTTTTTCAGATTCCCCTCAGGTGTGTTGTCGATACTAACCTATTGTATTAGTTTAGGAAAAAAAAAGCTACTCACATCTCAGATCATATCCAAGAGTGACGTAAACGGAAGAGGTTGATTAAGGCCAATATTCCCCCTGAGTTTTTGTCAGAATGGTTCCTCAAATCCTTATTTTCGTATATCTCCAAGGATGTTTCCACCTCTGGGGTAACCACCAAAGAAGAAGTGATATTTGAGGCCCAACAGTTAGATATAATTTACTCTCAATCTGGAATCCTTTACAAGATTATCTCGAATGCACCGAGATCTAGTAGCGACCCATCCAAACCAAAAGTTGGACCACATGTTGATGGCATTGTTGGTTCAGTTCATCATAATGTTATTGAAGTTGTCAATAACCAAATGAAAAAAATTTCAATTCATCCTTCAGTAGCTAGTGCAACATTGGCTTCCCCCTCTCCTTCCCAAATATATTTTGTACATACTATGCATGCTAACCAAAAAGGAAACTAGCATCCTACTGGGAAGAAAAAGAATAATAATAATAAGAAGAAGAAGAATAAAGGAGAGGCTAATAACAATACATCCAAACAAACTAATAATGTTGGTCTACAGAAAAAATAATGTAGGAAGGTCAAGTTCCCTTGCAAGATTTGCAAATGAAATTGCCTAACTCATCAATGCCCTTTGATGGAGGAGGCATAGAAACTATTGAATCAGAAATAGCAGTAGCCTGTTGTTATGACCAATCCTTTTCCCCAGGGGAAACATTTAGCTTTTGGTTCTTCCAATAATACTGGGAATGTGCAAGGGGGCACCCAAAATGATCCCTATGATCAATCCATGTTAATATGATCAAGTCCGACGTTTTGTTTCCAACCGGCCTAAGGTTTAAAACAATCCCGAGTCTTCGACTAAAGGAAAGGAAATTCCAGATCCATAGAACCCTCTTTCAATAGATAAACATGTGGTAGATACTTTTCCTCATGTGCAAAAAAAGGGCATCACATAATCCTAATGCTAGAGCTGCCCCCAACTATTCCATTGTTGAGGACTTCGCTCAGACGCCATGCTCCATGTCAGATCTAGAGGTTTTGCAAATTTTCCTATGGCAAAGGGATGCTTTTTTAGGTACTTTAGGAAATATCGATCCTTTGAATCGCCAATGTGTCAAATTACATGTGTTAGATGTTAAACCCCACCTGCCATATCATGTGGCCTTCCAAATCAACGTGGGTCATGCCAGAAAGACTATTGGAAGAACAATGGTGGATGAGGGTGCGTCAACTTGTGTCATGGATTTGGCTTGTTGGAAAGGTTTGGGACCCCGTAGCTATATCGGTCACCTATATTTCTCATGGCCTTTGACGAGAGATATTCCTGGCCCCGTGGGATCATTCCATCCTTTCCCAACCAATTGGGTGGGAAAACTATTTGCATGGAGGTTGTGATAGTTGATGCTCCCATCGATTACAATTTACTATTAGGATAAAGTTGGACCTATGCAATGAATTCCATTGTGTCCTCCATTTTTTGAGTGTTGTGTTTCCATCATGAAGGAAAAATCATTACTATCAATCAATTATCCTTCACTCGAAACAATTCAAACTCACCTCCCGGATCCACAATCCCTTCAATTGATAAACTGCAGCTAGTTTCTGAGAATGTGGGGTTGGTTTATATACATCCCTTAAGGGAAATTTTAACATCCCATATCCTACCTTCTATATCGGTTTTGCTCCAACTTCGGCTAAAGAGGAGGTTCCGATTCCATGAGTAGAATCATTTAGAACATCTTATCTTGATGATCCTACCTTTGTTGGTAGCTGAAATTGATTATCAAGCGTCTCAACAAGATACTGTAGACAATGATCAATCTCCTTTGGAGGAGGTAGATTAGACTATTCAACCGGTTTAGGTTGTTGATTCCTCCAACTCTCAGCATTGTCTAGATATTGTTATGCCTTCTGATGAGGCTATCTTGGAATCCTTAACAGGGCCTAAAATGCCTTGGGAAGATTTGCATCATTGTTCATATTTTCTTCCAGCTTTGGATAGGTTAGAGAATCGAGATTTTCATGTTCATTTTCCTAAAGATGTTGATCAACTATCGAACCCTCTGTCTCAACAAGAAATTTATGATGAGGGAAATATGGCTAATATTTAAGATACTATTGCAATCGACATCTCTAGGAACCCTAATGTCATGGAAAACATTTATATAGGAGCAAACTATTCACTTGAGGAAATTTGAATTTATACTGAACTCTTCAAGGAATTTCACGATGTTTTTGCCTGGTCATATGAGGAGATGCCAAGCATCGATCCAAGTATTGTAGAGCACAAAATCAAAACCTATCCGAATGCAAAAATGGTTCATCAAAGTTGTGGCCATTAAAGATGAAGTTGGAAAACTTCTCAAAGCAGGCTTCATTTACCCTGTTTCGTTGATAGAATGGGTATCCAATCGCGTTCCAGTATACAAAAAGCAGGGCAATCGTTGAGTATGTATGAATTTCAGGGATCTGAACAAGGATTTTCCCATAGATAATTTCCCCACTCCTTTCATAGATCAAATAATTGATGAGTGTGCTTGAAGCAAGGTCTTTTCCTTTATGGATGGATTCTTGGGGTATAACCAAATTTAGAAATGGCCTGAGGACCAGCATAAAACTGCATTCATAAAGATGTTGTTTTTCCTAAAAAATGATGGTTCTACCTTTCAGGGGGCCATGTCTTTTTCTTTCCATGATATCAAGCACATTGTTTAAGCTTATCTCGATGATTTAACTGCTCGTTCTTGTAAGAGGGGCCATCCTTATCACCTCCGACTTTTGTTTGAGTGATGTAGGCACTATAAGATTCACTTGAATCCAAATAAGTGCAATTTCTGCATTGAGTTTGTATGACTCTTAGGTTTTATCGTATAAAACAGTGGAATCATGGTTGACCCTTTGAAGGTGGAATCCATTATCAACTTACCTCCTCCCACAAATGTTCACCAACTTCAAATCCTCCAAGGCAGAGCCAACTTTCTCATAAAATTTATCATCAATTATGCCAGGATTATGAAGGGTTTTACGTGATTACTGAAGGGGTCCCATTTATATGGGATGAAGCTTCTCAAACTTCTTTTTATGCTCTTAAGAAATCCCTTATAAAAGCCCCATTGCTCAGTCCACCAGATTATACAAGAGATTTGTTGTTGTACTTGGAAGCATCCGAGTACACTGTTGGCATAGTTTTAGTTCAGGAAGATGAAATTTTCCAATAACATGCCATCTATTATCTCAGTCATGCTTTGTTCGAACCTGAACTGAAATATTTTTATGTTGAGAAGTTTATTGTTGCTACTATTTTTGCAGTTTAGAGACTTCGACATTATATTTTGTTGCGTAATGCCATTGCAGTTGTGGATCTCAATCCATTTCAATATGTTTTGACTTGACAAATAATCGGGGGGAAATTCAATAAATGCATTACGATTCTACAGGAATTTGACCTAGAGTTTCAATTTTCCAGGTCAAAGGAATTGTTGGTCTTTTCCGAGCTTATTTCAGAGTTCCCTAGTGAAGAGTGTGAAGGTATGGAATGTGACTCATTCCCTAATGAGCATATATATATTTCTCATCTCTTCGTCTGATCCTTGATATGGAGACATTTTTATATATCTCCAAACTTTGAAGTGTCCTCGGTCTTTTTCATGAGAGGAGAGGCAACGCCTCTGGCACAATGCAAAGAATTATCTCAAGGAGGTGATAGTTTGAACCAATGTGGGCTTGATTCCATTTTACGTCGTTTCTTAACTCACGAAGATGTTGAGTCTGTATTGAATGAATCTCACAATGGATCCTATGGAGGTCATCTTTCTGGCCTGGCGACTGCCCATAAAATATTTCTTACAGGATACTTTTGGCTGATGGCCTTTAAAGACTGTATCAAAGCAGTTAAAAAGTGTCATGCTTGTCAATTTTTTACTAAAAAATGTGTGCACACTATGCTCTATTATTTCCTGTAATCATTGTAGGACCCTTCACCAAATGGGGGGTTGATTTTATGAACTGCAACCCAAATTTAGATGGGGAGCACCATTATATTATAGTAGTCATTGACTATTTTATGAAATGGGGGGAGGCTATTCCTACTTATCACAGTGATGGGGAAAATGTAGCTTATTTTTTATTCAACCGGATAATTACCCGTTCCGGTATCCCGCATGAATTCATCACTAACCATGGTCGACATTTTCAAAATCATATGATGATTGAGTTAGCCACTATCTTGGGGTTCAAACAAGAACATTCATCATATTTTTATCCCCAAGATAATGGTTAAGTCCAAGTCGTCAATAAGACCTTGAAAACCATGCTACAGAGGATAGTGAACGCTAGTAGATCCAATTGGCATGTCATTATATATCCTGCTTTATGGGCTTATCGAATGACTATTAAAACTGCTACTGGTTTCTCTCCTTTCAAGCTCGTTCATGGAGTGAAAGGAATTCTCTCGGTCAAATGAAAAATACCTTTGTTAAATTCAATTGTCTGGTTGTACCCGATACTTCATCTTTGGAGGAACGCTTATCCCACCTGGATAATCTTGATGAACACCGTCGATATGCCACCACGACTAATGAAATGCATAAGAAATGGTTTAAGAGTCAGTATGATAAGTCTTTCCGTCCAAGGGTTTTCTTGGAGGGAGATCTTGTCTTGCTCTATGATCAGGATAAAGACCCCTTAATTGCAGGTAAGTTTAATTCAATGTGGCTTGGTCTATATATTGTCTCTAAGGTCTTGAAGAAAGGTGCTTATGAGCTGACCGATTACGAAGGGAACAATTTTTCTAAGCCTAGAAATGGGATCTATTTGAAGAAGTACTATTCTTAAAATCATGTGATTTTTCTTGTACATAGTTGTATAGTTTTATAGGTTTTTGTTTTGGCGAGACCCTCATTTAGGTCTGTTGTTTGTGTTTCAGATGTCAAGAGGGATATCTCTTGGATTCGTGGATGGCGCTAGTCACCATACTCAAAGTCTTGCCTTAGTTGTTTGGGTGATTTACTCTCCCACCGGTCAGTTAGTTGTTTTAGGAGGTGCTTGTCTAGGGCCAACTGCCAATAATGTGGCCAAGTATAGTGTCGTAATAGAAATCCTTGGCGACGCTATTTCAAATGGAATCCTATATCTAGAAGTTCGCCTTGATTCACAACTATTTTTTTCACAGCTTAACGGTGAGTATAGGGTTCACGATCATTTTCTACTTCGTCAGTTTTTATGCATTCGGTTACTTGAGCGATATTTTATTTATATTACTTACATTCATATCCCAAGAAACCAAAACATGATTACTGATGCTTATGCTAACTATATCTTAAATTTCCATTTGTATCACTTGTAAACACATTAAAAGCAACATGTACATACTATGCATTACATAAACAATGGAAATAAGTACGCCAAAACATGATGTCCATAAATATATAAGTCTCAAAAATATAAAAAGTTTATGCATAGGTAAAATGTGGATCTAAACATGTCCAAAAATATGCTATACTAAGCAGGGTAATTTTTAGGGGCGAAATTTTGCCAATTAGCTATTTTTGGGGCTTTTTTTCAAAACATAAATTCACTATTTGGTCATTTTTAGTCTCTAATATCGCCTATATTTACATAAAATATGTTTTTTTATCATAATATTCGCCAAAATTAACACGTTTTACTAGTAAATTATAGGTTTCCTATTTAATATTCGCCTACATATCTATATCTATGTTTTTTCCAATCCAAAATAATCGCCTAGAATACTATACTTAAGTGTAATATTAGAATCCTTAAAAAATACCCTGCTACTAAGCCTCATAGCCATATAATCATAAATCACCTAAGGGCCACCTAAACCCTTACCCCTACGGAAATACATAACTAATGTGGACACCTTCTGGAAGTACTAGACCCAAGCTCCTGGTACCCCTACCATCTGCCTCTGCAATACCTATAGCATGTCCTCGATCTTGTTCAACGGGATCCCATCCATCAAACTGCTTAGGTTGGTCCAGACATTTTCTAATGTAACCATGACATCGGGGATCTTCCCCCTCTCGTACCCTTCATCGGAAGTGGGGGAATCCTCCCAGTAGAATTGTTCCTATATGTGTCACGATCATAGTGATGTGTTAGTATCCACCCAAAAACATGTCTTTGTTATCAATTTATAACATACCATGAGGAACCACCATGTCTAGATCTCGGCTGAAGTTGATCCCAACATAGGGGTAGTTGTCGATGGCAATAATCTGACACTCCCACCAAGCAAAGTAGTTATCGTCGAATGGGATAGCTACATTCCCACCTCCAAGCCATAGCATAAGTCCTATCCACTGACCCATGGCAGGAATGTGGGGTGCATGACAGTCCACTGGTACTCGTGGGCTCAATCCTGACATGTTCTTGAAAAAGAAATTGAAAAGTATACCATCGAATCCAAAGTTTCTAGTCTTCCCATGTCAGCATGAGATCAAATGGGATTTCATGCAGCCTAGTAGAGTGGTACTCCATTTAAATATTGTAGGATATAAACACCTAACTCCATAGAACATATGCACCCATGAGACTCGGTGCCCTGCTGTTGATCCAATGATTCACTAGATGGTCATGAGTATAATATTGATCCTTAGGCTCTTTATATATCTCATCGTATTTTTTTATCCAACCTTTTGCGTATCCGAAACACAGTACATGGCTATGTTGAAGGACACAATGGCACACTAAGAGGGGGGGGTGAATCAGTGGACCAGCCCTTAAGACCAATTCCAACTTCTTCTAAACTCCACATATATCATTTTACAATTTCACTTCAATACTTTCAATATTCACATTAAACTGTACATCAGTAATCATCAAAATTAAACATGTCATTCATAACATCAATTCACACCATCATTAAAGACACATCAGTATATAAGCTTTTTAAACTTTTTATATTTCTTCAATCAGCTACAACCGTTGGGCTTTATCAGCTACAACTGATTGAGAAGAAACAACTTCTATTCCAAGACACAGCTTGGTCTTTTCTTAGGTCCAACTAAGAAAATATGTACAAGACCCAGCTTGTATTTACATACAAATTCTTGTCACATTACATTTCATCAATCTTCCCTTGTTAACACAGTCATGTCACATGTCATCACTGTCATCAACTAAACACATCATCATTTTTTCCATGAGCACATCATCATTCTGTCCAAAGTCATGTCATCAACCTATCATATCATTTGCCTTCCCACAAACATGCCATAGTCATATCATCATACTGTCCATAGTTATCATATAAATTCCATCAACCTTGGTCATCTGCTGCTCCATAAAAACAGAATTCACCACACCCGAAATTCCTCAGAAGCTTCCTCAGTTGAGCCCAAAAAATCAGAGAGAGAAAAACTAAAAGATTATTTCATTTTTGTTCTTGCTCATCTACTACTGCACCCGAAATTCTCCTCATACTTCTTCCTCTAACCCCCGAAAATCAGAGCTCGCTTCCACAAACACTCCACCAAATTCCACACAACAAAAACCACTCAAAGAATGAGGCGGATGGCCTTTATTTATACACTTATTTCATTTGAAAATTACTAGGTCGACATGTCATTTTTTATTTTTATTTTTTATCATTAAATAATTAAATAAATCAAATAGGATTTGTTTTAGGTGGCCATCCTTCAATCAAGGAGATGGGGTTTTAGTCAACCACCTCAAGAATCAATACTTGTGGGTCCAAGGCCTAACGTGCCACATGCAAGAGCTTTAGGAACTCAAGCCCATCATCATCAAGCAAACCATCAATCATCATCAACAAGCAACCAAGTGTGTCCTTCCATATGCCTGAAAGCTCTTCATCATATGCCCACAAGGGGCTGTAGAGAATGCCCGCAAAGGCCTCTTCTCATATGTCCGTGAGTTTCATAGTAATGCCCGCAAGAGCCTTTTTACATGCCCGCAAGGGCTTCTTCAATTTCCAACCTGTGATGCCCGCATAACTCCTTAGGGATTCCCGCAAGGGTCTTTAGCATGTCCACAGCTGGTCCCTAGAAGATGCCCACATGGGGTCTTTGAAGATGCCCGCATATCTCCTTGGATATGTCTGTAAGGACATATAGAAATGTCTGCATGGGATAAATAATATGCCCACACTGGTCCTTCAAATATGCCTGCAAGGGCTTCTAAATATGTCCGCAAGGGCAATAAGGAATGTCTGCATCGCCCTTAGAAGATGCCCGCAAGGGATACAAGAAATTTCCGCAGTTGTCCTCCAAATGTCCACGAAGGCACCAAAATGTTGGTAGTTTTCCTCCAAATTCCATGTCATCAACCTTTGACATGTTTTCCATGTCATCCTTTGTCATTAATGCGTTGTCATCAATGACAACTATGCTCATCATATGTATTCCTCAATGGTCACTCTATGAGCTTTACATATCAACAACTCACCTTGGCAGGATAAAACAATGATGAAATATATATCATCCACCTCTATCCTCAAAGGTTGACCATCTAGGATGAAGGCCTCGACATGCAGATCCCAGTAGCTAATCAAAACTTGGAGCAATCTAGGTTGAGCCTGCATATTGTTCATTTTGAAAAACTTATTCATTCCGCATTGGAAGAGGGATTTAAGGGATTCATCATCTTCAAGGACCAAATCGTTAGTCTCTTCATGTTCCCTTTCCCTCCACTCAATCACCATCATGCCAAAATTCATTAATTTTTAGTCTTTTTTTATTTAAAAACATGACTTGCGGATATGTACATGAGCTACAGTGGAGACAGTCGCCTCCACACGACTCGCACCACTGTAGCCCACGTACATCGATGAAGCTAATTAGGGCCTCCCTAAAAATTGGAAAAATAGAACTAAAATTAAATAAGATAGAAATGAAATGAAATTAAAGGATGGGACCTCTTACCTGGCACCAATGGTTCAAAAAACGGTCTCATGTAGCTCTCGTAATCTCCCTCGGAAGATGGAGGTAGTTTTCACCCGAAACACACCAAGTTTTCAAATTTCGCAAATGAAATGGTAAAAAAAGAATTTTACCCTATTTTTATTCATTTTTTTAGCAAGACCCACTTTTATTAATTTAATATTTTCATTTTGCAAATGAACTAATGCCTTCTTGTGTTAGGGTTTTTCTGGAGTATTTTCTCTTAAAGGGAGGAAATTTTTGCAACAATAGTATCTTTAGCAGGTATATGGTGTCTTAACCTGCATTTAGGGTAGGAAATCTCGCAATTTTGCATTTTTCATCTCATCCGTCAGTTTCATGACACCCTAGGGTATTTTTGCAAAATTGTGACTTTTCACAATACCTTTAAAAATTATATGGCGTTTTTTTGCAATAGATCCTACCTAACATGGGTCACCCTAGTTAGCACTGATTGCCTTTTGGTGTCTGTGCTAAGTTTTTTTCATAGGCTCGAGACCCTTTTAGTTTACCATGACTTTGAGAAAAGTTGCATACATCTCTTTCTCATAAATTTATGGCCACCCTTATAGGGATCCCTCTTTTCTAGAGTTGTCTTTAAGCTCTTTTTTCACTCTTTAAAAAATGAAAAGATTGCCGAGTGATCTTGTTTTCTTTCACATTCACTAAAGTATTTGAAGGAATTTCCACCAGTATAATTTTACCCCTTTTCTAGACCAAGTGGACTATGTTACAAAAAAGGAATACTCTAGTAAATTTTTGGCTAGAAGAGTTCTCCCGCGTATTCTTTTATGCTTTTTTGAGAATTGGAGACTAATTTTATGAAAAAGAACACCCTTAGAGTCTTCTTTAAGTTTTTCAGAATCTCTAAAATTGAAAACACTGGTGAGCACTAACCAACCTGGGCTCGACAAAAATCCATGGGATGGTACTTAAGTTGTAAATGCATTGCATACATTTTAAGCTTTATGTCGAATTACAACTCTTAGCTATTTGATAAGGCCCTCATCACTTATCTCACTATTTTAGCTAAGCTATGCATTATTTTTCCTTTTCAACTTCACACCCCTTTACCAGAAAGAAACACACCCTAGGTGTCAATATCTTGCTCATGTTCCTTGCATTATGCATAGGTACGTTCCATGCGCTTGGAACTAGTTCGCTTATCCTCGACATTCATTTCTTCTCATGTTTCATAGCATTCATTTATTCTTTATCAGGCTTTAATAATATGAAAAAGACAAACAATTCAAATAATCCAAAAAGTTGGATGGGAAAGACTTATGTTCTTACTTATGTATGGCAGCAAGTTGCGTCGCCCTTGAACAAAGCACACTGTTTTGAGTCATTGTCTATGTAGTATGGGTTATAGATTGACTTTAGGAAGTTGATCTCGTTTTTGTTTTATCTCCACCAATTGGTTAATTTTCCAGTCATCATGGAGAATTCTTTGATGTCTCATACATCACTGACTTGTATTGTGTCTCTTGAGTCAATGTTGCCTTAGTCACTTTTTGTGTCGTGCTTATATTCAAGGGAAGTTTTTCCTGTGTTGACCAATCCGTAGAACTCTTGAATTTAGTTTTTGGCCTTCCCATAACAAGTATGTCTCGGTATCTATAGTTCTTTTAGTACCTTGGAGCTTGTATTCATTAGTGGCAAGTTTCCTAGCTAGCAATTGTGGGAATACATCAATGTCCCTTGTTAGAATATACAAGTGTTCAACGTCAAGACCTTTATTCACGTTTGTTAGATTGTACTAGGTACCTTGCCTCTCATTTTCATTATCCGTGAGTTGGATCGCATGTGTTAACGGTATACATCAATGATCATTAATCACACAGTGTCTTACTATGTTCGACTTCAGGACATCTATTCACATAGTCTAGACTCATACAAGTGTCGGTTGGTTTGAAGACCTAGAGTCCATGTATAGTATCACATCCTTATGTTATGACTCGGGTTGCATTAGATTGCCATTTACCTGTTTTTTGGCACTAATTCTTATGGATATTGCTCTATTCACCTTGATTTATAGATATCTTAATTTGATTTTGAGACACAGATCCACTTTGTATTTTCGTGGTTATGATTTTTTGGACATAGATCCACTTTGTATCTTTGTGGTTGTGCTCTATTTTTGACATGGATCCACTTTGTATCTCTATGGCCATGATCACCGCTTCTATATAATTGATATATCTACATAGTACTTGATCTGGAGGCTATAATTTTGTTACTCATGAGCATGGGTACACCCGCCTTGGGAAGATTAGTTCTGACTTGATCCATTGTAGGTGCTGCCTATGGCTGATTTCCGTGGAAATTTTTCCTAGGTTATTTTTACACTCACCACTGAAATGATTATAATGTATTTCAGACATCATTTGTCTCTTTGACCTCACATATGAGGGGGCATCTATTATAGCATCATTTTCCCCACGTGTTCCATATATGCTATGATTGTCGATCATATCCATTTAACCCTTTTTGCAGACTCCCTTTATTCATGATCAACTATGAACAACAATTATTCTTGGAAAATTAAAAAAGTATGTTTTCCTAGATGTACGCGAACTACCTATGTCTATACCGCCTCCACGTGACCCACCTTTTTCTAGCTCAAGTACATGCCCATTCAAGGGTAAAAAATACAATAAAAGTTACTTTACGGGAAATATTATGGTTTTAGCTATTCCCAACTATCCCATTCCCACAAGTAACCACTCATAACCTCCCTAAATTCCTTCCCATCAATATAAAAGAGGCATAGGAGAAGGAATTTGAGGACCCAAGCATTGGAGAGTACCCTGATGTTGTTGGATTTCATTCAGAGATGAAATCCCTACTGACCTTAGTCTTCAAAACCCCCATTCCCTTATCTAAAACCATATTTTCAGCCATTGTTATGAGCCTTTATTGTGTCAAAGAATTGAAGTGATTCTTTTGGGTATATCTCCTTCAGTGAACTAGATTGAGTGTGAAATACTTGGGTGGAAGGACTCTAATCTCAACTTCACAACGGTGCTGCAACAGGATGCAGGTGATATCTTTTTGTAACTTGTTGTTTAATAATTTGAGTATTTTTACTTTCAAGTTTTGAATTCTTGAATATGGATTAGTAATTCAACAATCTATTTATGTACTATATTTTTGTAGCAGTAACTACTTTCTTGTCAATCTTTGCTTGCTTTTAGGTTTGGTCTTGAAGTGTTGGTAAGAAGATTGAAGCAACGAACAACCACGGTATCTACATCAAATGATAGGATTCGAGGTGAGTTATTATTTTAAAACCCTCTTTGTGTTTTCCAAGAAAGTTTGCATGCAAAGTGTTTGAATTTATTTTGTTTGAATAGTTTGAGTTTCTTTTGGGTATCGCTATGTGGTGGTTTTCCCAAAGACCACTAGGGTAGGTTTAATCTCCCAAAACATATGTAGTTGAGTAGGCCTTCTCCAATGTAAAGGATGTTATGTGCGCTACACATGCTTTATCAATGCCTAATTTCACTAAGACTTTCATCTTAGAGTGTGATGTCTCTAGTCGCATCCTTGGAGCAGTCTTGATGCAAGACAAATTTCCTTTAGCCTTCACTGGTAAGCCTCTATATGAACAAAATTCGGGAAAGTCCACATATGAGAAAGAGATGATGATCATTCTTCATGCAGTTGAGACATGTTTCCCATATTTAATCGAAAGGCATTTCCAGATCAAAACCAACCATCATAGTATAAAATATTTTTTCGAACAATGATTGTCCTCCCCATAGAAACATAGGCGGGTCACTAAGATTATAGGGTATGATTATGACATCATCTAAATGAAGGGAAAGGAAAATGTGATGTCGGATGCTTTGTCTAGGTAATTTGAGGAGGGATCCCTCTTTGCATTATCCTTACAAATTCCAGGATGGATTGAGGAAGCATGTCAAGAATGGATAGCTAATGACACCATAAGGAAACTCATCAAACAACTTTTGGAAGACTCAGAGAACATTTTTCTCCCCCCAAATTTGGACTTGAAACATCTAATCTTAGAGGAGTTATATTCATTTCCCATCATCAGCCACTCGGGATTTCATAAAACCTATGAACGAATCAAGTGCTCATTCTTTTACTCAAACTACAAATGTTACACTTGTGATGAAAAGGGATACCTTGCAAGAGATTGCCCCAAAAACAAAGGAAACAACAAGAAAGGAAAGAAGAAGAGGCTTCATGCTCATGCTGCAGAACATGATGAACTAGTTAAGAAGAGTGCAAGGGAAGATTCCTCAAGTGATGAAGAATATGTCTTGAACTTTTGACGATACAGTAGTAATTGGAGAGCAAGAGGGAGGCTTGTACAAATTAAAAGGCCAACTAGATCAAGCATTGGTTCATGAAACTATGGAACCAAGTGAACTATGGCACATACGACTTGCATATATATACACTACAAGGCTTTACCGATCATAAGAAAAATGGTGACTGATCTACCGGAGATCCAAACAAAACAAGATGGTGTATGTAAAGGATGTGAAGAATCAGTTTCAAAGCAAAAGGAGATCTTGAATCCAATACATGAGGACCAAGGATGAAGACTTCAAAAAGTTCCAAACTAGACGAAGAAGAAGATCAAGGTCTTCAAAATCAGATGATGGAACATAGTACACTTCCAAAACCTCCAATAACTTCTGCAAGGAGGTAGAAACTAAGAGGGAGCCTACAAAACACATGAAAGATAAGTATTTACTGTCATTTGAATTCCGAGTATTTTGAAGGATATTGCTCATAATAGTTACATGTAGATCTATGATACAATTTTATTTTATGCATTTATATATAACTAAGATTGACTAGCAGTAGGATCATGTAGTGCATGTTATGGGTAAGTGGCCTATAGTGTTGCACAATATCCCATGAGCCCTCGATGGCGCTAGTCTAGGATGAAACCTCTTTGCTAACATATTGAGAACAGTGCACACTCTTAATAGTATGTTCCGGTACAGATGGAAGGCATCTAGATAGTTACTGTGTGTATACAGGATATGGACGAGGGTTGTGCTGAGGCATTGGCTAAAACGCATCCTTACATAATTGTGTGAGTTATGAATTTGTCATTAAAATGTAAATATGATTTGATGATTATGAAATGTTACTAATCATACCACTGAATTTGACTTGTAGGAAAAATCGTGTGCTATGACCTACAAGAGAAGGATGATAAGACTTGTTCCAAAGAACAAGTGATGAATGTTCAGTAGTGACCTTCCAGTAGATTTACAAAATCAAGCATGCTACAGAAGTACAAGGCAAGGTTCATCATTTCTCTCAGAAAGAGGGAGTCGATTATGAAAAAATGTGTGCTCGTGTAGCAAGATACACTTTGATTAGAGATATACTTATGATAGCCGCAGTGATGAAGTGGAAGGTACACCAGATGGACATAAAGACAACCTTCCTGAGTGGCATGGTAGAAGAATATGTGTATGTGGAGCAGCCACTAGGATTTGAGACACATGTGTGAAAGTTAAAGAAGGCCTTGTATGGTTTGAAAACAGGCACCCATGACATAGTACAACAGGATTGACAGATTTCTGAGGATCTTGGGATTTACCAAGATTAAATCAAGTTCCAACCTTTACTTCAAGGTTGAGGATGGAAAACCAGTGATACTACTTTTGTATGTAGATGACATGTTCCTGACATGTGACGAGAAGCTCATTGCCGAAACAAAGAGGAAACTTGCTGTGGAATTTGAGATGAAAGACTTGGGTATGATGCACTACTTCTTAGGTCTTTAGGTGTGGCAGAATCCAGAAGAGATTTTCCTTTACCAAGAAAAATATGCAGTAGAGATCCTGAAGAGATTTAGGATGATGGATTTCAAGGCCATGGCCACACAAATGGCATCGAATTTGAAGTTTTTGTGTGATACTTCTTCAGAGACAGTGGATTTCACCGTATACAGACAAATGATTGGTTCGTTGATGTACTTGACGAACATGAGGTTGGATATATGCTTTGCGGTGAACACATTGAGTTAGTACATGGTAGAGCTGAGACATGTTCATTTGATTATGGAAAAGCATGTGTTGAGGTACCTAAAGGGTACGATTGATTATGGGCTTAGATATGCCACATATAAGAGGATTAACCTACATAGTTATGTTGATTCAAATTGTGTTGGTAGTGTCACAAAGAGGAAGAGCACTTGAGGATGCTACTTCAGTTTGGTATCAGGCATGATCTCCTAGTTCAATAGGAAGCAGACCAGTGTAGCACTCAATACAGCCGAATCAGAGTACATGGAAGCTTGTTCAGCTAGCTGCGAAGCAGTGTGGCTTCGGAAGTTACTTGTAGGATTGTTTGATCTTGAGAGGCGGCTTGTATTTTCTATGACAACCAAAGTTGTGTGAAGTTGTCTGAGAAACCAGTGTTTCATGACAAGTCAAAGCACATCGATATCAGGTACCACTATACCAAGGATATGGTGTAGAGAGGAGTAGTGAAGCTCCAGTATGTGGTGACGGACGATCAGATAGCCAATGTGTTGGCCAAGCCTCTATCAACAGAGAAGTTTGAGTACTTCAAGGACAATCTTGGAGTTTTCCCGATCGCTGTTCCTCGAAAGAGGGAGTGATGAGAGACATAGCACATGTGAGATGAAGGTAATCACTTAGTGATGTAATTTGTGCTCTTGGGTGGGTCTCCACTTGAGGTGATGTTGTGTCACATCCCCACCCATCTATCCAATTGCTGGAAGGGAACATGATGCCAATCTACGGGGCTTTCACAAAAACTCAACCCATTCATTAGACTCATAGCCATAAAATTATTGTGTGCAGATGCAAGTCAAACACATATGCACAGCGGAATAAGAAAATCACCCACACACATCTTTCATATGCATTCAACATATCAATAATAAACATCAAATTAAAACACTGCAGAAGTAAAATGCACATAGAGAACACTTATCTTCATTTGTACAATTGCTCCCAAACAACTAGCTATGTTGCTGCAACGTTCCACCCAACCATAGGCCAGTTTTGTTCATCAATCTCTCAACACAACTGCCACCCCCGAGCTGGGCATGATTCTACAAGGAAAGGGGACATTCTTGCTCATACACAGCCAAATAATCATTCCTCCAAGCCAAGCCAGCCCACAGCTGGGTTTATCAGGTTAATTTTGAACCCTCTGCATTTTTGAATGCTTGCACTCAAGTTCGAGCCAAAGCAACAGATACCCATTACCCATACCCCAACATACTCCTACACACAGCAAAAAAAATCATTGGGCAGGGATACCCATTTGCAGCAAAGGTATTTTACAAAACAGGCTCCATGGGTTTTTCCCCAAATCATGGCTCACCAAAACGGACTGTGGGAAGGGAAATTCGTCCCCAGGGAGAAACCCGATTTCTCCCACATGTTATGAGCATTCCAAATGGCCAAAACGGCCTCATTGAAACCCCAAATCGATCTGTTCCCTTCCCCATTGGTAACCCAAACAAAAATGCCCTTCCCGGCTTGAAAGATGAAGGTAGGTTATGGGCATTTCCAATGGTGAAAACGGCCCCATTGAAACCCCAAACGATCTGTTCTCTTCACCATTGGTAAACCAAACAAAAACGCCCTCTTCCCAACTGAAAAACAAGGGAAATACAAGAAAACATGGAGGAAAAACGCCCTGGCAGATTCAAAAACGTGAGAGAGGCAAAACTGCCTGATGGGTTGTGGCTTGGGAGGCAAATTCATGGCTCTTTTCTTGCCAAGGAAGCCAAACACATTTTTCCATGCAGGGTGGTTGCCCATACTCGAATTTTGGACAGCCATACTTCTCATTCCCCAAGGCGTTAACTACTTCAACTAACTCTTGGGAGAAATGAATGATTGGGTACAAAAGTCAACATGGTAGTTGAGGGTTTGATGGGTTCTCTCATTGACACTTGGCTTGACTTGATTGGCTCAAGGGTTTGAATGTTTTCCCTCCCAATTCCTTGTAAAATCATGCCCCCGTCTCTTTGTTGCATTGCATAGCTAGTTGTGGGTATTTTATTAAAATGCATATTTACATGATGTTGAAATTCTAATGTGCCTAGCTAGCACACAAACCGTATGCACCAATAAATCGATGGTAGGGCCTTGGCCTTGAGCTCCTCACCATGATTTTATAACAATATTACATCATTTACATTTTAATGATATAGGGTCAAGATGGGGATGTGACATACCCCTCCCCTTGGAATAACACCGTCCTCGGTGTTCCAACACTTCGGAATAAATACCCACTTTACACATGCCTTAGAGTTCACAATTGGTGGCAGGTCTGTCCTGCATTTCATCTCTTTACTTTGAGCTTTCAAGACCAAGTCCTTTTGCTTCCTCAAGCTATTCCTGTTGGCTTTGATCTTCCATCTTTGCAGGTGGGCATTTCTCCACAGCAATCCTCCCTTTTTCACCTTCCAACTGGTCTACAAGTCTGGAATTTTCATGGATGCCACCTTCCTTGTTGTCCTAGCAACTACTTGAGGAAGATTTTCAGCCAAAACAAATGGCTTTCACTATCTCACCTATGAGATTCATCATGGCAATTCCTTTCAGGACAAGCATAACACAATATTAAAATTAGTCAATTAATTGCTCCATTGACATGGAACGTCCATGCTTTACCCATGAGACTTCCACACATTTCATGCTTTCCCAACATTCACATGAACTCGTTCATATTTATCCTTTCACAGGGAAATAACTATTTTAGCATTCACAATTCATTTCAAGCAATAAACACAATCAACTTCCAGTCACAACATGCATTCAACAATCATTTGTTTCTGAAATGCATCAATCAAAAATGAAAGAGAAGAGTAAGAGTTTCCCCCTCTTAGTCTTGTCCCAATCTGGAGACACGCCATCACTTGTGGTTCTATGCTCCTTAGCCTCTTTCACTTCAATGTGAATGCTTGACTTGCCCTTTCTTGGCTATGACACTTAGTGTCTAAGGTTTGTCTTAGGATTTTCAACTAGGGAACCCCCTTTTCCCGTTGTTTCCTACAGAACCTTTGGATACTAGGACCCACACATGTCCACTAGGACCATCTTTCATTACTTCTCATACTGAGCTCTTTAGGACGGTCACATGTCCACATGCATCCTCCAGATGCTTTCATAGTCCTTGCTTCCAACAATACCTACACTCAAACATTGAATCAATTCACATGTTTAGTGTATTTTCATAGGGTTCATCTCTAGACAAGAGTTTGAGAAATCATAATCAAATCACATACACATGTATATTCATAAGCAAGAAGTTGCAAGATAACCAAATACTTATCTATATTGGATTTCTTCCTTTTATTCTACACACTCCTTCTTTGCTTTACAAGCATTGGATTTCCCGTGGATACAATAATGAATGTTGGGCTAGCACGCAGGCTACTCCACAATCATTCCAATGGCAATGCCAAGCCAGTACGCCAACTGATTTATCAACCATCTCATTTAGCAATATGCTAGACCAGTGCTCTGACTGCTTTTATTAATTAATGAAAGAATGGTTGGCCAGCACGCCGGCTGCTCCACAACATCAAGGTTTTAGTGCCCCCACCAACTACTCTCTGAATTTATCAAGCATTTCTAGCGCCCAACCAGTTATTCCCTGGATTTACTAAGAGTTTATAGCGCCTGACCAGTTACTCTCTGGTTTAACCAAGAATTTCAGCGCCCAACTAGTTACTCTCTGGATTTACCAAGAATTTTATAGTGCACAACCAGTTACTCTCTGGTTTTATCAAGAATTTCATAGTGCACAACCAGTTACTCTCTGGCTTACCAAGCATTTGTGGCTCTTTCAGGGTCCTTACTTCCTGCAATGGCCAAGGTTTCCAACAAAGAAACAACAGTATATTAGCTTGGTTGTCATAAGACATATACATGAAATCTCCATTATTCCAAACAAGAAATAAATGAAATGAATACTTATCTGTATTATGCATCTTCCTCGCTACTCCACAGGTTTCCTTCTCTGCTTTAAAAGCCTTGGATCACCTGTGGGGTGGATGCTTGGCCAACACACCTACTTCTCCACAACATCATCCGAATAGGCAATGCCAAGCCAGTACGCCGACTAGGTTTATCAGGCATCCCAAAAAAAAATCAGTATGCTAAGCCAGTACGCCGACTGGGTTTATCAAGCATTTCAAAAATCAGTATGCTAAGCCAGTAAACCGACTGGGTTTATCAAGCATACAATGATCATTTCCAAGCCAGTTCTTCGACTGGGTTTGTCAGGAAATAACACCATTCACCACAATATCCACACAACCAATGCCAAGCTAGTACACCGATTGGGTTTGTCAGGCATACAACAACCATTGCCAAGCCAGTACAACGAATGGGTTTATCAGACAATAAGAACAACATAATATGATTACGTGGCTCCTTCTCTTATGCAACCAGTGGTTCCCTCTAGGAACTCCATAAGTGACTCACTTGACTGTAGGCTAGCATGGCCCCACAATACCCTACTCACACTATACAAGGATGATGCCCCTTTCTTGTTACACAACTCCTCGGGTCTATCCATCTCTTCTAGTGTCCTTTATTGCGAGCGTAGAAAGGTTACCACTTCCCATACAGTCCTCTCGAGCATCCTTTCTTAACTTTTCCTCTTACGTGCAACACTAGATTGCATCTGTGTAAGCTGATAGCACAAGAAGGATAAGCAGGCTCATCAGTATTGCTGCTCAAAATCGTAATCATATTTCATAACATTCACTATCAAGTATTGAAACACCAGGAACGCGTCCATTCCCTTAGGGTTTAGTTAATATTGACAACCCTAACATAACCCATCACCCGAAAGGTATGCATCCCTTTCCGATGTGAGCCATGTAGGCCTTAGTCATACCCAAGTAGTCTGGAATAATAATGAAATAATAAAACATGCTCTGCATATTAAATCTAATAACTAGACATGTATATCTTTAGTTAGGGTTACAGAATACTCATTCATTTCACAGATGTATCTTTTCTTTATTTGTGAAGAATGGGGGCTCCCTTCTCTGAGTCAACAACCCTTCGGTTCGCCACCCCAATCTTTTCACGTTCCATAACCACACATGCCTTCTCGGCATAATTTTACTGTCTCACTCACATGATCTATCAACATGCAGTTCGGTTGAGACATTATCAACATTTACAATGGCGTTTCACCTGAAACCCATTTCCATAGCATGGGATCTTTCCCATCTAGTTTGGCTTCTGCAGGCCATCACACATGGTCTTCCTGCAATGTGTCATCCTGGGACACTTTTCAAATAGCCAAACAGTGATTAGCAACTATAAGCAATTCTCAAATCTGAAATTTGTAAATCTGTTTTCCTACAGAAATTAGATTTACCACCATGAGATTATTCTCACAAATTTATAAACCATAAAATTTTCAGATTTGTTTCATGCATAAGTTACACCCATGAGAATCGTCTCATAACCTTTGGCTTCTGCCCATGGTAGATCCCGGTCTCTACTATGGACTTATCCTCATTGCCGTACGTAATACTTTTCTACCTGGAATCTGAAACTTCAATCAGCCAAACACGTTGTGAGTATCTATGCATATAATCCTTTCATTGCCACAACAGTCACTGAAGTGATCTCAGAATTATGACACTCAATAATTCAAACACCTTCAACTGTTAACATTTGAAATGCAATGAATATATACATTCCTATATATGCATCATTGTCACAATAAAATTGCAAGACACGGTCGCATTATCCATGCAATTTAAATAAACTGTAAATACTCATTACTTCTCATGCCATGCAATTCTATCCTTCCAACAGAGCACTCTGGTATCCCATCACATGTCTACCTTCTTCATGCAGTCTTTCCCCTGCATTCATTGCAGCTCATGAAATGGTATCAAGATTAACAATAGTCCACCATTTCATCTATTATCTAACTACATTGAATCATGTATATATATATCACAACCATGCATTCACACAATGAATCTCAACATGTGCACCTATACATATGCATGCACTTTTACATCACTCTCATAATCTTTTAGTGTGCAATCACTCAATGTATAACCACAAGATTGTACATAACATTTTAATGCACATCTCCTCAATGCAACCCTGCATTAATTTATGAGTACTATGCATTCAAACATATTATGGCCTAACCATGTACTACCATGACAGGGCCATAAGTCATCACGTGCTTTGGTTGTTAAACTCACAACCAACATACACAAATGGCATGATATAATTCCATATGAATGCATTGAGATTTCTAAGCAATTATAGGGTGTAAGGATCATTGCCTTCACTTACCCACACCTCACCATACTCGGTAGGTTAACGGTCCCATTCGGGCACTCAATACCATATGCAAACCAAATCATCATAGTTCAAAACATAGTTGAAGGGATCTCACCAAATCCTCTTTCAACATTCATGAAATTAAGCACACATAACCATTACCTGCATGGCTATTATTAACATCGCTTGATATTACCTGATCAGTTGGCCTCTTACCAAGGCTACTTAGTCCTTTTTCCAACGTCATGATCATGGACTTGTTGCACCATTCTCTCTTCATAAGGTCGTTGGTCACGTGCAACAAAGTCATCAACTTCTTTAGCCATGTTTTGATTGTATTTGATCCTACAACCAATGCGAACACAACCACTTATTAGCAACCACCATAATTATCTCAATTGGCTCATTGCATATGTGAAACCTCACTATTTTACCAATATGCAATGTCCTATTCATGCACAAACATCTCACATGCACTATGCAATGTTTGTTAATATGCCATCTGGTGCATATTCATTTCATCTATGGAATCTCTTTGCATTTTCAACATTCCTATGCCATAGTTTATATGCATGACAATTTCATAATTATAAATATGATAGCAAAACAGGGGTTAAGGAATTCTCCCTTTCCAATCTCTCATTGTAGCATGGAATTTCCTCTTCCACATCATAGCTGATCCAATTTCATGGGCTCTTGCTCCCATTGCGTTTCCTCGTTGGGCATAAATATTAAGGAAAAAATGGCTGCCATTGCACGAATGTTGAGATTAAAATTGCCACGGAAATTTAGCTTTTATGGTGCCGCCCGTGTCGCGGAGTTTTAAGCTAAAATCTGTTGCCGCCCTTAAGGTTATATTCTCCGCCCTTTAGTGCAACTGATAAACATAAATCTACCACTTGGCGCATTCGCTATTGATACATTTTCTGCCAGCGCAAAATTTAATCGACAATCCGCCGCCTCAACGGTAGTCGCATTCCTTTGTTGGCCGCCTGTAGCGCAAAGTATAAACATAAACCGGTCGTCGTTAGCTTACGCTGCTTAGTGCAATTAGTAACCATATCTCGACCGCCATTCGTGTAGGATTTGTCCTTAAGATCGCCGCCACACACAAAGAAAATCTCTTAAGTCTTTTATTTATGGCTCGTTGGCGCAGTTCCCGTTAGCGCACATTTTGTGACTAAAACTTGCGCCAAAGGCGCAAGGATTATCCATATAGCTCCCGCTTCCATAGCTGCACCTCGTCTTTCCTCGAAGTCCATTCTTGGCGCATCCCAACAGTGCAGAGTTTAACATTAACATTGCCGCCGCCGCGCCACGCGCATCGCAGATTTTATCCTTAAAACTGTCGCAGGTGTTAAGATTATTTTTTCTGCCGCGCAGAAAGTTAGCCTAACTTTCGCCGCCGCAGCCTTAGTAGCAACTCAGAAAAACAGTTAGAAAAATTTTCAAATTTTCAAAAACAGTTAGTATTTTTCTGGAAATATTTGCTTCGTTTCCTTACAGAGGTGAGCTACTTACAGATCAAACTCGCATAAAATAGTAAACGAATGCCAAGAACTTGCACCTCTGCTATGCCAAAATAAAACAGCAAAATAGTATAAGGATAACAAGAGGTTGCGCCTCCTTCTCTCCTTCATGGGGCAATCAACAAATACAAAACTGAATGCTACTGCACTAGAAACAGTGTAAGTAAGCATTCAACTTGAAAAGGGATTTTGTCTTCATTTCAAATTCAACAATCCAACCAATGGATTCACAATCAATCCTCAAGCACCCAACAAGCATGGGCAAGGAAAACTCATGAGCATAAGGGCATAATTCGCAAGCTTTCCTCGCTTCCGAAAACCATCAATCGACCACATAAATGTTGGTTCATTGTAATTAACAAACATCATTAAGATATGGGCTGTAACAACCAACTGTTCAGGCTTTCAATCATGAAATTAACACACAAAAACCCATGCCAGCCATGCACAACACACAAAATCATATTTTTCCTAATCTGTTGTGTGGATGTCGGCCCAAGAGCCGTAGTTGAACCATAAGCTCTGATACCATTCGGTCACATCCCCACCCATCTATCCAATTGCTGGAAGGGAACATGATTCCAATCTATGGGGCTTTCACAAAACTCAGCCCATTCATTAGACTCATAGCCATAACATTATTGTGTGCAGATGCAAGTCAAACATATATGCACGGCAGAATAAGAACATCACCCACACACATCTTTCATATGCATTCAACATATCAATAATAAACATCAAATTAAAACATTGCAGAAGTAAAATGCACATAGAGAACACTTATCTTCATTTGTGCAATTGCTCCCAAACAACTAGCTATGTTGTTGCAATGTTCCACCCAACCATAGGCCAGTTGTGTTCATCAATCTCTCAACACAACTGCCACCCCCGAGCTGGGCATGATTCTACAAGGAAAAGGGGACATTCTTGCTCATACACAGCCAAATAATCATTCCTCCAAGCCAAGCCAGCCCACAGCTGGGTTTATCAGGCTAATTTTGAACCCTCTGCATTTTTTAATGCTTGCACTCAAGCTCAAGCCAAAGCAACCGATACCCATTACCCATACCCCAACATACTCCTTCTACACACAGCAAAAACAATCATTGGGCAGGGATACCCATTTACAGCAAAGGTATTTTACAAAACAGGCTCCATGGGTTTTTCCCCAAATCGTGGCTCACCAAAACGGACTGTGGGAAGGGAAATTCGTCCCCAGGGAGCAACCCGATTTCTCCCACATGTTATGAGCATTCCAAATGGCCAAAACGGCCTCATTGAAACCACAAATCGATCTGTTCCCTTCCCCATTGGTAACCCAAACAAAAATGCCCTTCCCAGCTTGAAAGATGAAGGAAGGTTATGGGCGTTTCCAATGGCCAAAACGGCCCCTTTGAAACCCCAAACGATCTGTTCTCTTCACCATTGGTAAACCAAACAAAAACACCATCTTCCCAACTGAAAAACAAGGGAAATACAGGAAAACATGGAGGAAAAACGCCCAGGAAACTTAAAAAACGTGAGAGAGGCAAAACTGCCTAATGAGTTGTGGCTTGGGAGGCAAATTCATGGCTCTTTTCTTGCCAAGAAATCCAAACACATTTTTCCATGCAGGGTGGTTTCCCATACTCCAATTTTGGACAGCCGTACCTCTCATTCCCCAAGGCATTAACTACTTCAACCAACTCTTGGGAGAAATGAATGATTGGTAGTTGAGGGTTTCATGGGTTCTCTCATTGACACTTGGTTTGACTTGATTGGCTCAAGGGTTTGAATGTTTTCCCTCCCAATTCCTTGTAAAATCATGCCCCCATATCTTTGTTGCATTGCATAGCTAGTTGTGGGTATTTTATTAAAATGCATATTTACATGATGTTGAAATTCCAATGTGCCTGGCTAGCACGCAAACCGTATGCACCAATAAATCGATGGTGGGGCCTTGGCCTTGAGCTCCTCACCATGATTTTATAAAAATATTACATCATTTACATTTTAATGCTATAGGGTCAAGATGGGGATGTGACATGTTGTAGTGGGTGGTCACTGCGGTGACGTAATTTGTGATCCCGGACTACACTCACAAGGATGCCGTAGGTAGTCACATTGGTGACGTAATTGAGTCTCCTAATTGTTGGTGCTATGTCGGGCATACACGACAAGTGTGAAGATGCAGGTACTCACCTAGTGACGTAATTTGTGCTCCTGGGTTGTTCTCCACATGATATGACGTGATAGCGAGTAGTCACTTCGGTGCGTAATTTGTGCTCCTAGTCTATACTCATGAGTTACATGTTGCTGATATGTGAGAAGACGCGGGTAGTCACCTAGTGACGTAAATTGCGCTCCTATGCTGGTCTCCACATGATGTGTTGTGATGTGGTAGCAGGTAGTCACTCCGGTGACGTAATTTGTGCTCCTAGGATACACTCACGAAATGATATGGACGTGTAGTGTGGTAATGAAGGAGGTCGTTGTGGCAACATAAAGTGGGCTCCTGGGCTGGACCCACTAGACGGCTTGCTCGTACAAAACTTCTAGTGATGTATAGATGTGAGAAAGATGTCACAAGTCAATGGTCAGAGTACAAAGTTGCAGCAACAGTGATGATCGTGATGATGATGATGATGAAGAAGAAGAAAATGATGACGATGATGATCGTGCCAAAAGAATACCTTCCTTGTTAAGATGGAGTGTTGAAGGTTGTGTAACTTCGGAAGATATTCTTATTGTATTCTTATTGTACTTCCTTCGACAAATATTCATATTGTATTTGATCATGTAAAACCCTAAAATAAATCTAGACAATTCGGCCCCACATAAATAAGTGGGTAAACTGCCCCAAACAATGGGCAATCTGCCACAAACAATGGGAAAAACTGCCCCAATCAAGTCGACCCAGTTAGGTTAAAAGGTCATGTTGTGACTAGTATAAATAAGTGTGGCGCCTAACTCATTTTGCATCATCATTCACTCAAGCAAGTTTGCATGAGTAGAGAGAGAAGAACAAGTTCGCTTGGGAGAAAGAGTAGTTGCATTAAAGACATCTTATTCTTGGGTTTTATATCTTATCTTATTCTCGGGATCTTTGTGTGAAAGAACCTTTTCTCTTGATTGACATTGTGATTGGGACGAATATATACTGAAGAAGTTTTGCTGGGTTTTTTCCATGAGAGGGTTTTCCCAATGTAAATCTTTGTGTACTCTTATTTATGTTGTGCTTGTCTATCTTTCAGTGATCCTATTGCATATGGTTATTGTGATAATATATAAATTGTTTGAAGATCTAACATAACCATCCTTGAAGTATAAAATTCTAACAATATGATCGAGATTAGATTTGTAAAGATAAGCCTTTTAATCTCATCCATTCGCGCACAAGTCCAGACCACCGCCTATGACACATCTGAGGGATATTCAAGATTCATCATAGATTCCCTGCCACCTTGGTAGAATCTCAATAATAGCTCATTGCCAATGATGTAATGTGTGGGGTAGGACCATCCCATTGATCTTGTAACCGCCAATGATAAAAGGACACGTGTTCCACCAGCTCATACAAAGGCGCCGAAAGCACCAAATAAGTACCATATCAACCCATTCTTTCGTGCATATAACCAACTATTCTTAGCACAAAAAGTATGGGAATTGGTGGCTATTTTAGGTTCATCCATTCGATTAGAGTATCAAAATCAGTCAAATAAAATATTTTAAAATATCAAAAGAAATCCAAAATAATAAGGAGAATCAGGGAGTTATAGAGGACATGAACAGAAAACCAACTTTCAGTTATGTCATCATGCAAAGCCAACAGCTTCCCTAATGACATATGGGTATGAAGAACGATAGGTGTTTCACTCACAGCAAGATATAAAGGAAAGATTTTTCCCATTACACCATATCGGCATTTTTTAGATTGAAAGGCTTTCTTTCCATCGAGAGTGTAGATCAAGGAAGAGCTTCTTTGAAGACTGCAAAGAAAGCATGAGTTGTATATTAGAAATATTTTAGATTCACCTTCTCAATTGTATCATTTTGTAACCCTATGTGTTAATTGTCCTTTTGTTAATTCCATGTGTTCTCATTGTGATAATCTGCAGGAAGATCTCACAGCTGAAACAAACCTCACACAAACTCTCAAGAATTGCAGAGAAGAAGAGAAGAATGTAGTCAATAATCACTCATGAACACAGAAAATGGAGAATAGCAGTATAATCATACTTCAACAGTGAGTTGGCACTGTGTAAACTGAATACAATACAATAACTGTCAATAGAATTCGAATTAACCAAGAGTTCATTCGAATCATCCTCAATGGTTGGCTTGGATAACATTGGAGACATCATCCAAACGGTAGTGGTCATAAAGGTCAACTAGTCAGTCAAATGAATCTAACTGAGTCTAACTGAGTGCATGGGCACTTATGTAGGGAAGGAGACTCCAATGTGGGCACGTGAGGAGCTATCAGTAGTCAGTGGAGCTCAAACTAGTCTTAATAGGTGCCTATCTAAGTGCTTCAGTTAGTTAACTAGTCAATCATCCCCTGAATCAAGGGACTGAGTCATCAACTAACTAACTAACTGAAGTAACTCCTAAATAGGTGGAAGAAGGCGCACATGTTCTGCAGTGATGAAAACAAGGGCGCATCAGTGGCTAGGAGGGATAGAACTGAGTAGAAACAGGCTCCTTGGGGCTACAAAATAAGGACTAGGTGCTGGGAGACCACCAAACTGATGACTGGATGGATGCACTTGCATGCAAAATACAAAAATGATGGTGAGAATATTCCAACACCCCCCCGCAAGCTAAACATGACGTAGTAATTGAAATGGAAAAGTAGGGCCCTGGTGACTGAGACCAAAGGTCACCCCATATAATCAAACTAAATAAACTAAGTGAGGAAAGAGGGAAAACCCAGTGGGAAGAAATCCCTCCCTCAAAATAGACTGAAGGATGCTAATGTAGCATATCATCACTCACCCCAAAACGAGGAAAGTGTCCTTCTTTTCCAAGGAAGGATCGATCGATCTGAAATGGATCAGTAATGTGAGAAGGATGAAACCTTCCATTCTGATAATCAGATTTGGTTCTCCGTCGATCAGCTAGATCACCAACCAAATCACCGGAAGATTTAAGAGTAATGGCTTCCCATCGAGAAAGAGGAGGATCATCAAGTGAAAGATCATCAGGTTCTTGTGGAACTGGATCTCCCATTCGCTCATCTTCATCATCAATTGCTAGACCTTCAGGTTCTTGTGGATCTGGGTATAGCATTCACTCTTCATCATCTCCATCTTCAAATTCTGAATATGAAATCTCATGTGATGATTCTTCACTCTCTTGATCATCAATCAAAGGAGGAGTGGTAGGCAAGCTATCTTTCTCAACTGGATGGGCGTCATGGAGAGGCCATTCCTCAAACTGTACGCTCCTTTCTAGGAATGTGGTCATGGTAGTAGGATCAAGAATATTGCAGGCCTTTGCATCCAATGCATATCCCACCATAATGCATTCTCTTCTTTGTGGATCTAGGGCTCTCCTTTTTTCAGTTGGAATCCTTGCCCATGCTCTGGATCCAAACACTCTAAGATGGGATACATCAAGTTTGTAGCCCATACATGCTTCGAAAGGAGTAATGTATTTGAGTCCTTTGTGAGGAACTCTGTTCTGAAGATAGGAGGCATAGTTAACGGATTCTACCCAAAGACTAGGGTGCAACTCTTTTGATTGTAGCATGCAGGTGGCCATTTCTTTCAATGTTTTGTTCTTCCTTTCAGCAACACCATTCTATTGTGGTATATAGGGAATAGTATGTTGCATCTCAATGCCCTCTTCAGCATAAAAGGCTTGAAAATCACCCTTAATGTACTCACCTCCATTGTCAGTGCGAATGGCTTTGATCCTTCTATCTGAAACTTTTCTGCAGAAGACTTGAAAAACTTAAAGAATCCAAATACTTATGACTTCAATCTAAGAAAATATACCCAATAAATATGGAATAATCATCAATAAAAGTGAGTATATACCTTGCTTTGTTTAGATATAGATCTAGAAATGGCCCAGCAACATCACTATGGATGAGATCTAGAGGATGAGAGGCTCTCCTTGCCTTCCCCTTCTCAAATTTCTTCTCAGGATGCTTGCCCATCAAACAACCATGATAGTTTCCCTTGTAAATCTTATCTTGGGCAACCCATTAACCATCTCCTTTGTATGCATGTCTTGCAAGTATTGATAGTTAAGATGCCCAAATCTTTCATGCCACAATCTGCTTTCTTCATTGGCATGAGTGTGGAGAGCATATTTCCTTGAGAGAGGTAAGAAGTGCGAGAACTCATAGAGTTTAGAGTTGTGATTTGCAACTCCTTTTGCAATGATTTCACCTAAAACCATGTTTTGTATTTCGGCCTCATTTGGAGAGAAGATCACTCTCTTGGGATCTCCAATATGAGCAGGGTAATTTTTAGGGGCGAAATTCCACCAATTGGCTATTTTTTGGGCCTTTTTTCAAAAAATAAATTTGTTATTTGGTCATTTTTAGTCTCTAATATTGCCTATATTTACATAAAATATGTTTTTTATCATAATATTCGCCAAAATTTACACATTTGAGTAGTAAATTATATGTTTCATATTTAATATTTGCCTACCTATCTATATACATGTTTTTTCCAATCCAAAATGTTCGCCTAGGATACTACACTTAAGTATAATATTAGAATCCTTAAAAAATACCCCGAATATGAGTCATTTGGTACACTGAAAGTAGATTTGTTGTGAGAGTAGGAACATAAATCACATCTGAGAAGTAGCCATGATTAAGATTGATCCTTCCAATCCCCTCAGAGGAGACTTCAGAATCATTACCCAACATGATGGAAGGGCCAACTGAGCATTCGAAGTTGGAGAAGAGATCTTTGGAGGAAGACATATGTCTTGATGCTCCTGAATCTATGATGAAGGAGGATTCTTTTGATGCACTTTCCATGAGGGCATGGAATCTCTCTTTGTACTCGGATCTAGAAGATTCAGTATCTTTATGCCTTGCACATCCAGGTACAGGGAGATTTTTCTTCTCAAGTAACTAAGCCATCAAGTCTATAGTCTTCTTCATACAAGAACTCTCGGGATGAAATCCTCGATTACAATAAGTGCACTTGGATCTCTCCTTCTGAGATCACTTGGTCTTATTTGAATTCAAAGCCCCATCTGACTGATATGGAACTTCTTTTGGCTTTGTATCATTCGCTCTCTTTTCAAAAAAAATATTTTTTCCTTTTGCATTCGCTCTTTTGACCTCAGCAGATGTAAGGACCGAATCCATCTTTGGTTTTATCATTCCATGGAGATTAACTTCTCCTCCTCTTGTGTGAGAGACTGGATGAAGTCATCAAGTGTAGGAAACTTCCATTTTGGAATGGACATCTTGGCTAACTGAAATGTGGAGACAAAAACTGAGAAATTTGGTCCCAATTTTGATAGAATGGCAAGTATGAGTTGCTTGTCTTCTTTCACTATCTCCTATCTCTTCAACTACGAAATCAAGCTTTTGAACTTGGTTAATAAGGCATTGATGGATTCGAAGCTTTTAGGACTCAATGAGATGAGCTCATTCTCTAATTTATGGCCTTTCAAATCATCCTTATGTCCAAAGAGGGATTCAAGCTTGTCCCAAACCTCTTTTGGAGATGTTAGATCAATGACATGGAAGTGAATATCTTCATAAATTGAGAGAAGAAGTAATCCTACTACTTCATCAAGCCTATCCAAGTACTTGGATTTCGCTATTGCACTGAGAGGTTTGACCACATTTCCATACAATATTATGGAGAGGCTCTTGGACTTCATGAAGATGTCCATCTTGGCCTTCCATTCGACATAGTTGGAGGAATTGAGTTTTAGATCCATTTGGAGTAGTGGAGAGCGAATTGAAGAGGAATTCGAATGGATGAATAAACCTGCAAAACAAGAAAATTTGTTGATGGAGATTTTCTACAATTCGAATGAATGCTGCCTTAGGACACTGAGCACATATGACTAAGTCCTTCACACCTCGCTAGAACTCACTAGATTGCTCCAGTGAATTCAAGGCAATAGCAACAGGATTTGCTGTGGAAACTCAGAGGCTTCTGCTACTCAATGAAAGACAGTTGCTCAATGAACTGCTGAAATGGCTGCAATTCGAATAGCTGTTGTCAACTCTGATACCATGTGATAATCTATAGGAATATCTCACAGCTGAAACAAACCTCACACAAACTCTCAAGAATTGCAGAGAAAAAGAGAAGAATGTAGTCAATAATCACTCATGAACACAGAAAATAGAGAATAGCAGTATAATCATACATCAATTGTGAGCTAGCACTGTGTAAACTGAATACAATACAATAACTGTCAATAGAATTCGAATTAACCAAGAGGTCATTCAAATCATCCTCAATGGTTGGCTTGGATAGTATTGGAGACATCATCCAAACCAGTGGCAGTGGTCATAAAGGTCAACTAGTCAGTAAAATGAGTCTAATTGATTCTAACTGAGTGCATGGGCACTGATGTAGGGAAGGAGACTCCAATGTGGGCACATGAGGAGATGTCAACAGTCAGTGGAGCTCAAACTAGTCTCAGTAGGTGCCTATCTAAGTGCTTCAGTCAGTTAACTAGTCAATCATCCCCTGAATCAAGGAACTGAGTCATCAACTAACTAACTAACTGAAGTAACTCCTAAATAGGTGGAAGAAGGCGCACATGCTCTCCAGTGATGAAAACAAGGGTGCATCAGTGGCTAGGAGGGATAGAACTGAGCAGAAACAGGCTCCTGGGAGATGCAAAATAAGTACTAGGTGCTGGGAGACCACCAAACTGATGACTGGATGCATGCAATTGCATGCAAAATACAAAAATGATGGTGAGAATATTCCAACACTCATATCCTTTTTGTTTGAAGTTTGAATTTTATAAATAAGATCTTGAAGTTATATCTTGGTGTAATCTCTATTGTGCTTAGGATTTTACATGGTGATTTGCTAAGCTTTCAGATTTCATTTGATACGTTGTTAGTGTTTCCATGACCTGGTAGTGATTGCAAGAAATATCATAACTCATCTTAGACAAATTGACGTGTTTTTTAATCGTCTTCTAATTTCTCATAGGACAACTAAGAAGTCTATGCATTAATTGTCAACCTAGGGTTCAATGGGAACTTGCGAGTTATCGTTCACTGTATATGCAGGACACAATCCCCTCTTACACTAGTTTATCTATTGTGAAGTTGTAGTTCAATAACCTTACTTAAAAGCAATGGTATGTACAGTTACACAGTCTTGGCAAGGAATTAGCCAGCTAAACAAATACTAAAACTAAGTTGCAAGGAATGTAAATCACACTACATGAAAGTAAATCACACTGCAGGAAATAAATTCACATTGTACTGGAAAGTAAATGCTAAAACTAAATTCACACGGTGCTGGAAAGTAAATGCTAAAACTAAGTTCACACCACATCTTGACATAAAATTAAATTGCAGAAATGAAATATAAAGCCTATCCTTTCCAAATACAAGTTAATGTTTATAATCCAGAGTAGTAAATATGATCATTGCATTAAGCACATTCAATGAATTCATGGATTGTAAAATAAAATTCTAAATCACTAATCTACAGATTGAAATTGTATTGTAGAAATAAACTTCGCATATAACAAGAAACGAAAAATATTGGATTAAAACTAAGTAGCGAAGTAAAACTACATCAACATAAAATAAATAAAATTACATTACAAAAATTATAAAACTAAGATCTATATTGAATCAAGATGAAATTGTAGTTTATTCCATCATTATTTGGACTTTTGCTCTAAGAGTCCTCCCCCTTGGAATAGAGATGGAGCTCTCTTTTATGCATAAGCTTCCTTGAAACAGAAATAACCAATATTAAATGTAGATCCAAAATTATCCTCAAGTGGTTTCAACAATTAGCTAATAATTAGCAACTTCAAAACCAACTCATAAATAATCCCAAGATCTTTATCAACAAAATCATAGCTAATATTCATCCAAGATTCTTTCTATATCCAATAGGTTGATGATGCTCCCTGATTCATAGCATGACTGGTGGTTGAATATAAATTCGAAATATTGACTTTATGTAGTTTTTGCAACTTTCTTGTAGAGTTTTTGTAGCTTTCACGGCTTATGTAGCATATCCACAACTTTCCTGTAAAGTTTCTGCAATTATCCTGTATAGTTTCTGCAACTCACAGAAGGTTCCGCAACCATAGTTATGTAGCCTACAAAAGGATCTACAACTCCCTATAGAGTTTCTGCAGCCCGTAGAAGGTTCCACATCCATGGTTTTGTAGCCAATAAAAGGTTTTTCAACTTCTCTGTAGAGTTTCCACAGTCCCCTGTAAAGTTTTTGCAGTTGCTTGTAAAGTTTCTGCAGCTTCCTGTAATATGTCGATAGAGGATCTATAACTGTTGTGGAACTCCTAAAATTGTTCTCCAGCTTCTATAGCATGTTTGTGGTGGAACTGTAGATACTATAGGACCACCATAAAGGTTATGCAGCTTTGGTTCTGTAGCATGTAGAAGGATCTGTAGTTGCTATGGAACTCCAACAGAGGTTTTGTAGCTTATGTAATATGTTTGCAACAGCTCCACAGCTGCTATATGACTTCCATAATGGTTCTACATAAAATAGTTGTGAAGGAGGTTTTGCACTACAGAAGCTTTTGTAGCAACTTTCTAACAAATGAGTCAATATCCCAGGCAAATACAAAATACAATAATTCCCCTAATTTTAGTAAAAAATCAAATGAAATACTAAGAAATGTAATGCAAAAACACCTTGATCTTAGAACCCGTATATAAGCATTGGAATGGATTAATACCGGGTTATAGGTAAGCAAAAAGGGTTTATAGAGAAGGAAAAAATAATAAAAAGATGCCAAATCCAAGGCCCATCACAAATATTGTGTTCTGCTACTGAATTCATGTTGGCTCAGTACGCATCTTCTTCAACAGGGTGTCTAGATTTATTCATATATCAAATACCCTAATCCTAACCCTGATTATTTTTTAACCTCTTTGATATTTTTTTTACTAATCATCTTGAAATTCAAAATATTTTAAACGATGATTGTGGTGCATGGGAGATGAAGATCCACTCATTTTTTGTGCTTTAAACTTTTGAATGCTTATTCCACAATAATTCAAGAGAATTGTTAATCCTACAATTTGAGCAAAAAGCTACATCTTGAAAGATATGTTATATTGAGTTGATGTATTGTTGCAGGCAAGCTCAAGATTAGTTTCATAGTTATGGATGCCTTGGCAAGGTTCTGTAGCCAGGAACATCTCAAGGGACAGCAAGGCTCTTGGAATTCTATATGCTTGCAGAAGTTCCTCAACAAGGAGATGCCTTTACCTCTACCAATTCATCTCCTTATTTATTTTGTGCTAAGAGAAATATAGACTTCCCTTCTTGAGCTAATCAATTTTATTTCTTGTTTAGCACTTATTAGAGAGATATTGGATTAACATTTGTGTGCATTAATGATGAATAACTCATCATCATTGATTAGATCGTATTTGTTTTTTTCTCCTCATGAACATTACATCTCTCTTGTACATTAGGGGCTTCCAAACACTACACCACACAGATCAAGTGGTACTACATCTACCTCCACTTCAATAATGTGGTTTGCACCTATAGTAAAGTTGATCTTACAGTACTTAGTAAATCTAAGCTCTACATCATTATCTACCCATCCCGATGGATATGGAAAAAGGACGATCATAAAATTTCAATCCCAACTTACTAACGAAATCCTCCACAATGAGGTTGGCCTATGAATCATAATCAAATAGAGCATTTGCATTTGTCCTCTTGACTTAGAACTCAATATATAAGAGTTTAATAATCTCCTTCTCGAATTCCCTGGGTTGGAATCTTTTCACGTTCACATCCTTCAGAATTGTGGCACAGACAATATTTTCATCTACATTTGAGTTGCTCTATACCCAATTACTTAAATCCATGAGTAGCATGTTCTTATTTTTGGCATCCTCCTTGTAGTTCTCTGGGTTCAACTCTAGATTTAACGTCCAACACTTATCTTCAGTGTGACCATTGATATTACAATGGTTACATTGTTTACTTGGATCCTTTCACTAATGTGCAATGGATGTTGTCTTCTTATCCTTTCCTTTCCACTTCTTATTTCCTTTCTTGGAATCGCTTTGGTGGTATGTCTACTTTGAACCATTTGGTTTTCCTTTCTTATTGTCCATATCCAAATATTGTGCTTAAACACGAGCCTCATCAACAATCCTAGGTTTAAAAAGCATCACCTGCCTCCTTAAATGACTATGGAGACCACCCAAATACTTTACATATGGGTTCTTGGGAGATACTGTTGATGTATTTGTAACTTCGGAAGATATTCACTTGTATATTACATTTGTACTTTATTGTATATCCAACAGAGATGTATTATTCCTCTGATTGGAAGTGTCGTCATTTGTATATGCAAGTGTCGCAAGTTACATTGTAAGTGTCGTCATTTGTATTGATGGGTTATTAGACCACCAGTGTGGGGTCAACCCTAGTTAGGTCATGTGTTTGGGTTATTAGGCTTCATTAGGAAGTCGGCCCCAGTGATTTATTGGCAGGTCAAGTCAGTGTATAAATAGAGGGTGTGCCTCTCTCATTCTATTCACTCACTCACTTCTCAAGCTCGCATTAGCTAAGTGAGAAATAGGCGCACATGTGGAGGAGGAGGAGCATCTGCTAAAGACATCTTATTGGGTTTGATCCTTGTGATCTTGGTTTGTGGCTTATCTTATCTC
Source organism: Larix kaempferi (assembly GCA_027924585.1). Lineage (NCBI taxonomy): Eukaryota > Viridiplantae > Streptophyta > Pinopsida > Pinales > Pinaceae > Larix > Larix kaempferi. Next base: position 5,470,797 of record BSBM01000502.1, read on the forward strand.
TGAGGAAGTTGTGGGGTTTTTCACCTTCTTGGTTTTCCCCGGTGAAACTCTGTGTCTCTTGTGTGATTTCTTTTGTGTATATGATTGATATGATGTACATGTTATTCTCTTAGTGATCCTAAATGATAATGGAATGAAATTATCTAAAAATTAACATGGTATCAGAGCTTACCTAAGAAGAAGGCACTATGCAGTTGCGGAAGATAGGGCTTCTTAATATTTGGGTTTCTCTCCACAGATCATCAAAGACAAGCGGCTAGATTGAATCTCCTAGCAAGGGCGCATCTTTCTGTCGAGACAGAATTCAATTCTGAGCTTTTTCAGTTTTTGACCTAAAAATTAGGGTTTCGGTAAAAATTGAAATTTCTAAAATCTAAGACCACGACTGGAAGCTCCCCTGAAAAATCGAAGTTTAGAGCTTTGGATCGAACTTTTTGGTTGGGTGAAGCTCCAGAAAAATCAAACCCTAATTCAGGGTCCTATCTAGTGAATCTGGAAGTTTCAAAAGCAATTTTGAGGGGTGAAAATTTGCAGATTTCAAATTCTGAGTATACCATCTTGACCAGCTCAGTAAGGCGTATCTTTCTATCCTTTCAGAATTTTGAAATTCAAATTTTGAATTTTTAGGGTTTCTCTAACAAACCCTAATCCAGCTCTAGATCCGGTTTTCAGCAAATCAAGTGGTAAGACCTAAATCTTTTCTATTTCCATTTGAAGTACTCTTTAAGATGTCTCACCACACCAAGCTTGAGGATAATCTTGAAGGGGTTGATAACTTCCGAGCCTGGAAGTATAGGATTGGGTTAATCCTAGAAGAGAATGAGTTGGACAACTACATAAAGGAAGAGGTTCCAGTTCCAGAGGGAGATGAGGCTAAGGCCTTACAAAAGAAGAACTTGGTCAAAGCCAAGAGAATCATTGTTGATTCTATTAAGGACCATCTCATACCCCATTTGTCTTCCCTAAAGACACCTAAGGAGATGTTTGAAGGAAAGAACATAAATCTAAAGATGACTCTATGGAACCATTTGAAAGGGGTAAAGATCCAGAATGGAGAGACCATCCAATCCTACTTTTCAAAGGTCTCTCAAATTAAGGAACAACTTGAAGTTGTGGATGAAGTGGTGGAGAATGGAGAAATTGTCATGACCACATTGAATGGCCTACCTAGGTCATGCGACTCTTTCATCCAAGGAATCTGTGCAAGAAAGAAATTGATCTCTTTCCGTAGACTGTGGGAGGAATGTTCACAAGAAGAAGCAAGGCTTGTGGCCCGAGAAGAAAAGATGGGAAATGAAGATCAAGCTCTCACAGCTCACACTAAAGGAAGCAAGTTCAAGAGGGAGAAATCTCATAACAAGAAACATTCTCACTTCCATCAAAAGAAGAAAGATCTCTCCCAAGTTCGATGTTACTCTTGTGATGAGAAAGGAAATTATGTCTCATAATGTCCCAAGAAAAGAAAAGACTTCAACAACAACAACAAGAGATATCATGCTCATGTTGTTGAGGATGATGAACCTCCTAAGAAGAAGACTAGAGCAGAAAGTGATGACTCATCAAGTGAAGATGAATATGTCTTAATCTCTACTCTCACAGGTACTGTTACACATGGGTGTAATGATTGGCTTATTGATAGTGGGGCTTCTAAACATATGACTGGGTTTAAAGAATCATTTATGGACCTATCTGAACATGAGTCACCTCACAAGGTGAAACTTGGGGATGACTATCAATATCCCATAAAAGGAAGTGGTGAAGCCTCCTACATGCTAGACTCTGGGAAGTCTTTAAAAATGAAAAATGTTCTATATGTACCTGGAATCAAAAAGAATCTTCTCTCCATATCATCTTTGGATGCAAAGGGGATGAGACTTGCATTTTTGGATGGCCAAGTACTCATGTGGCCAAAGGGTAAGACCATAGATGATGCAGTAGTAATTGGAGAGCAAGAGGTAGGATTATACAAATTAAAGGGACAACCTAAACATGCCATGGTTCATGAATCCATGGAGCCAAGTGAACTTTGGCATAGAAGGCTTGCACACATGCACTATAGAGCACTACCAATTGCAAGCAAAGCAGTAGAAGGTCTTCCTGAAATCCAGTCAAAGCATGAAGGTATTTGCAAAGGATGTGAAAAAGGAAAGAACACAAAGAAGGCATTTCCAAGTAGTGAAAGCAAAGCAAAAGGAATTTTGGAGATTATCCACTCCGATGTATGCGGTCCAATGTCATCCAGTTCTCTGAGTGGGTATGTATACTATGTTTCCTTCATTGATGATTTCTCTAGGAAGACTTGGGTTCACTTCTTGAAAAATAAAGATGAAGTGCTTGATAAGTTCAAGGAATTCAAAGCCTTGATAGAAAATCAAACTGATAAGAAGATCAAGACCTTCAGATCCGATAATGGCGTAGAATTCACTTCATGAGAATTCAAGAAGTTATGTAGTGATTCAGGGATTAAGAGGGAGTTTACCACTCCTTACAATCCACAACAGAATGGAGTTGCAGAAAGGAAGAATAGAACTATCATGGAAGCAGCACGAGCAATGCTTCATGACCAGGATCTACCTAGGCACCTATGGGCAGAAGCAGCTAGGACAGCTGTATATGTACAAAATAGAACACCTCACAAGATACTTGACAACAAGACACCAGAAGAAATTTTCTCTGGTAAGAAACCTGAAGTTAGCCATCTCAGAATATTTGGTTGTCTTGTGTACACACACATTCCAAAGGAAAAGAGGACAAAGCTAGATCCTTCAGGAAAGAAGGGCATATTTGTGGGTTACAGTGAAAGCTCGAAGGCTTACAGAATCTACTTTCCAGGATTCAAGAAGATTGACATCCGCAGGGATGTAACATTTGATGAAGGCTCAGCATACATCAAATCAAGGAAGACACCTATTGAAGACAATGAAGAACCAAGGGTAACCAAAATTCAAGACACCACTATGAATGAAGCAATTCCAGAAGAAGATCGTGAAATTAAACATCCACAAGAAATTGTAGATCCACCCCGTGAGAACAACTCTCATGAGAGAAAACCTGCATGGGCTAAAGAGTTCATCCAAGATGCAGAAAGATATGGCATTCCAGAGGAGGAACACAGAGAAAGAAAAAGGACTAAGTCACACACCAGTTATGTTGCCTTACTCTGTGATATTATGAACAAAGAACCTTCCAGTTATGAGGAAGCAGCGGAAAAGAAAGAATGGAAGGATGCCATGGTCAAAGAATACCAATCGATCATGAAGAATGATGTTTGGGATGTAGTCCCAAGACCTAAAGGGAAGTCTGTTGTGACTTCCAAGTGGATCTATAAGATCAAGCATGTTGCAGATGGCAGCATAGAGAAATACAAGGCAAGGTTTGTAGCTCGTGGCTTCTCCCAGAAAGAGGGAATAGATTATGAAGAAACTTTTGCTCCTATAGCCAGATACACTTCCATCAGAACATTACTTGCTCTGGCTGCAGTGATGAAATGGAAGATACACCAGATGGATGTCAAGATAGATTTCTTGAATGGTGTAGTCGAAGAGGAAGTGTATGTGGAGCAGCCACTTGGTTTTGAAACACATGACAGGGAGTCATATGTGTGCAAATTGAAGAAAGCCTTGTATGGCTTGAAGCAAGCTCCTAGAACTTGGTATGGTAGGATAGACAGCTTTCTATCCAATTTGGGCTTTACCAAGAGTAAAGCGGATTCCAACCTTTACTACAAGGTTGAGGAAGGCAATCCAGTGATCCTACTATTGTATGTGGATGACCTGTTTGTTACAGGTGAGGATGGGTTGATTGTCGATACGAAGAGGAAGCTTGCTGCCGAGTTCGAGATGAAGGACATGGGGATGATGCATTACTTTCTAGGCATGGAGGTGTGGCAGAGTGCAGATGGAATCTTCCTTGGACATGGGAAGTATGCAGTAGAGATCCTGAAGTGGTTCGGGATGATGGACTGCAAGGCCATGGCCACACCTATGGCATCGAATCTGAAGCTTCTGTGTGATGCTTCATCTGATCTTATTGATGTCACGGTGTATCATCAGATGATTGGGTCCTTGATGTACCTGACGAACACGAGACCAGATATTTGCTTTGCGGTGAACACATTGAGACAGTTCCTGACAGATCCCAGAGGTGTTCACCTGGTGGTTTTAAAGCATATTCTGAGGTACCTGAAGGGTACAATTGATTATGGGCTCGAGCATGATGTGAATCAAAAGTTTAACCTGGAGGGTTATGTTGATTTAGATTGGGTAGGAAGTGTTGCAAATAGGAAGAGAACTTATGGGTGTTGCTTCAGTATGGGATCAGGTGTGATCTCTTGGTTTAGAAGGAAGCAGTCATGCGTAGCACTGAGTACAACCGAAGCAGAGTATGTCGCAGTTTGTTCAGCTAGTTGTGAGGCAGTATGGCTTAGGAAGCTACTGTCTGAGTTATTTGATCTCCCGTTGGATGCTACCTGTATCTATTGTGACAACCAGAGTTGTGTGAATTTGTCAGAGAACCCGGTGTTCCATGACAGGTCGAAGCACATCGAGATCAAATATCACTATATCAGGGATATGGTGCAAAGAGGAGTAGTGAAGCTCCTATATGTTGCGATGGATGAGCAGGTTGCAGATGTGTTGACGAAACCACTAGCCAGAGTGAAGTTTGAGTACTTCAGAGAGAGGCTTGGTGTTCTTTAAATAGAAGATACTTCGAGGAAGAAGTGATGGGACACATCTGCAGGAGCCATTCCAAGCATGGTGGTAGGAGGTTCCTTCCCATGGCTGTGGATGTAAGCGCTATGTGATGAACATCAAGACGATGCTCCGGATGATGTTCTGTATGATGGTCATCAGTTGGATCATGTATGATGATATGCATCATTTGGATGCTTTGTATGATCAGTTGAATCATATGTGATGATATGCATCAGGTGGATGCTTTGTATGATCAGTTGGATCATATGTGATGATATGCATCAGGTGGATGCTTTGTATGATCAGTTGGATCATGATATGCGTCAGGACAATGCAATGACGATGATCAGGATGATCATATGTGATGAGTATTAGGACAATGCTCTGGATGACATGCATCAGGATGATGCAGTGACGATGATCAAGATGATCATGTGTGATGAGTATTAGGACGATGCTCTAGATGACATGCATCAGGACGATGCTATGATGATGATCAGGATGATCATGTACATCAGTATGATGTATGGTGATATCAGGTTGATACTCTGTGGCCGTGGACAGGTTGTGCAGGTAGCATAGAAAATATCCTGGGAGATCCAGACAGGTAGAGTTGTGTGCTCGTAACAGCCTGGGATTCTCTTTCGAGGTTTTGCTACCGTTTCGCATAGAAAAGATCCTGGAGATCCGGACAGGTAGAGCTATGTGCTCGTAACAGCCTGGGATGCTCTATAAATATCTTGCAGGTTGCAAGATGCTCTTTAAAGGTTTTGCGAAAGTCTCGCATAGAAAAAATCCTGGAGATCCGGACAGGTAGAGCTGTGTGCTCATAACAGCCTGGGATGCTCTATAGAGATCTTGCAGGTTGCAAGATGCTCTTTAAAGGTTTTGCGAAAGTTCACATAGAAAAGATCCTAGAGATCCGGAGAGGTAGAGTTGTGTGCTCATAACATCCTGGGATGCTCTATAGAGATCTTGTAGGTTGCAAGATACTATTTAAAGGTTTTGTGAAGGTCACATATAAAAGATCCTGTGAGATCCGAACAGGTAGAGATGTGTGCTCGTAACATCCTGGGATGCTCTTTCGAGGTTTTGTTGACACACGTAATTAGTCTTGGGATCCACAGTATGGCCAGAGATGATGAAGACCTACAGGAGGCTAGGGCTACATCCAACATGAAAAAGGGCTGGCTCTGTAGAACTTCCTATGATGAGAAGATTTCAGAGATAGCCCAGTGATCGAGATGTCGAGTACAGTAGCAGTGATGATGATGATGCTACGTGATCTAGTGATGATGACCCAGCTCCAGAATTGAAGACTTGCGCCAATATGTATTGATGACCTGTGTCTAGAGAATACCTTCCTAGTTAAGAGGGAGTGTTGATGTATTTGTAACTTCGGAAGATATTCACTTGTGTATTACATTTGTACTTTATTGTATATCCAACAGAGATGTATTATTCATCTGATTGGAAGTGTCGTCATTTGTATTTTCAAGTGTCGCAAGTTACATTGTAAGTGTCGTCATTTGTATCGATGGGTTATTAGACCACCAGTGTGGAGTCGGCCCTAGTTAGGTCATGTGCTTGGGTTATTAGGCTTCATTAGGAAGTCGGCCCCGGTGATTTATTGGCAAGTCAAGTCAGTGTATAAATAGAGGGTGTGCCTCTCTCATTCTATTCACTCAATCGCTTCTCAAGCTCGCATTGGCTAAGTGAGAAAGAGGCACACATGTGGAGGAGGAGGAGCATCTGCTAGAGACATCTTATTGGGTTTGATCTTTGTGATCTTGGTTTGTGGCTTATCTTATCTCTGAATAAGTTGCAGGGTTTTTCACCTTCTTGGTTTTCCCCGATGAAACTCTGTGTCTCTTGTGTGATTGCTTTTGTGTCTATGATTGATATGTTGTACATGTTATTCTCTTAGTGATCTTGAATGATAATGGAATGAATTATCGAAAAATTAACAGATACACCCAATTTAATGTGTTGTTTGTTAAACTCAATGATGCATTGGTGTACACTCTCCCCTTTCTTTTGTCAAAAATAATGCTAATGGATCCATTGGTCCTCCATCTACCCAATAGGGGAAACTAAGACTTAAGATGGTTTTAAACACATCTCACTTAGTTACTAGGAGCCTCCAACATAAGTATCTCCACGTGGATTTCCCACCAAGTTTAGGCATGGTCCTGTAACTTTAATCAAGTGAATGTTAAATATTTTTCTCTTCTCCTATGTTATGAACACAAAAATAGACCTTTGATTATTGCAACATCCACCTCACCATGATAGGGTTTGATGGCCACTTTCACTTCCACTTTGAACATTAATTAGGACGAGGTGATATTGGAACTTGGTCTCTCCTTCTCTGGCCCCTTTTATGGTTCTTTGTCACCAAATTTCCCATCAGAGCAAACTCCCAAGTTAGAGTTACCAAACTCCTCAAGGTCCATACTTGCTCTCTAGAGTTGCCACGAGGACTACCATTTTGTAAGAGTTGTCAAAGACTTGTGCTTCTAGCTTTGAAAAACTCTCCTCTAAATCATCCCTAGGATTATTATTGTATTCATCGACATGACTAGGGTTTGAGATTTCTTTCTCTAAGGCAATTTCTAGATCTTATAATTTCCTGCAAAACCCCAAAGAAAAATGATCTTATACCAAAATGACATGTAAATTGTCATGGATATTCCACTAGAAAAATTCACTACAACATATTGTAAAGTTTATGTAAATTATCTATATTATGTAATGCTTTACTTGTTATTCTAACTTAATATTACAAGTGTAATGCTCAAATCATTGAAATAAACTAAGAATTCCATAAAAGGAGGTAAAACAATAAATGCCACACCATCCACACAACAAACACAAGATATTCACCGGTAAACAAAATATGAAAAGGCCCCACCAAAAGAAAATGACTATACCTTTTTTTTTTCCTTCTCAAGTAAGAAATGAAAATACAAAAATGAGCTCACTATGGAGTTATCATAGGCATTATGTCATATATGGCTACTACAGGGTCTTTTACTTCCTCTTTTTTACTCATAATATCCCACTACTTTTCTCTACTCAACTATGGAACCATACATCAATTCAGCAAGAATGGAACCCTTTCCTTGCTCGGTAGCCCAGTATTTAATGTATCTTGATAGCCACTGAGGGTTAGGTTTAGGATTTTTTCATGCCTCAACTCTCAATTAAGTTTAGGGATTTGGACCCTCTAGAATCTTCTTAAAATTCCGCGTGTGAGTAATGGGAGTTGACATGGCATCCCCTTATACCATGGTAGTTAGCAACATCTATCAATTTGTGGGAGGCATAACTTGTTAATTTTTCAGAATTTACTTCAATCTGATCTAGGATCTTAACTGAGAGAACAACATGTATAGCATATCTACAGCATATCAATCATGGACACAATAATGCAAACACACAAGAGACACGGAGTTTACTTGGGGAAAACCATAAAGGTGCAAAACCCCAATAACTTCCTCAGAGATAGATAGAGCAATTATACAACCCAAGCATAAGAGATAGACATCTCCTGGCAACAGCTTCTCCTCCTCCACAAGTGCTCCACTCTCCCAAGAGTGTGAGAGAGAATAGAATGATCAAATAGAGTGCCTCCCACACTCTATTATACTTGACTTGACTTGCCTAATAACCTTTACTAGGTCGGCCTTAACTTAACCACATAACATAATGCTGACTGGGCCGACACCCAATAGGGTGGTCTAATAACCCTTTGACCCACATGGCTGACCCCCAATAGGGTGGTATAATAACCCTTCGACCCACATGACTTATACAGGGCCGACCCCAACAAGGTGGTCTAATAACCCATCAAGTATAAGTTACGACACTTACAATATAAATGACGACACTTCTGTATAGAGGAATAATAACATCTCTATAGGAATACAATATACATATATGTGAAGTACATTCCGAAGTTACATATACATCAACACTCCCTCTTAACTAGGAAGGTATTTCTCGACACAGGTCTTCTAACACAAGTCTTCTTCTCTAGATCATTGTCACTGGATAATCGTCATCGTCACTGCTGCTGCTATCTCAATCAATCTCTAAATCTACTCGTCATAGGAAGTTCTACAGAGACAGTCCTTTTTCATACTGGATGTAGGCCCACCACCTGCAGGTCTTCATCATCACTGGCCATATTGTGGAATACTCGGGACTGATTACGTGCCTCAACAAAACCTCGAAAGAGCATCCTAGGACTAATTACGAGCACACTGCTCAACCTATCGGATCTCCCAGGATCTTTTACATGTAACTGCACAACCTGTCCACGACCACGGAGTATCATACTGATCATCATCCATGAAGCACAGTCCAGATGCACACAACACAGCACTTACACTCACCGGCATGGAAGGACTTTCCTCTGACCATCCGGGAAAGGCTCAGCACTCACATCAACGGACATGGGAGAACACATCTACCACCATGTCGGAAAGGCTCTGCACTTACATCAACGCACATGGGAGAACACATCTACCACCATGTCGGAAAGGCACTGTGCATCTGTGTCTTCGGAACTCATCACACATAATCCAACTGATTATGTAATGTATCCACCTGATACATATGATCATCCTGATCATCATCATAGCATCATCCTGATGCATATCATCTAGAGTATCGTCCTGATACTCATCACTGCATCGTCCTGATGCATGTCATCTGGAGCAACATCCTGATCATACAATGCATCCACCTGATGCATACACAGTATCTGCCTGATAGATATCATCATACATGATCAACTTGATCATAAAATGTATCCACCTGATACATATACAAATACATGATCCAACTGATCATACCTTGATACATATCAACATACATGATCTACCTGATCATACAATGTATCCACCTGATAAATCTATAGATACATACACATACACAGATATTATTGTATTCATCGACATGACTAGGGTTTGAGATTTCTTTCTCTAAGGCAATTTCTAGATCTTATAATTTCCCGCAAAACCCCAAAGAAAAATGATCTTATACCAAAATGATATGTAAATTGTCATGGATATTCCACTAGAACAATTTACTACAACATATTTTAAAGTTTATGTAAATTATCTATATTATGTAATGCTTTACTTGTTATTCTAACTTAATATTACAAGTGTAATGCTCAAATCATTGAAATAAACTAAGAATTCCATAAAAGGAGGTAAAACAATAAATGCCACACCATCCACACAACAAACACAAGATATTCACCGGTAAACAAAATATGAAAAAGCCCCACCAAAAGAAAATGACTATACCTTGCTTTTTCCCTTCTCAAGTAAGAAATGAAAATACAAAAATGAGCTCACTATGGAGTTATCATAGGCATTATGTCATATATGGCTACTACAGGGTCTTTTACTTCCTCTTTTTTACTCATAATATCCCACTACTTTGCTCTACTCAACTATGGAACCATACATCAATTCAGCAAGAATGGAACCCTTTCCTTGCTCGATAGCCCAGTATTTAATGTGTCTTGATAGCCACTGAGGGTTAGGTTTAAGATTTTTTCATGCCTCAACTCTCAATTAAGTTTAGGGCTTTGGACCCTCTAGAATCTTCTTAAAAGTCCGCGTGTGAGTAATGGGAGTTGACATGGCATCCCCTTATACCATGGTAGTTAGCAACATCTATCAATTTGTGGGAGGCATAACTTCCTCATATGCACTTTGATTCAGGTGATCTTTGCACTATTGGAAAATTTTAGACACGCAGAACAACATCAAAGGGATTGGGACTGGGACTCTGTTTGCAAAACATTTACCCCAAAAACGACCATTTAATGCGTCAAATGAGCTTCAAAAGTTCAAGTCTCCAAATCACCAAAATAAGACCCACCTCTAATATGGGCCCTACAAGTCAATAACTACAATTTTTCCACTCAAAAAGTACCGAAATAGATGACAAATTATATAATGAGCTATTTTGGATCAATATATTAGGCTCAAAGATTATTGTGTACTTTATTGGAAGGGGTGTACGGAACTTCAACAAATATAAGCTAAAAATAATTAATAAAACATAGTCCCATGGGGTGCAAGGCTCTCGACTCCCTATTCATTCCTGCCAAGCCTGCTTTAACGACTCTTCCAGTGCTTTCACCTGGCGACTAGAATTGGAACTACGCACTTTGGATCAGGATCAAAATATTAAATCATACTATGGGCACTGGATTTGGAACTGAAACCGGAAGGATCTGGCTTTCGAACAAGAAGGAATTATGGGATCCGTTGCATGCTATGTTAGTTTTGTACCTAGGGAAGTGTTCCCCAAGTGACATTTGCCTAATGTCACTTAGAAGGGGGAAAAATGTGACCCTCACATTAAAAGTCACTTAATGAGACTTTATAACATTAAAGTCACTTATGCTAAAGTTAAGTGGGTGAGTGATTTTTTTATTTAAGTGATTTAAATAAAAGTGACTTTTCACTCTCATTGAATCTTAGCCATTGGTTTTGGATCTTTTTCCACCGTTGGATTAGAACCCACTTAGGGTTAGACAAAAAGCATGAGGGAGGCACATTTGAACTCACTTTTGTGATTGAAGTGAAGAGCGCTGCAGAGAGAGAGCAAGGGCACGATTTTCAAGAAGCTTGCTAGAGAGATTTTGGTGGGCACACAAATTGAGACAGGCTGCATTTATTATCAGCACGAATCCCAAGAAGGAAAGATCGTACGGAAGCATTTATTGCTATTTTGTACTGCACGTTTTTCAAGAGACCGTACAGCAGCTGCACACATCCCTATGCACCGTACAGTACGGTTTTCTGGGCACGATTTTCAGTGTAAATTTATGGGCACGCAGTTCAAGAAACATCACGTGTTTTTCAAGCAGTTTTCAGGCACAGAAATCGAGGAACTCAACACAAAAACCTAGGTGATCTCTTACACGATTTTCGAGATAGTTTAAGGCACAGAAATCGAGGGTCGTACAATCCTGTACGGACTGTACTTTCTGCACAATTTTTGAGGTCTGCTTTTTGCACAGATTTCAAGGCAGTGACACAGATTTCGAGGCTAATATATTGTGCACAGAAATCGAAGTGACTTGACACAGTTTTCAAGGCAGCCTGCTGGGTGCATAGATTGGTGGAGATAAGTTGTATTTTCACTATACTACTGTACTTTAATTTTTGTTGAAGAAATAATAAATCTCTCTCTCTCTTACTGGTTTTCCCCGTGGGGGTTTCTCCAGGGCACAGTTGCCGAAAAATTTGAGTCTCTTTTATGGTGTGCATGTGTTAATATTTACTTTCTGCCTGTCATTGTATTTTTACTATGTGTTTAAGTGTTAGTGTATTTTTCATAAGTAACCTTCAGCCAATGCAAAACCGGTTGTTGGTGAAAATCACAAAAAGATGACATAAACCAGCAAACAGTAAAAGCCAGAAAAATCTACATCGTATCTGAGCGCAGGGGCAGAAAACAGTAGTATTTTTGCAACACACAAAAAATTTTGAGATTTTCTTCTGTTAGTGATCAGCATTCTGTTGGATTGGAGTTGAGATGGCTACAGGGCTGAGGATTGAGAATAGGTTGAATGGGACTGAGAATTTTGTGCCTTGGAAGGCCAGAATTTTGTTGATTTTGGAGGAGAATGAACTATGGGTGGAGGCGGTTAAGAGCACTATCGCCAACCCCATTGTCATTCCAAATGGCACAGATGCAGCAGCTCTTTCACCCTTCAACAAAAAGGACTGTAAGGCTAGGAGGATTATCCTTGATGCAGTGAAAGACCACATAATCCCACACATTTCTGGTCAGACCAGGGCACATGAGATGTGGAGTGCCTTGACCAGATTGTATGAGAGTTCCAATGAGAACAGAAAGATGGTTCTCAAGGAGAAACTCAAGAGTATCAAGATGAATGGAGGAGAGGGAGTCACAACTTACCTCACTAGGATTTCTGCAGTTTGGGATGAACTGGCAGCGGTTGGTGAAGTGGAATCCGCTACTGAGCTTGTACGCACAGCAGTGAACGGGGCTTCAAAGTCCTGGAGTGCATTTGTGCAGGCCATAGTGGGTAGAGAGAACCTACCGTCTTGGGAGAGACTGTGGGATGACTTTGTGCAGGAGGAGACCAAGAGGGGTCTCGTACAGGGAAGTTCATCACATAGTGGGGCAAATGAGGAGAACGTGGCACTGACAGCCAAGGGTAAGAAGAAGAAGGGTCCCAAGAAGGGTGGGGCCAAGAGGCAGCAGCAGCAGCAACCGCAGGGTGGACAGAAGAAGGACTTGAGTAAAATCAAGTGCTATTGTTGTCAGGCGTTTGGGCACTATGCATCACAGTGTCCAAGTAAGAAGAAGAAGAAGGGACAGGGACAGCAGACAGCAGCCTCAGCAGAGGTTGATGATTTTGGTGACAAGTTTCAGAGGGAGTTTTCCCTATATGTTGGACAGATTGAGAGAGAGAGAGTCTCTTTAGCCACCAGCACAGATATGGATATGGAGAGTGAGCATTCATTGTTGACAGGGCATCAGACAGGTCCATCCACCACTAGTACATGGTACATTGACAACAGAGCCTCGAGACACATGATAGGTCTTCGAGACACATGACAGTTGCTCGAGAGTTGTTCTCCGAGCTATCGCGGACAGTTAGAGATGTGGAGGTGGTACTTGGTGACAACACCATTGTTAGAGCAATTGGTCAGGGGACCATTACATTTGAGAGGGAGTCCATGAGTCCCATGACTTTGAGGGATGTGTTGTACGTCCCTGGGCTGAAAAAGAACTTTGTTTCAATTTCCACTATTGAGGACAGGGGTCTTGGGGTGTGTTTCTCAGATGGGAGAGTGCAGGTGTTCCCCAGGACTGCAGGTGTATCTACCCCCATGGATATTGGAGTTAGATGTGGACGACTTTACAAGTTATTGTTTCAGCCGCAGCATGCTCTAGCACACAGCAACAACAGTGAGCTATGTGGGCTATGGCACAGGAGGATGCCCCACTTACATCACCCAGCTCTGAGATTGTTGAGGAGCATGGTCACAGGTTTACCAGAGTTCGACACTGAGCAGAGTGATATGTGCAGAGGGTGTGCTTTGGGAAAGTACAGCAAGACTGTTTTTCCAAGCAGTGACACGAGAGCAGTAGGAGTGCTTGACTTGATTCATTCTGACATTTGCGGTCCTATGTCTTCAGTATCTTTGACTGGTCATGAGTACTACATTAGCTTCATTGATGACTACTCCAGGAAGACCTGGATCTACTTTTTGAGGAACAAGAAGTCCCCACTAGTGTTGAGTGTCTTCCAAGGGTTCAAAGCCCTTGTGGAGAAGCAGACGGGGAGGAAGATCGGGATGTTGAGATCAAATAATGGGGGTGAGTATACCTCCCAGGAGTTCAATGCTTTTTGCAGTCAGGAGGGTATACAGCGACAGTTGATAGTTCCCTACACTTCTGAGCAAAATGGAGTAGCAGAGAGAAAGAACAGGTCGATCGTTGGAGCAGCGAGAGCCATGCTTCATGATCAAGGGTTACCGTTCTTTCTATGGGAAAAGGCATGCAACACTGCAGTGTATATGTAGAACAGGAGTCCTCACCGTGCTTTGGGGACGATGACTCCAGAGGAGATGTATTCAGGAAAGAAGCCTGAGGTGAGCCATTTTCGGATATTTGGCTCTCTGACTTACTCTCACGTTCCTTCTGAGAAGAGGACGAAGTTCGAGCCCACTGCAGAGAGAGGTATCTTTGTGGGTTACGATGAGACTTCGAAGGCATATCGACTTTACATTCCTGGCCAGAGGAGAGTTGTAGTGAGGCGGGGGGTGAAGTTTGATGAGGAGAGAGCCTTCAGGAAGTCGAGAGAGATGGAGCAGAGGGAGCCACCAGCTCCCACACCTCAGTTGATACAGGCTTCTTCGATACAGGTTTCAGGTCCGCAGGTTTCTGGAGTGACTGGATCATAGGGTACAAGCACAGCTTCTATAGGATCAGTGGTTCAGGTGACAGGTACTTCAGGGACAGGTTCAGGGACAGGCACAGGTTCAGGTTCACAGGTTACAGGGTCTTCAGGGACTGGTTCATCAGTCACTGGTCCTCGGGGTGTTAGACCTTCTGCTTCTGGGAGTTCCTCAGATGAGGATAGACCAGTTTGGGAGGAGCCTTCAAGGAAGAAGAAGCCTAAGTGGCTTCAGGACACCTTGAAGGAAGCAGAAGCATTTGGTAGACCTCAGGAGGCGATCAGGTCAGTAGTTGAGCCAGACAGATATGGGATGGCCCTTGTTGCGAGTCTTCGTGACTCTGCTCCTTCTACATTCAAGGAGTCTTCTCAGCATCAGGTATGGAGAGATGCCATGATGGAAGAGTACCATTCCATCATGAAGAATGATGCTTGGGAGGTTGTGCCGAGACCTAAGGGGAAGTCAGTGGTGACTTCCAAGTGGCTTTACAAGATCAAGCATGCTGCAGATGGCAGTGTGGAGAAATTCAAGGCTCGGTTTGTGGCTAGGGGGTTCTCACAGGTTGAGGGAGTTGACTATGATGAGACATTTGCTTCAGTTGCTCGGTATTCCTCTATCAGGGCAGTGATATCTATAGCAGCAGAGATGGGTTGGAAGATCCACCAAATGGATGTGAAGATTGCGTTTCTCAATGCTCTTCTGCACGAGGAGGTGTATTTG
Organism: Larix kaempferi; assembly: GCA_027924585.1. NCBI lineage: Eukaryota > Viridiplantae > Streptophyta > Pinopsida > Pinales > Pinaceae > Larix > Larix kaempferi. Next base: position 5,486,182 of record BSBM01000502.1, read on the forward strand.
GAGCAGCCACAGGGATTCGAGATACATGGGAGAGATTTTCATGTGTGCAGGCTTAGGAAAGCCTTGTATGGTCTGAAGCAATCTCCGAAAGCTTGGTACTCCAGGATCGATGCATATTTGACTTCGATGGGATTTCAGAAGAGTGAGGCTGATCCCAACCTATACTACATTGTGGTTGGTGGAGATCCTCTCATTCTTCTGTTATATGTTGATGACTTATTTATCACTGGAGATGAGCACCTTATTGCACAGTGCAAGAGAGACCTTGCAGCTGAGTATGAGATGATTGATATTGGGCTGATGCATTACTATTTGGGGATGGAGGTTTGGTAGGAGCTTGGACATATTTTCCTAGGACAGGGGAAGTTTGCAGCGGATATTCTGAAGAGTTATCGGATGGAGGACTGCAAGCCTATTCCTACACCTATGATCACCAACTTGAAGCAACTTCATGCTTCAGAGGGTAAGCTGGTGGATCCCACACTCTATCATCAGCTCATCGGATCGTTGATGTATCTGGTCAACACCAGGCCAGACCTGTGTTTTGCAGTCAACACTCTTAGCCAGTTCATGGTGCAGCCTAGGAGTGTGCATTGGACTGCCGCAAAGCACATCTTGAGATACCTAGCAGGGACAGTGGATTATGGTCTGGACTACATGGGTTCGGGTGGAGTCAGCTTGGTTGGGTTCGCAGATTCAGACTGGGCAGGTTGTGTGAGGGATCGGAAGAGCACTTCTGGTTGCTGTTTCAGCTTGGGCTCGGCAGCAATGTCGTGGTTCAGCAGGAAACAGAAATCCGTTGCATTGAGTTCTGCTGAGGCTGAGTATATGGCAGTCAGTCAGGCGACTTACGAAGCACTGTGGCTTCGTAAGTTATTGGTAGATTTATTTGATCAGCAGCTGAGACCTATGGTGATCTATTGCGACAATCAGAGTTCCATTCAACTCTCTGAGAATCCGGTGTTCCATGACAGGTCGAAGCACATTGAGATCAGGTACCATTTCATCTAGGACTACGTCCAGAGAGGGGCAGTTGAGTTGCAGTATATTTCCACTGAGGAGTAGGTAGCAGATGTCCTGACGAAGTCTTTGGGGAGGGGGAAGTTTGTCTTCTTCAGAGATAAGTTGGGAGTGGTGTGAAACACCTTCCTCGGTAAGACGGAGTGTTAGTTTTGTACCTAGGGAAATGTTCCCCAAGTGACATTTGCCTAATGTCACTTAGAAGGGGGAAAAAGGTGACCCTCACATTAAAAGTCACTTAATGAGACTTTATAACATTAAAGTCACTTTTGCTAAAGTTAAGTGGGTGAATGATTTTTTTATTTAAGTGATTTAAATAAAAGTGACTTTTCACTCTCATTGAATCTTAGCCATTGGTTTTGGATCTTTTTCCACCGTTGGATTAGAACCCACTTAGGGTTAGACAAAAAGCATGAGGGAGGCACATTTGAACTCACTTTTGTGATTGAAGTGAAGAGAGCTGCAGAGAGAGAGCAAGGGCACGATTTTCAAGAAGCTTGTTAGAGAGATTTTGGTGGGCACACAAATCGAGATAGGCTGCATTTATTATCAGCACGAAAGCCAAGAAGGAAAGACCATACAGCAGCATTTATTGTTGTTTTGTACTACACGTTTTTCAAGAGACCGTACAGCAGTTGCACGCATCCCTAGGCACCGTACAATATGGTTTTCTGGGCACGATTTTCAATGTAAATTTTTGGGCACGCAATTCGAGAAACATCATGCTTTTCAGGTAGTTTTCAGGCACAGAAATCGAGGAGCTCAGCACAGAAACCGAGGTGATCTCTTGCACAGTTTTCAAGATAGTTTAAGGCACAGAAATCGAGGGTCGTACAGTCCTGTATGGACTGTACTTTCTGCACAATTTTCGAGGTCTGCTTTCTGCACAGATTTCAAGGCAGTGACACAAATTTTGAGGATGATATATTGTGCACAGAAATCGAAGTGACTTGACACGGTTTTCGAGGCAGCCTGCTAGGTGCATAGATTGGTGGAGATAAGTTGTATTTTCATTATACTACTGTACTTTAATTTTTGTTGAAGAAATAATAAATCTCTCTCTCTCTTACTGGTTTTCCCCATGGGGGTTTTTCCAGGGCACAATTGCCGAAAAATCTGAGTGTCTCTTTTATGGTGTGCATGTGTTAATATTTAGTTTCTGCCTATCATTGTGTTTTTACTGTATGTTTAAGTGTTACTGTATTTTTCATAAGTAACCTTCAGCCAATGCAAAATCGGCTGTTGGTGAAAATCACGAAAAGATGACATAAACCAGCAAACAATAAAACCCAGAAAAATCTACATGCTAAGATGCTTGCTAAGATGCCAATATTTGTGTATGTATTATACATCTCTATGTACTTCTTAAAAGCTTCATTGTCTATTCTTCTTCCCTTAGAAGCTTTATTAATTGCATTTTATTAGAGGCATGGTCAATGTTGATCACTCTCCCACAATTGTCTACTCCATATATATAGTAATACAAATGAGTGTACAACATGTGTACAATTCTAGAAATCTCATCTCATGTTGGCTTAATTTGCCTCCTATGCTTTCTTAAATGTGGGTATCATCTTGCATTGTTGGTATTGTGTGTCTATCATAGGTCATCTAGCACTTCCAAATTTGCCCCCTTGTATTATTTTATGTCAAAATTGTTTACATGGCTACTTGACATTAATTTAGCATATGTTGTAGCACAAAATACAATATAACCTCCCTATTATTATGAGGTGAGTCAAACACCATATCCCAACTATTAATCCAAATGTTGATAATGGATAAATCAACACCAATAAATATAAATATATTTAATCAATTTTAGGATGTTGATCGATTTAGGGTCTATAAATAGACATTAGCATCAAGACTATAGAAATTATTACAAAGGGAACCAGAATATTGGCAGGGGTTATTAGCATGGGGTTATATTATCTTATTAACAAAAGGGCAATGAGTGCTATGAGGGTTATATTGGCTATTAAAATAATGAGATTAATGTTACAAGGGTTTTTAGCACAAGTACTACAAGGGTTATTAACACAAGGGCCAAATATTTTATGCATGTTATTAGCATGGGGTTGTGGGGGTTATTTGCACAATGACCATAAGGGTTATTAGCAAAGGGACTTATTATCACACAACTTGTAGTTGTCCCTAGTGGTATCCCATCAAGGATGGTAGAGGAGATGGACAACTAAAGAGGTGATCCAAGAGATGCCACGGTTCCCAATGCAAATTGGAAGTCACGTCAACCGAGGCACTCTTCACTTTAGATCAAGATGAATCAATACCAAGGGGGAGACCATATAACCAATCAAAGGTGATTGGACCCAAACAAAGGTTCCTAGGGATATGTAAAAGACAAGTTACGGAAACCAATGCAAGGTTAGGTGGACCTAGAAAATTAAGTGTGGTTGAATGAAGCTTAAGGAATGACTTATGTTTCAACCAATGAATGATTTAGGCCACATAATGAGATCAAAGGACAAGATCTAGTACCATGAAATACACAAGTGGGACCCACTTCCTTGGGATATGGAAATGGTTCAAATGGGACCCACTAGGTGAAGTTAAGGGTGCAAATGGTACCAAGGGGCATGTAATGAGTAGATCTATGGATCTAAGATGAAATTAGAGATGCCCACATATGGGATCTAGGAAATGACACAACTCCCAAGGAGTGCGAATTTCCCTAGGTGGGCTAGTGCCTTGATGGATGGGCTAATGGAGTCAAAAGAGATGTGGAAATGTAGATCGGGACACCTAGGATACATATCAAGTGGGATATTTGAGATGTGATGGTTGGATCTTACTAGATCAAGTTATATTTGATCATGAAAATCTACAAATCAAACTACATCAAGTTATATTTGATCCACAAATCCATAAGATCTAAGCATGTCATATCAAGAAAGTAATCAATGGACAAAGCACAATTGAAAAACTCCCTCTCTATGAAGTTGATTTTCCCATGGGGGATGTGAGCAACCCCTACAATCTTCCCACAAAGCAATTTGATGAACTAGCTTGGGAAATTCGGCATCCCTCTCTTGAAGTCGATTTCACCTGAAAAGCAAACAATGTCTAAAAGCAAAATATCCAAGAACATGTGCAAGAGCAACCCAATCAAAGCCAAGAAGTAGATCTCCAAAATATTATTTTCATTCCAAGTTTTCCAGAGCCCAAAGGTGGGCTATACAATAGGGGGTCTCCTCCTTATATAGGATAATAAAGACCAAAACCCTATACCACTTTACAATACAACATGAAAATGAGTGGTTGAGATTAAAAGATCTCAATACATAATCAATGGCTAAAATGAACCATAATAACATAACACATGGATCACTCAAATAATGATGACGTCATAGCTAGAAGGTACTCATGGAGGGTGACGTCATCCACTAGAGGGGGTAAAAGTACAAAAGCCCACCTCATATGACTAGGACATGACACATGGAGCTCATGGTGGGGATAGGAGGCATCAATCCTTACTAGCTCATCCCCATGGCACAATAAAATAATATAATATGTCCAAGATAAATATAAATGATCAAATATGTCCTCAAAATCTGTGACAGACAAGCAGTAAAAAGCCTCATGTGGCCTTTGTGGACCCACCCAAGTGATGAAAACTGGCTAGAAGATAGGGGGTTCACCCTGGAAGACCTCTGTGAAAACCAAGTGCCAAAACCTTGCCTCAATTGCCCAAATCGAATTCCTCAGTGACCCCTTTATCCCATTTCTAGACTGCGTCGGTAACTGTGAAAGTGTTTGAAACTGCCTCCTAGGGCACCTGCGGTGTCAAACTGAGCTCAGCAGGCTCTCTAGAACGAGGGATAAATGGTAATAACAAGTGGTTGGACCACCCTCTCCTCATACAGCGCCCTAGGTGAAATGGTCTCTCATGGCCCCTGCTGCTCAGGCTGGGACAACAAGTGTAAAACTGCATCTATCACTGTCAGAAGTGCCCGGAACTGAAAGATAAGTGTCTCATTGGATCCAGAAGACCCAAATCTACTAGGAATGTGTACTCATACACCATGGGTTTCCCTGATGGGCTAGCTGTAGGGTCCACCATATATGGACAGTGTATAATCTAACGATCTGAAGTAATAATAAAACCTGTTGAACTACATCAATCATCATCTGAATCATATGTCCATCATATAGCATCATCATCAAGAGTATGTGGGACCATCCATCATCATCCATAAGCATACATGGCCCATATCATCACGGATCCCAAGAAACGACCATTGTCAAACTAGGTTTGACTAGGTCCATATACAACCAAGAACAAATCATATCAATAGACTAAGACATGTTCCTCTAATCATACTCACAATTTAACTTAAAGTATAACATCATTCAGTGGCATTAAACATATTTGTTCATTTCGTTGTTATTTGTAATTACTTTACACAATGGCTTAAATGACAAACTCACCCATTGGACATGGTCTAACTGCTAGGTACGGATGAAGGCTAGGAACAAGGTTGGGCAAAGGGGTGACCTGTCTAAGCTCAACTGAAAGATACTTTGGACTGGGAGAAAGGGGAAACTACAAACTCTGTGCTGGACAAAATAACACGAGGGATGGTTGTGCCTCACAAATGGGTAAGTTGTTTAGAGAGTGCTTATTCAACTTAGGCATCATGTCTAAGTTGATCCAGGTTCATTAGGATCATTCAATTTCATTTCATGGTCTTTTTGGCCTACATAACCCTTCGGATCTCAGGCGTGCTGATAAGCACAACTAATTGCAGCTTGCATCCAGGGCATGTTTACATATACATATAAGGTCAGCAATTGTTTAGATATAACTTTTAAGAACCATTGCTATTTGGACCTTTCTTATACTCTTCGAGGAGTATTTTTAGCAGTTCATCGCTCTTGCCCTTTTTAGTTTCCATGGGCGAATTTATATAAGTTTCCATAAGTAGTACATGAGCTTTCAGTTTTAGCCGACAACATCTCGAGCCAGTGCCAAACATCGAGACAACCGACCAGACTGATTTAGGCCTACAATCCAACTTACCAAAGGCAAGTTTTGTCACCAACTCAAAGCCGAGACACTAAACATACAGGGATGCAATCCAAAGACAGAGGTAGAAAAAGGGGAAGTCCTCAATACCAGAAAGTCAAGTAAGACAAGTCAAGGTTTATAGTCAAATAAGGAAAGTCATGTATGGATGGAGTCAAGTGAAGGTGGAGCCTAAGCTAGCTGACAAATGGTGTCAAGAAATACCATATCTATGCAAGGTAGTGAACCAGTGAGTTTTGTCAAACAACCTAAATGTGCAAGTAAAAAGTCCATTTTAAATTATTATCAAGATAGTTCATTTTATACAATTTGCCACATCATAAATTATATACCAAGCCAATGCTGTGAACATGACAAAAGTAACAAGATAATAATCCACAATCAATGATAAAACATCCATAGGTCATATAACATCATCACAAGAATAATCATCATATATCATCTAAAACACTGCTGCAATATATCTCTAAGCACTTAACTGAAAATGTATGGGATAAAAGGTCACATCGGTCATCAAATATGAACTCTCAAGGCTCAGCCTTGACACAAGGTCTAACATAAGTCTGAATAATACACTGCTTTGATCATGAGTGATCTCAAAATGTACAATCATCATAGCCAAGCTCTGAATAATGGAAGCTCTGGAATGTGCAGATATCTGCCAAGCAAGAATAGTAGCCCTGCTACTATGGTGTGATAATATCTAGCTCCAGCTGGGACAAGTGCTCTAAGGGAGAGAGCGCTTGAGAACCTCGGAATCTCTGGTCTCAAACTACTATGCATCAATCTTCAATCCAGCATTGCACCATCCTTGCTTTCAGCTTTTATTTTGCACCTGTATTTGCGCTCACAAACACTAGAATACCTCATGGAGCATGTATGGGAAAAATATAAAATAAAACTGAGACTGAAATCTACTCTAAAGCATAATCTGAAATGCATAAAAGAAATTTTAAATCTAACATGGCATATATCATTTATTCATCATTCATTTATTTTTATTACTGTGCAGGAGGAGAAGAAATCTTTTCAGGAAGGCACACTCAATTCAATTCGCACAGGCAACCAAAAATAAAACAGAAAAACTAAACATTCTTTAATGCATGCAGGAGAAGACAGGCTTAGGAAGGAGCAAGGCTCAACTCAATCAAGCAAACAATCAAAGAAGAAAAGAAAAAGATGGCAACACTCGGCACACAGAAAAAGAAAAATCACACAAATCCTACTGCTCAAGTGAGCTTATTCAGAAGACTACCTACTCTAAACAGGCAAGACAAGGCAAGGCAAGGAAAGGCAAGGAAAGTCAGGGATGATAATCCCTTAACTCCCTCTGGTTGATAGGGAGTAAGATACGTCGGCCAGTCCCAGTAGTGAGAAAACACATCTCATCAATACAACGCTCAACAGTGAGCGGTCCAACCCAAAAGTCACCAGATCCCCTGGATCGTATGTAAAACAAATCATTAGGGATAACGACCCTATCACCAATTTCAAACCTTTGGCGATTTACAGATTAAGGGATGACTTCAACAACACGTTCAAGCATAGGCTGGATGTCAGAATTGCATCGAGGTTGAGGTGTTACTATGCTTGAATTGTTATCAGGAGGAATTGCATCAAACCTAGGAGATCCACCGTCTAAAGGTACAGCTACCCTACCAATCAAGACCTCTCTAATTACTCTCCTAGGAGGACTCTCTACTCTTGGTTCTTCAACTTGTGGGTGAATGATATACTTTGGAGTTTCCCCCACAATCCAGAAGTCTCTATCAACATTCTCATCTACTTCTGCATGGGCTGGAGGTGGTAGGTTTTGGTTTTCAACACTTCTGCTACTACCTTCTCCAAATGGGACAGGAATGGTCACTCTCTAAAACTGCCAAATGATCAACAGGAAGGGGTGAATGACTAGGAACCGTGCTAGGAATACTCTGAGTTCTCGTATCTAAAGATGTTGGTGAAGAAGTAGGAGTGTGAAATGAATCTATGGAGTTCATACTTTCTTCACCAATAGGTAACTCACCAGGAAGAAGGAAGCTAGGATAAGGTGGAAGCAGACTTGTCTCGGCAGGCTCTTCCTGAAAAATAGCTAGATTATTCAAAGAAGAATCCTCCCCAGGGGCATCATGGATTAAGGCATGTTCTTGCCAACTCATGGAGTTGTCATTCACTTTCCTCAAAACCCCATCTTCCAAGGACAAATGGGACAAATGATCAAGAACATCAGAAAAATGATAATCAATTGGTTCCTCATCATTCCCTTTAGAAGAGGGAAGATATGTTCCTTCATTGTTATTTGCCCAAGGAGTGATGTGAGGTAAGCCTTGTCTTCCCCTTTCTGTGTTAAGGTCAACTAGGAAAAACCACTCATGTACTATCCTAGGTATATACTCACCCCTTCTAATTCGATCAAAGTTAACCTCAGAAGTATTTAGTGGAGTAGTGGGCTCAGGTTTTTCAATGTGTGGCCCCACACCACTAGGTTGGTTAAAAGCCCTAAGTTCTCCTTACACTTCACCTCGAAGTGACTCAAGGTTTGTTTCTCTCACAGCAATAGCTCTTTTCCTTTCTTCCTCAGAAGAACTATCATCTCCAAATGATCTCCAAATGTTTTCCCTTTCTGGACTAGGATCATTATTGTGTCCACCCATGACCATGAAGATACCCTCAGGTAAAAGCTCACCCTCACCAAACGTGTTCCTTACACCATCCTCATAACTTTCAAGATGACCATCATAAAATGGCTCCCGGTATACCCTAACCAATGACCCATCAAATTTGGGGATAGTAGCATATGATAAATCCATCTGAAGATGTCTCCCTAGCCCAGCGGACTACTTCCTACAAAGGAGCATACCATAGGCTGGAGGGAGATCTATGACTACTATGTCCATTAGCATGGATATGTCGGGGCATGAAAATAGGTCAGCTCTCAAGTTTTTAATCAAGCCAAAGACTTGAACTGATCTAGAGTCAATCCCACAAACGTTCCCATAGGGCCTAGTTATTTTTAATCCCATGGCTTCCATAACTTGCAAAGGCATCACATTCATGGAGGCACCAGAATCCAACATGCAGTTATGAAGAAGGGTGTCACCAATGCGCAGTGTAAGATAAAAAGGTTGGTGTCCGCCATTCTATTTCTCATACAAGGCAGTCTGGATGTTAATGGGAGGGTCCTCCTCTTCATCATCCGTAGCACCATGTACTAGGTTTTGAAAAGATGGACCTTCACCATTACTTGTGGCAGTCTCATGGATACTCTCGAAAAATTCTACCACTTGTTCTTTTATCGAAAGGATTTTCATTAACTCAATGAGTGGGATGTTGTGCATAACTTTGTCCAATTCCCTCTCAATGTTGATGTCCAAGTCATACTCTGGAAGAGGGTTTGGCTCACTCACTGGATTAGGCAGCTCCCTACTTCTCTTTTCACTGAAAAGAATAGGCTTTTGGCCATCCTTTCTTCGTTGATAGGTTTTAGGAGGATTTTGACTACTACTACTGACTTGCTCAGTAGCATATATGGGAAAACTAGGACTAGTTTCGTCTATGGACTCTTCATGATCAATCAAAATTCTTCCAAAATCCTTGTCAAACTCTAAGTTGTCAACCCAGTTAATGTTCTTTGGAGAATCAGGAGTATCATCACCATGGGTGGGATACTCAGGATCATCCAACCTTTGCTCTTTTGACTAGTTTATGATAGGAGGTTTAGGTGAAGCTTGGCTCACAGGGTTTCTTCTATCACCTTCATTAGGTTTCTTTTGTTGGTTCCAGTAAGGCTTAGGGCCATAGGGTTGCTTATACCTTTCCGCCTCTTTGCTCTTAGCTAGATCCCTAGTCAGGAGAGTTAAATTCTTCATCATTTCATGCATGCTATCCATCATCTCATTGGGATCTTTATTAGGCTCTTTCCCCTTCCTAAACTTAGGCTCAGATCTAGAAGAAGAAGCACTGATTAGGTCAAAGAAATTTTGCTTCCCCATGGAAGCAGCATTTGCTTCAGCCTTTCTAGCATTGTCTTGTGCCACTTTCAAGTCACTAGGGTCTTTGTCTTTCAAATGGTATCCAAGGTAGCCTTCATACGCATTGAGGTAATGAATCAAGATAGCTTGATCAAGAGGCCTAATGGTACTTGGAATGTTTGCCACTATCTTATCGAAGCGAAGGTTAAACTCATGGACAAACTCGTTCTCTTTCTTCTTGATTTCAAAAAGTTGGTTTAAAAGGAAACGCCCATCTAACTTGACTGACCACTCTTGTTTGAGTTTATCGGTGAATACATCATATCCATTGATTGATGATGCAGGCAAACGATCAAACAATTTATGAGCATCACCCTCCAAGGATGCGAAGAGACCCCTCATAAACACGTCTTCTTCTTCAGCCCCATAAGCTTCCATGTGAGCCCAGACATTTTCTATGTGGTCCTCAATGGAGGTCGCACAATTCCCATTGAACTTTGGGATCTTTTCAAAGTACTTGTCTGGCATAACATGGGGGTGCATAACATGGGGGGCACCTACGACCTGGGAAAAGTCTAAGGGAGAGGCCCTATCCTTGTTTCCAAAAGCACAAGCAATGGGAGGGTTGTTTTGATTATTGTTCCCAGAGTTAGATTGATTCTGTCCAGACATTGGGTTGACTGGAGTTACGTTAAGATTAGGATTAGGATTAGGAGATGAAGGAGAAACTGAATTGAATAAAGGAGATCCCAAGATACGGTTTGGAGAATCTGAGTTAACAAGTTTCCAAAAGAAATTAGATGATTGGGCTTTAGGATCTCTTTTGTGATAAGTGAGTGGGGTTCCTTCCAGTTGATTTGGATTTGATTTACTTCGAGTGCTGTAAGGATGACCATGAGCTCGCTCCTCAGCGAAGTCACGATTAGGAGTCACCAGGTAGACTTTTAAACTCTTCTACCAAGATGTATGTCGTTTGAAAATGCAGGGAGAGAGTGACACAAAAATATAGATATGTCGAACCAAGGTAGGATTCTACTTTCCCGGCAACAGCGCCAAAAATGTTATCACACAACTTGTAGTTGTCCCTAGTGGTATCCCATCCGGGATGGTAGAGGAAATGGACAACTAAAGAGGTGGCCCAAGAGTTGTCAGGGTTCCCAATGCAAGCTGGGAGTCACGTCAACCGAGGCACTCTTCACTCTAGATCAAGATGAATCAATACCAAGGGGGAGACCCTATAACCAAACAAAGGTTCCTAGGGATATATAAAAGACAAGCTACGGAAACCAATGCAAGGTTAGGTGGACCTAGAAGTTTAAGTGTGGTTGAAAGAGGCTTAAGGAATGACTTATGTTTCAACCAATGAATGATTTAGGCCACATAATGAGATCAAAGGACAAGATCTAGTACCATGAAATACACAAGTGGGACCCACTTCCTTAGGATATGGAAATGGTTCAAATGGGACCCACTAAGTGAAGTTAAGGGTGCAAATGGTACCAAGGGGCATGCAATGAATAGATCTATGGATCTAAGATGAAATCAGAGATGCCCACATATGGGATCTAGGAAATGACACAACTCCTAAGGAGTGCGAATTGTCCTAGGTGGGTTAGTGCCTTGATGGATGGGCTAATGGAGTCAAAAGAGATGTGGAAATGTAGATCGGGACACCTAGGATACAAATCAAGTGGGATATTTGAGATGTGATGGTTGCATCTTTACTAGATCTAATATTTCACTACGTGACCCAAGTGGACAACTTTCCCCAAAACAAGGAATGCTACCCCCAAGGCAGAATTTCACTAAGTGAGACACTGGATGTAGGTTTCAAGGTATGCTCTTTCCAAATCCAATGGAATCTCAACAACCCAGTTTCTCAAAGTGGGACAACTCAATCACCCAAGGAGTGCGACTTTGCCCAAGGAGGGATAAAAGTATGGAAAGGTGTGTCAAATCAAACCCAAAGGCCACCAAAGTTTAGATCCAAGTAGTCTAGGCAAGTATCAATGTGGATCTTGAAAATCAAGGGCATCCAATGGCTAGATCTCCATATATCTGAGATTGAAAATGCATCACCAAATTGACCCAAGTGGGGCACAACCCTCAAAATGAGGAATGGAGCCCACAAGGAAAAAATCAACAAGGTGAAGCACTAGGGTTAGGTTATCAAGTGAGGAGAGTATGAATCAATTGGAATCTCACCTACCCATGTGGTGGAAATAGCTTAAACCAAACACCCAAGGAGGGCGAATTAACCCAAGGGAGGTTAAGTGCATTGAAAGATGTGTCAAATGAAGCCCAATCCACACCAAACTATAGATCCGAATTGCCATGGATACTATAGAGGTGGGTTTTTACTATCTTTTCAAAAGGCAAGCTAGATCCAAGTAGATCTAAGAAAAACAAAAAAATGAGGGTTTTGATTTTAATGTAATTTTGACCAATGGGATGGATAGCAAGCGAAATCAATACGTACCTTGTAGATCTTACCTCAAAAGCTTGCGGCCTCTTAGCATATGGAGAATTCTTTGCCCTAGTTACAATTCCAAGCTTGATCCAAGTGTCTTCAACCAATAGCATCCAATTTCTAGGAGGAAATATCTCTCATGAAAACCTGCAAATCAAACTACATCAAGTTAGATTTGATCCACAAATCCATAAGATCTAAGCATGTCATATCAAGAAAGTAATCAATGGACAAAGCACAATTGAAAAATTCCCTCTATGAAGTCGATTTGCCCATTGGGGATGTGAGTAACCCCTACAATCTTCCCACAAAGCAATTCGATGAGCTGGCTTGAGCAATTCGGCCTCCCTCTCTTGAAGTCGATTTCACCTGAAAAGGAAACAATGTCTAGAAGCAAGATATCCAAGAACATATGCAAGAGCAACCCAATCAAAGCCAAAAAGTAGATCTCCAAAATATTATTTTCATTCCAAGTTTTCCAGAGCCCAAAGGTGGGCTATACAATAGGGGGTCTCCTCCTTATATAGGATAATAAAGACCAAAACCCTATACCACTTTACAATTCAACATGAAAATGAGTGGTTGAGATTAAAAGATCTCAATACATAATCAATGGCTAAGATGAGCCATAATAACATAACACATGGATCACTCAAATATTAATGACGTCATAGCTAGAAGGTACTCATGGAGGGTGACGTCATCCACTAAAGGGGGTAAAAGTACAAAAGCCCACCTCATATGACTAAGACATGACACATGGAGCTCATGGTGGGGCTAGGAGGCATCAATCCTTACTAGCTCATCCCCATGGCACAATAAAATAATATGATATGTCCAAGATAAATATAAATGATCAAATCTGTCCTCAAAATCTGTGACAGACAAGCAGTAAAAGGCCTCTTGTGGCCTCTGTGGACCCACCCAAGTGATGAAAATTGGCTAGGAGATAGGGTGTTCACCTTGGAAGACCTCTGTGAAAACCAAGTGCCAAAACCTTGCCTCAATTGCCCAAATCGAATTCCTCAGTGACCCCTTTATCCCATTTCTGGACTACCTCGGTAACTGTGAAAGTGCTGAAACTGCCTCCTAGGGCACCTGCGTTGTCAAACTGAGCACACCGGGCTCTCCAGAAGGGGGGATTAATGGTAATAACAAGTGGTTGGACCACCCCCTCCTCATACAGCACCCTAGGTGAACTGGTCTCTCATGGCCCCTGCTGCTCAGGCTGGGAAATCAGCCCCAAATCTGGTCAACAAGTGTGAAACTGCATCTATCACTGTCAGAAGTGCCCGGAACTGAAAGATAAGTGTCTCATTGGATCCAGAAGACCCAAATCTACTAGGAATGTGTACTCATACACCATGGGTTGCCTTGATGGGCTAGCTGTAGGGTCCACCATATATGGACAGTGTATAATATAACGATCTGAAGTAATAATAAAACCTGTTGAACTGAATCAATCATCATCTGAATCATATGTCCATCATATAGCATCATCATCAAGAGTATGTGGGACCATTAATCATCATCCATAAGCATACAAGGCCCATATCATCACGGATCCCAAGAAATGACCATAGTCAAACTAGGTTTGACTAGGTCCATATACAACCAAGGACAAATCATATCAATAGACTAAGACATGTTCCTCTAATCATACTCACAGTTTAACTTAAAGTATAACATCATTCAGTGACATTAAACATATTTGTTCATTTCGTTGTTATTTGTAATTACTTTGCACAATAGCTTAAATGACAAACTCACCCACTGGACATGGTCTAACTGCTAGCTACGGATGAAGGCTAGGAACAAGGTTGGGCAAAGGGGTGACCTGTCTAAGCTCAACTGAAAGATACTTTGGACTAGAAGAAAGAGGAAACTACAAACTCTGTGCTGAACAAAATAACACGGGGATGGTTGTGCCTCACAAATGGGTAAGTTGTATAGAGAGTGCTTATTCAACTTAGGCATCATGTCTAAGTTGATGCAGGTTCATTAGGATCATTCAATTTCATTTTTTGGCCTTTTTGGCCTACATAACCCTTCGGATCTCAAGTGTGCTGATAAGCACAACTAATTGCAGCTTGCATCCAGGGCATGTTTACATATACATATAAGGTCAGCAATTGTTTAGATATAACTTTTAAGAACCATTGCTTTTTGGACCTTTCTTATACTAGTATTTTTAGCAGTTCATCGCTCTTGCCCTTTTTAGTTTCCATGGGTGAATTTATATAAGTTTCCATAAGTAGTACATGAGCTTTCAGTTTTAGCCAACAACATCTCAAGTGACTAGGGGGAGTTCGAGCCAGTGCCAAACATCGGGACAACCGACCAAAATGATTTAGGCCTACAATCCAACTTACCAAAGGCAAGTTTTGTCACCAACTCAAAGCCAAGACACTAAACATACAGGGATGCGGTCCAAACACAGAGGTAGAAAAAATGGAAGTCCTCAATACCAGAAAGTCAAGAAAGACAAGTCAAGGTTTATAGTCAAATAAGGAAAGTCATGTATGGATGGAGTCAAGTGAAGGTGGAGCCTAAGCTAGCTGACAAATGGTGTCAAGAAAGACCATATCTATGCAGGGTAGTGAACCAGTGAGTTTTGTCAAACAACCTAAATGTGCAAGTAAAAAGTCCATTTTAAATTATTATCAAGATAGTTCATTTTATACAGTTTGCCACATCATGAATTATATACCAAGCCAATGCTGTGAACATGACAAAAGCGACAAGATAATAATCCACAGTCAATGATAAAACATCCATAGGTCATATAACATCATCACAAGAATAATCATCATATATCATCTGAAACACTGCTGCAATGCATCTCTAAGCACTGAACTGAAACTGTATGGGATAAAGGGTCACATCGGTCATCAAATCTGAACTCTCAAGGCTCAGCCTTGACACAAGGTCTAACATAAGTCTGAATAATACACTGCTCTGATCATGAGTGATCTCAAAATGTACAATCATCATAGCCAAGCTCTGAATAATGGAAGCTCTGGAATGTGTAGATATCTGCCAAGCAAAAATATTAGCCCTGCTACTATGGTGTGATAACAGGACCATAGGGATAACAGGGGTTTAGTGCAACTTATTAACAACCCCTTCCCTCTCCCCTTTCTTAATTTTGTAATGATGTTTGAACTTACTATTATTATTTTGTCCCAACCAAATGCATTTTTATTTGGTCATAACATGGAACGTTTTTCTACACATTTATGTAAATGCAAAACTATCCAAAATAGCATCAAATATTTGGATGGGGATCTATGTATTGTCTTGGATTTATTTGAACGTTAAACATCCAAAGAAATGCCCAAAGATCATACCAGGAACATTTTTCAATAATTTCAAAAGGGAATTACTATTTGGACATGTTTTTGGTCCCAATAACCCTAAAATGTTGTGTTGTGTCCTTGAAGTTTAAGCGTAAGAAGAATTCTTTATGTGAACTACTCCAGGATTTCACACAAATATTATGGCCCATTTGAGATTTTTAGAGCAATGGATCGATTGTATATGGGCATATAACATCACCTTAGGGTGCATGTTGTTTGTCATGTTTCTTTATTAAATAATTAAGGCTTAAGCGCATGATCATAATAATGTTCATTGTCTCTAATTTAGGTGGAAACAAAAAGAGAGTTATAGATAAAGTTTGTGCATATCTCAAAGCAAGGAATGCTTTAAAACCAAGCAATCACTCAAGTAAAGGTCTAATGGAGGTATTAAAGCCCCGATAAAGCAACATGAGAAATGGAGGGTATCATGCCCGTGAGACCCATAAATTGTTTGATGAATAAGTTTAAAATGATGCAAGTGCTTCATTCAAGCGGGGGGGTGTAATACCCCAATTTCGACTCTCTAGTAAATAAAGTGATTATGAACTAAAAGCTATATTTATTAAAATAAAAGGGAGCTAATTAGTGAATTAAATAGCTGTATTAGGCTTTCGAATTACTGTGTTAAATTGTTGAAGCTTCTATATTCTGGAGGAACCTTCATCCGTCTTCAAGGATATAGTAGGAGCGTGTGTTTGAATGCCACCGACAAATGAGTATTTTTTTGCATTGCCATCTAGTACTATCAAGAATAGTTGGAGTTTGGTTCCCATCCATTCCAAGCATGTCCAAAGCACTGGAGTATCATTTGTGTTGCTAGTTGTATTGGTTCATTGGAAATTTATTTTATTTCTTGTAAAATCCAGTGTTGGCATAATAGCTGGATTTGTGTTTAGGGTTCCTCCATAGTGTTTGAGATGAGTTCAAGGTGTCATAAAACAAGTTGTGGCACTCGATTGTTGATTAGGGACAAAAATTCTAACCCTCTTCAAAAGCATAGCATTGTTTACATGTATAGAAGCGCTTATGGAAAAGGGTTCCTGCTGGTGCAGCAAATGTTGATCTCCAAGCGTAGCATTTCTAACCATGTGCAATTATAATCAGAAAATATGTTGTGACATAGAACCTCAAAGGTGACATTAAGAGGAATTGGTAATAAATGATAGTTGATTATCCCATAAAGCAAATTGAATAGACAGCCAAAATGGTAAACACAGTAGGATTGGATGCTACATGGACTAACTATTATCATGTGTTTTCTTAAAAGCATTATAAATTGTTACATAAATTAACTGGAAGACCCAAAGTAGCAAACATGACCAATAGTTTGTATCAAGCACCAAATTGTGGTACAAGTCCAATAAGTTGTCATTATGAGGGATCTTTGATAATGTCAAATCC
Organism: Larix kaempferi; assembly: GCA_027924585.1. Lineage (NCBI taxonomy): Eukaryota > Viridiplantae > Streptophyta > Pinopsida > Pinales > Pinaceae > Larix > Larix kaempferi. The sequence goes on from BSBM01000502.1 coordinate 5,503,453, forward strand.
CATTTAGAATCACTTTGTTACCCCTGGGGATGCCAGAAAAAGTGGATTAACTGGGTGTTTATCAAATGCAATAATTGCTTGTCAGCAATGAAACTTTTAAACACAATCACCAACATGATCTCTACATATGGTTTATGGGGGCACCATCAACCGACACAGGTTTCTGCATACAATTTTGCATGTTAACTATTGTAAACTGTTATAAATTGAGAAGAATATAGTGCCTTGGATGCGGGTTTGAATGTTCGATTCATTGTTAGATTTATGTGATGTGTTTTCTCACTCATCATTGACACTGACCAATATATATCTGTTCAGATTTTTAGCTTCAAATATAGAGAAAACAAGGATTCCTTTACCAAATAAGCACCTCAATATATCTTAATAACTATTGACTTCAGGAATTTTTTCCTTAGTCTTCACTTAGCAAGATCTTTACACACCAAAAGCCTAGTATTTAAGCATTTCTTGGAACATCTGCATCAGCTAGAAAAACACAATACTAAATGCTCAAATGTGGAAAGTTAGAGAAATGGAACATGCAAATTATAAAATACAGGAATACAGGAATTGTCAATGTTCTTTCCAAAGACATTCCGAACTTTTAATGGTAATGACATGTTTTGTATGCATTAGTTGGCAAGCAGATAACATGATAAATTTATAAGTCATTGTACAAAGTTTAAAACCATAACATTGAAGAGAGCTCAGATCCCTTGCAGATTTAGACTTTCAATCTGAAAATGCTGTGCTGTAACATTGCCTCTCCATGTGTCTCTTAGGTCTACTTTGCCTAGCACTAATAATGTTGTTGAGCAGATAATAAATGGATGGGAAAACATCTTTTCAGGGCATTTAAGTTTCGTAAGCACATAAACAAAGGCTGCAAAATAAGGGCAAATACTACCACCCAGCAGCAGAGCAATAAATGTTGTATAAGCTGGGATAGATACTGTCAGATCTGAAGCATTCCAGATCCGGCAAGATTATCCCACAGCATATACAGCTTTTAGTACTTGCTGCATGGTGCTTATTTATTGCCCAAAAATAAGCAATGGTCACCGCATAATAGACAAAAACAAAAAGTACCAAGAATATTGTGAAGTCAGGAGTACTGGTACTCAAGAAACAGTGTCATGGACATTGCAGTGAACAGTTTGCCTGGAACAGAGAGAAATGCTCCAAAAGATACTTCATTGTCATTTACCAAAACACAAAAGCAACATATACATTCTACACTTGAAAAATGATGTGTGCATTTGCACCAGTTCACAATAACATAGAATATATCTTGTATGATACTGCTGTCATACAAAATTGACTTGCCACAATTTATTTCTTATAGGGAACAGGTAAATAGGACTGTACATCATTTTCTCAGTACTATCCCTTGTAACAAAGGGAATAAATAGCAAACGATTCAGATCCGAGAGTATATATCCCAGCATATACAGTGTTTGTTACTCTGCTGTATGGTGCTTATTGATTGCCAAAAATAAAAAATGGTCACCTCATAATAGGCAACAAAAAAAGTACCAAGAATATTATGAAGTCAGGAGAACTGTATTCAAGAGACTACTGTGTCATGGACAATGCAGTGAACAGCTTGTGTGAGACAAAGAGAGATGCTCCAAAAGATATATCATCATCGTTTACCAAAACAGAAAAGTAACTTACATTTTACACTTGAAAGATGATATGTGCATTTGCACCAGTTCACAATAACATAAAATATATCTTGTATGATACTGCTGTCATAGAAAATTGACTTGCCACACTTTATTCCTTATGGGGAACATATAGATAGGACTGTACATCATTTGCTCAGTACTAGCCCTTGTAACAAAGGGAATAGCTACACATGTACCAAACAGATGAAATTTTCATTCCAGTGATAAATTCAAGTTCAATCTGCTGAAATTTTCAGGCATGATCAGATTTTCACCATGATCCAAGTTCCATGCATGGTGAAACTTTGCCCTCTGGGGTTTTGCCCAATTCTAAACCGACCCAGATACTTGAAAAATCAATCAATCAGAATTGACTTCTTGGTTAACCGGTTTCCAGCAAGGTGGAGGGAAGTTGGCTATATGTTTAGGCAGTTTCATAACAAAGTCATTAAATGAGATCTTGTTCCCTTTGAACAGGTGTCATTTATATTAAGATTTAAGTTAGAATGATGATGCTGCATCCAAGCAGTTGTCTTATTTTAAAGCTTATTCAGTAAATTAAAACATCCAAGCTACATCCAAGCAGTTATGTCTGCTGTTTAAGCTTATACTTTCCTACACAAGCGTGTATGGGTCAACTACATCAAAGATTTTGAAACTTCTTCCAATGAATCAAGCCAGTGATCACTGAGACCAAACCAACTGCTACCATTAATTTCCAATAGAAACTAGAATAGCGAGTAGCATTGGCATTTACACTGGTTCCAACATGGGAAATAGGCCCAGCCAAACCTTCTGTCAGAGTCTCCATGCTCCTCCCAAAATCACCCAATCTTGCAGCTCTGCTCTCTGAATGCAGACCCTCAGACTTCATATGTCGAAGACCAAAACCACATATATGTTAGGTCATTCATAAAGTCATAATTCTATTGAATGAACTAAACACACGAAAAGCATTTTCCTTCCATTTACTAAACGCATGAAAATCATTTTCCTTTCATTTGCATTGAATCTGGAATGCAGATAAAGGGCTTCCTTAATATCTGAATAATTTCAGAGTTTGGGACATAACTAACAGTTATGTACTGCCAAAACTTGTTGACAGAAAATATAAGCTGTAAAAGCTATAATTCTTCATCAGTGTGTGGTTGTGGTAGTGGTGGTGGTGGTGGTGGAGGTGGTGGTCGTTGTGGTGGGGGATGAGGGAGATCAAGTGATATTCATAAATTATAAGCAAAACAGTTCATGTAGGGACAGAATTTTTGCAACATTTAGGATGGTGACTTAATGCTTTATCTCTGAGATCTTTCATTGGACCCAAAACCCTAAAAAATTAATACACTCAAGTTAATCATTAGCCCACCATAAATCCATAGTTAAGCAAAAAATCAACCAAAAAATGCAAAAGAAGTGAAGCTGACAACGGCCAAAAACAAAAGATCAAGACATACAGCAGACAGCCAATAACACAGAAACAACTAATATAGAAAAAAATGTTCGAAATTTCTCGATATTGACACTTCAATGCAAAACAGAGATTCCACCTTCTTCCTAGAAGGTTTCCTAGATATTAGCCCTAGAATTTTCTGCCCTGGGACTGCTGTAAATTAAAGTACCAAACAACAGCGGAAGAAGTACAATAATTCACTTCCAAACAGCCCTAAACTTCCTGGCAATTCAAAGAAAAAAATACCAAACAGTCCTCTGAGTTTTCAGCCCTCTAGGGCAACTTCTTGGGCATAAACCAGATCTGAAAACTCATCATAAACAGCAAATATAACAGCAAACAAAACAGCAGGAGATGGTTGTACTATTGCCTTAATATTGGTGTTATGTCCTGTTATCACATATATAGTAGCCGGGCTACCATACATTGTTTTTCTGATTCCAGTACACTATTCAGCCAGTTCCCTTACATTGAAATGCTGAGATGAGCATCTATAGTGGATTATTATCAGATTTTGGACAGCAGTATGTATTCCCCATGCCATGACTGAGTCTCAGGACACTCAGAGAGATGACCGATGTAGCCATTATACCATTGGTACAGAGCAGTCAATAGTGCCCAGAGTTACAGCAGCAGTTTCAGAGGACAGATGATGGTACAGGTTGATGAGCATTCAGGTATATGACTCAGTAGGTATATCATTGTGTTATGGTTATATGGCTTTTATACTTATTCTCATAACATGTCTTAGCACCTAGTGTCATGATCTGCCGATCATATAGATATATGGACCTGGTTGAAGCTTATTATATATATTATATTGTCCCTACTCAGACTTAGAAGTTCACTATTCATACTCATTGGTCTTACCCTCCTTAGGGAGAATAGAGGTGATCATTCCACCATACCTTGGCTTGCTAGTGTCGGCTCCATTATTCATTGTCTTCATCCATCCATTTCCTACCTTTTAGTTTATCACCCTGACTTACTACTTGACTAGTGACATGGAGGATCTTTTCCCCATTGTAGCCTCTGTATTGGATGAGCTTCCCTGTTTATTGTGTCTCGGCTCTAAGTTGGTGACAAAACTTACCTGTGGTGAGTTGGAGTTCCTTGGAATTCCCCCTAGTCACTAAAGTTGTGTTGGCTAAACCTGAAACTTTTAGTGCTGCCATGAATACAAAATCTGGAAAATGAAATGTTATATCTTGTATGAAAAGCCCATTCATGCAATGTGTTTCTAAACACACATGAATGAAAGGCATGCCAAATGAAAATGGCCATGAAAATAAAATGTTATATCTTTTGGAAATGTAAATACCTAGGTAAACAAGCTGTCCATGACACACCTAGAAGTGCTCAGGTAAACAAGTGCCTTAAAAACACACCTGCAGCAGAAAAACCTAAAATAAATGAAAATCTATGCAATGTGTTTATAAACACACATAGACCAAGGCTATGGAAACTTAGACCAAGGCTATGGAAACTTCAGGCCCAAAAAGGAATGGAACTTAAATGCTATATCAAAACAATTGCTGGCCTTATTTGTATTATGGATTGTGCGCATCTGTTAAAGGTGAATAAACCCTCTTTGAACAACTCATCCATTTGTGAGACACCGCCATTCCCTGTGTTGTTGCTCATTCAGTATATACTATGGTGTGTATTCCCTTTCCCTTTGCCAAAGTGTCACAAAGTTAAGTCAGTCAAGTCATCCCTTAGCCTAGCCAGTTATTTTAGCGTTCACCCTTCACTAGCAAATTGATCACAGATATGAAGTGAGTATGATCTTGAAAGTCTAGTCTGAGTAATAATAATAATTAATGACATTATATATTTGGATTTAGATCGCCAGTAATGATTACTTTGTGTTATAATTGTTATATGAATAAGTTGTAGAGCATGCATTAACCTTTGACACTGTGCAGCAGCTTCCGATGATGGTCTGAGTTATATTTGGTCATGTTGACTTGGTCAAACCTAGTTTGACCAAGGTCAACCATAGGACATGAGATGGTTGGACCTTGTGATGATATGGATAGATGATATATGGTCTATGTACATGTATATGATGATTCTATGCAGCAACTACAGGGTTATGATGATGATTCATGGTTTACAGCAGTATTTGATCATTTACAGATTATTATTATTTGCCCTGTTCTGGTATATTGGATATATATATTGATCATGCAGAGACTCATATGGTGTATGAGTACACATCTTGGATGGATTTGGACCTTCTGAGTCCAATGAGACAGTTTGTTTTCAGTTCCGGGCACTTACAGTGATGATTGAGCCTCAGTAGGCTATCCCAGTGCAGTTTTGGTCTGTCGGAGGCCCTGTCAGAGCAGATGTGATTTTTATCCGGTTGACCTAGGGCGCTGTGCTTGGAGGGGGTGGTCCAGCCACTTGTTTTTACCATATTACCCCCCTCCCGGACACACTGGTGCCCTCACCTTGACAGCGCATGGACTCCAAGAGGCAATTTGGGGCAGTTTCACGCTTCCCGAGGCATTTCAGGATTGGTAGAAATGGCTATTGAGGAATTCGATTTGGGCTACTGAGGCAATGTCTTGGCATGGGATGATCAATGATGATGGGTTGATGTCTTCCACACCTCCTCCAGCAGTTTCAGCTTCATCGGGACCCGCATCCATCACTTATGGCACTTTCTGATGATTTCTGAGGTCTTTTGAGGCCTACGATTTGACCATAGAGGCACGATTTGGTATATTGATGACTATTTTATTATTATTGTGCTATGGGGATTGACCAAGGGTGGCTAAAATTACCCCTTGGACCCACCAATTTTGTCATCATGATTTGGTGGGATTCCCCTCTCCTAGGGCGATTTTGTCCACTTATGTTATATTTTATTAGTGATCCATGTATTTTATTGTTGAGCTCATCTCAACCATTGATTAGACATTTGTATCTTTTAATCTTCGCCACTCATTCAAAAAGTGGTTAGAATTTTGATGCTTCTCCTTCCTATTTAGAGGAGAGAGCTTCTCATTGGAAAGGGACTTGTGGCTCTGGATTATTGGAATAGAAAATTATTATTGCATCTATCTCCAATGTTGTGGTGAATGTTTTTAGTGTTCGTTCGTTGGTTCTTCCTTTGCACTGAGTTATTGGAGATCTTGTTTTGCCATATCTTTTGTACCACGTTTTTTGCATCTACAGGTGGAGGCCGATTTGCTTTGAGGAGGAAGTATTGGTAGGGGAAGACTCTCCCTACTTCTTTTTTGGATCTCTTCGTTGGTAACAGAAAGTATTACTGTCCCAGGACCTTCTATTCTATGTTATCATTGCATTTTACTTGTATTTCCTCCATACTTGACCTCTCTGATTGAAATCGATTTTCCTTGGATTGACAGGTAGAGGAGGGCGCACTTGTGGGCTAGGGCATCAATTTGCAAGCAAAATCAAGAATTTCTCATTTGATCTCTGCGGGAATCTTCCTCAACATCAAAGCATCTCTCTTCATCACTCAAGTATGATCTCAAGGTAAGTTCTATCTCCATGATCTATCCACTTGTCTAAAATATTTAAAACCCTAATCAATCAAAACCCCATTTTTACATTTTTTCAGATCTACTAAGATCTAGTGGCTTCTTGGATAAGATATTGAAAACCCACCTCTATAGTATCCACGGCATCCCGGATCTATAGGTTGGTGAGGATTGGCTTCCATTTGACCCTCTTCCCAAAGCATTTAGCCTCTCCAAGCAAGGGCGCACTTCCTAGTTTGGTGAGTTGACTTAGATCTAGTATGTGGGTAGGTGAGATCCCACTTGATTCATGATCTACACATCCAATAACCTACCCCCAGATTGTCACTTTTCTGATTTCTACCTTGTGGGCCCTATTCCACAATTTAAGGGATTTAATCCCCATTTTGGACCACTTGGTATCTTCAAACTTAGATCTAGTAAGATCTAACCATCATATTGCCTTGAAATCGTAGATCCACACTCCTACTTGATTAACCTACTCGGATCTAAAGTTTGGATGCCATCGGACTTGTCTTGACCCACTTAACCCACATTTTAGCCTCCTTGGGTAAAGTCGCACTACCTTGGAGAAGGGAGTTGTCCCACTTCTAGGACGTGGGTACTTGAGATTTCAGTGGATTTGGAAGGGGCATAATTCAAAACCTAGGTCTAGTGTGTCACTTCATCAAATCTTGCCTTGGGGATAGCATTCCTTGCTTTAAGGGATTGTGGTCCACTTAGATCAAACCTAGATCTAGACCTATTCATCCATCAAGACTTTAATTGCCCACTTGTCTCATGCAATAGGAGTCCTTAACCACAAGTTAACTTTACTTTGACTCCATTATCCCAATTCCCAAGGCACTGGCCTCTCTCCAAGTCAATTCAACTTTCTTAGATTGTTGGATTAACTTGTGATTTGACCCTTGTGTGGTAAACTAAACCCTTTGATGCCATCATACTTCATGATCAAGCTTGTCAACTGTACTAGTTAGCCCCAATTCAACCCCTAAACTACCCTACATTGGACACAGTTCCCAAGGCAGTGGATTTTCTAACATTGAACTAGTACTTTAATCCTGGATCCTATTTCACAAATCATAAGTCACTTTCACATCAATAATGAACCAAAGCTATACTCATTGAACCCCTCACTTGTCTTGTGACTTCATCCTAAGGTCTAGGATAAACCATACACCTTACTTCACTTAGAATTAACTTGATTTGGTGTCTTGGTTTTGATCTCTCCTGTCGAGAGTAGATCGGGTCTCCCCCTTTGTTGTCTGGGCTAGATAACATAAAGTGAAGGTTGCCTCGACTGGCGTGACAACCATATATTGGAGGTCGAGGTGATCGTGGTTGCACCTTTTGAGTTGCCCTTCCCTATTGCCATCCATGAGTGGATACATCCATAGGGGTAACTACAGTTTAGGTGATAACATGTCCCTTAACAATTTCCTTCTTTTGTGTCACAATTCAGCAAGACAAATAAATGCTGGAAATAAATATCCCAAGAAGACAAAATGCTGAAATCAAAACTGCACTATAGACAAGATGTGGACAGTTGAAAACATCATATATATAACTCAATGATGAAGTCCAAGAACATAGCCAAGCTCATGAAGAGCTAGCATACACCCAACAAGCTCCCCGACCTCAAACTAGGCGAACAATGGAAGCCCTCGTTCCACCAAAAAGATCCACAAGGTAAGATCACCCTAGCAAGACTTCAAGGCAAGTCGTCCTCTTCTTCTTCCAAAATACATCCTTGAGTTTCAGTGTTCACCAAGCCCTAATCCCAATCCTCGAAGAATAGACCCTAACCCTAGTTTTCAAGATGCCTCCAAGAACCTTAGAGCCTTCAAGAGAGATCAAAAGAAATCCAGGAGTGAAAAACATCTTGTTGTTCTTCCCATGCTCCCCTAGGGTTTCCTCATAACCCTAGCGCATCACCCCAAGAGAACAACAGCTAAGAAGAAGATATAAAAGATGATGTGAAGTTGTTTAAAAGGACTCCTTCCTCTATGTATATGAGGTAAGGGAGGTCAAGAATAGAACACATGTGGGGCTAGCCTTACAAGCAAACCTACTAATACACAAGTAAGCCACACACAAGTGAGGCATTCCACTCCAAGACGACACCTGTCAAGCTTCTAGGTGATGTCGTTAACAATAAAGCTTCCAAAGGCTAGGGCACTCCTTAAGCAAGGTCTAGCGCTCCTCCATGCTCCACGAACTCCAATCTCCTCATAAGTCATGTGTCAATCTCCAAGGTTCAATCACCCACAAGAACCATTGTTGCAACCTAGATGTCCCCAAGTCAACTCCACACCTCCAAGTAAAATACCAAGTATACCAAGAGCACCTGAGTGGGCCTAATGGTTAAGAACATGTGTTATCTCTATGGAGGTCACAAGTTCAAAACCGGTGGGGGTAGGGTTGCTCATTGGCCCGCTGTGACAAGGCTCGAAGGGTAGGCGACCCCTGAGATAGAGGCTCACCCCGGTGGGCTTCGGGACGTCTCGGCCCCTGCTGAGTCACAAGTTACTGGTATATCTGGCTTGCGGGCTATTGGATATACCCTTGGGAGGTTGTTGTTCCCATGGTTAAAAAAAAAATACCAAGTATACCAATGTTGTCTAGGCCCTAGGGTTCCAAGCCCTCTTCTAAGATGCAAAATACTCCACATCCCTTGTAGGGCATTCTCCCACCAAGTGAATCCTCCATGTGGCCACAATGAAGGGCTTCCACCATCCAAGCAAGAGATCTTCAATGACTAATGGAAGAACACTGAGCCAATACCATCCTAAGATCAAGCATCCAGTGATCAAGTTATCTCAACTATGCATATCCATCACAGACCATCCCTCATGCTACAATCCATCTTGGACCATCTAGGTTTTGAACATACACCATGTACCTCAAATCTCATCCCCAAATGTAAACACTTTCCAAGTAACCCAAAAATATAACAAAAAGAAATCGAACTTTTTTAACAGAATTCATGGTAGAGACAATAAATTCAAGCAGTGGTGACAACGAGAAAATATACCGTTATTATTGTCAATGCACCTGTTATCACATATTTAGTAGCTAGGAGCTACTACCATTCTCCAGAGAAGATGTCATTCTCGAGCCAGTCCTTTACATTGAGATGAGCATTCATGATACATGATGATCATCGGTTGGTACATACAGAGGCAGCTAAACTACTTGGAGCAGCAGTATTAGAGTTACCCTTGTCATTTCCGAGTCCTCTTCATGACTTCCTAAGGGATACTTGTTCATGCCTTGGTTCAGTTTAGCAGAGCAGCAGAGGAGCCAGTTGTTGATTGTTTCTTCCTTGCCATCTAGTTGTCAGAGTGATTCAGATGTAGGTGACCAAGCAGGTATATGGCATGAGGTTTGCATCCATTGTCTTTCTTACTTGTATTAGTAGATGTGATTGGGTATATGTAGTGTTGACATTGGTGATCTTTTATTTGGATGTTTTAGTAGACTGATGACTGAAGAAGTTAAGTGGTTTTCGTGTTAAGTCCTTGGTATATACTCATGAGTAGGGTTAGCCTTTGTACAATTTAGATCATTTTTCATTATTCCTGGCACAATTATCACATGTCCTCCATCGATCCATAATTACATGCTTGAAACAAATCCCTTGAATTGGATAAGACTTGTGAACTTGTAGACAATCCCCCTTTGTGACCTCTATGTCTGGATAGGCCCCCGTATTTACTTGTGTCTCGACTCCAAGGTGTGTGGCTGTGCTCTCGGACCCGTTGATCTCTTTCTTGTCCATTACCCCGGATGTCTAAGTGCAATTTAGGATTGTACATGTCCCTGGAAGTGTCTCTAACAATCTTGAAGCAAGTATTCAAAAGCATCGGCTCACATAAATGCTATATCTAAAAGGATGCAAAGGCCAAAATGTCAAGCTATGAAAAAAATGTGTTTTTCAACACAAAGTTATGAAATCAAAGGCTATAAAATCAAAAAAGCCTACAGAAAGTCAAGACTTGCGATGAACAACAAGTAATAATTATGAAGTCTTGCAATGAAAGGCAAGCAGTGTTATAAAAGCATGCTTGTTAGAGTCTATAGGAGCCTTCTAAGCACTTTACCCATCTGTGAGACACCTCCTTCCCCTAGTGTTTGCCTATCCAACACATGTCACTTTGGTTTCCCTTGTTCCCATGATCTCTGAAAGTCCATTAAGTCTATCCTATAGGTCGAAACTTTCACTTAGCCAAGCCTTGTTTTGTTCCACCTAACCCAGGATAGTGAGGAATGATCTATTTTGTACATTGGAGTGAATGTGAAAATGAGTATATGGTTGGGACTTCACTTTGCTATGCAACTAACTCAGTTAAAAGTCTTGTTTATGTGTTGATCACCATTGTTAAACATTGCTAATACTTTTAGTCTACAATTAATACATTTAAGAAAGTACTACTAATACCTCGTGCATGCAGAGATCTTTAGTTTGTGTTCAGTTACAGTTTTTTATCAATTTTAACTTGGTCAACTCTTTGATTTGGTCAATGGGCGGAGCCCGTACCCAGATTTCACTACAGGTGTTCGGATGTCCATTTTAGTGCCTTTGGAGGCTAACCAGATCATTTCATGCTTTAGTTTATAAAAATTTGTCTATTATCATCATTTTAATAAAGTCGGAGAGCAAATTTTTAATTAAAAATGATGGAAAATATTTACATATGCCATTACAGGTTGATCCATGGTGTATTTGTAGTGAGTCCTAATGGATTTAGCGTTTCTAAGTTCATTGATGCCGTTAGATATTCATTTTGGGCAAAGGAGGAAGCTATTTTGGGCATATTGAGTATTTACAGAGCATTTTAGCAATTTAATTAAATTAATTAAAGTGACCATGGCATGGCAAGTAGAACGAAGGACTAGTGAATGGAAAAGTTATGATTTGGGTATTATCCGTATTGCTCCAGAGGTGATCCAGACGCACTTTTGCATGGTTCCATCATCATTTGACATTGTTACCGAATAAACTAGCAAGGCTAGTTGTTGGCAAGCACAAGAGAAGTTTGAGACACTGTCACCTTATCTCAACTTCTCAACTTCTTCAGAATTATGTATCACCCCAAGGGGAGAGCCATCATACTGAAATACCTGTAGACACACAACTATCCCCAATGACCTAGGTGGCTAGATCAGTGCCTTTATGGAGTCGAGTAGAGAATGACGAAGACATACCAAGGATAATTCCAATTAGGCACTAGTCTAAATATGGTACTGAAGCTTGGATCTGAATGATAGAGGTTTATGCATACATTTCAGTATAAAATAATTCTTATATCCCAAGAGATAAGCAGTGTCCAAGTGAATTCAATAAGCCATCAGCAATAAGGATTACTACTTCATGTAACAAACAGGGCGCAAATGTGTCAGTTAATTTGCATATATATATGCTTCCAAATTCACCACCAACTGTCAGTTATCATGAGCATTTAGGATCAGCATTCAACAGTAATACTATTCATGTGTTTGAAATTGCATTAACTGAAATGTGAGTATTGTCAAAGCTCTGTAAATATTACCAACATCAAACCGTTCGAATATGATATCACTGTACCTCTACAATAGTTCTACTTTTGTGTTATATCAGCACCAGTAGTTGTGTGACAAAGAACGAGTAAATGTGATAGTGGACCAACACTTGTATTTTGAATTAGTGCTTTAAGCATTTCCAATCACTATGACATTCAGTACATCATTTTATTCAGACACGTGCAAAGTAAGAACCATTCATTGCAGCATCGACCAGTCTTAGATGTAGCAGTACTCAGGAATAACTGATTTAGGCATTCAACAGAAGTATGAGCATCAATCAGCTTGATAAGTCAACCAATCATCATCAACATTAACACCATTTATTTACTGGTTAATTTGATCCTTTGTGACTGAAAAATCAGGTTTGTGACTGTAAAAACGAGGTCTGAAATACTGTGCAAGCTTTGCAACAGTGGCAGCAGACTGGGATCAGCCCTTTGGGATTTTTCCTAGAGGTTCGGTCAAGCAAGGGTAACCCTCTCTAAGGGAGGGCGAGGTCTTTAGGAGCCTCACTGTGGTAGAGAAAGGGAGGGGAGCCGCTGTAGCAGCCACCTCAGAATTCAGACCTCCTCAAAATTTGACGCCCTTGGGTCTGTAGGGTTGGGAGAGGAAGGCGCTGCCTTTGGTAGGCCTGAGAATGGCACAAAATGACTATTTTTGGGCTTTTCAAATTTTCGAATTTTTTTAGGGCCTTGTTGTCACATCCATAGTAGCTGGGCTACCATGATTGCAGATCAATTTCCAGTATATTTTTGAGCCAGTCCTTTTGCACATTTTGATGAGATCAGCTGATGATGAGCAGCATTATGATGATCACTCGTATACATTCAGTGGAGCCAAAGCTTGCACAATTACAACCTCATGCCAGGACTGAGCCCCATGACCCCAGGTCGGTGACTGAGATAGCCATTCTTTTATCATTCAAAGCAGGATGAGTATCAAAGCCCAAGTTATTTCCAGTTGCAGTGCTTCAATGTGTTTCAGGCAGTTCAGATCAAGGACTCAGGTATATGATCCAACAGATATATTTTGGTACACGTGGGTTACTGATGTGCTCTTCCTTTTATCTAGGTAGTTTATGACTGGGTAGATTATGATGGTTTACTGGCTCTATCTTATTTGAAGCTTAAGTGTTGTTTAGAATAGAAGTGGTTGGTTACTATTGGTAGGAGGTTCTTGTGTATACTCGTTGGTCATACCCATACTCTACAAAGTACAAACTTGTTCATTCCCTTATTTTTGGGCCTTTGTCTATCCATGGCATCATCAGTCACTTCTTCGTCCATCTATTACCTTCCAGTTTGGTTTCATCCCAACTTACACCTTAACTAGTAGTCTTGAGGACTCCCCCACCTAGACCTCTGTGTTGGATAGATTCATTGTTTACATTGTGTCTCGGCTCTGGAGTATCTGATTTTGGTCACAGTGATTGTTCACCTCTAGTCCTCGAAACCAAGTATTCCTGCAAACAGTGTTGCTAAACACTAGAGCATCGGATCTTAAATGTTATATCTAAAGGAATGCTAAGTCAGCAAAAACAGTGTTGCTAAACACTACCATGCATATCTATATTAACTAGTCAGTGGCCAAAGGACGAGTACTCATCCTTGTTTGATGTAAGGCCGTTTGTCCCCACAAGGCAACAGGGTGGTCACTCCATCACACCTATGGACAATGGCGGGCAATGGAGGTCATACCGAGTCATAACTAAAGCCCAAAAGCCTCTCAAGGCACCTGCTTTTGGAGGCTAGCTAGCGAAAATCTTTAAAGTTAATAAATGATAAATCTCAAGTGAAAAAAGCTGACAAATAAATAAATTGCTAAAAGGTTGCTTGTCTAGAGTCTATTGGAAGCATTATCATCACTCTACCCATTTGTGAGACACCTCCATCCCCTGTGTTATTTTCTATCCAACATATGTATAGGTGGTTCCCTTGGTTCCTTCATCCGAGAGATTGCATTGTTGAGGTTATCAAGTCTTTCCCCTAGCCTAACCTCTGTTTTTCCACCCTCAACCATGGTTAGCAAATTGTTCCAGTCTGTAAACGAGTATACACTTGAGATTCTTGTTTATAATGGCTAGCTACTTTGATCTAGACTTATTTTGGTTATATTATTTACATGCTTTTGCCAATTAAACATCATCTTATGCTTTAGTCTAGCTTCTGATATAATTGAAGGAGCATATCATAACCATTTGTACTTGCAGCAGCAGTTATTCATGGTATGGATCATTATTTTGACCATTTTTTTACTTGGTCAACCCAATTTGACCAAGTCAACCACAGGGTTCAGGATGAGTTTGGGCAAAAAGTGTTCGAGATGGATTATTCATGGCCCATATGCATCCATTAGATGGTCCCATGCCTCAGATAGCAATTTCAGATGATGGTTTGATGGATTTTTATCATATTATTATTTACAGGCCATTATTTTATTATTTCGGGCATGGATGAGCTTACAAAGCTATCACTTGATGGTCACATGGTGTATTGTTAAATTTTCAGAATTTACTTCAATCTGATCTAGGATCTTAACTGAGAGAACAACATGTACAGCAAATCTACAGCATATCAATCATGGACACAATAATGCAAGCACACAAGAGACACAGAGTTTACTTGGGGAAAACCATAAAGGTGAAAACCCCCAATAACTTCCTCAGAGATAGATAGAGCAATGATACAACCAGAATACAAGAGAGTCTTCTCCTAGCAGCAGAGCCTCCTCCTCCACAAGTGCGCCACTCTCCCAAGTGTGAGTGAGAGAATAGAATATGTAAAATGAGAGAGACACACTCTCTATTTATACACTAACTTGACTTGACCTTTACTCAACTAGGTCGGCCTCAACTTAACCACTTAACATAATGCTGACTGGGTCGACCCCCACTAGGGTGGTCTAATAACCCTTTGACCCACATGGCCGACCCCCAATAGGGTGGTCTAATAACCCTTTGACCCACATGACTTATACAGGGCCGACCCCAACAAGGTGGTCTAATAACCCATCAAGTATAAGTTACGACACTTACAATATAAATGACGATACTTTCGTATAGAGGAATAATAACATCTCTATAGGAATACAACCACTTCTGTATAGAGGAATAATAACATCTCTATAGGAATACAATATACATATATGTGAAATACATTTCAAAGTTACATATACATCAACATGTATGAGTACTCATTCCTAGTGGATTTGGGCATTCTGAGTCCATTGGTGCACTTGGTTACCAGTTCTGGGCAGTTTCAGGTGATGATATGGTCAGATTACCACTTTATTGCATTTTTCCATTCAGAAATGGCCTTTCCAGCATTTTCATTGAGCAGGCACGTTCTCCTAGGGCGCTACAAAGGGAGATGGGGGTCCAGCTAGTCGTTATTACCATATTACCCATCCCCAAACATTTTGATGCAGTCATATTTGTGTCCGAGACACTTGGCAGAGAGCTACAAACATTTTTGTATTTTTAGAGGTGGTTTTCCGACAATAGAATGGCTCATTGAGGAAATCGATTTGGCTTAGTGGGGCAAGGAAATGGCATGAGATTGGTCCGGGATATTTTGATGATGTTTTCCACACCTTCTGGCACTTGTTCCGACATCAATGGCGTCCACACGTCCTAGCATTCATCATTTTGGGCGTTTTTATTATGTTATTGAGGGGCCATGAATTGGTCATTTGGTCACATTATGATATTATCTTGACATATTATTTGATATTGTTCCTTGGGGTTGTTACGATGGTACCAGTACCAGTGCACCTACAAAGGTACCCTAGGGAGAGGGTGTCATTTTTTTGACCAAGAGGGGTGTTTAGCCAACTTTTTTTGAGGTAGGGGTTATGGCTAGACCCTCTGGTTTCTCCTTTGGAATTACTATGGCTTAGTGGCATCGTTGACTGCCTCATGAAAGATCTTGAAGCCCTGAGGTTGGTGTTTGGGGCTTCCAGGGGTGGATCACTGGGTCACATAACCCTGACTTTGTTTTATTAGTCCAGCGGAATCTTCTTCAACACTGAGGCGCATATTTATCCTTCAGAGCACCTCCAGCACCCTCTTGGCCCTCCAGCTCACCAACGCCCTCTCTCTGGGGCCCTCTTCTGATGATGACATCATCCTTGAGCCAGGCTGTGATGCTTGATTGGGGGGGCGTTTAAGGATTTTCATCACTGTTGGGGTTAGTTGGGGCATGACAAGCCCCCCCCTCTGCAGTCTGGCCTTCAGAACAGACCAATATGCTCATTTTTAGTCATTTTGCTCAAGTAGGGGTCAAATTTAGGAAAACACCCTAATTTACACACTACTTTCATTATTTTATATTATTTTTGTTTTCATTTTAAGTTGACATTTCTAATTTCAAATTGCCATTTTAAAAAGGCATGTCAACCTGGATTTTATTATATTTTTGTAAAGTGAGTGTGAAAAGGTATAAACTAAGTAACATGACACGTCCAAATAGCCTCCCTGTCACGTATTTTGCGTGTCGGACACGACACGAGCCCTAATACGGCTGCAACACGAAAATTAGCGTGTCCCAAAATCGTGACATGATCCGGCACGTGTCCGACACATGCCATGATCGTGTCACGATTTTGGGACACGTGTCCTGTCAACTGGGCGATTTCGCGGGTTAAAAAATTGTCATTCCGCGGGTTAAAGGACGTGGGCAGAGTTGGGGCCCGTCTTCATTTCGATTTGATCGCTTGTGGAGGAGAGAGCTCGCTCATTAGCCCGTAGTTTTCATCGCAGAAACACTACAGAGATCACGTGGAGTTGAGGGTTGCCGGTTGGAGTGGAGGGTTGCCCCTTTGTTGACGCCGGTGGAGTGGAGTTGAAGGCACGCAGGGTTGCCCCTTTGTTGACGCCGGTGGAGTGGAGTTGAGGGCACGCAGCACCCCTCATGATTCAATGTTATTGTTCATTTTTCAATGTTCATTGATACTTATTAATTTTATTATTGATTCTATTCAATGATTCATGATCATCATATTAAAATTTGAAATTTCAATTGATTCATTTAATGATATTATGATATTATGATTCAAATTCTGATTGATGTATAGACTTTTAGTTTTTTTTAAATGTGGATCTTTATGTATTTTTTTAATTATTATTATTAATATTATATATATAAAACGTGTCCCCCGTGTCCTGTTTTCAGGGTCGCCGTGTCGCGTGTCGAATACTCGTATTTTCGTGTCCTCCGTGTCCCGTGTCCTCGTGTCGTGTGACTTAGGGTATAAATAATTTTTCCTCACTTCATTTTTACACAACAACTTATGGGATTACACTTTTATTTCTGATTGTTTCCCTCACTAGGGCTCTTTGAGTGATGCGCACCTCTTGAGGATGAATCATGCTTGCTAGTTTGGGGACAAATCTTTGAAGTCTTTGCTCCTGTTTCTTTGCTAAGCTGATGCCAAGAGTTGTTTGCTTGACACATGCACAAGAAGGTATCTAAGTCTTTCTCTTGATGTCTTTTTGTTAAATGTTGGATATATGTTTGTCTAAGGTTGAATGGTAGCCATTGGAGTTGCATTTTGCCCTAGTATAAGTCATTTTCTAGCTTTGTATTGGAGAAAACTCACTATGGCTTGGGAATACCACAACAGACAGATGACTACCAGAAATCAACTCAATTCTCAAAACAATGCTATTATAAATGACAATGTTAAAATAATGGAGAAATGTAACCAACCTCGATCCAAACGTTTGATGTAGATCCCCGTTGGAGCTTTCAATCCATGCACTTGAAATCTGCAAATTAGTCTTAACAGCCAGTATCCAACAAGCACATATAATATAAAATTACATTAACATTATCAATAACAATGGTCCATAATATCACAAGCAAATGTAACCCAATGTATAATAAACAACATGTACAACTTGATGGACGAGAATATGAGTATTTCTATTAATGAACAAGAAGAAGTACAAAGTGATACGACCTCTTGCCGGCAACCAATCTGAACCAAGATCTAGATCAATCCACTTGTGCCTCCATCACTTCAATCCTCCATGAATGGCAAACTCAAACTAAAAAGGAGTTTGAAAGGAGAACATAAGGGGTTCACAACTACAAGGATCAATGAGCGCAGACTCAAGATAGGGCAAAAATCCACTAGAGTTCTCTTGTTATTCTCTTCTTCCTCCCGTCCATAAGCCATATGTGCTCAATATATAGTCCTCTCAAAGGTAGGTGAAAGGACACATCGAGGCGTTACTCGGGCAGATGGAGAGCCAAAGGTCACCCAATGACCGCTTTTTGGGAGTAAAAAGTAATAAATTAGTGATTTTTACCATTTTACTTGATACCCGCGGGCTATAGTGATGCAACTCGAGGGTACGCATGCTATAATGATGCAACATGCGGGTAGGAATAAAAATAGGAAAAAATAGTATCTCTGAAGGATATGAGTGGATCTGAGTCAGTGAAATGGATCCTACAGGCCAAAGAATGCTGATGCTCACAGGGTGGAAAATTACGATGTAACAGATGCCCCCTAATGTGTGAGGTCAGAGACTGATGCTACGATGGCCGAAATACATTATAAAACTCAGAAGTGGAGTGATGGAGACACAAGTGGAAAGAGCAACTCACTCATCATAATACAATAATATCTCTGAATACATGTCGGTATAGTACAACAATCTGATACAACGGCCATGAATAGGCAGTACATAATGGATACATGTCATAAGTGATCATAGCCATGATCCCTCTACAGTAAAATATGGTCTTCTGCTGAAAAGAAGACAACTGGTGCAAATTGGAGGTACAAACTGCTGAAATCTGAGAGGTGATATCTTAGATGTAAAGTCAAAGTCATATGTAGCATACTGAATGCCACAATCGCCTGGGGTCTTCTACACAAGTCTTCAACGGTGCAAGTCCCATCAAGTGAATAAAGGAGTTGGGGTCAAACCTGATGAGACATCGTCTGATTACCGGTCAATGATGTATACCGTTAACAGATGCGAGATGACCCACCAATAATGAAAATGGGCATCAAGGCACAGAGCACAATCATCAGAGTGTGAATGAATGAGTTGAAGTCGAACACTAGGATGAATCCATCGATCAGGGGACATTGATGTATTCCCAAAACTGTCGATGACGAGAAAACCTGCCACTAATGACTGCAAGCCTCAAGGCACTCAACTGAACTCTAAGCCTCAAGTCCCGGAATAAATGGGTTGAAGTCGACGGAACGAGACTCGCTGGAAGGAGGGCATTAAGACATCCCCCATCGACCAGCACGAGGTACCAGCAATGCTGAAAGATTTGGAAGATCTCAGGTGAAATGGACTGACTCAATAAGGATGGCCAACATGCAATAGTCAAGAGATCTGAGGAGTGGCCGACACTGGTTTCAGGACTTCCTTTGAACAAGAGCATGAGCATATGGATAGACTCACGCAGCATAGACTTGACATAAACTGTGCAATGCAGGAGGCATCACAAAGGGCTCCATAATGACTGGAAGCTTAACCAATCGGTGGAGTAAACTGAGAAACAAGTACAGCTCCTAAGGCCCAACTATAGTCCAAATCCAATGGAATCTCAACAACCCAGTTTCTCAAAGTGGGACAACTCAATCACCCAAGGAGTGCGACTTTGCCCAAGGAGGGATAAAAGTATGGAAAGGTGTGTCAAATCAAACCCAAAGGCCACCAAAGTTTAGATCCAAGTAGTCTAGGCAAGTATCAATGTGGATCTTGAAAATCAAGGGCATCCAATGGCTAGATCTCCATATATCTGAGATTGAAAATGCATCACCAAATTGACCCAAGTGGGGCACAACCCTCAAAATGAGGAATGGAGCCCACAAGGAAAAAATCAACAAGGTGAAGCACTAGGGTTAGGTTATCAAGTGAGGAGAGTATGAATCAATTGGAATCTCACCTACCCATGTGGTGGAAATAGCTTAAACCAAACACCCAAGGAGGGCGAATTAACCCAAGGGAGGTTAAGTGCATTGAAAGATGTGTCAAATGAAGCCCAATCCACACCAAACTATAGATCCGAATTGCCATGGATACTATAGAGGTGGGTTTTTACTATCTTTTCAAAAGGCAAGCTAGATCCAAGTAGATCTAAGAAAAACAAAAAAATGAGGGTTTTGATTTTAATGTAAT
This sequence comes from Larix kaempferi, assembly GCA_027924585.1. Taxonomy (NCBI): domain Eukaryota; kingdom Viridiplantae; phylum Streptophyta; class Pinopsida; order Pinales; family Pinaceae; genus Larix; species Larix kaempferi. The sequence goes on from BSBM01000502.1 coordinate 5,523,805, forward strand.
TTTGACCAATGGGATGGATAGCAAGCGAAATCAATACGTACCTTGTAGATCTTACCTCAAAAGCTTGCGGCCTCTTAGCATATGGAGAATTCTTTGCCCTAGTTACAATTCCAAGCTTGATCCAAGTGTCTTCAACCAATAGCATCCAATTTCTAGGAGGAAATATCTCTCATGAAAACCTGCAAATCAAACTACATCAAGTTAGATTTGATCCACAAATCCATAAGATCTAAGCATGTCATATCAAGAAAGTAATCAATGGACAAAGCACAATTGAAAAATTCCCTCTATGAAGTCGATTTGCCCATTGGGGATGTGAGTAACCCCTACAATCTTCCCACAAAGCAATTCGATGAGCTGGCTTGAGCAATTCGGCCTCCCTCTCTTGAAGTCGATTTCACCTGAAAAGGAAACAATGTCTAGAAGCAAGATATCCAAGAACATATGCAAGAGCAACCCAATCAAAGCCAAAAAGTAGATCTCCAAAATATTATTTTCATTCCAAGTTTTCCAGAGCCCAAAGGTGGGCTATACAATAGGGGGTCTCCTCCTTATATAGGATAATAAAGACCAAAACCCTATACCACTTTACAATTCAACATGAAAATGAGTGGTTGAGATTAAAAGATCTCAATACATAATCAATGGCTAAGATGAGCCATAATAACATAACACATGGATCACTCAAATATTAATGACGTCATAGCTAGAAGGTACTCATGGAGGGTGACGTCATCCACTAAAGGGGGTAAAAGTACAAAAGCCCACCTCATATGACTAAGACATGACACATGGAGCTCATGGTGGGGCTAGGAGGCATCAATCCTTACTAGCTCATCCCCATGGCACAATAAAATAATATGATATGTCCAAGATAAATATAAATGATCAAATCTGTCCTCAAAATCTGTGACAGACAAGCAGTAAAAGGCCTCTTGTGGCCTCTGTGGACCCACCCAAGTGATGAAAATTGGCTAGGAGATAGGGTGTTCACCTTGGAAGACCTCTGTGAAAACCAAGTGCCAAAACCTTGCCTCAATTGCCCAAATCGAATTCCTCAGTGACCCCTTTATCCCATTTCTGGACTACCTCGGTAACTGTGAAAGTGCTGAAACTGCCTCCTAGGGCACCTGCGTTGTCAAACTGAGCACACCGGGCTCTCCAGAAGGGGGGATTAATGGTAATAACAAGTGGTTGGACCACCCCCTCCTCATACAGCACCCTAGGTGAACTGGTCTCTCATGGCCCCTGCTGCTCAGGCTGGGAAATCAGCCCCAAATCTGGTCAACAAGTGTGAAACTGCATCTATCACTGTCAGAAGTGCCCGGAACTGAAAGATAAGTGTCTCATTGGATCCAGAAGACCCAAATCTACTAGGAATGTGTACTCATACACCATGGGTTGCCTTGATGGGCTAGCTGTAGGGTCCACCATATATGGACAGTGTATAATATAACGATCTGAAGTAATAATAAAACCTGTTGAACTGAATCAATCATCATCTGAATCATATGTCCATCATATAGCATCATCATCAAGAGTATGTGGGACCATTAATCATCATCCATAAGCATACAAGGCCCATATCATCACGGATCCCAAGAAATGACCATAGTCAAACTAGGTTTGACTAGGTCCATATACAACCAAGGACAAATCATATCAATAGACTAAGACATGTTCCTCTAATCATACTCACAGTTTAACTTAAAGTATAACATCATTCAGTGACATTAAACATATTTGTTCATTTCGTTGTTATTTGTAATTACTTTGCACAATAGCTTAAATGACAAACTCACCCACTGGACATGGTCTAACTGCTAGCTACGGATGAAGGCTAGGAACAAGGTTGGGCAAAGGGGTGACCTGTCTAAGCTCAACTGAAAGATACTTTGGACTAGAAGAAAGAGGAAACTACAAACTCTGTGCTGAACAAAATAACACGGGGATGGTTGTGCCTCACAAATGGGTAAGTTGTATAGAGAGTGCTTATTCAACTTAGGCATCATGTCTAAGTTGATGCAGGTTCATTAGGATCATTCAATTTCATTTTTTGGCCTTTTTGGCCTACATAACCCTTCGGATCTCAAGTGTGCTGATAAGCACAACTAATTGCAGCTTGCATCCAGGGCATGTTTACATATACATATAAGGTCAGCAATTGTTTAGATATAACTTTTAAGAACCATTGCTTTTTGGACCTTTCTTATACTAGTATTTTTAGCAGTTCATCGCTCTTGCCCTTTTTAGTTTCCATGGGTGAATTTATATAAGTTTCCATAAGTAGTACATGAGCTTTCAGTTTTAGCCAACAACATCTCAAGTGACTAGGGGGAGTTCGAGCCAGTGCCAAACATCGGGACAACCGACCAAAATGATTTAGGCCTACAATCCAACTTACCAAAGGCAAGTTTTGTCACCAACTCAAAGCCAAGACACTAAACATACAGGGATGCGGTCCAAACACAGAGGTAGAAAAAATGGAAGTCCTCAATACCAGAAAGTCAAGAAAGACAAGTCAAGGTTTATAGTCAAATAAGGAAAGTCATGTATGGATGGAGTCAAGTGAAGGTGGAGCCTAAGCTAGCTGACAAATGGTGTCAAGAAAGACCATATCTATGCAGGGTAGTGAACCAGTGAGTTTTGTCAAACAACCTAAATGTGCAAGTAAAAAGTCCATTTTAAATTATTATCAAGATAGTTCATTTTATACAGTTTGCCACATCATGAATTATATACCAAGCCAATGCTGTGAACATGACAAAAGCGACAAGATAATAATCCACAGTCAATGATAAAACATCCATAGGTCATATAACATCATCACAAGAATAATCATCATATATCATCTGAAACACTGCTGCAATGCATCTCTAAGCACTGAACTGAAACTGTATGGGATAAAGGGTCACATCGGTCATCAAATCTGAACTCTCAAGGCTCAGCCTTGACACAAGGTCTAACATAAGTCTGAATAATACACTGCTCTGATCATGAGTGATCTCAAAATGTACAATCATCATAGCCAAGCTCTGAATAATGGAAGCTCTGGAATGTGTAGATATCTGCCAAGCAAAAATATTAGCCCTGCTACTATGGTGTGATAACAGGACCATAGGGATAACAGGGGTTTAGTGCAACTTATTAACAACCCCTTCCCTCTCCCCTTTCTTAATTTTGTAATGATGTTTGAACTTACTATTATTATTTTGTCCCAACCAAATGCATTTTTATTTGGTCATAACATGGAACGTTTTTCTACACATTTATGTAAATGCAAAACTATCCAAAATAGCATCAAATATTTGGATGGGGATCTATGTATTGTCTTGGATTTATTTGAACGTTAAACATCCAAAGAAATGCCCAAAGATCATACCAGGAACATTTTTCAATAATTTCAAAAGGGAATTACTATTTGGACATGTTTTTGGTCCCAATAACCCTAAAATGTTGTGTTGTGTCCTTGAAGTTTAAGCGTAAGAAGAATTCTTTATGTGAACTACTCCAGGATTTCACACAAATATTATGGCCCATTTGAGATTTTTAGAGCAATGGATCGATTGTATATGGGCATATAACATCACCTTAGGGTGCATGTTGTTTGTCATGTTTCTTTATTAAATAATTAAGGCTTAAGCGCATGATCATAATAATGTTCATTGTCTCTAATTTAGGTGGAAACAAAAAGAGAGTTATAGATAAAGTTTGTGCATATCTCAAAGCAAGGAATGCTTTAAAACCAAGCAATCACTCAAGTAAAGGTCTAATGGAGGTATTAAAGCCCCGATAAAGCAACATGAGAAATGGAGGGTATCATGCCCGTGAGACCCATAAATTGTTTGATGAATAAGTTTAAAATGATGCAAGTGCTTCATTCAAGCGGGGGGGTGTAATACCCCAATTTCGACTCTCTAGTAAATAAAGTGATTATGAACTAAAAGCTATATTTATTAAAATAAAAGGGAGCTAATTAGTGAATTAAATAGCTGTATTAGGCTTTCGAATTACTGTGTTAAATTGTTGAAGCTTCTATATTCTGGAGGAACCTTCATCCGTCTTCAAGGATATAGTAGGAGCGTGTGTTTGAATGCCACCGACAAATGAGTATTTTTTTGCATTGCCATCTAGTACTATCAAGAATAGTTGGAGTTTGGTTCCCATCCATTCCAAGCATGTCCAAAGCACTGGAGTATCATTTGTGTTGCTAGTTGTATTGGTTCATTGGAAATTTATTTTATTTCTTGTAAAATCCAGTGTTGGCATAATAGCTGGATTTGTGTTTAGGGTTCCTCCATAGTGTTTGAGATGAGTTCAAGGTGTCATAAAACAAGTTGTGGCACTCGATTGTTGATTAGGGACAAAAATTCTAACCCTCTTCAAAAGCATAGCATTGTTTACATGTATAGAAGCGCTTATGGAAAAGGGTTCCTGCTGGTGCAGCAAATGTTGATCTCCAAGCGTAGCATTTCTAACCATGTGCAATTATAATCAGAAAATATGTTGTGACATAGAACCTCAAAGGTGACATTAAGAGGAATTGGTAATAAATGATAGTTGATTATCCCATAAAGCAAATTGAATAGACAGCCAAAATGGTAAACACAGTAGGATTGGATGCTACATGGACTAACTATTATCATGTGTTTTCTTAAAAGCATTATAAATTGTTACATAAATTAACTGGAAGACCCAAAGTAGCAAACATGACCAATAGTTTGTATCAAGCACCAAATTGTGGTACAAGTCCAATAAGTTGTCATTATGAGGGATCTTTGATAATGTCAAATCCCATTTAGAATCACTTTGTTACCCCTGGGGATGCCAGAAAAAGTGGATTAACTGGGTGTTTATCAAATGCAATAATTGCTTGTCAGCAATGAAACTTTTAAACACAATCACCAACATGATCTCTACATATGGTTTATGGGGGCACCATCAACCGACACAGGTTTCTGCATACAATTTTGCATGTTAACTATTGTAAACTGTTATAAATTGAGAAGAATATAGTGCCTTGGATGCGGGTTTGAATGTTCGATTCATTGTTAGATTTATGTGATGTGTTTTCTCACTCATCATTGACACTGACCAATATATATCTGTTCAGATTTTTAGCTTCAAATATAGAGAAAACAAGGATTCCTTTACCAAATAAGCACCTCAATATATCTTAATAACTATTGACTTCAGGAATTTTTTCCTTAGTCTTCACTTAGCAAGATCTTTACACACCAAAAGCCTAGTATTTAAGCATTTCTTGGAACATCTGCATCAGCTAGAAAAACACAATACTAAATGCTCAAATGTGGAAAGTTAGAGAAATGGAACATGCAAATTATAAAATACAGGAATACAGGAATTGTCAATGTTCTTTCCAAAGACATTCCGAACTTTTAATGGTAATGACATGTTTTGTATGCATTAGTTGGCAAGCAGATAACATGATAAATTTATAAGTCATTGTACAAAGTTTAAAACCATAACATTGAAGAGAGCTCAGATCCCTTGCAGATTTAGACTTTCAATCTGAAAATGCTGTGCTGTAACATTGCCTCTCCATGTGTCTCTTAGGTCTACTTTGCCTAGCACTAATAATGTTGTTGAGCAGATAATAAATGGATGGGAAAACATCTTTTCAGGGCATTTAAGTTTCGTAAGCACATAAACAAAGGCTGCAAAATAAGGGCAAATACTACCACCCAGCAGCAGAGCAATAAATGTTGTATAAGCTGGGATAGATACTGTCAGATCTGAAGCATTCCAGATCCGGCAAGATTATCCCACAGCATATACAGCTTTTAGTACTTGCTGCATGGTGCTTATTTATTGCCCAAAAATAAGCAATGGTCACCGCATAATAGACAAAAACAAAAAGTACCAAGAATATTGTGAAGTCAGGAGTACTGGTACTCAAGAAACAGTGTCATGGACATTGCAGTGAACAGTTTGCCTGGAACAGAGAGAAATGCTCCAAAAGATACTTCATTGTCATTTACCAAAACACAAAAGCAACATATACATTCTACACTTGAAAAATGATGTGTGCATTTGCACCAGTTCACAATAACATAGAATATATCTTGTATGATACTGCTGTCATACAAAATTGACTTGCCACAATTTATTTCTTATAGGGAACAGGTAAATAGGACTGTACATCATTTTCTCAGTACTATCCCTTGTAACAAAGGGAATAAATAGCAAACGATTCAGATCCGAGAGTATATATCCCAGCATATACAGTGTTTGTTACTCTGCTGTATGGTGCTTATTGATTGCCAAAAATAAAAAATGGTCACCTCATAATAGGCAACAAAAAAAGTACCAAGAATATTATGAAGTCAGGAGAACTGTATTCAAGAGACTACTGTGTCATGGACAATGCAGTGAACAGCTTGTGTGAGACAAAGAGAGATGCTCCAAAAGATATATCATCATCGTTTACCAAAACAGAAAAGTAACTTACATTTTACACTTGAAAGATGATATGTGCATTTGCACCAGTTCACAATAACATAAAATATATCTTGTATGATACTGCTGTCATAGAAAATTGACTTGCCACACTTTATTCCTTATGGGGAACATATAGATAGGACTGTACATCATTTGCTCAGTACTAGCCCTTGTAACAAAGGGAATAGCTACACATGTACCAAACAGATGAAATTTTCATTCCAGTGATAAATTCAAGTTCAATCTGCTGAAATTTTCAGGCATGATCAGATTTTCACCATGATCCAAGTTCCATGCATGGTGAAACTTTGCCCTCTGGGGTTTTGCCCAATTCTAAACCGACCCAGATACTTGAAAAATCAATCAATCAGAATTGACTTCTTGGTTAACCGGTTTCCAGCAAGGTGGAGGGAAGTTGGCTATATGTTTAGGCAGTTTCATAACAAAGTCATTAAATGAGATCTTGTTCCCTTTGAACAGGTGTCATTTATATTAAGATTTAAGTTAGAATGATGATGCTGCATCCAAGCAGTTGTCTTATTTTAAAGCTTATTCAGTAAATTAAAACATCCAAGCTACATCCAAGCAGTTATGTCTGCTGTTTAAGCTTATACTTTCCTACACAAGCGTGTATGGGTCAACTACATCAAAGATTTTGAAACTTCTTCCAATGAATCAAGCCAGTGATCACTGAGACCAAACCAACTGCTACCATTAATTTCCAATAGAAACTAGAATAGCGAGTAGCATTGGCATTTACACTGGTTCCAACATGGGAAATAGGCCCAGCCAAACCTTCTGTCAGAGTCTCCATGCTCCTCCCAAAATCACCCAATCTTGCAGCTCTGCTCTCTGAATGCAGACCCTCAGACTTCATATGTCGAAGACCAAAACCACATATATGTTAGGTCATTCATAAAGTCATAATTCTATTGAATGAACTAAACACACGAAAAGCATTTTCCTTCCATTTACTAAACGCATGAAAATCATTTTCCTTTCATTTGCATTGAATCTGGAATGCAGATAAAGGGCTTCCTTAATATCTGAATAATTTCAGAGTTTGGGACATAACTAACAGTTATGTACTGCCAAAACTTGTTGACAGAAAATATAAGCTGTAAAAGCTATAATTCTTCATCAGTGTGTGGTTGTGGTAGTGGTGGTGGTGGTGGTGGAGGTGGTGGTCGTTGTGGTGGGGGATGAGGGAGATCAAGTGATATTCATAAATTATAAGCAAAACAGTTCATGTAGGGACAGAATTTTTGCAACATTTAGGATGGTGACTTAATGCTTTATCTCTGAGATCTTTCATTGGACCCAAAACCCTAAAAAATTAATACACTCAAGTTAATCATTAGCCCACCATAAATCCATAGTTAAGCAAAAAATCAACCAAAAAATGCAAAAGAAGTGAAGCTGACAACGGCCAAAAACAAAAGATCAAGACATACAGCAGACAGCCAATAACACAGAAACAACTAATATAGAAAAAAATGTTCGAAATTTCTCGATATTGACACTTCAATGCAAAACAGAGATTCCACCTTCTTCCTAGAAGGTTTCCTAGATATTAGCCCTAGAATTTTCTGCCCTGGGACTGCTGTAAATTAAAGTACCAAACAACAGCGGAAGAAGTACAATAATTCACTTCCAAACAGCCCTAAACTTCCTGGCAATTCAAAGAAAAAAATACCAAACAGTCCTCTGAGTTTTCAGCCCTCTAGGGCAACTTCTTGGGCATAAACCAGATCTGAAAACTCATCATAAACAGCAAATATAACAGCAAACAAAACAGCAGGAGATGGTTGTACTATTGCCTTAATATTGGTGTTATGTCCTGTTATCACATATATAGTAGCCGGGCTACCATACATTGTTTTTCTGATTCCAGTACACTATTCAGCCAGTTCCCTTACATTGAAATGCTGAGATGAGCATCTATAGTGGATTATTATCAGATTTTGGACAGCAGTATGTATTCCCCATGCCATGACTGAGTCTCAGGACACTCAGAGAGATGACCGATGTAGCCATTATACCATTGGTACAGAGCAGTCAATAGTGCCCAGAGTTACAGCAGCAGTTTCAGAGGACAGATGATGGTACAGGTTGATGAGCATTCAGGTATATGACTCAGTAGGTATATCATTGTGTTATGGTTATATGGCTTTTATACTTATTCTCATAACATGTCTTAGCACCTAGTGTCATGATCTGCCGATCATATAGATATATGGACCTGGTTGAAGCTTATTATATATATTATATTGTCCCTACTCAGACTTAGAAGTTCACTATTCATACTCATTGGTCTTACCCTCCTTAGGGAGAATAGAGGTGATCATTCCACCATACCTTGGCTTGCTAGTGTCGGCTCCATTATTCATTGTCTTCATCCATCCATTTCCTACCTTTTAGTTTATCACCCTGACTTACTACTTGACTAGTGACATGGAGGATCTTTTCCCCATTGTAGCCTCTGTATTGGATGAGCTTCCCTGTTTATTGTGTCTCGGCTCTAAGTTGGTGACAAAACTTACCTGTGGTGAGTTGGAGTTCCTTGGAATTCCCCCTAGTCACTAAAGTTGTGTTGGCTAAACCTGAAACTTTTAGTGCTGCCATGAATACAAAATCTGGAAAATGAAATGTTATATCTTGTATGAAAAGCCCATTCATGCAATGTGTTTCTAAACACACATGAATGAAAGGCATGCCAAATGAAAATGGCCATGAAAATAAAATGTTATATCTTTTGGAAATGTAAATACCTAGGTAAACAAGCTGTCCATGACACACCTAGAAGTGCTCAGGTAAACAAGTGCCTTAAAAACACACCTGCAGCAGAAAAACCTAAAATAAATGAAAATCTATGCAATGTGTTTATAAACACACATAGACCAAGGCTATGGAAACTTAGACCAAGGCTATGGAAACTTCAGGCCCAAAAAGGAATGGAACTTAAATGCTATATCAAAACAATTGCTGGCCTTATTTGTATTATGGATTGTGCGCATCTGTTAAAGGTGAATAAACCCTCTTTGAACAACTCATCCATTTGTGAGACACCGCCATTCCCTGTGTTGTTGCTCATTCAGTATATACTATGGTGTGTATTCCCTTTCCCTTTGCCAAAGTGTCACAAAGTTAAGTCAGTCAAGTCATCCCTTAGCCTAGCCAGTTATTTTAGCGTTCACCCTTCACTAGCAAATTGATCACAGATATGAAGTGAGTATGATCTTGAAAGTCTAGTCTGAGTAATAATAATAATTAATGACATTATATATTTGGATTTAGATCGCCAGTAATGATTACTTTGTGTTATAATTGTTATATGAATAAGTTGTAGAGCATGCATTAACCTTTGACACTGTGCAGCAGCTTCCGATGATGGTCTGAGTTATATTTGGTCATGTTGACTTGGTCAAACCTAGTTTGACCAAGGTCAACCATAGGACATGAGATGGTTGGACCTTGTGATGATATGGATAGATGATATATGGTCTATGTACATGTATATGATGATTCTATGCAGCAACTACAGGGTTATGATGATGATTCATGGTTTACAGCAGTATTTGATCATTTACAGATTATTATTATTTGCCCTGTTCTGGTATATTGGATATATATATTGATCATGCAGAGACTCATATGGTGTATGAGTACACATCTTGGATGGATTTGGACCTTCTGAGTCCAATGAGACAGTTTGTTTTCAGTTCCGGGCACTTACAGTGATGATTGAGCCTCAGTAGGCTATCCCAGTGCAGTTTTGGTCTGTCGGAGGCCCTGTCAGAGCAGATGTGATTTTTATCCGGTTGACCTAGGGCGCTGTGCTTGGAGGGGGTGGTCCAGCCACTTGTTTTTACCATATTACCCCCCTCCCGGACACACTGGTGCCCTCACCTTGACAGCGCATGGACTCCAAGAGGCAATTTGGGGCAGTTTCACGCTTCCCGAGGCATTTCAGGATTGGTAGAAATGGCTATTGAGGAATTCGATTTGGGCTACTGAGGCAATGTCTTGGCATGGGATGATCAATGATGATGGGTTGATGTCTTCCACACCTCCTCCAGCAGTTTCAGCTTCATCGGGACCCGCATCCATCACTTATGGCACTTTCTGATGATTTCTGAGGTCTTTTGAGGCCTACGATTTGACCATAGAGATTTGGTATATTGATGACTATTTTATTATTATTGTGCTATGGGGATTGACCAAGGGTGGCTAAAATTACCCCTTGGACCCACCAATTTTGTCATCATGATTTGGTGGGATTCCCCTCTCCTAGGGCGATTTTGTCCACTTATGTTATATTTTATTAGTGATCCATGTATTTTATTGTTGAGCTCATCTCAACCATTGATTAGACATTTGTATCTTTTAATCTTCGCCACTCATTCAAAAAGTGGTTAGAATTTTGATGCTTCTCCTTCCTATTTAGAGGAGAGAGCTTCTCATTGGAAAGGGACTTGTGGCTCTGGATTATTGGAATAGAAAATTATTATTGCATCTATCTCCAATGTTGTGGTGAATGTTTTTAGTGTTCGTTCGTTGGTTCTTCCTTTGCACTGAGTTATTGGAGATCTTGTTTTGCCATATCTTTTGTACCACGTTTTTTGCATCTACAGGTGGAGGCCGATTTGCTTTGAGGAGGAAGTATTGGTAGGGGAAGACTCTCCCTACTTCTTTTTTGGATCTCTTCGTTGGTAACAGAAAGTATTACTGTCCCAGGACCTTCTATTCTATGTTATCATTGCATTTTACTTGTATTTCCTCCATACTTGACCTCTCTGATTGAAATCGATTTTCCTTGGATTGACAGGTAGAGGAGGGCGCACTTGTGGGCTAGGGCATCAATTTGCAAGCAAAATCAAGAATTTCTCATTTGATCTCTGCGGGAATCTTCCTCAACATCAAAGCATCTCTCTTCATCACTCAAGTATGATCTCAAGGTAAGTTCTATCTCCATGATCTATCCACTTGTCTAAAATATTTAAAACCCTAATCAATCAAAACCCCATTTTTACATTTTTTCAGATCTACTAAGATCTAGTGGCTTCTTGGATAAGATATTGAAAACCCACCTCTATAGTATCCACGGCATCCCGGATCTATAGGTTGGTGAGGATTGGCTTCCATTTGACCCTCTTCCCAAAGCATTTAGCCTCTCCAAGCAAGGGCGCACTTCCTAGTTTGGTGAGTTGACTTAGATCTAGTATGTGGGTAGGTGAGATCCCACTTGATTCATGATCTACACATCCAATAACCTACCCCCAGATTGTCACTTTTCTGATTTCTACCTTGTGGGCCCTATTCCACAATTTAAGGGATTTAATCCCCATTTTGGACCACTTGGTATCTTCAAACTTAGATCTAGTAAGATCTAACCATCATATTGCCTTGAAATCGTAGATCCACACTCCTACTTGATTAACCTACTCGGATCTAAAGTTTGGATGCCATCGGACTTGTCTTGACCCACTTAACCCACATTTTAGCCTCCTTGGGTAAAGTCGCACTACCTTGGAGAAGGGAGTTGTCCCACTTCTAGGACGTGGGTACTTGAGATTTCAGTGGATTTGGAAGGGGCATAATTCAAAACCTAGGTCTAGTGTGTCACTTCATCAAATCTTGCCTTGGGGATAGCATTCCTTGCTTTAAGGGATTGTGGTCCACTTAGATCAAACCTAGATCTAGACCTATTCATCCATCAAGACTTTAATTGCCCACTTGTCTCATGCAATAGGAGTCCTTAACCACAAGTTAACTTTACTTTGACTCCATTATCCCAATTCCCAAGGCACTGGCCTCTCTCCAAGTCAATTCAACTTTCTTAGATTGTTGGATTAACTTGTGATTTGACCCTTGTGTGGTAAACTAAACCCTTTGATGCCATCATACTTCATGATCAAGCTTGTCAACTGTACTAGTTAGCCCCAATTCAACCCCTAAACTACCCTACATTGGACACAGTTCCCAAGGCAGTGGATTTTCTAACATTGAACTAGTACTTTAATCCTGGATCCTATTTCACAAATCATAAGTCACTTTCACATCAATAATGAACCAAAGCTATACTCATTGAACCCCTCACTTGTCTTGTGACTTCATCCTAAGGTCTAGGATAAACCATACACCTTACTTCACTTAGAATTAACTTGATTTGGTGTCTTGGTTTTGATCTCTCCTGTCGAGAGTAGATCGGGTCTCCCCCTTTGTTGTCTGGGCTAGATAACATAAAGTGAAGGTTGCCTCGACTGGCGTGACAACCATATATTGGAGGTCGAGGTGATCGTGGTTGCACCTTTTGAGTTGCCCTTCCCTATTGCCATCCATGAGTGGATACATCCATAGGGGTAACTACAGTTTAGGTGATAACATGTCCCTTAACAATTTCCTTCTTTTGTGTCACAATTCAGCAAGACAAATAAATGCTGGAAATAAATATCCCAAGAAGACAAAATGCTGAAATCAAAACTGCACTATAGACAAGATGTGGACAGTTGAAAACATCATATATATAACTCAATGATGAAGTCCAAGAACATAGCCAAGCTCATGAAGAGCTAGCATACACCCAACAAGCTCCCCGACCTCAAACTAGGCGAACAATGGAAGCCCTCGTTCCACCAAAAAGATCCACAAGGTAAGATCACCCTAGCAAGACTTCAAGGCAAGTCGTCCTCTTCTTCTTCCAAAATACATCCTTGAGTTTCAGTGTTCACCAAGCCCTAATCCCAATCCTCGAAGAATAGACCCTAACCCTAGTTTTCAAGATGCCTCCAAGAACCTTAGAGCCTTCAAGAGAGATCAAAAGAAATCCAGGAGTGAAAAACATCTTGTTGTTCTTCCCATGCTCCCCTAGGGTTTCCTCATAACCCTAGCGCATCACCCCAAGAGAACAACAGCTAAGAAGAAGATATAAAAGATGATGTGAAGTTGTTTAAAAGGACTCCTTCCTCTATGTATATGAGGTAAGGGAGGTCAAGAATAGAACACATGTGGGGCTAGCCTTACAAGCAAACCTACTAATACACAAGTAAGCCACACACAAGTGAGGCATTCCACTCCAAGACGACACCTGTCAAGCTTCTAGGTGATGTCGTTAACAATAAAGCTTCCAAAGGCTAGGGCACTCCTTAAGCAAGGTCTAGCGCTCCTCCATGCTCCACGAACTCCAATCTCCTCATAAGTCATGTGTCAATCTCCAAGGTTCAATCACCCACAAGAACCATTGTTGCAACCTAGATGTCCCCAAGTCAACTCCACACCTCCAAGTAAAATACCAAGTATACCAAGAGCACTTGAGTGGGCCTAATGGTTAAGAACATGTGTTATCTCTATGGAGGTCACAAGTTCAAAACCGGTGGGGGTAGGGTTGCTCATTGGCCCGCTGTGACAAGGCTCGAAGGGTAGGCGACCCCTGAGATAGAGGCTCACCCCGGTGGGCTTCGGGACGTCTCGGCCCCTGCTGAGTCACAAGTTACTGGTATATCTGGCTTGCGGGCTATTGGATATACCCTTGGGAGGTTGTTGTTCCCATGGTTAAAAAAAAAATACCAAGTATACCAATGTTGTCTAGGCCCTAGGGTTCCAAGCCCTCTTCTAAGATGCAAAATACTCCACATCCCTTGTAGGGCATTCTCCCACCAAGTGAATCCTCCATGTGGCCACAATGAAGGGCTTCCACCATCCAAGCAAGAGATCTTCAATGACTAATGGAAGAACACTGAGCCAATACCATCCTAAGATCAAGCATCCAGTGATCAAGTTATCTCAACTATGCATATCCATCACAGACCATCCCTCATGCTACAATCCATCTTGGACCATCTAGGTTTTGAACATACACCATGTACCTCAAATCTCATCCCCAAATGTAAACACTTTCCAAGTAACCCAAAAATATAACAAAAAGAAATCGAACTTTTTTAACAGAATTCATGGTAGAGACAATAAATTCAAGCAGTGGTGACAACGAGAAAATATACCGTTATTATTGTCAATGCACCTGTTATCACATATTTAGTAGCTAGGAGCTACTACCATTCTCCAGAGAAGATGTCATTCTCGAGCCAGTCCTTTACATTGAGATGAGCATTCATGATACATGATGATCATCGGTTGGTACATACAGAGGCAGCTAAACTACTTGGAGCAGCAGTATTAGAGTTACCCTTGTCATTTCCGAGTCCTCTTCATGACTTCCTAAGGGATACTTGTTCATGCCTTGGTTCAGTTTAGCAGAGCAGCAGAGGAGCCAGTTGTTGATTGTTTCTTCCTTGCCATCTAGTTGTCAGAGTGATTCAGATGTAGGTGACCAAGCAGGTATATGGCATGAGGTTTGCATCCATTGTCTTTCTTACTTGTATTAGTAGATGTGATTGGGTATATGTAGTGTTGACATTGGTGATCTTTTATTTGGATGTTTTAGTAGACTGATGACTGAAGAAGTTAAGTGGTTTTCGTGTTAAGTCCTTGGTATATACTCATGAGTAGGGTTAGCCTTTGTACAATTTAGATCATTTTTCATTATTCCTGGCACAATTATCACATGTCCTCCATCGATCCATAATTACATGCTTGAAACAAATCCCTTGAATTGGATAAGACTTGTGAACTTGTAGACAATCCCCCTTTGTGACCTCTATGTCTGGATAGGCCCCCGTATTTACTTGTGTCTCGACTCCAAGGTGTGTGGCTGTGCTCTCGGACCCGTTGATCTCTTTCTTGTCCATTACCCCGGATGTCTAAGTGCAATTTAGGATTGTACATGTCCCTGGAAGTGTCTCTAACAATCTTGAAGCAAGTATTCAAAAGCATCGGCTCACATAAATGCTATATCTAAAAGGATGCAAAGGCCAAAATGTCAAGCTATGAAAAAAATGTGTTTTTCAACACAAAGTTATGAAATCAAAGGCTATAAAATCAAAAAAGCCTACAGAAAGTCAAGACTTGCGATGAACAACAAGTAATAATTATGAAGTCTTGCAATGAAAGGCAAGCAGTGTTATAAAAGCATGCTTGTTAGAGTCTATAGGAGCCTTCTAAGCACTTTACCCATCTGTGAGACACCTCCTTCCCCTAGTGTTTGCCTATCCAACACATGTCACTTTGGTTTCCCTTGTTCCCATGATCTCTGAAAGTCCATTAAGTCTATCCTATAGGTCGAAACTTTCACTTAGCCAAGCCTTGTTTTGTTCCACCTAACCCAGGATAGTGAGGAATGATCTATTTTGTACATTGGAGTGAATGTGAAAATGAGTATATGGTTGGGACTTCACTTTGCTATGCAACTAACTCAGTTAAAAGTCTTGTTTATGTGTTGATCACCATTGTTAAACATTGCTAATACTTTTAGTCTACAATTAATACATTTAAGAAAGTACTACTAATACCTCGTGCATGCAGAGATCTTTAGTTTGTGTTCAGTTACAGTTTTTTATCAATTTTAACTTGGTCAACTCTTTGATTTGGTCAATGGGCGGAGCCCGTACCCAGATTTCACTACAGGTGTTCGGATGTCCATTTTAGTGCCTTTGGAGGCTAACCAGATCATTTCATGCTTTAGTTTATAAAAATTTGTCTATTATCATCATTTTAATAAAGTCGGAGAGCAAATTTTTAATTAAAAATGATGGAAAATATTTACATATGCCATTACAGGTTGATCCATGGTGTATTTGTAGTGAGTCCTAATGGATTTAGCGTTTCTAAGTTCATTGATGCCGTTAGATATTCATTTTGGGCAAAGGAGGAAGCTATTTTGGGCATATTGAGTATTTACAGAGCATTTTAGCAATTTAATTAAATTAATTAAAGTGACCATGGCATGGCAAGTAGAACGAAGGACTAGTGAATGGAAAAGTTATGATTTGGGTATTATCCGTATTGCTCCAGAGGTGATCCAGACGCACTTTTGCATGGTTCCATCATCATTTGACATTGTTACCGAATAAACTAGCAAGGCTAGTTGTTGGCAAGCACAAGAGAAGTTTGAGACACTGTCACCTTATCTCAACTTCTCAACTTCTTCAGAATTATGTATCACCCCAAGGGGAGAGCCATCATACTGAAATACCTGTAGACACACAACTATCCCCAATGACCTAGGTGGCTAGATCAGTGCCTTTATGGAGTCGAGTAGAGAATGACGAAGACATACCAAGGATAATTCCAATTAGGCACTAGTCTAAATATGGTACTGAAGCTTGGATCTGAATGATAGAGGTTTATGCATACATTTCAGTATAAAATAATTCTTATATCCCAAGAGATAAGCAGTGTCCAAGTGAATTCAATAAGCCATCAGCAATAAGGATTACTACTTCATGTAACAAACAGGGCGCAAATGTGTCAGTTAATTTGCATATATATATATATATATATATATATATATATATATATATGCTTCCAAATTCACCACCAACTGTCAGTTATCATGAGCATTTAGGATCAGCATTCAACAGTAATACTATTCATGTGTTTGAAATTGCATTAACTGAAATGTGAGTATTGTCAAAGCTCTGTAAATATTACCAACATCAAACCGTTCGAATATGATATCACTGTACCTCTACAATAGTTCTACTTTTGTGTTATATCAGCACCAGTAGTTGTGTGACAAAGAACGAGTAAATGTGATAGTGGACCAACACTTGTATTTTGAATTAGTGCTTTAAGCATTTCCAATCACTATGACATTCAGTACATCATTTTATTCAGACACGTGCAAAGTAAGAACCATTCATTGCAGCATCGACCAGTCTTAGATGTAGCAGTACTCAGGAATAACTGATTTAGGCATTCAACAGAAGTATGAGCATCAATCAGCTTGATAAGTCAACCAATCATCATCAACATTAACACCATTTATTTACTGGTTAATTTGATCCTTTGTGACTGAAAAATCAGGTTTGTGACTGTAAAAACGAGGTCTGAAATACTGTGCAAGCTTTGCAACAGTGGCAGCAGACTGGGATCAGCCCTTTGGGATTTTTCCTAGAGGTTCGGTCAAGCAAGGGTAACCCTCTCTAAGGGAGGGCGAGGTCTTTAGGAGCCTCACTGTGGTAGAGAAAGGGAGGGGAGCCGCTGTAGCAGCCACCTCAGAATTCAGACCTCCTCAAAATTTGACGCCCTTGGGTCTGTAGGGTTGGGAGAGGAAGGCGCTGCCTTTGGTAGGCCTGAGAATGGCACAAAATGACTATTTTTGGGCTTTTCAAATTTTCGAATTTTTTTAGGGCCTTGTTGTCACATCCATAGTAGCTGGGCTACCATGATTGCAGATCAATTTCCAGTATATTTTTGAGCCAGTCCTTTTGCACATTTTGATGAGATCAGCTGATGATGAGCAGCATTATGATGATCACTCGTATACATTCAGTGGAGCCAAAGCTTGCACAATTACAACCTCATGCCAGGACTGAGCCCCATGACCCCAGGTCGGTGACTGAGATAGCCATTCTTTTATCATTCAAAGCAGGATGAGTATCAAAGCCCAAGTTATTTCCAGTTGCAGTGCTTCAATGTGTTTCAGGCAGTTCAGATCAAGGACTCAGGTATATGATCCAACAGATATATTTTGGTACACGTGGGTTACTGATGTGCTCTTCCTTTTATCTAGGTAGTTTATGACTGGGTAGATTATGATGGTTTACTGGCTCTATCTTATTTGAAGCTTAAGTGTTGTTTAGAATAGAAGTGGTTGGTTACTATTGGTAGGAGGTTCTTGTGTATACTCGTTGGTCATACCCATACTCTACAAAGTACAAACTTGTTCATTCCCTTATTTTTGGGCCTTTGTCTATCCATGGCATCATCAGTCACTTCTTCGTCCATCTATTACCTTCCAGTTTGGTTTCATCCCAACTTACACCTTAACTAGTAGTCTTGAGGACTCCCCCACCTAGACCTCTGTGTTGGATAGATTCATTGTTTACATTGTGTCTCGGCTCTGGAGTATCTGATTTTGGTCACAGTGATTGTTCACCTCTAGTCCTCGAAACCAAGTATTCCTGCAAACAGTGTTGCTAAACACTAGAGCATCGGATCTTAAATGTTATATCTAAAGGAATGCTAAGTCAGCAAAAACAGTGTTGCTAAACACTACCATGCATATCTATATTAACTAGTCAGTGGCCAAAGGACGAGTACTCATCCTTGTTTGATGTAAGGCCGTTTGTCCCCACAAGGCAACAGGGTGGTCACTCCATCACACCTATGGACAATGGCGGGCAATGGAGGTCATACCGAGTCATAACTAAAGCCCAAAAGCCTCTCAAGGCACCTGCTTTTGGAGGCTAGCTAGCGAAAATCTTTAAAGTTAATAAATGATAAATCTCAAGTGAAAAAAGCTGACAAATAAATAAATTGCTAAAAGGTTGCTTGTCTAGAGTCTATTGGAAGCATTATCATCACTCTACCCATTTGTGAGACACCTCCATCCCCTGTGTTATTTTCTATCCAACATATGTATAGGTGGTTCCCTTGGTTCCTTCATCCGAGAGATTGCATTGTTGAGGTTATCAAGTCTTTCCCCTAGCCTAACCTCTGTTTTTCCACCCTCAACCATGGTTAGCAAATTGTTCCAGTCTGTAAACGAGTATACACTTGAGATTCTTGTTTATAATGGCTAGCTACTTTGATCTAGACTTATTTTGGTTATATTATTTACATGCTTTTGCCAATTAAACATCATCTTATGCTTTAGTCTAGCTTCTGATATAATTGAAGGAGCATATCATAACCATTTGTACTTGCAGCAGCAGTTATTCATGGTATGGATCATTATTTTGACCATTTTTTTACTTGGTCAACCCAATTTGACCAAGTCAACCACAGGGTTCAGGATGAGTTTGGGCAAAAAGTGTTCGAGATGGATTATTCATGGCCCATATGCATCCATTAGATGGTCCCATGCCTCAGATAGCAATTTCAGATGATGGTTTGATGGATTTTTATCATATTATTATTTACAGGCCATTATTTTATTATTTCGGGCATGGATGAGCTTACAAAGCTATCACTTGATGGTCACATGGTGTATTGTTAAATTTTCAGAATTTACTTCAATCTGATCTAGGATCTTAACTGAGAGAACAACATGTACAGCAAATCTACAGCATATCAATCATGGACACAATAATGCAAGCACACAAGAGACACAGAGTTTACTTGGGGAAAACCATAAAGGTGAAAACCCCCAATAACTTCCTCAGAGATAGATAGAGCAATGATACAACCAGAATACAAGAGAGTCTTCTCCTAGCAGCAGAGCCTCCTCCTCCACAAGTGCGCCACTCTCCCAAGTGTGAGTGAGAGAATAGAATATGTAAAATGAGAGAGACACACTCTCTATTTATACACTAACTTGACTTGACCTTTACTCAACTAGGTCGGCCTCAACTTAACCACTTAACATAATGCTGACTGGGTCGACCCCCACTAGGGTGGTCTAATAACCCTTTGACCCACATGGCCGACCCCCAATAGGGTGGTCTAATAACCCTTTGACCCACATGACTTATACAGGGCCGACCCCAACAAGGTGGTCTAATAACCCATCAAGTATAAGTTACGACACTTACAATATAAATGACGATACTTTCGTATAGAGGAATAATAACATCTCTATAGGAATACAACCACTTCTGTATAGAGGAATAATAACATCTCTATAGGAATACAATATACATATATGTGAAATACATTTCAAAGTTACATATACATCAACATGTATGAGTACTCATTCCTAGTGGATTTGGGCATTCTGAGTCCATTGGTGCACTTGGTTACCAGTTCTGGGCAGTTTCAGGTGATGATATGGTCAGATTACCACTTTATTGCATTTTTCCATTCAGAAATGGCCTTTCCAGCATTTTCATTGAGCAGGCACGTTCTCCTAGGGCGCTACAAAGGGAGATGGGGGTCCAGCTAGTCGTTATTACCATATTACCCATCCCCAAACATTTTGATGCAGTCATATTTGTGTCCGAGACACTTGGCAGAGAGCTACAAACATTTTTGTATTTTTAGAGGTGGTTTTCCGACAATAGAATGGCTCATTGAGGAAATCGATTTGGCTTAGTGGGGCAAGGAAATGGCATGAGATTGGTCCGGGATATTTTGATGATGTTTTCCACACCTTCTGGCACTTGTTCCGACATCAATGGCGTCCACACGTCCTAGCATTCATCATTTTGGGCGTTTTTATTATGTTATTGAGGGGCCATGAATTGGTCATTTGGTCACATTATGATATTATCTTGACATATTATTTGATATTGTTCCTTGGGGTTGTTACGATGGTACCAGTACCAGTGCACCTACAAAGGTACCCTAGGGAGAGGGTGTCATTTTTTTGACCAAGAGGGGTGTTTAGCCAACTTTTTTTGAGGTAGGGGTTATGGCTAGACCCTCTGGTTTCTCCTTTGGAATTACTATGGCTTAGTGGCATCGTTGACTGCCTCATGAAAGATCTTGAAGCCCTGAGGTTGGTGTTTGGGGCTTCCAGGGGTGGATCACTGGGTCACATAACCCTGACTTTGTTTTATTAGTCCAGCGGAATCTTCTTCAACACTGAGGCGCATATTTATCCTTCAGAGCACCTCCAGCACCCTCTTGGCCCTCCAGCTCACCAACGCCCTCTCTCTGGGGCCCTCTTCTGATGATGACATCATCCTTGAGCCAGGCTGTGATGCTTGATTGGGGGGGCGTTTAAGGATTTTCATCACTGTTGGGGTTAGTTGGGGCATGACAAGCCCCCCCCTCTGCAGTCTGGCCTTCAGAACAGACCAATATGCTCATTTTTAGTCATTTTGCTCAAGTAGGGGTCAAATTTAGGAAAACACCCTAATTTACACACTACTTTCATTATTTTATATTATTTTTGTTTTCATTTTAAGTTGACATTTCTAATTTCAAATTGCCATTTTAAAAAGGCATGTCAACCTGGATTTTATTATATTTTTGTAAAGTGAGTGTGAAAAGGTATAAACTAAGTAACATGACACGTCCAAATAGCCTCCCTGTCACGTATTTTGCGTGTCGGACACGACACGAGCCCTAATACGGCTGCAACACGAAAATTAGCGTGTCCCAAAATCGTGACATGATCCGGCACGTGTCCGACACATGCCATGATCGTGTCACGATTTTGGGACACGTGTCCTGTCAACTGGGCGATTTCGCGGGTTAAAAAATTGTCATTCCGCGGGTTAAAGGACGTGGGCAGAGTTGGGGCCCGTCTTCATTTCGATTTGATCGCTTGTGGAGGAGAGAGCTCGCTCATTAGCCCGTAGTTTTCATCGCAGAAACACTACAGAGATCACGTGGAGTTGAGGGTTGCCGGTTGGAGTGGAGGGTTGCCCCTTTGTTGACGCCGGTGGAGTGGAGTTGAAGGCACGCAGGGTTGCCCCTTTGTTGACGCCGGTGGAGTGGAGTTGAGGGCACGCAGCACCCCTCATGATTCAATGTTATTGTTCATTTTTCAATGTTCATTGATACTTATTAATTTTATTATTGATTCTATTCAATGATTCATGATCATCATATTAAAATTTGAAATTTCAATTGATTCATTTAATGATATTATGATATTATGATTCAAATTCTGATTGATGTATAGACTTTTAGTTTTTTTTAAATGTGGATCTTTATGTATTTTTTTAATTATTATTATTAATATTATATATATAAAACGTGTCCCCCGTGTCCTGTTTTCAGGGTCGCCGTGTCGCGTGTCGAATACTCGTATTTTCGTGTCCTCCGTGTCCCGTGTCCTCGTGTCGTGTGACTTAGGGTATAAATAATTTTTCCTCACTTCATTTTTACACAACAACTTATGGGATTACACTTTTATTTCTGATTGTTTCCCTCACTAGGGCTCTTTGAGTGATGCGCACCTCTTGAGGATGAATCATGCTTGCTAGTTTGGGGACAAATCTTTGAAGTCTTTGCTCCTGTTTCTTTGCTAAGCTGATGCCAAGAGTTGTTTGCTTGACACATGCACAAGAAGGTATCTAAGTCTTTCTCTTGATGTCTTTTTGTTAAATGTTGGATATATGTTTGTCTAAGGTTGAATGGTAGCCATTGGAGTTGCATTTTGCCCTAGTATAAGTCATTTTCTAGCTTTGTATTGGAGAAAACTCACTATGGCTTGGGAATACCACAACAGACAGATGACTACCAGAAATCAACTCAATTCTCAAAACAATGCTATTATAAATGACAATGTTAAAATAATGGAGAAATGTAACCAACCTCGATCCAAACGTTTGATGTAGATCCCCGTTGGAGCTTTCAATCCATGCACTTGAAATCTGCAAATTAGTCTTAACAGCCAGTATCCAACAAGCACATATAATATAAAATTACATTAACATTATCAATAACAATGGTCCATAATATCACAAGCAAATGTAACCCAATGTATAATAAACAACATGTACAACTTGATGGACGAGAATATGAGTATTTCTATTAATGAACAAGAAGAAGTACAAAGTGATACGACCTCTTGCCGGCAACCAATCTGAACCAAGATCTAGATCAATCCACTTGTGCCTCCATCACTTCAATCCTCCATGAATGGCAAACTCAAACTAAAAAGGAGTTTGAAAGGAGAACATAAGGGGTTCACAACTACAAGGATCAATGAGCGCAGACTCAAGATAGGGCAAAAATCCACTAGAGTTCTCTTGTTATTCTCTTCTTCCTCCCGTCCATAAGCCATATGTGCTCAATATATAGTCCTCTCAAAGGTAGGTGAAAGGACACATCGAGGCGTTACTCGGGCAGATGGAGAGCCAAAGGTCACCCAATGACCGCTTTTTGGGAGTAAAAAGTAATAAATTAGTGATTTTTACCATTTTACTTGATACCCGCGGGCTATAGTGATGCAACTCGAGGGTACGCATGCTATAATGATGCAACATGCGGGTAGGAATAAAAATAGGAAAAAATAGTATCTCTGAAGGATATGAGT
This sequence comes from Larix kaempferi, assembly GCA_027924585.1. Classification (NCBI taxonomy): domain Eukaryota; kingdom Viridiplantae; phylum Streptophyta; class Pinopsida; order Pinales; family Pinaceae; genus Larix; species Larix kaempferi. The sequence goes on from BSBM01000502.1 coordinate 5,547,257, forward strand.
GGATCTGAGTCAGTGAAATGGATCCTACAGGCCAAAGAATGCTGATGCTCACAGGGTGGAAAATTACGATGTAACAGATGCCCCCTAATGTGTGAGGTCAGAGACTGATGCTACGATGGCCGAAATACATTATAAAACTCAGAAGTGGAGTGATGGAGACACAAGTGGAAAGAGCAACTCACTCATCATAATACAATAATATCTCTGAATACATGTCGGTATAGTACAACAATCTGATACAACGGCCATGAATAGGCAGTACATAATGGATACATGTCATAAGTGATCATAGCCATGATCCCTCTACAGTAAAATATGGTCTTCTGCTGAAAAGAAGACAACTGGTGCAAATTGGAGGTACAAACTGCTGAAATCTGAGAGGTGATATCTTAGATGTAAAGTCAAAGTCATATGTAGCATACTGAATGCCACAATCGCCTGGGGTCTTCTACACAAGTCTTCAACGGTGCAAGTCCCATCAAGTGAATAAAGGAGTTGGGGTCAAACCTGATGAGACATCGTCTGATTACCGGTCAATGATGTATACCGTTAACAGATGCGAGATGACCCACCAATAATGAAAATGGGCATCAAGGCACAGAGCACAATCATCAGAGTGTGAATGAATGAGTTGAAGTCGAACACTAGGATGAATCCATCGATCAGGGGACATTGATGTATTCCCAAAACTGTCGATGACGAGAAAACCTGCCACTAATGACTGCAAGCCTCAAGGCACTCAACTGAACTCTAAGCCTCAAGTCCCGGAATAAATGGGTTGAAGTCGACGGAACGAGACTCGCTGGAAGGAGGGCATTAAGACATCCCCCATCGACCAGCACGAGGTACCAGCAATGCTGAAAGATTTGGAAGATCTCAGGTGAAATGGACTGACTCAATAAGGATGGCCAACATGCAATAGTCAAGAGATCTGAGGAGTGGCCGACACTGGTTTCAGGACTTCCTTTGAACAAGAGCATGAGCATATGGATAGACTCACGCAGCATAGACTTGACATAAACTGTGCAATGCAGGAGGCATCACAAAGGGCTCCATAATGACTGGAAGCTTAACCAATCGGTGGAGTAAACTGAGAAACAAGTACAGCTCCTAAGGCCCAACTATAGTCCCGACTCATAATATACAGAGTGGAATGAATGCTCTGTTCAAAGGCGACACAACAGCTGCCAACAAGAAATAGTGACCATAATCTCGTCCGGCTTTTTGGAATATTTGATTTTTTTGGTCTTTTTCATATTTGGAAAAGCTTGAAAAAGAATAAAATTGCTTATAGTACAAGCAGCGAGGGAACGAGTGTCAAATAGCGAGCAGACTAGTTCCAAATAGTGGAACATACCTATGATCTGTTAGTTTTGTACCTAGGGAAGTGTTCCCCAAGTGACGTTTGCCTAATGTCACTTTGAAGGGGGAAAAAGGTGACCCTCACATTAATTGTCATTAATGAGACTTTATAACATTAAAGTCACTTTTTGCTAAAGTTAAGTGGGTGAGTGAAATATTTATTTAAGTGATTTAAATTAAAGTGATTTTTACTCTCATTGATTCTCATCCATTGGATTAGATCTTTTTCCATCGTTGGATTAGATTTCCACTTAGGGTTGAACAAAAAGCACGAGGGATGCATGAGAGCTTATTACTTTTGTGAATGAAGTGAAGAGAGCAAGATAGAGAGAGCAAGGGCACGATTTCCAAGGAGCAGTACAGCACAAAAATCGAGGAGACTTCAGCATTAAATTCTGGGCACACTTATCAAGGCTACCGTACAGTACGGATTTGGGCACAAGTTTTGATGCAACTTGCACAGATATCGAGATCCGTACAGGCAGCATTTATTGCTGGTCGTACAGCACGGGTTTCAAGTACATGCTGGGCACAAATCCCAAGTTTTTCCCTGCACAGTTTTCGAGGTTTGACTAGGCACTAATCCCGAGGTTGACTGCACAGTTTTTTAGGAAGGTACAGGGCACGGTTTCCAAGATTAACAGCATGATTTTCAATAAGTAAACAGCACTGAAATCGGGGAACAACTAGCACAGAAATCGAGGCAGATTTCTGAGTTGTTCATGCACAGATTTCGAGGTGCATTTGCATAGAAATCGAGAAAGGTACAGTGGTACGGACAGTGTATTTTCCAACACAGATTTCGAGTAATTTCTAGCATGTATTTCAAGGCTGTGGGCACACAAATCAAGGTTCTATTTGGTGCACAATTTTCGAGAATGATTCTGCTGAGTGGTGAAGATAAGTACATTTTTATTGTAATGCTGTGATGAATTTTTGCTGAAGAAATAAAATCTCTCTCTCTCTACTGGTTTTCCCCGTGGGGGTTTTTCCAGGGCACAATTGCCAAAAACATCTGAGTGCACTGTTTATGGTGTGCATGTGTTAATATTTACTTTCTGCCTGTCAATGTGTTTTTACTGTGTGTTTAAGTGTTACAGTATTTTTCATAAGTAACCTTCAGCCAATGCAAAACCGGCTGTTGGTGAAAATCACTGAAAAGATGACATAAACCAGCAAACATTAAAACCCAGAAAAATCTACATGATCAATGCGAGGAAGTGCATGCAGGATGTGGACACTCGGGGGAATGTTCCCTCAGGGTAAAGGGTCATCAAGATGCGAAAGATAAATTAAGGCTCTGCTTGGCTCGACAGGAGAAAAGTGCTCAGGCACCAGGCTAACAATTGAGTAAGCAGGAGCCGGCACAAGGCTCAAGCAGCAAGCAGGATGATCCAATGCAATCACAACATGATATAAAAGGTAAGTCCTTTTTCGTAAAGTTAGTCTCCTCACCCGAAAAAGTGTAAAACAATGAGAAAAGAACTCTTCTAGTCACGTATGACTAGAGTATACCTTTTTCGTAATTAATCCACAAAGGTCCGGGAAAGGGGTAAACTTATACCTAAGTGGATGTCGCTTCAAATCCTTCAACGAGTCTGAAATAACAAGTATACTCGGCAATCTTGTTTGATTTTGAAAAAGTCTAACAAGGGCTTAAAAAAGATTTTATAAAAATCTTTTCCGTAAAAGTGTAACGAGCCCAAAAAAGTAAACTCATGACCTCCTTACTGTTTTTAACGAGCTCAAAGGAGATATGGAAGAATGCTCATAATGAGAGCAGACGAGTGTCAGGGACATGCGAGACTAGTTCCAAGTGCACGGGACAAAGCTATGCATAATGCAAGGAACATGAGCAAGATAAGGACACTAAAGGGGTGTCTGCAAATTCGGATGGTAAAAGGTTCAAATGCATCATAACAATGGGCAGGCCTAAACCTATATGCAAGGTTCCGAATATGCCTGCCATGACCGAAGCAAATGTCGAAAAGGACCAGTAAACAAATATAAGTCCAGCTAAAAATCCTGTCTCCAAGAAACATAAGTACCAAGATCATCTCTAAAACGTACGTAAAGAAAAATCTAATACAAGTCACTACGGTAGAAACATTTTCAACTTCACTATTGTTAACCTCAGACATAACGCACGTAGAGCTAACCACTAAAAGTGCCATAGTACCAATACCTAAGGGATCAAAATGATCATCTTCAAAATGAAGAGCAATGCTGAAGGATGTGAAGGAATCTACAAGAGCAAATTCATCATCACGGGAGTTGGAAATTCTAGAAATAGAATCAAACTCTTCAGGAGCACCGATTTGCGGATCTATAGGAGAGCTCAAAGACTCATTAGACTCAAACGTCAAATCAGGGCTGGACGAGACTATGAATGGATCCAAATTCAAATGGATGGCAGGTTGTATTATAGGCTCATCTCGTTCAATAAGATCAAGGGTTGGAAGGAAATAAAATTGATGATGAGAATCCTCCCAAGGCTTGTCATTACCATTCATGGCCTCAATAAAAACTTCATCTGAAGGTAGGATACCATCGAGGTAATCATGTGAACAAGATAGGTTGGCTGCCAAAACTAGCAGCGTAACGAGATCTTCCTCAACTGTCTGGGAAGAAGAGAGATCCGAATCTGCAGTGGTTTGTTGGATATGATCGTAAGCGAGCTCCGCTACAGATAAAGGCATAGACATCCCGACGTGTGCAATGTCTCCAAACGTGGAACTCATGGACGGTAAAGTCCACGGATCATCTAAATAGGAGGTCCGGAATAACATATTATTCGGAGGAGGAGACGCATTGTCGGTAATGGTTCCAATAAAATTCACAAGTGCAGAAAGATTATAAGTTCCCATCAATGAGGGGTACATTCCAACACCTATGTTCCCAGTTGCCGGCTGAGAATTAGAAACTTGCGGGACTACAGATCCCGTGGATGCTGCGGAAGGAGTGCCAACAAAATCCAGCTAATCGATCGTCACAATCTTGCCTTCATGGGGAAAGCAGATAACTCTAAATACAGTAGACGCGACAACCTTCATAGTGTACATCCAGTTTCGACCCAGTAAAAGGTTGTAGTCGATGGGCGCATCAACCACTTCGACTTCAATAGGAACAGACTTACCTCCCAAGGAGACAACAAGGGAAGGGATAATTCCATGCGGCGTAAAAGATCTACTGTCGAATGCAGTGAGTGTAGTTCTAGACGCGAGTAGAGGAGAGCCAAGAGCTTTCCAACAAGCTAACGACATTACTGACGCGGAGGCACCTTCATCAACCATAGTACGTTTAACAAAGCTCTTAAGGCAAACCACGTGGATTTGAAAAGCCACGTGGTAAGGTAAGCGAGGCTGGACATCAGTAGTATCAAACTTGATAACACTAGGATTTCCCCCATCCTGAACTCCTAACGCACTCAAAAGGGCATGCTTCTGAAAAAGACAGGCTTGCAAAACTTCAAGAGCCGACATGGCACACGGAGTTTGGCCCAAATCTTCTACGATGGAGTAGTTATGGGCGGCTCGAGCATTGGGGTTATGCGTAGAGCGCTTGAGAACACCTTTCGGTATCTGCGGCATAATGGAGGGCTTCTCGATATGCAAGGAATTGTGAGGAGGAGGGGGAGGCTTACTCCCCAAATTAGGTTGTGGTGCACCATAATCGCGTTGACGAGTAGCAACACAAACCTCCGACTGAACCATATTCACACATCCATAACCACTAGTATTGGAAGAAGACGTTGCCGTTTCATTAGTACCATAACCAGTGGTGGGAGCATGCGAAGCCATGTTTTGATGATGAGGAAGGGGATCCTTCAACACAGCTGGCCTCTGTGCCAAATGCTTCGATGCTTCTTCAATTCGAGGACATAAGTGAGTAAGATGATCCTCCCCACAAAGCTTGCAAGGGAATTTCACCTTACGACTAGGTTTACAATCCTCGCCAGCATTACCGCCTTCCCGACGAGGGTTGGCATTCTCTTTACCATAACCAGTGGTGGGAGCATGCGAAGCCATGTTTTGATGATGAGGAAGGGGATCCTTCAACACAGCTGGGCTCTGTGCCAAATGCTTCGATGCTTCCTCAATTCGAGGACATAAGTGAGTAAGATGATCCTCCCCACAAAGCTTGCAAGGGAATTTCACCTTACGCCTAGATTTACGATCCTCGCCAGCATTACCGCCTTCCCGAGGAGGGTTGGCATTCTCTTTACGAGGAGTATTACGATTGCTATTGTTATTACTTCCATTGTTTCCACCCCTACGATTATTTCTCCCCTTTTTCTTGCCACCAGGTTGTTGGTTACCCGATGGTTTCGTTGATTGCACATTGTGTACATCAGACAACGGAGTGGAAGTGGACAAGGTGTGAACCTGTCCGGGAGCAGACTGGTTTAGCGACAAATTTTGCATTTGATTAGCTACCAAGTCTATAGGGCGAGTGCATGCGGACCCCACGATGCCATCGCCATGTGGTCCAGGAACTGACGTGGGCTCATGTCTTGTTCTCGGTGCATCAGGAATAATGTCATACAAAATGTCAGACTGAGAATAAAGTAGATCTAACTGCTGGACTTTCAAGATAGCTTGTTCCTCAGTCACAATGTCGGACATTGAAACATCCTTAGCAATGTAAGGGAGTAGAGACTTGAGGAACCATTCCAACAGGAACTCTGGAGGAATGTTGGCTTTCACTAATCTCTTCCGCCGACGCCACTCTTGAACGTGGTCAAAAATATGTGTGGCCTTATTCTGATGGAAGGTGGACAACAACTCAGTACCAGTATCATAACGAACTGGCAACTGGAAATGGTCTAAGAAAACCAAAGCAATCTCGTTGAATCCCCTATAGGTGTTTCCAGGCAACTCCACATACCACTTCACCGCTGCCCCCGTGAGGGTGCGTTGAAATAGTCGTAATCTAATGGAATCATGATTCAAAGAGTTGAAGAAGCACCAAAGGTGAAACGTTGTGACATGATCGCCCGGATCCTCACCACCTTTCCCCTCAAACTTCGGAATGTCCGAAGGGAGCTTGGTAGGGACTGGGGGCCAAGTAGGGTCGTGACACATCGGATCATTCGTGAGATTCGAAAGATCCAGAAGATTCAAGCGTGCAAGGAATGGGAGTTGAGGCTGGAAAGCTTGATTATAAGCCCCCATAAAAGGTTGGTTAAACGGAACCGTGTTATAAGATGGACCAAAAGCTTGACCATGAGGATTAAACTGTTGACGATAAGGACCTGACGGACCATAAGCTTGCCCATGGCCATAGGATTGATAACCTCCTCTTGCCTGACCCATTTGAGAGTAAGCAGGTATATGCGTGTTTTGGGTACCATATTGGGGTGGTGGGTGATACTGGTGGCCAGCACCGACTGTGTTGTAGTAAGGGTTGCCACCATGAGTATGGGGCATGTATGTACTATTCATAGCGGGAATCATGTTATAATGACCGTAATGGTATGGTATGTTCCCACCCCCAACATTAGGATTAGCTTGAGCAGTCGTGTGGTGACCAAAAGCATGAGAAGTATTCCCAGCCCCAACATTGGTGTTACCAATAGTAGGGATGGTGGCGTGATGTCCATGTGGATAGGAGATATTCCCACCCCCTACATTAGCATTACTAGTGGCGGCAGTGGACGCAAAAGTGTGCGGTATATGTCCACCCCCATGGTTGGGAGGAGCATTAACATCCGTAAAAGTAGTCCTGGGTTGACGAGTAGCAGCATGTGTATTAGGTGGTGGATGGCGAGTCGAGTTTCGAACAACATTCCTATTAGATTGGGCAATCCTAGGAGGTGGTCGTCTTCCAATATTAGCATTATTAGGAGGAACATGACCAGTCCCCATACTATGTGTGTGGGTGGACAACATAGTGCCCCCAGCGAGGGTAGTGCCCCCAGTAGGTATAGTATGGCTAACACCATGACTGGTGCCAGCGTGACTACCAAACATAGCGGAAGGTTCGACAGTAGTATGACTAGGCATACCAAAAGAGAGTGCGGTTGGGTTGATCGTAGGGCCAGTGTCGTCATGTAACTCTGGCATTCCGTATCTATAACTGCGTGGAAACGAAGGAATGAACGTGTCGCCCTGTTCTTCGTCCTCGGGTAAGTCGGGCATTCCGTAAAGATAATTATCCGGATTCGAAGGATCAAACGGATCTTATTCAAGTGGATTAGGCCAAATAGAACCAGGTTGAGTCTCAAGTGGATCACCTCCCCACTCCTCACGAGGAGTATGGGGATCGAAAGTGTGGTCAACTCTACCCGATGGAGTCGAAGGTTTTTCCTCAGTATCGAAATGTGGAGCAGTCATAATGTCTTGGACGGAAGTCTCGTAAGAGTCTGAAGACTCAGAGGGAGCCCTTCGGCGTCCTCTATCAACACGGCGTGAAATCTCGGCAGGCCCTAGGCCGACCAACCGACGGGATCGGCGGAGAGTAGGGTTCCGTGCCACGATATCTCCGGAGAGAATATAATCAAAACGTCCCCTAAAGGCCAACTATCAATCAAAAAACAATAAATCAAAAGCACACACCTAGACAAACTATAGCCAAGGGCAGACAAACAGAGTGACTAAATGAGCTCCCGACACTAGAGCCGGTATGTCTCGCCTAGGAGAGGCTTGAGACTCTCAAACTATAGCCGGAGGTAACAAAATCAGTTATAGAGACACCCAGGCTTCACTGCGTGTACAGGGTCAAGTCCACTGCACGAACACAACTGTGCTATCCAATCCCTATCTGACTCAGGACACAAACAGCATAACCACTGCAAGTACCCTGTGCGATACCTAGGTAAGGCAACTATGGTCACCACAATATAACCAATGCTCAGGGGGACAGTCGCAGGTGACCCGTCGTATGGGCAGGGTAGCTAAGCCCGAAGCACAAGAAGACGAACCTCCGATACCCCCAGATACGAACAAATCCTGGATATATCTCCCACGTTCAGCTGGTATCAGAGGGATATCTCCTCAACCAACCTCCCGTGACCTCATGCTTAACTCTGGATTGAGTAGAGCTTCGTGAGAACACCGATCTATACCATGGATTCCTCCACTCCCTGGTCAGACACCTAATGTTTCGTCTAGTAGTCTTGGATTGTTTACTCACAATGATCTATTCCAAGACTCTAAACCTATGCTAGTTGGTGTACCCTATAAATAAAATCAGTCTAATCAATTTTAAGATTAAGCGTTAATTTTAGTGGCTGTGATTACTCAAGGGATATGATCATGAAACTAGTGATGTGTAGACTCAATAGTATGCAAAATCGTCCAATCCTAGACTCATATATCCAATAAAACAATGTCACTAATATGCAAAATCAACCAACAATTCCGAAATAAAGATGCAATCTTTTATCTTTTCGATGCACAAGCAAGACCTAAATGAAGGCAACAAGCACTCAATGCAAGATGCAGTACATGAAAATAAAATATTTTTGTATTTTCGCTTATAAACAAGAAGGAAAATGCAAAAAACTAGATGTATATTTTTGTATTTTTTCAATATAGATGGAATGAAAAAATGCAAGCAAAATCCTACTATTCAATCACTGAAGTGCCGAGAAGATCACTAAGACAACCCAGCAGATCCTAAACAGCAAGACTCAGCCAAAGGAATGAGCTCAAAAGGAAAAAACCAAAAAGCTAAATCCAAAGATGGGTAAAAAAACAAGAAGGCTCAACCAAGAGAAACGAAGAGTTCTGGTCACAACCAAGGCATGAAACAGTCAAAAAAGAGGCCAACAAAGACTCAGGAACCACCAAAGCCAACCCAACAACCAACAAAAGCCATAAACCAACAAAAACCGGAGTTGTACACTATTGTCGAAGGAATACCTGCGGGTACCCGCGAGCAGTAGAGCAAACAGAGGCGGGTATACGCGAGCTGAGCTAATCTAGCCCGCGGGTGAGGAAAGGCAAATGGGCAAATAAAGAGTCCAAGAGCTCAAAAAAAGCAAGTTTTCTATGGTGTATCTTAACAGCCAATCAGTGACACGGAGCTTCGATAAACAGCAACTCTAATTATGGACTAATGCTCAAAAAATTTCCCAAACATGGATGTTTTCCCCAGCGGAGTCGCCATTTCTGTATTGGAGAAAACTCACTATGGCTTGGGAATAACACAACAGACAGATGACTACCAGAAATCAACTCAATTCTCAAAACAATGCTATTATAAATGACAATGTTAAGATAATGGAGAAATGTAACCAACCTCGATCCAAACGTTTGATGTAGATCGTCGTTGGAGCTTTCAATCCATGCACTTGAAATCTGCAAATTAGTCTTGACAGCCAGTATCCAACAAGCACATATAATATAAAAATGACATTAACATTATCAATAACAATGGTCCATAATATCACAAGCAAATGTAACCCAATGTATAATAAACAACATTTACAACATGATGGATGAGAATATGAGTATTTCTATTAATGAACAACAAGAAGTACAAAGTGATACGACCTCTTGCCGGCAACCAATCTGAACCAAGATCTAAATCAATCCACTTGTGCCTCCACCACTTCAATCCTCCATGAATGGCAAACTCAAACTAGAAAGGAGTTTGGAAGGTGAACATAAGGGGTTCACAACTACAAGGATCAATGAATACATACTCAAGATAGGGCAAAAATCCACTAGAGTTCTCTTGCTATTCTCTTCTTCCTCCCGTCCATAAGCCATATGTGCTCAATATATAATCCTCTCAAAGGTAGGTGAAAGGACACATCAAGGCGTTACTCGAGCAGATGGAGAGCCAAAAGTCACCCAATGACCGCTTTTTGGGAGTAAAAAGTAATAAATTAGTGATTTTTACCATTTTACTTGATACCCGCGGGCTATAGTGATGCAACTCGCGGGTACGCATGCTATAATGATGCAACATGCGGGTAGGAATAAAAATAGGGAAAAATAGTATCTCTGAAGGATATGAGTGGATCTGAGTCAGTGAAATGGATCCTACAGGCCAAAGAATGTTGATGCTCACAAGGTGGAAAATTACAATGTAACAAGCTTTCAGTTACCCTAGCATTGTCAACTTGAGTTTTAGGTCTCCAAAGTTTGTCTTAGCTAGGGCATCATCAACCAACCCTTGTAGTTGTTGAAAAATCCCTAGCGTTCCAAACTTGGCAAGCACCATCTCAAGAGGACCATCCTCTTTGATGCTCTAGGGTTAGGTAATTTTCACTAATAAAACCCTAAGTTGTTCATCTACTCTTCTAACCTAAATTTCTGAGTTCTGTACATGTTGTAAATATTATTCTTAGCTTAGTTTTTGTTGATATTTCATGTTTTATGCTGAAAACCCTAATTTCTTAGTTTTTTTAACCTAAATTTTACTTTTTTTATGAGAAAAGTCCTAAAAGAGCCCTAATTCTCTGCTAAAACCCTGGCTGCAGAAATCCCTTTCCCTAATGGCCTCCCCTTTGACTCTCACCCTACCTTCACTCTCCCTCTCCTAGCACTCGGTCCCCTTTCCTCTACTCCCCCAAGCCTTCGGACCCCCCTTTACACTCCCTCATTGCCCTTCTTTCCACAACTCGGGCTCCCTTTTAAACTTCAGGTCTGCTCCTTTGCACCTCCCACGGTGCACATCCCTTTCTCTCCATCCATCCTCCTCGCTGCCCCCTTTTCTTTCATCTTTCCTACCCGCGGCCTCCTCCTTTTTCCTTTTTGTTCCCATCTTCTTCCACTTCCCATCACCTCTATCCTTCTTCTCCCTTCCTACTTCCCTTCTTTCCCCATCTCATTCACTGGCCTCTCTATCACCACCTTGAATCCTTCGCCACCCTATCTCTTCCCTGCTCCATCCTCCATCCTTCTTTTCTCCATTTCGGGCCTCCTTCATCCCTTTCCAAGCCCTCTCCTTTAGTAAACTACTAAACACAGGTCTGCAATAAATATTGCAGACCCTGTGTGTTTGTCCTTTCCCCCCCTTATCTGCACACACACAAAACCAAGGGTTAAGTAAATATTTCAATTTCTAAATTCTGATGTTAGTTTAAATCTTTGTCTTGTTTGCATCTTGGAGATTCCTACTTCTGGGTAATTTAATACTTTAATCTGAGGTCTGATTAGTTGTGGATAATCTCTGTTGCTGTATACTTTTACTTACGGATCTGAAGTTGCATGCTGGTAAATCAGATCGACACTAGTTTGATGTAGTTAATGCTGATCATTAATGATTGATGTTACATTTTGTTGACACTTATTTGCGTAATAATTATTGGTAGATGGTTATTAGTGAGTGACTTATTACGTGTTGATGAAAAGGTGTTTCGGTTATCTATTTGGCTAATGCTAATTATTGGTGGATATTGGATGATGTTGAGCACTAATCTTCTACAATAGACACTGAACTAGTTATACTTAATTGATGATATTTATTTACATGTGATGAAAGATATATGATGTTCTTATGGTGTTTTTGATTATCTATTGGTTAATGTTGATTGTTGGTGAATGAGGTGTGACTTTACTTGCTATATTGATTTGGTGATTGATCATAGATTGCCTTCGGTGAAGAACTCTATTATTTCATGTCATTGACTTTACATTTTCATTGAATGGTCTATGTTGGTTAATAACCCCGGGTGATTACTTGATAACGTACTTTACCTAATTTGCATGCTATTATTGGTGAATTAATTCTTATGTTATTTCATCTTGACTCCATTTGGGCACTGGTCTAACTACGAATTACATAGAGAATATAGTCGTTTGGTTGTACTAGTGTTCTACCGGGTTCACAAGGATACTTCTCCTTGGAGGTTACGACGCTCCGAATAAGTTAGAATCGTGATCGAGGTGACATTGGATCACTTTTCTTATATTTGCTTATCGGGAACTAGCCCTGCTAGTTTGCTCGGTAACGGGGGTCATGCTAGTGAAGGATATGATACACCTCCTAGCCCCACCATGTGCTATTTTCATGTGTCTTAGTCATATGTCATGTGGTGCGTCCTCCTTGAGCGATTTAGTGAGGGCGCCCCCTCTATTTTTGGGTTGATCCATGTGATATGAAATCCGACTAATCTTAGCCGTTGATTAGAGTGATTGTATCTTATGATCCTAGCCATTGATATTATTGGATCTAGGTATTGTGTATTCGAGAGATCTATATATTGAGATGCTCTCTCATTTGTAAGGGGACTTTTGGCTCTTGGATTTCTGACATAATAAAAATATTTTTGCAAAAACTCTTGGAAGCTTTGTGAATGTTCTTGCAAGTGATTGTAAAGTTTTTTCTCTTCGTCATCATTGTGGATCTAGCTCTCTCTCCATAATTATTTTGCAGGGGTCGTGTGGTAGTGAAGGAGGACGATTTGAAGGGGGCGCTATTGTGGGGAGACCCCATCTCTCTTGCTCAAGACGTCTTGCATCAGGGAGTATTTTTATTGTATCTTGTGATCATATTGATGCTCGTTGATTCATCTTTCTTTTCATATAGTTTACTTCTTGTTTGATCTGATTCTAACTTAGATCGTTTTGGCAGGGAGGGGCACATTGATCATCTTGGAGCATAGCGATTTCACTTGGAGAGGTTGGATCTTACTCTAGATTGCTTCGTTTTGGGAAGATCATCAATTTGCAAGGTGGCCGCAAGTATTTCCAGGTGCGATTCAATTTATTTTTGTTGCTACGGGATCAATTCCAATTGTCACCATTAAAACCCTCATTTTATAGATCTGATAGATCTGGCGATATTTTGGGATCAATATTTAAAACCCACTTTAGAAATAGTTAATACACCCTAGATCTAAAATTTGAACTTAATCCGACTCCATTTACCCTTGGATCTAGCACTAGTCACCTCTAGGTGGGACGCCCTCCTTGGTTTTCTCATTATCTCTTCAAATCTATCATCTGGGTCTTGCTTGAAACCCATCAAATTGACAAATCTAACCTCAAGCATCCAATCTAGTGTCATTATATCCATTAATTCCTCATTTGGGTACACATATCCATAGTTTGCCTAAACCCTAGGTGGGTCCCACTTGGGTATCTCTATTTGACACTAGATCTATCTAGATCTACTAGCCTAACCTCATTGTGGTACATTTCTTACGTGGTTGAGAATCTCTATCTTGCCTAAGCCTCCTCAACTTACTCTTAACTCCCATACACCACTACATTATCCTAGATCTAGTCTTAACTCCCATAGAGGATGACTTCATGATGATATATCTTATGTTGTATATTTCTCAGCATGTGAAAGGCGTTATCAAGTCACTAGGAGGCAAGTTGTGGCCCCTAGATAACTAATGTTATGTTTTATCATTGTCTTATCATGTATTTGGGCATTACAAGGCAACTCGCCCCCCTCATAGTCTAGTTAATCCATGTGAGTGTGAGATTAGAATCTCCACCATTGATTATCATCATTTTATCTTTTAATTTCAACCATTGATTAAAAAGTTGGTTAGGGATTTGGTCTCTCTCAAAACTATTTAAGAGAGGAGACCCCTCATCGTAAAAGGGGACTTTGGATCTTGGATTGAAGACAATAGAAGATCTTTTTGGCACACTTGTGAATTCTCTGAGAAGTTCTTGACTTTTGTTGCTTCTGAGTCCCTTTGGGAACTAAATGCTTATCTTTCCATATCCCAATAAATTTTGGGGTTGATCGTGCTTGCAGGAGGGCCAATTCGTGGAGGGCGACTCTATGGAGGAGACTCTCTCTCTCTTTGTGACTTCATATGATAGGGGGTTTTCTTGTGTCAAGATTGCTTAGCATTCGATTCTAGTTTCTCCTTGTTGGTCTTGCATGCATTTCTTCTCTAGTAGATTTCAATTGGATTACAATCTTAGTATTTACTTATTGTATGTCCATTGCGGTTTTGCAGGAGGGGCACACTTGGTATCTTTGGGCATCAATCAAGCATGGAAATAAACCTTCAAGTTGACAACATTGGACAAAGGGAAACAATTCTTAGCATCTCTCAATTTCGAGTAAGTCTTGTTTCCGCCTAATACGCACCTCGGGGTTAGCATGGCAAAAATCTTCAAGCCATTGGGTGCGTCCTTGGGGACAAGTCACGAGTCAACTTTGTTGTCACTTAAAACTTGAATCCTTCGTCTAGGCCAACTCCTAGCGAAGCCAAGCGGGGTGGTCTCTAAGAAAATAAACTATGGCTTTTACGCTACAGTAGAAAAGAAAGATCTAGGAGTTTAAATTAGTGAAACAAGAAAGCAACAACACATGAATTAAAGCTAGCAACAAGCAAGATGATTATTAATGACACTGTTACCAACTATTTTGTACAATAGTTGAACTTTTTTTGAGCCGCCAGTTTTTTCATATGATTCATGTTCACCTTCAAAGACCAGAGGTTCAGATATTCCAGACTTGGCCTATTTTGGCCATCTTTTTAATTTTTGTTTTGAAATGACCATGCCCCACGGGGTTTGTAATAAAGTGTGCTAGTATGGTGGCCTTGAGTGGCTCGGTTCCCTGGGACTTGACAACCAAACAAGGTATTCCAAGGAGTTTTTTCCCTTGTTGATTATGCTTTGCCTATAGCCGAGTTATAATTGATGAGTTTTTCTCCTACACCTCCAAAGCTGGAATGCCCGAATTTGGCGATTAGGCCTTAGGGGGTTATTAGAGTCCAACTGTGAAATATGAACATACTAGACACTATTCATGTGTTCTGTGGTCATTTCCTAGGTCCATAGGGGGTCTGAAACATTGCCCGAAAAATAATTTAGCGGACGTGCACAAAGATTTTATTTTTTATTAAATTTTTCAATTAATTAAACCATTTTTCCTATGGTTTAATTGAAAATTTTCAATTTGTAATAATTGAGTGATTTTTGGGGTGGATTTTGATGAATGGGGGCTCATTTTCTAAGCCAAAGTACCCATTTAACCCTTAAGGGCCTAAACCCACTTTTCCTAAGTTTCTGATGATTATTTTTCACTTAATTAAATATTTTCTCAAAATTAATAAATGAGGAATATTTAATTAAAAATAATCAGAAAATAATAAAATGGAGATAATCCAAAACTCTCCAGAAAAAGCCAAATTGAATCAAGTAAAGGGCTAAATGACATGGCAGAGAGCATCTCGGAATATTCCAAATCTCACCTACCTGATTGATGTCACTATTGGAGCACTGGAGATGACTTCTACTTGGGATTTGCGCCCTCTCTAGCTAGCTCTCACGTCTTTCCTAGTTGGAGGCCCAAGATTGGCTGGGTTGGTGGGCGCCTTGCCTAGGTGGAGGCCACCTCACCCTTCTCACACCAACCAGAGCTCAGTTAAAGACTCAGATCAGAGCTTGGCTCTCTCACTAGGTGGGTGAATGCGCCTAGATTGCCCTAGCTCTCTCACCAATTCGAATTGCTCTTTAGCTCTCTCATTATTTGTATAAATACGGGGCCTTGCTTCCATGTTAGTGTGGAATTTTTGTGCAAGGAACCTCTGCTTATTTGTTGTTGCTTATTGAATAAAATCAAGACTTTGGACATCCATATGGTGTGCAAATCTTGTTCATGAGGAATTGTTGATGCTTCATTGAGGTGATACTAGTTCAATTATATTTCTTCTTATGCAATTTGTTGATCATTTATCTAGCTTAGAAGGCTTTATCAAGTCCATAGGGTGAGCATTTATAGTCTAAATTTGTTCACTTATGCTTGGTTAGATGAGATTTAAAAAGTAGCAAACTGTAGTCGGAAATACTGATGCTCTTTTTTGTTTCGTTTAATTAACCATACTATATTTGATCATATCTTGTGTTGAGGTTGTGTAGTTTTGCAGATCTCCTAAAAGTGAAGAGGGATCTTAAGCTCAGCTGCTTCTTCCTCCCCTTCACTACTAGTTTTCAAGTACTTAGTTAGTTCTCTAGATTTCATTACTTAGTTTACAACTATTTCATTTGTCATCATAGATCTTAGTTTCATTAAGTTTGATTTGACCAACTCTTAACAAGCTAGTGTTGGAAGCTCTTACTTTTAGGTGAACAAAGAAGATCAAATAAAGTAAAAGCCTAAAGGCCAAAACACGAAGAGCAACAAAAAACCAAACTCCTTGAAATCACTTAACTCCATTTCCCTCTTTTTCATTCCCCCATCTATTCTTTGTGCTTTCAAGTGAAGAAAAACATCGAGGCATTGTAAAAATTTAATAACAGAGCAACTGGGATAAAGGCTCCCACACCCCACTTTCCCCATTTGGGGGAAACCTGTATCGTCCATTGTCCATTTTTGTCTTTGCTTTATACCTGCAAGTAGTTAGATTGGATTGCTAGATTAGTTTTCAATTGTTAGAGTAGCTTCAATTTTGAAATAATTTGCTAGATCTCAGCTTCATAGTTTAGTTTACTTTATTGTTCAAGTATTTTATTTCATATAAACTGTTAAAAGGAAAATAAAATCTCTTGAATCTCACCGAAAGGTGGATCAAGAGTGCTCTTTGTCGGATAGTTCACTTGTATTTTTGTTTTATCTTTGCTAACCCCCTTGCTCTCCCGAGTATGGTCCTAGACCTGAAAGAGACTCTTGGGTAGTTTTAGTTGTTTATTTCATTTCAAGTCTTTCTTTCTTGTTCATAAGTCTCTTGAATCTCGCCATAAGGCGGATCAAGACCACTCTCTGTCGGAGAGTTGTCTATGGTTCTTGTTTCACACATACAATAAAATTGGAACATACATTTACTATACTGTGTATGCTCTGCCCACTTGTGGAATACTCAGAAACAGTATAGATTGATTAATTTTCCACATTTAAATCCACTTCAACCATAAATAAAACACTCTCCCATATAAACCAACGAAAATCCGGCATTGATCACTACTAGTTGAAAGTGGGCAAATTCTGCCAGGGGACGTGGGAACCCCTAGACCGAGACCTTAAGGGCACCAGTTAGACTACATCCCTGGTTGGTGTAGTGTTGAACACCACTCTAGAGACTCCGGCTAGCCCACATGTCCTTGTACGGAGCCACTTAGACTATTATCCGGACATATCTCCAGTACCGCAAGGTATATCTTGGAGATCCCCTTCCCATTAATAATCAACTTCACCCCTAAAATTTACAATAAAATTTACCAAGATCACTTGCAAAAAATCTTCAAGCACACCCAAGACTTGTATTCAGCATCCCAAGCATTCAAAGACTATTGACTATTGACTCCATTTTGGCACTGATCTTATCATTCAACATTTTATTTGCTTTTTATCTATCTGGAGTATTATTTAATCTGTTTAAATATATCATGTTGTGGATGCTTTACATATAAATTGTCATTATCAGTGGTTGTGTATCTTCACCATTTTTGCAAGTACATGCTTGGATATAATCTGTTATTGTAAATCATCATAAAAAAACTCTTAAAAAACACCCGTCCTCATCACACGTCACAAAAACACTTAAAATCAAGAGCCTTAGAAACTCTTTGTAGGGTCTACCCCCCTTGGCTTCGTTAGGAGTTTGCCTAAACGGAGGAGTCGGGATCAGGTGACAGCATCTGACTCTTTGCTTGCCCCCAAGGCCACATTTTCCCCCCTTGGGAAACAGCTTTCGAAAGATTTATGTTGCTAGTGTGCACATCGGCGGGCAACAGACACATAATTGATCTAAGCAAAATGATTGAATAGGGGACCAATCCCAATGGAGTCAAACAGTTGTTGTCAAAACGGAAATATTTTGTTTATGCTTCTTAATAGTTTTAGATTTATTATGATGAGTGGGTTAAAGGAAGGGAGATTCCAATATACTCTTGGGTATGTGGAATAAGTCTGGAGTGCCAAGTGTGGTTCCACATGTGCAGAAAGCTAGATCGGAGTCACAGGGGTATGTCCAACACCAACATCAAACTAGGATGTAGCCTGACGAGTCCCCACAGTCACTACCTAGTTGTTCCCTTTTCACTGTACAATTTGCTCACATGAAACAAATCTCGACAAGACGTCGGATTTTCATTTGAAGGGAAGTTAATTTTAATTAAGTGTGGAAGTTTGTAATGCAATAGGAGTCTTGTTTTTTATTGTTGGTCACCGGCTTAGGCAAGGCCCACACTGACTACAAGGGCATACGCAGAGACAGGTAGAAAGATTCAATTACTTTAGTAAGCAAAAATGAAATAATTGAAATGAAACTAACCTACTATGATCTAAGAAAAGAAACTGAAAATTACTTTAAGGTCAGCAAATCCAAACAACATAAAGCGAAAAGGAAAACAACACCTCACGCCATGAAAATGACGCAAACCCCCAAGGGGGGATGGGATGTGGGCGCTAGGTAGCCCACTTGCTTTTATTATTAAATTTACAATTTAGAAGGTGGGTTCCTTTGGTCATTTTAAATGAGGAACCAAAGGCTTACAAAGTTTACAAATGAGACACGTTCGAGATATGTTGCTCCAGGACGCCCTGGATGGCCTGAATCTCATATTTTTTGGAAACGCCTCCTCTTGCCTGTTCGTTAAAAGAGTAAAACCAGCCACCCGTTATGCCCCACATCTGCCAAATAGAACATTAAAAGCATAAAGTTTTAAGTATTGAAAAATAGAAAATAAGCACAATTACTTAAACAAAACTAGATCTACTAAAGATAAGCCTTGAGAAACTAGATCTAGCTAATAGAAAGCATGCCTAAACAAATTAGCCTTTAGATATTCTTTGAAAGAAACTAATTTGACTATGTATGCAAGAACTGTAACTAAAAGAATTTAATAAAGCAAAGGAAGGAGAGAAGAATGAGAGAGCTCAAGCCCGAATGTCCAGATCTATGGAATCCAGCGGTGGAAAACGAAGGGACTATGTCCTTCTGAAAGTGCTTGAACGGATGGGAGAGTAAAACTAGATCAACTGCCTCTTCAAGCGAGGAAACCTGCACCACTGACAATACTTGCAAAAAGAGGATTCAATATGATATTTCCTATACTAGGGGTTAGAATAGCATGAATATAAACTTATAAAACATGCAAATTCTAGATTACTATGTATAAAAAGATAGTAAATGAAATCTAACCAGAATCATTTACCCTATGAGTTGATAGCAACCTTGCACAAGGCCAAATAAATCACAACAAGAAGCAAAGCAAAGTAACAATACAGTAGGCCCACCGGTGTTAATTTTTTACTTTTTTTAGCATAATAACATTAAAAAGTAGGATCACTGAAAGAAATACAAGCACAGCAACACAAAGAACACAAAATTTCTCTCGGGGAAACCACAAGGGAGAAAACCTCGGCAAAACTTCCTCAATATAGAATTCACCAAGTACAAGATAAAACCCCAAGACAAAATCAGCTTCTCTCCTTCACTTGTGCAAACTTCTCTCTCTCCTATGCGAACTTGAGTGAGTGAGGTGAGTTATACAAATGAGCAACTTAACCTCCTATTTATACTTAACAAGTGACTTGACCGTTTTACTAATTAGGTCAGCTTGACTCACCTAACTAGGCCGACCTGTACACTTTACAATAAAATATTATTTTTCTAGTTATTTTCAAGTCGACCTAACAGTTAGGGTTTACAGTCACTCTTTCAATGACTCTTACATTATCAATTACATCAATGACATCTCCCGAAGGAGGAATACAATAATACAATAGACAAGTGTATCTAGAATATCTTTCACAGTTACATTTCTTTAACACTCCCTCTTAACTAGGAAGGTATTCTACAGGCAACATCAACAGCCTCAACAGCTATCCAACTGACTGATGAATCTCTATATGTCGTAGGAAATTTTTGGAACATCATCATATGTCTGGGGTTTCATCAACATCATCTATTGGAACATCATCAGCAGCATCATCATCATTGTCAGCAAGAATTTGTTGGAACATTAATATCATCTACTGGAATATCACCATCAGCATCCTCATCATCATCCGCTGGAATATCACGATCATCATCTGCAGCACGAGCTGGAACATCATCATCATCATCATCTACAGCATGGAGTTGGAACATCATCATCATCTTCAATACAGAGGTGAAGTATCATCATCATCAGTATAAAACTGATACATCAACAACAACGACAGCACGAGGCTGGCTCATCAGCATAAAGCTGGAATAACATCATCATCATCAATAGCTCAAGGCTAGAGCAACATCATCTATGGCAAAAAGTGCATCAACAACCAACATGATCCTTCCTTTTGGAATTACGAGATCGAGTTCAACATGGGTGATCCTTCCTTTCCAAATTACGAGATCATGGGCAATCCTTCCTTTCGGAATTACAGGATCCTTCCTTTCGGAATTAAAAGAAGATGCCAAGCCCTTTTTCTAGAAGCTGAGACAGATTAATCCCAAGGTAGCCCCATTGTGTTAAAAGAGATTTAGAAGATGCTAGTAGCAGGAATCATAGCCCCAACTAGACATTCCTCATGGTGTTCAAATCTAGTTGTTGTAAGAAAAAAGAATGGAAACCTAAGGCTTTGCATTGACTTTAGAAACTTAAACTGGGCATGCTTAAAGGATAACTACCCTCTCCCAAATATGGAAACTTTGTTGCAGAGGGTAACTAGTTCTAGAATGATGTCAATGCTTGATGGTTTTTCAGGATACAACCAGGTGTTGGTTAGTAAGGAGGATAGACACAAAACAACTTTCACCACTCCTTGGGGTACTTTTGAATATCTCATGATGCCTTTTGGACTGCTTAACGCCGGTGCAACTTTCCAAACATCCATGGATTATGCTTTCAGCAAGCTAATCAGAAAAATAATTGAAATATATCAGGATGACCTCACAGTTTTTCCTAAGGAAAGAACTGATCACATTGGCCACCTTAGACATATTTTCGAAAGATGTAGAAAATTTGGCATATCCTTAAACCCAGCTAAGTCTGTTTTGGGGGTTGACGAAGGGAAGTTACTAGGTCACATTATCTCCAAGAATGGGGTCAAGATTGACCCGGAGAGGGTAGAAGCTATAAAGAAAGTTCCTTTGCCTTGTAATATGAAAGCATTATAATGATTCAATGGGCAAATCAACTTCATCAGGCGTTTCATTCCTAACTTAGTAGAGTTGATGAAACCCATGCATAGATTACTTAAAAAGGACGCATTGTTTGAATGGAATAAGGAAGGAAAGGAAGCTTGTAATGGAATCAAAGATGTTATTTGTAGATCACCAATGTTGATTAGTCTTGACTAATCTAAAGACTTCCAGATCTTTTCATTTGCATCACCAAACACCATAGCTGAAGTTTTGTTGTAGAAAAATAAGGATGGTCAAGAACAACCTATAGCTTTTATGAGTAGAGCCCTACAAAATTTTGAACTTAAGTACACCATCATGGAAAAACAAGCATATGCCTTAGTCAAATCACTTAATCATTTCAGAATGTACATTGGATACTCTAAAGTTATAGGTTATGTGCCTCATGAGGTTGTTAAGGATATTTTGTCACAACAGGACTGTCTTGGTATAAGGGGTAAGTGGGTCTCTAAGATCCAAGAGTATGACTTAGAAATTAAACCCACCAAGTTAGTCAAAGGTCAGGGTTTAGCCCGCATGATGGCCAAGGGAAATGAGCAAGCACTAGGAATGGTATGCCAAAATAACGAGTTAGTACAGGTTAGATCAGCTGAGCTTCAACGTCTTGAATAGGTTCCATGGTATGAAGACATCATTTATTTCCTAACCAACCTCACTTGCCCAGATCATCTAATTGGCCACAAAAGAAGGGCTTTGAGGTTGAAAGCTACAAAGTTTTGTATCACCCAGGACGGGCTAGGATGGAAGAATCCAAATGGTCTAATTCTTGGATGCATTGATGAGCCAGAGTCTAAAAAACTTATGACTGAAATTCATTCTGGATTTTGTGGAGGACATTATGCGGCCAAGACAACTGCCCATAGGATCCTCAGAGCAGGGTATTATTGGCCCACTCTTTTCTCGAATGTTCATAAACACGTCAAAAGTTGCCAACAATGCCAATTTTTCACAAGGAAACAAAAGTTAGCAACCTTGCCTCTGAAACCAGTAGTTGTCCAAGCCCCTTTTCAGCAGTGGGGTCTTGATTTCATTGGTCAGTTTAAGGATAACTGTAGCAACAGTTATACTTGGATACTATCTACCACTGATTACTTTACTAAGTGGGTAGAAGCAATCCTCACGAAAGCAGCAACCAATAAGGTCAACATGGAATTTCTAGAAGATAAGATTATTACTAGGTTCGGTGTGCCCGCTAGAATCACAACAGATAATGGTAAGGCATTCAGTTCAGCCGAGATGTCTTCTTTATGCTTTAAGTATGGCATCATCTTGTCACATTCATCCAATTACTATCCCCGGGAGCAATGGTCTGGCCGAATCCAGTAATAAAAACTTAATGACCATCGTTAAAAAGATTGTTGGAGATAATAAGAAAGCTTGGAATAGTAAGATCAGATTTGCATTATGGGCGGATAGGATCACAAAGAAGAGTTCAACTAGAAAATCTCCAATTGAGTTGGTTTATGGAGTTGATGTTACTTTGCCCATCCACCTGAAGTTACCAATCTATCAGTTGCTTGAGGAGTGTAGTACAGATCAGGATGTAGCTCAATACAAAATTAATCAGTTGGTTGAGGTAGATAAGATCAGACGGAAAGCTGTGGATCAAAGCATTAAGAATCAGGATAAGGTTAAGAGAAATTTGACAAGTCAACAGAACCAAGAGTATTTCAGATTGGTGACATAGTTCTGCTTTGGGATAAACGAAGGGACAAGCCTGGGAAGCACGGATAGTTTGACAGCTTATGGGATGGCCCTTATCTCATCCACGAAGTAGCTAGCACGAATGTTTTCTTCCTTAGCAATTTGGATGGAGAGAAGTGTACCCTCCCAGTCAATGGAGGGCTTTTGAAATTATTTTACAGCGAAAATATATGATGCCCATTGGGGCATCTTTGTATCATGATTTTCTAAACCTTCATCCTGCATTTTATTTCCTAGTTAGATTTACTTTTATGTATATTATTCTTGTATACTAACTTTTCTTTTTGTACATTAGTTTAAATTCTCTTTTGTATAGTAGTTTCATTTTCATTATAATAAATGTTGCAACTTAAAGTTTCATTTGGTTATTTTTTACATATACATGTGACTGATGCACTTATGTTTTTTCCATGCAGGAAACTGAGAATCTGGAGTTCTCGAATGATCTCCTTTCCTAGAAAGATCAATCACACATTCCACAGTTGGAGCCGGATGTTACTATTATCACATCCATAGTAGTCGGGCTACCATGATTGCAGTGCAATTCAGTATATATTTTTTAGCTTTGCCTTTACACAGTTTCAGTGAGATCAGCTATGATGAGCAGTGTTACTTATGATCACTCACACATCAGAGCAGCGCAAGATCAGACATGCAGTAGACCTTACGCCACGACTAAGCCTCTTGACCTCAGATTTGATGACCAAGATGACCTTTTATTCCATACAGAGTAGTGCAATGCGCAGAGTATCAGCAACAGTGTTTCAGTGGTTACAGGTGATCCAGATAGTAGATACAGGTATATGGCCCAGCAGGTATATGATATGCATTGGTGTTATTATCTTGCTCTTTTGGTCATTTTGATAGCTTGACTTAGTATATAGTAATCATAATCTGGCGGTATATCTATAAGAAATGAATATGGTTGTTATTGATTATCTAAATGGTTGTATTATTTACATGTAGAAGCTCTTGTTTTACCCTCTTAGGAGTGTGGACATGATCATTCCCACCTTTTTTGGCTTGCTAGCCTGGGCATCACTTTCACTTTCCCCATACATCCGTTCTCCTTCCCACTTTTGGTTTTTTCCCTGACTTACACCTCAGCCTGTGATATGGAGGACTTCCCCACTTGTGCCTCTGTGTTGGACAGCATCCCTGTTAGTTTGTGTCTCGGCTCTGAGTTGGAAACAGAACTTACCCCTTGGTGAGTTGAATTTGATACCTTGATCACTCTAGTCGGTTGCCTCGATGTTTGGTCTTGATTGTAGAGAGTCCCCCTAGTTGCCTGAGTTGTGTTGACTAAAACCTGAAGCAAATTATACTACCATCATTTCTGGAAACTTAAATGAATAAACACCATGGATGAAAGCTTGAGTAGTTGTGTTGCTAAACACATGCAAGATCCCCAAAAGGGTTGTGAAATTGAATAAACTGGAAACTAAAAGCACCCTGGATGAAAGCTTTAGTAGTTGTGCTTCTAAGCACATGTAAAATCCCCAAAAGGGTTGTCAAATGAAGTGATGTGGAAACTAAAAGCACCCTGGATGAAAGCTTTAGTAGTTGTGCTTCTAAGCACATGCAAAATCCCCAAAAGGGTTGTCAAATGAAATGATGTGGAAACTAAAAGCACCCTGGATGAAAGCTTTAGTAGTTTTGCTTCTAAGCACATGCAAAATCCCCAAAAGGGTCACATAGGCCTAATGAAAGCAGTGGTTAAATATATGTTAAATCCAAAGACTGTTGGCCAAGGAAATGAAATAAAATGATGTGATTTGTAGACATTTGCCAAGGTTGAATAAGCACTCCTCTAAACAACTTATTCCATTTGTGAGACATTGCCATCCCCTGTGTATTTATTATCTGACACATGCTTAAGTGTGTATTCCCTTTCCCTTATCCAAAGTATCACAGTGTTGAGTCAATTGAGTCATCCCCTTATCCTAGCCTTGTATTTTTCACCCTCACCCTTTGCTAGCAAATTGATCATGTCTACAGAATGAGTATATCCTTGAGGTTCTCTTGTAAACTAAATAATTATTTGAACATATGCTTTATACTATTATCTATTAGCTGCCAGTGAAATGATGCTTAATACTTTAAAGTCTTGCTATGAAAATGATTAAAAGAGCATGTCTTAACCATTTGCACTTGCAATAGTAGGCTTTCCCAACCTGGGTCATATTTTGATCGGTCTTGACCTGGTCAAACCCAGTTTGACCTGGTCAACCTTGGGATCAGTGATGAGTTGGACCAGTGATGATGTATGATGATGACATATGGTCCTTTGATACACCTTTGATGGCTCCATACAGTGAACACAAGTTTCAGATGATGGTTGATGCATTTTTTTATTGGTTGTTATTATTTCCAGACCATTATATTATTATTGTCTGGGTATGGCTGAGGCTACAGATGATCTTACAGGGTGCCACATGGTGTATGGGTACTCATCCTTAGTAGATTTGGACCTGAGTCCATTGAGATACTCAGTTATCAGTTTCGGGCACTCTCAGTGATGTTAGAGGCATATTTTCACTTTTGGTCAATTCTGCCTTGCAAAAACGGCCTGTCCAGCGATTGCTTTGAGCTTACTTGTTTGCCTATGGCGCTACAGAGGAGAGGGGTGGTCCAGCCACTTGTTATTACCATATTACCCCCTCTCCAGACATGATGGTACAGTCAGATTTTGTGCCCGAGCAGCCGGCAATTGATTTCAGGCATTTTGATGGTTTTTTAGGTGGTATAAAAAGGTCATTAAGGAAATCGATTTGGGCTATTGAGGCAAGGTTTTGGCATGAGGTCTATTCAGAGGTCACCTATGATGTATCCCACTCCTTCCAGATCAGCTTACAACATTCAATGGGGTCCACACAGTCTCCAGGTTGTCATTTGATGCATTCTTCTCTCAGTTGAGGGGGCCAGGATTTTATCATTTATTCACTTGGACATGTTATTGAGTCATATGTTATATCATTGTGCCATGGGGTGATGCTAGTGAAGGATAATAAATCCTCCTAGCCCCACCATGTGCTCCTAGTCACTTGTCCTAGTCATCTTCTGTGGCACACTTGTATTTTAGTCACTTTTATGTGGTGCACATCCCCCTAAGGCCTCTTTTAGTGAGTGCGCACCCCCCTCATGTGAGTGGATCCATGTTATATTGTACCGGCTCATCTTAGTCGTTGATTGTATTGATTTTATCTTTTCATCTCAACCACTCGTTCATAAAGTGGTTAGGGTTTTGGTCTCTCTCCTCCTATTTAAGGAAGAGACCCCCCTATTGTAAAGGCACCTCTGGGGCTCTGGAAATACTGGAATAAAATACTATTTCTGTGGATATGCTTCTCTTGCTTTGATGGGATGCTCTTGTACATGATTATACATCTTTTGCTTTAGACATCTTTGCTTTTCACAGGTGATTTTGACAGTTACAGAGGGAGGCCGAATTGAACTATTGCAGGGGTGCGAATTGCTTGGAGGGAAGATTGTTGGGGTTGCTCACATCCTCCTCGGGCAAGACGTTTTCATCTTGAAGGGATTTTTTCAATTGTGCTTTGTCCATTGATTTACTTCTTTTGATATGCCATGCTTAGATCTCGCTCATTTGCGAATCAAATCTCGCGTTATGTACTTTGTTTTGCAGGTGAAGTAGGACGTTTTTCCTCCTTGGGCTTGGACTTTTAGCTTGGAATCACTTGGATCTAGCTTGGAATTATAACTAAATGCAATGATCATCAATGTACAAGGTAGCCGCAAGCATTTGAGGTAAGATCTACAAGGTACCTATCCATTTTCATGTATTTCACCCATTGGTCATCTCAAACCCTCATTTTTTATTTTTTTAGATCTGGTGAGATCTAGCAATTTCTTGGGCTTAATAATTAAAACCCACCTAGATAATAATTAATAAATCTTGGATCTAAAGTTTGGTGGGCATCCGACTCCATTTCCCCCTCATCTAAGGCAATGGGCCTCTCCAAGGGAGGTCGCACTTGTTGGGTAGGTGGGCTTTTGCTAGATCTACATCGTGGGTATTGCTTGTTCTTCTCAAATCCATAGATCCATTGAGTAGAAAACCCCCTAGTGCCATTTCACTTTGATCTTTTCATTGTGGGCCCCATTTTGACCATTTTCCATATTTTAAGGGTGGGCCCCACTTCGGTCTTTCTACTTGGGATTAGATCTATCTAGATCTACTAATCTTAACCCCTAAGTGGCCTAATCTTTCATTGGTTGAACATTTGTCCATCTCATAAGTCTCTTCAACCAAGCCCTAACTCCTTGGGTCCACTTATCAATTCTAGATCTAGATCTATCCACTCTTGATCTCTTCCTATTTCATCTTTCACATTCCCCTAGGAGGTCTTGAGTAGGTTCGCTAGCCTTCATAGGTTAGCTAGGGTCTCCCCCTTGGTCTTGCTTAGGCTAGATCTAAAGCAAAGAGTGCCTCAGTTAGCGCGACAACCAATTGCATTGGGAACCGTGGCATCTCTTGGGTCACCTCTTTAGTTGTCCAATGCCTCTACCATCCTGGATAGGATCACCTTTTGGGACAACTACAAGTTGTGTGATAATAGTTACCAACTGAGTTGCACACAGTTGGACTTCCAGAGAGCAGCCAAAGTTTGCACAAATAATTGTGCATTTCAACGTTCAGAAGTTCAAATCAGGCCTTTTCAGAGCCCCTTTTGTATTTTTTAAAGCATGTCCATGCCCCACAGGGTTTGTAATAAAGTGTGCTAGCATGGTGGTCTTGTAACTTTGCTTCCTAAGACTTGGCAACCAATGAGGGTATTCCAAGGAGTTTTTTCCCTTGTCAATTATGTTTTTCCTTTAACCGAGTATAATTAACGAGTTTTTCTCCTACACCTCCAAAGCTAGAATGCTCAAGTTGGTGGTTAGGCCTTGGGGGCTTATTAAAGTTCATGTGTCAACATATATAAACATGCTAGACACTTAAGTAAAGTCATATGATCATGTACTAGGTCCCTAGGTGTTTTTTTTAATGTTTGAAAATTTAATTTTTTCGTAAATTAAACCATTTTTTTAATGGTTTAATTGAAAAAATCCAAATTGTAATAAGTAAGTGGTTTGTGGGTGAAATCTGACAATGGGGTGCTCGTTTTCTAAGCCAGAGCACCCATTTAAACCATAAACCCACTCTTCCTAAATTTCGAGCAATTATTTATCTCAAAAAATAATATTTGCTCGAAAAACCCAAAAAAGACAAAATAAATGTCAAATAAAGACATAATAATGGAAAAAGACAAATTCCTAAATCCATGGAAAGTGTCCGGAGTAGAACTGAGCTTCAACTAATGTCATTGAACAGTTAAGAGAAGATGATCTGAGCTCCTAGTCTAATTCCAATCAAATTTTGGAAGATCCAGTTGACAAAAGATGGAGGAATGCGTCCTCCTCTAGCTTGGGCGACTTTATGATGTGGCATCTCTTCATTGGATGGGATTTCCACAAGGTTGGGGTTGCCTACCTGGTTTAGATGTGGCGCAACCTCCTTTATTTAGCACTCAATCAAGGATCAATCAAAATCTAGTTCAAGCTTAGTTAACTCCCTCTCTGCATGATGCGCCCTACTTGGGATTAGCGCCCCTCTTTGCATGTAATTTGCTATAAAAGCAAAAGCTTGCTCCCATTTCACACTAGTTGGTGTTCAGAGGCAAAGCTCTGCCATTGTTGTACTTCATTGAGATTATTTGAGAATAAAGAGACTTTGGAGGTCGAATCCTTGTGTTGCTTTGATGAGTGGATGCATGATCAATGTGTTGAACGAAGGTGACTTGTAGTGAGTTGCTCATCTACTTCCTGCTTCGATCTTGGTTTACTATAAGGACAATTATTTGTTTTGTAAACTAGATTAGTCAAGTTTGTTTACTTTTCTAATCTTGTTGTTTCATATGCTAAGAGATATAGTTTTAAAATATTTCATTTGTTTATGAGTATTTTGGCATCGATTTCTTATATATTTGGCTTCCAAATCTAATGCTTTGTGTATGAGTTGATGTAAGCTGCAGGTACCCTTTTGGTTGAAGGAGAAGAGAACTTGTTTGTCTCTCTTTTCTTTATCTAACTTCTTTCTTTTCAGATCTAGTCCCACGGCAATCCAGGAATTTATCTCTAAGTCTCGGGGTCTCGCTTGAAAGAGCTTCATTTCCCCTTCTCTTCATTTTTAAAGCTATTTTGGTTCCGGTTACTTTTCTGGTTTGAAGCATTTATAGATCTACATTTTAAAGTATTTATCATAAGTAGTTTGTTGGCTTTAAATCATATTAAGAATCTAGATCAAGCTTTCAAGTTTATTTTTTGAAGTTCTAGATCCAAGTAGTTTAGGCTTTTCAATACAAGTTATTAATTTTGCATATTAAAAGATTTGTGGTGTTTAGTCTTACTCTTTAAACTTGTTTAATATTTGGCAACTAAATGCCTTGGTTGGGTTGAATTCTCCGAAAAGCAAGCAAAGATCCTAAGGATAGGAGCTTTCTGGCTCACTTTCCTTAGTCATTTTACTCTCTTTCTTGTATTTTTTAAATTAGAAAATTTTTGCAAACTTTGTAGGAAGGCCAAAGACACTTTAAAGTGTTTTTTCGCTCTTTTAAGACTAATTTCGTTCGCTGGTTTTTTTTTATATTTTAGCAGGTTTGAACATTAAAGTGGCCAAAATCTGAGATTTGGAGGGTTTCATGACCATCCGAGGAGTTGGTTTTACCATCCTTTACTTCTTCTAGCTTTTGTAAATTGTTTTGGTGCCTATTGATAAAGGACCAGCAGTATTTCTTGATTTCATTGATGTAACACAAAAATAAAAAGAGCATAGCAAGCTATTCCAGCGCCTATCCCCATCCCCCCAAGGGGGATCTACGTTTTTTTTAGTTTTTTCAAATTTTTTATTTTTTTGCTTTAGATTAGTTTCTTTGTGCTAATAGTAATTAAATAACATCACAAGCAAACAAATCGTCCACGGAGGACTGCTAGATTAAATTTATCGTTTCATGCATTTGGTTATGTTTTTTTCTACAATTTTTTGCAATAAAATTTGAGCCCTTGCTTTCCCGAAGTACTACACCTTTTTGGTGTGTGGAAAAGAGACTCTTGGGCTGTAGATTAGTTAATAACTCACTTTCAAATCTTAAATAAAATTAACCAAGACTTGAAATCCGAAGTATGATCTTGACCGCTGCAGCTTAGCCTGAATAGTTGGGTCAATCAAAAAAGGACGTAGAGTGACTAGTATTAATAGGATAATCCTTCAACGTTTCAATCTTGAGAACTCGGGAGGTCGAGTGAGGCTAACTATAGAGTCAGCAGGTTGTCATAAGAAGGTTCATCCTCGCTTGGTTGGACACTTGGTATAGCTGTCACAACGCCCAGTTTGAAGGAACGATTCAGAATTGGCCCAAACCAACAATCTATCCACTCCTTTAATACTCATTAATAATTTAAAACAAACAACGAGACTTTGCAATACTTTCACGACACAAGACCCAACAATCGCACTTACAAATATTGGCACCTTTCATCGTATATCATTTTTGCTTAAGTTAAATCCATAAAATGTCGTATATATCTTTCAATATCATGTGTTGTGGTACTTAAAATTAATTGCAATTTGTTTCTTGTTTCATTTTTTTCCATATCATCATTAAACTCCTAGAATAGCTTTTACTCTTTTTTTATATAGTTTAAAAGCCATAGTTTCTTTTATAGGGACCACCCCCCTTGGCTTTGCTAGGAGTAGCCTAGACGGAGGAGTCGAGTAATCAGGTGACAACACTTGGCCCTCACTTGCCCCCAAGGACACATCAAGCGGCTTGAAGGTTTCCTTCTGCGTTCCCCCCAGGTGTGTATTAGGCGGCAACAGATAGTACTATCTTTGACCGCAGCTTTGACCGCAGATCGGTTAGGACTAGATAGACCACCTCTATGTCCATCCGACCCAACGACGTGGCCAACCTCAACCCCATCCCAACAGCCAATCAACTACATTAGATCACAGTAGCAAGCTCCGCATACCCGACGATGACACACTATGCATTATAGACTTTCTTCCAAATCGTCAAGTTCTTCTTCCAAACATATTAGTATCTCTAGATTTCTACTTTTGGCTTCGAATGTTAGGAGAGACGCTTCCATTGTGGCATGACATATTCTCCATTTTTGTATCACAGTTCCCATATCCACTCTTCTTGTCTATTTTTCTTTTGTATCGGCTCTCTTTGTACCTCTTCTAGGTTGGCTCTCCATCTTTGGGGTTAGATCTCTTTGGCTTTAGGATTGAGTGTCACATCTTGCTTTATATAGGAGCCACCTTAGCACTCCCACTTTGTATTCACATCATGTTACCACAAAGTCCCATTGACCTACTTCTATGGTCATTTGTTGGACATCAATAAAATTATCTTATCTTATCTTATGATGTTGCTCATCAAAACCATGTAGTTCGAAAAATTCTTCGGAGGCCTGCTCTCCATGAATGTGCTCCTAAGAGCCTCTACATACTCCTGAGCATCCCTCAATGTCTGTGTGAACCATCGAGGTCTCCTGACAGAACTGGTAGGAGCTAGTGGCTCCTCCTCTACATTTGAAGGCTACTGCCCAGAAGTGGAAGTCACTGGTGACCCTAGCTCAACCTTTGGAGCTTCCTCCTCCTCATCCTCTGTCACTGGAATAAGCTCATGAGACTTCATGGATGCAAAGTCTTCCTCGAACTTTACATCCCTGCTTACAATTGTCTTTCTCTCCCCTTGAATATAGATCTTGTAAGCCTTTGAATCCTCACTATAGCCAACAAACAAACCCTTCCTACTGGAGGGCTCTAACTTAGTCCTCTTCTCCACTGGTATATGGATACAAACTGGATATCCAAAGATACGAAAATGACTCACCTCCGGCTTCACACTAGTAAAAGCCTCCTTTGGTGTCTTATTCCCCAAAACCTTCTAAGGACACTTGTTATGGATGTAGATTGTTGCATTGCATGTTAATGCCCATAGAAACATCAGCAAATCTTGGTCATGTATCATGGCCTTAGCAACCCCTATGATGGATCGATTCTTCCACTCTGCAACCCCATTCCCCTATGGGTTGTATAGAAGAATGAACTCCCTCTTAATTCTTGCATCCTTGCAAAAATCATTGAAATCATTGGATCTATACTCACCCCCATTATCCGATCTCAAAACCTTGATCTTCTTCCCTGTCTGGTTCACCACAAGAGCTTTGAACTCCTGAAACCTACTAAAGACTCCATTCTTGGTCTTCAGGAAGTAGATCCATATTTTGGGAGAAAAGTCATCAATGAGGAAGCATAATACATGTTTCCTATGATTGATGTTACCGACATTAGTCCACAAATATACGAATGCGCCAGATTTAGAATCTCCTTGGATTTGTGCTCATTGCTTAGGAAAGCAACCTTGGCATGATTGCCAAGCATGCACCCTATGCATACACCCTGCTGCTCAATGTTGAACTCTGGAAGACCTGTGACTATCTCCCTCAGAATAGGCAATGCCTTGTGATGCAGGTGCCCCATCCTCTTGTTCCATAGCTCGCACAAATTGTTTGTGTTATGAACTAGGGATCAAACAGGTTCACCCTGCAACCTGTATAAATTGCCTTCCCTAACCCCAATCACCTGACTTGCTTCTAGGCTAGATTCCTTCAACCAAATAAGGACTTTATGATTCTTGAACTCTACTGCATAGCCCTTATCTTCCATGACCGAAAATGAAAGCAAATTTTTCCCAAGACCTAGAACAAACAACACATCGTCGAAGTCTAGAGTTATCTAACTGGAGTTGAAAAGAAATGGTACCAACTCTTTCTACTAGGTACATGGCATCATCACGAAGCTCGACCTAAACTCGAAAGTTGTGCTCTTCTAGACTTGAAAATAACTCTCGAGCAGATGTCATATGCCTCAATGTTCCACTATCCACATACCAAGCATTCCTCGGAACTGTGTTGGTAGAAAGGAAAGATACCATCAAGAAATCCTTCTTGAACCTAGTAGCAAACTCGCTCATCTAAGTTTCTATAGAGGTCGCCACCTACTTCTGTTGTTGCTTCCCTTTGCCCTTCTTCATCCCTGGACACTGTGATGCATAATGGTCATGCTTATGACATATGAAGCACTTGATTTTACTCAAGTTCTTCTTCCCTAGTTGTGAGGTTGACTCCTCACTCTTCATCTTACCCTTGTTGGGTCTTTTACCCCTGCCCTTCTTCGCCTGACCAATGAGGTCATGGTCACTGTCACCTCCATGTATGCTTGCCTTTGACTCCATCCGAGTCTCCTCTTGGATACAGTCATCCCACAATCTTTCCCAAGTGGAAAGGTTTTCCCAAGCACAAATTCCATAGACAAATGTTTCCCACTAAGGTGGGAATACATTCAGTGACCTATTTATTAACTCTTTGTCTTCGACCTTCTCCCCAGCTGCAACAAGTTGGTCACAAATCTGTGTAACGTTCATCAAGTAACTAGTAATGGTGTTTAATCTGGGCATCTCAACATATTTGAGCTTGTTATGCAATATGATCTTCCGGTTAATGTTCTCACTCTAGTAAAGGCTAACCAGGGCATCAAACATGTCCTTCACCGCCTTCTTCTCAAATATATGAGGGATCAAATGATCCTTTATGGCATCTATGGTAATCCACTTAGCTTTCACTTCTTTCTTCTTGTGAGCTTCCAAAAGCTACAGATCTATCGACGAAGCTACCACATCCTTGACAATATCCCAGAGGTCATTCTCTTCTAATAGAAGAGTTGCCCCGACTTTCCATGATAGGAAATTTGAGGCACCATCCAGTTGTCCTTGAACCTAAGGCTAGCTGATGCCATCTCTAATCTACAAACAAACTCCTACTCTTTTGATCTTTTGAAACAGAGTAGCTATGATCAGTGATACCATGTAAATTGCCAGGCCCTAGGTGACTAATGTCCTATGCTTCTCTTGATTAAATAAGTTCAGTCTAATTTATTTAATCAAGAGAAACATAGGACAGCAGTCACCTAGGGCCTGAAAGTTTACAAGAAATAAATGAATATTTTACTCTCCTTTATCAAGAAAGCCTCTTCCTCATTTGAATGCATGGTTGGATTTTGGAAGCTCTCTCTCTTTGGATCCTAATGGACATATCCTTATGAAGCATTTTTTAATTGTAAAGGGTTTTTTTCTCCATATGTAAGTGTGGTTCTTTGTTCTCTTTTTTAATGTTGCAAAATGATTGATGGAATAACTAAACTTGCTAATTAGGGCCATGGAAGGGCAAATTTATCCCATTGGAAGGATTGTGAGTGGAGAATCTCCTCCATCTCTTTGTTCTTTTGAGCATGGATATTACATTGTTCCAAATCATCTTTATAAAGTAAGAACTTGTGATACTTCATTAGTAAAAGGCACACCCTAGTTGGTATGGTTTGAGTTGGCACCGCAAGGGAGCTCCTAGTGATTTCCACACTTATGTTGTAACATGTTGGGTTTATTAGTTGGCACCGCAAGGGATCTAATCTACCCTAACCATTTCGTGAACTTACTCCCCGTCAATGGTTTTGTTCCCTTTTGATTCCATTTTTCCCCAGGGATTGGCACTAGTCTTCATGGTCCTCCCATCACCCCTTTTAACTATGCTACAAAAAGTCCAAAAACTGTTTTGTTGAGGCTAACACTTCAAATCACCTTGTGCCCTTATTGCCATAGCCTAGCAATCCTACCCTAGGGAATCCCCAATTGAGTTTGAGAAGAGACAGCCTAAAGTGCAAGGAGGTAGTTATCGAGGTGACAGTGGGTAACACCTCTAGGTTATAGTTGGGCAGCCTTGTTCTTTGGGGCTTTAATCACACATGCTAGTTCAAGCTGTAGCAGGTAGTAACACTAGGGAATGGATCCCTTTTGAAAGTTATATAAAACCTGCAATATACAATATTACTTCAATCTTGTGATCTTGTTGCCTCACGGCTACTAGGGTAGACGAATCTATGAAGAAATTATAAAATGATCCCAAGTCCTCGTAGGAAAATCAGCTGTACTATGGAACATGAACCTAATTGGAAATCTCCAATAAGTCCCACCAAGCATGTTGTCCCACAAGGGCCAAATCTCACTTGGCTGCTATCTCTGGGATCCCAATCTATTGTGCATGTACACATTGCAGGAATGATCATGACATCTGTTTCTAGTATTGCACCCAATAACCATGCTAATTGCTGGTATTGGATCAGATAGAATATTGAATGAGAAAAAAAAAAACATCCATTGGAAATCAGATTATCAACCAAATAGCTTTGGTTCTACAATCAAACCCTCACACAAAGTAACATCCAACTCCAGAGAGGACAGCTTGTAGGAGATTTTATGTTAGAGCCTTTGATGAAAGTTAGCAATTAGCACATATGAGCTCTCCCGCAGTCATTCTAAAAACATCAATCAGGTTTTTAGAAAGAATATGTAGACAAAGGAATAAGGTAGAGTGGAAAGACCTGTTCTTGCAACTTTGTTTCAGCCAGCTGGAACTTCTTCTCAAGATGTGCTACATGTGTATCTACAGCAGTAGCCATTCCAAGTCTGCTCTTCAGATCCTCTAAATTTCCTTTGAGAATTTCCTCCCTTTCATTTGCTTTTTTCAGTTCACATTCATACTTGAATAAAAGATACTGAAGTTCATTTTTTATGCTGAAATATTTCTCGGTTAGATCATTGTTGTCATTAACCAAAGTAGAAATCTGCCAAAAGAGAAAAGCACATAATGAGATATCCTTCTACTTAATATTCAAAAGCATTGAAATATTTTATCCAAACATTAAAGAGCCTATTCTGTAAAGCATATAGTATTTTGCAAAGTTATATATCAGTAAAATTGCAAAGAAAGCAGAAAGTTCACTGCACATTTATCCACTCACAAGTAGCAAATGCTCAAGCCTGAGTTTCAAAAGTTAGAACTGTGGAGAAATTTTCAATACTTGCCTTTTTATAAATTTTAGAGCAAACCAGTGTGTTACCAGGAAGTTGTAGGCTGTTTTAAAAATCAGAATGGGTTTGGCGTATTGCTTTTATATCCACTGTACCTTTCTTTGCTTATGTTTCCTCTCTAAAACATCACTATGTATAAATTTATCAGCCTTTAATAATTACACTTATCGACAATATCTAGAGAAGAAAGTCAAAATTCTAGTTATCTACAGAAAATGGTCATCTGTCAATTTATTTCCTGTCTGACAGAAAACATGTCCACGAACTGAACAGGATGGCTATTTCCATGTGATGTCAAAAGAGGATACTCATCAATTTGAGGGGAATTTTCTCATCGATATGCTGGACCCCCTGTAATGACAGGGAGGCCAGCATTGACAAGGGTGCAGACACTGGAAGCAATCATAGGCCTGCAATGATTGGGTAGTAACTTGCAATGAATACTGCCTGTTTTTTTATGCGTGTAGGTTTTTAACAGTATGTTTTGTTGAAGCCTAGAATGAGCTTGCCAACATTCTCTAGGAAGATGGGACTTAACAAAGGGGGTAAAAACCCCACTTCAAAAAAAAGCACCAAGTTATCCCTCCCCTGCCCATTCAAAGACATAATCAAAAAAATATTAATTATAGTTTGAAAATAGTGACATAGAATTGGGGCATAAATATCGTACCACTAGAAACTTTTCTACAATGAGTATGTCTTTAGACTCTAGAGTCTAAACCATTGTTGAAAAAATCGGCAGAGGTTCCGGAATACAACTTCTTGGCAACATTGGGGGAAAAATCGGCAAACCACGACAACCATTAAAAAATACAAAATAATTCATTTTTTTCAGTTTTTTAAACATATAAACCAACAACAACATCAAATAAACTCATTGGCATATAAATATATGAAAAACAACGATATATATGATGTAGTGGATGCCAAAAAAATATGATACATCAAAGACAACGATATATATGATGTAGTGGATGCCAAAAAAATATGATACATCAAAGTCAATACTAAATCGAAAATCTTGAACCCTAATAGTTGTCCAATCAAGGACTCAAAAGTGGACAACCAATACAAAATGACATCGAATATATAAATATATCTCATCATCATGAGTCATCTATAATGACAAATCTAGCAGCTAGCTATCCTTGAGGATCAATGACCTCTCCCCCTTTTACGGGAAAAGGGCATGGCTCATTTTCCATGAGAAGTTCCTACATTATCTATCTGATGTCAAGTAGAGAGTGTAGCTATATCAATCTGTGTAGAAGGTAGTGCTACTGCTACCACATCACCCTCCATTATGTCAATGTCCTCCTCTGCACCCCACTCTTGTTGCTCCTCCACTACCCCCTATGCCTACTGCTCCTCCTCCTCCTCCTCCAACGATGCAAGTGCCTCCTCCATAATAAGGGCCTCATACTCCACTCAGACAATATGTTAATATTGTCCAAGGAAAAGGCTTCCACATCAAGTATCTTCTCCGTCTACCTCACCCATAGTCAAAGATTGTAATGGACATATACCAAATCACTGAGACATGGGAAATCCAACCTGTAAAAGGGTCATCAATAAATTTAATGAGTCTCAAGGGTCATAAACATGTCAGAGGGTAATAAATTATAATAATTATAATTGTTTAGTTGAAGTTTTAACCTGATGTGTTTTTTAATGTAGTTTTTTAAACACTCCAATTGGGCTCACATCCTGAAGTGTTGCATCTTTGGTTGAGGACCCGAATGGAAAAATTCCATAAAATTGGTGATCTTGCACCGTAATTTCACCACCAAACATCTATAACAAATAAAATAAAATAAAAGACTTGAACTACATTTTATCAAAACATAATTCAACTTTCAAATAAAGCACATAATTAAAATTTTAAATTCTAGTGGCTTACATGGCATCAAAATAGTCCTTTCATCAACAAAACCAAATAGTCTGCTAACCTCTCGACACATCCCCATCTCGCGATTAATTGTTCTGCGACTATCACATCAGGTACCATCCTATGGAGACATGTTAGGATCCCTTCCATCACCTTGCCATCAAAATCAAAGAAGCATTAGTAAGAATAAGCAAGGTTAAGGAAAATTGCTACTGCATTAATGGGCTTATGGAGCATCCCAGTCCATTGAATATCAATCAAATCCTAGATCATCATGTATCTATTATGTCCAAGGTGTCCTTGCCCACGTAATAAGATTGGATAGTTTCTTTGGACCTATTACCCTTCAAACTAGTAGCCTTTAATAAGCAACACAATGTAGACTAAATGAGTGACTGGTAAGCACGTGGGAGAGGCCTAGGCCCAAATGTCACCACAGCCTAACCTCAAAACTTCTTTGGGTAACTCTTAACCCAGGGGAGAGCCCTTAAAGATACTTGCAAACACCAAAACATGAAAATACATTTCTACAAACTTGCAACAGGATCAGAGCCCTAAATGAAGTCTGTTACCAACTAAGTTGTACTTAGTTGGATTTACAATGTGCCGCTGAAGTATTGAACAAGTCCCTTGTTCATTATCAGAAGTTCATACGTCCAATAGGCCACTTTTGGCCCTTTTCAAAAAATTTGCATGTTCATACCTGTTATCACATATATAGTAGTCGGGCTACTGTTATCACACAAACTCTAGTTGCTAATGAGGAATGTCCCAACAGGGATGGTAGAGGATGAGCAACTAGGAAGGTGTAACCTACAATAGCCAGGTCCTCTGTTCAGGGAACGGAAGTCACACCGGACAAGGCTACTGTCGCTTTAGACGAGGCACTTAGCCAAATCAAGGGGGAGACCCCGCTCGACCAGGTAATGGTCGAGAGACAAAAACACACCCAAATCCAAAAGATAGAAAGAACTAAAGACAGGAAATGAGTGTAAATGGGTCCTAAGCTTAATCTCAGCCACAAGTTGGACACACAAATGAGATAGGTGAGTATATAAAGTGTGACCAGCGATAGATTATGATAAAAGAAATAGATTAGATGGCTGAAATTAACTGAGGATGTGAATGATGCAAGAAGTGAAGTGCTGAAATAAAAATGCCCAAGGAAGTGGTTAAACAGGGGGTCAAATGGACCTAGGGCAGCGAGAAATTTACGTTTATAATCACTTCTAGCTAATGAAACTTGATTCCCTAAGGTAAAAAGACGTTTTAAACGAGAATCAAGACTACCCAGAACCCCACAGTGACCCAAACCAGCTGAAAGAGAAAAAACGCCCTAGAGGGGCGTTTTTGGCAAAAAGACCAATGCTAGATCTATGGGTTAATGGAGTCCAAAAGCTACGAAACTTTGGATTTAGACGTTTAAGAGCAAATCATAAGCGGGTTTGGAGAGAAATTTAAGTTCTTATAGTTAAATTTTTAGTTTTTAATTTACTCTTGGTTTTATATGCAGTTTCAGCTTAGCAAACACATCAGAAATCTAATTAGAGAATTGAGCATGAGAGGAATACCTAAAACAAAGATGAATGGCTGAATATTTGTGTGAAGACCACTTGCCGAATCCAAGTGATGAGCAGCCAGTGCTTTCCCTAAGCGTTTGAGCCAGCCAGAGAGCAAGTGCGCCCTAGCTATCTACCACAAGAAATGGGAAATCAAAAATCTGCAACAAATAGATAGTTAACACAGCAAAATGAAAGGTAAATAATTGAGAAATTGAATGATAAGCAACAAATTCAACTCCCTCTTTAGATATCCTTGAAGAAAAACCCAAGTGTGGAGCTTCCACTCCAAGAAATGCGCCCCTCTTCAAGTGGCCTTCTAACCTGCAATTCGTTTCAGCTGTAGAAGATGGATAAATGCACTAGAAAACTCATCAATACATCAGCAAATAGCTATCAATCATCACAACATTCATCCAAGCAACAATGTCTCCAGAACTCTCAAGAATCTCTTCTCTATTTCAGTCTAAGTGTTTACAAAAAATGCCCAAGAGCAGCAACAATGGAGTGAGCTCATTCTCTTATAGAGATGGCTCAAAACCTAGCCTCATTCCCCCCAAAACCAATGGCTGGGATTAACTCTCCCATTTGCCAAATCGAGGGTGGAGATGAGCTCATGGAGGGGGGTGCAAATTGCCCCAAGAAGTGCACAAGTGGAGGAGAGGGGCCCATTGTGGGGCCATACAATAGATAGAACAACGTTGGGGGGTGTCTATATGTGGTTTTATCCCCCCAACACAATACACATGGTCCCACAATACAACATAACCATGAAAATCGAATTTCCCAAGTGGAGAAAAACGCCCCCCATGGGCAATTCGTCCAACCTAGAGAGCTGGGCAAGAGAGGGCCCCACAACACATAAACACCATGTCAAACATTACCATTTTACCTTAGGAATCACCCTTTACTTTGCTGGCCATTGATTTTCACCCTTTGCTATAGTTGCCTTTGTCAATTTTTTATTTTCCTTGTATTTTATTGCTGGTTTATACTGCTGAAGATGTAATTTGGGCTTTTGACCCATCTAAAGTGCCCGGATTGCCGAACCGTCTGCTGCAATGTGATCGTATACCCCAAAAATAGTAGGAATGACCACTCGAACAACCCCGATCCATCACTTAGGCATTATTTGCCCAAAATCCATGATTTGTAATTAAAACAGGTCATTAATGACCAGTAATAATTAAAAATCTCACAAACGCCTCGATCTTTTTGCATTCTGTCACTTGGAAGCTCATATGGGTCCCCTGCAAATAATAATTGACCAAAATCGAAATTCCGGTCGCAACATTTTTTTCGGGCCCATTTTTGGCCTAGTCAACCTAGTTTGACCAAGTCAAATCTGGTCAACAATAGTGCTAGCTGAATACCTGTATGCAATCATGAAGCGAAAGGCTTCCTTATACAAGTTAGTACATTACTAAACAACATAATAATATGGTGATCAAAAACTGCAATAAATCTCGGAAAATACAAGGCCCCAGGTGAGGTGGGCCCACCACATCCAAAAGACTCAACTGCTATGCACAACCTATAGACGACCACCTAGCTGACTTTGGGTGATGTGGAATACATGGCGAAGGATAAGGGATGACAAGGATGAGGATCATGTAACCGTTTGGATAACTTGGGGAAGTAGGGTCCACTAAGATAAGTATACCATGACAAAACACGGGGAAGGGCGGTGCCTCACAAATGGGTATAGTGCAGGGAAACCGCCACTGGTAATCTGACAAGTATCTCACAACTCACATCCGTGTCCGAAGACTCTGTGAGGTTCTTTTCTAGAGCCGCCAAACTGGGTGTCCGGCAAACCGTAACTTGAGACTCTAGGGGACAATCTTGAGCTTGTCCCTTGCTCCCTCTCACCTCCTTGCCCCGCAGGACTAGGTGAGGAATAACCACTACAAATGCTGACATGTATGGCTAACCTGTGTCCATGTGTGTTTACAAGCACATTGCATGGATTTAACAATGAATTTCATACTTAG
Organism: Larix kaempferi; assembly: GCA_027924585.1. Taxonomy (NCBI): domain Eukaryota; kingdom Viridiplantae; phylum Streptophyta; class Pinopsida; order Pinales; family Pinaceae; genus Larix; species Larix kaempferi. The sequence goes on from BSBM01000502.1 coordinate 5,588,761, forward strand.
CCCTTTTTTGGCTAGATTTACATTTACAAAAAGCCTTTTTGGCTTGCTTTATATTTCTTCATTTCTACATCAAGGCCCTTTTGGGCTACATACATATCTCAATAGATAAAATCATGGTGCTCATACTGGCAAGTAATGGGGGTGAGCAATACATGCTCCGACGACCAATGGGGAACACCCGGTGAGGCTACACAATCCTAACTGCATTGCAACATCAGGGGCAACCGACAGGAGCAAATCCCAGCTTGAGAGTGCATCTTACACATTAAAGAGCCGAGGCACAATGGACAAGGAATCATGGCATACTCAGAGATCAATGGGGAAGGGGATCCTCAAGGTCACAAATTAGAATCCAAGTCGGGAAATATCAATCATGAATGAGTCGGATGGGGGGAGAAGGTGAATGTGGATCCGAAGTTAGCTGCCTAAGGGGACTAAGTGACCAAGTCTATACCAATAGTGGGAATGTGATCTGGTGTGCATATAACAGGAGCCTACTAGGAAGGGGTGGACTGACATCACCAAGGGCCCAATCACATATCATAAAGACTAGATCACCAAATCAATCATCAAATGTAGAGTTAGTGTACTACCATGTATAAACAAGTCTAAGCAACAATCATGAGCAATATATATCAAATGCAATACCTGCCGCACCATATACCTGCTGCTGAAGCTGTCTCTGAACTGGATCTCTGTTGAATCCGGGCACAAATAGTAAACCAGCAATACTCTGTGATAATCTCAATCAAAACAAGACTAGGCAACTATCTCAATGGGCTTATATCAAAGCCTGGCATGGGAGGGTGACCCTGCGGTAAATGCTAAGTGACATGTCTAGACCACTGTACAACCAACTGTCCCCTTTGATATAACTGCTCGGGGCAATCTGAACAAAACTGTGTGCCTCCTCTGAAGGCATCGGATCTCTGATCTGGAAAAAAAAAGTACTGTGCAGTCCTCGACCGCACAGTCTGCAGTATGGTAGCTCCAGCTAACATAGATGTGATAACAGCTACCATACACTATTTTTCTGATTCCAGTACACTTTTCAGCCAATTCCCTTACATTGAGATGCTGGGATGAGCATCTATTATGGATCATGATTATACTATGGATAGCAGTTTTGTTCCCCATGCCATGACTGAGTTTCAGGACACTCAAAGAGATGACCGATGTAGCCATTTAGCCATTTATACAGAGCAGACAATATTGCCCAGAGTTGCAGCAACAGTTTCAGAGGACAGATGTTGGTTCAGATTGTGTAAATTCAGGGATATGACTCAACAGGTATATTCTTGTGTTGTGGTTATATTGCTTTTATATTCATTCTTGTAGCATGTCTTAGCATTTAATATCATGATCTGGCGATCATATAGATATGTGGACCTGGTTGTATCATTATATATATTATATTGTCCCCACTCAGACTTAGAAGTTCACTATCCATACTCATTGGTTTTACCCTCCCTAGGTAGAATAGAGGTGATCATTTCCACCATACTTTGGCTTGCTAGTGTTGGTCTCATAATTCACTGTCTTCACCCATCCATTACCACTCAGTTTGTTTATTACCCTGATTTACTACTTGACTAGTGGCATGGAGGACCTTCCCCCGCTTTGGCCTCTGTGTTGGATGAGCTTTCCTGTTTCTTGTGTCTCGGCTCTAAGTTGGTGACAAAACTTGCCTTTGGTGAGTTGGATTGTAGTCCTAAATCATTCTAGTCGGTTGTCCCGATGTTTGGCACTGGTACGAAGTCCCCCTAGTCACTTAAGATGTGTTGGCTAAAACTGAAAGCTCATGTACTAATTATGGAAACTTATGTAAATTCGCCCATGGAAATGTAAACTCTAGAATGTATTTCTCAACACACGTGAGTAAAGGGCAAGAGCAATGAAATGCTATAAATACTCCTTGAAGAGTATAAGAAAGGTCCAAAAAAGCAATGGTTCTTAAACTCTATATCTAAATGATTGTTGACCTTATGTATATGTATAAACATGCCCTGGATGCACGCTGCAATGGTTCTTAGCACACCTGAGATCCGAAGGGTTATGTAGACCAAAAAGGCCATGAAGTGAAATTAATGGATCCTAATGAACTTGGATCATCTTTTATAGAAGTGGACATGATGCCTAAGTTGAATAAGCACTCTTTGAACAACTTACCCATCTGTGAGACACTGCCATCCCCCGTGTTACTGCTTGTCCAGCATATGCTAGAGTGTGTATTCCCTTTCCATTTCCAAAGTGCCACAATGTCAAGTCAATAGTCATCCTTTAGCCTAGCCTTTTAATTTTTAGCCCTCACCCTTCACTAGCAAATTGATCACAACTATGAAGTGAGTATGGTCTTGAAAGTCTGGTCTGAGTCATAATAATAATTGAGAACTTTATATATTTGGTTTTACGTCGCCAGTAAATGATTACTTCTTGTTATAATTGTTACTTGAATGAATTGTAGAGCATGCTTTAACCTTTGGCACTTGCAACAATTTTTATGATAGCCTGAGTTATATTATTGGTCATGTTGACTTGGTCAAACCTAGTTTGACCAAAAGTCAACCACAGGACATGAGGTGGCAAACCTCAGATGATGCAGAGATATGTCATATGGTATATTACATGTCACCAGATGGTTCTATGCAATGGTTTCAGGCTTATGATGATGATTTGTGCTTTTCAACACTTTTACAGATTATTATTATTTGGCCTGTCGGGTACGTTGGATATTTATTATGATTATGAAGAGATCTATATGGTGTATGAGTACACATCTTAGATGGATTTGGGCTCTTTGAGACCAATGAGACAGTCTGTTTTCAGTTCCGGGCAGTTACAATGATTTTTGGCCTTAGTTGGGCATCCTAGTGCAGTTTTGGCTTGTCAGATGGCCTGTCAGAGCAGAGGTTGGTTTTGATTGGTTCACCTAGGGCGTTGTGCATGGAGAGGGTGGTACAGCCACTTGTTATTACCATATTACCCCCCTCCCAAAGAACCTGGTGGGCTCACCTTGACAGCGCAGGCACTCCAGGAGGCAGTTTGGGCATGTTCACATTACTCGAGGCAGTTAAAAAATGGTAAAAATGGCTATTGAAGGATTCAATTTGGGCTACTGAGGCAAAGGATTGGCATGGGATGATGTTTGATGATGAGTGGATGTCTTCCACACCTTCTCCAGCAGTTTCAGCTTTCAGTGGGGCCTACACTCATCTCTCTGGCATTTTTTATGGATTTCTAGAGCCTCTTAAGGCTCACGACTTTTCCAGAGAGGCACGATTTGGTGCTTAGATTATTATTTTGATGATATTGTGCCATGGGGATTGACCAAGGGTGCTAGATATTGCCCCTCGGACCCACCATGAGTTAGATCTTATGTTTATTCATTGACATTTGGTGGGAGCCCCTCTCCTAGGGCGATTTGGTCGATTGATGTATTATTTTATTATTGCTCCATGTACTTTTATGTTGAGCTCATCTCAACCATTGATTAGATCACTTTGATCTTTTAATCTTAGCCATCCATTCAAAAGGTGGTTAGGGTTTTGGTGTCTCTCCATCCTATTTAAAGGAGAGAGTCCTCATTGTAAAGGGGACTTTTGGCTCTAGATTATTGGAATAGAAAATTATTATTGCATCTACTTGTTGTGTTGTGGTGAATGCTTTTGGAGTTCGACTGTTTGTTCTTCCTTTGCACTAGGTTATTGGAGATTATCTTGCTATCATTTTGTTCCATGTATTTTTCATTTACAGGTGGAGGTCGATTTGCTTCAAGGAGGTCGCATTGGTAGGGGAGACTCTCTCTGCCTCTTCTTTGGGGTTTCTTCATCGGTAACAGGGAGTAGTACTGTCTTTGTACCTTCTACTTCATGTTATCATTTGCTTATGCTTGTATTTCCTCCATTCTTGATCTCACTGATTGAATCGATTTCCTTGGTTTGACAGGAAGAGGAGGGCGCACGTGTGGACTAGTGCATCATATCGGGGCAAGAAAAATCAAAGATCTCTCATTTGATCTCTACTGGAACATTCCTCAACAACATGGCAACCTCATCCATCACTCAGGTATGATCTCAAGGTAAGTTTCTCATTCCATTGATCTATCCATTTGTCTAAGTCATTCAAACACTCATTTAAAATCAACTAAAATTCTAAGAAAAATTCTATTGATCAAATCCCTTGGTCAATTGGCAAATCCTTTATGGGTATTGTGGATCGGGCACATTGTAAAGTGGGTTCTCAAAAACGTCTTGATTGGGTGACTCCATAGGCCCAAACCCCAAGGCACTGATCTCTCCAAGCCCTCATGACTTTCCTGGGTTTTCCAATTTCCCTGTGGGTTGATCCCTATTTGGTTGCTTGCACACTTAGACATTGTCATTTCCCTTCATCAAGCATAGCTAGAAAGCCCTAACTGTCAGATCTATGTTTTGGGACACTTTCCCTGCTTTCAGGGTCACGTTTCCCAAGGCAATTGATTTTGACCTTTTTGAACTAGCTTTGAATCCTGGAATCATACATAATTATAGAATCACTGTGTGTTATCTTTCCCTATCATTTCACACCTTTCCTAAGCCTCCACAGTGGTCCTACTTCCTTAATTCTAGGGTTCCATACCTTTCACCCTACGTACTTCATCTGATTGATTTGATCTGGTGATTGGGTTGATCTCTCCTATCGGGAGTAGATCTGGGTCTCCCCCCTGTTATCTTGGCTTTGATAATTACAGCGAAGAGTGCCTTGGTTGGCGTGACAACCATCCTTTTGGGAACTAGGGCTCTCTTGGTTTACCACTTTAGTTGCCTGTCCCCTCTACCATCCACCTTGGATCCATCTGTAGGGGCAACTACAAGATTGGTGATCACAATATCCCACAGGGAATTGTAATAAGTTGACATAGCATGATGGCTTTTTGTAAACGACTTGGATTTCCTAGGACTTAGTCATCATTGTGTTACTCCAGAGTGTTTTTTCCATGGTAATTATTTGTTGCTTTTCGGCGACTTATCATTTTCGAGTTTTTCACTCACACCTCCAAAGCTGCAGTATTCGCCTTGGTGGTTATGCCCTAGAAGGTTATTAAAGTCCAAGTGTCAATGCATATTACCATGTTAGTCATCAATTTTGAGTCAAATGAACATGCACTAGGTGCCCTTAGGTTTATTTTAAGTTTCTACAAATAAAAAAATTTCTCATAAAACAGGTCAATTTTTTAATGTTTTAATTGTAAAAAAATAAAAAGCCATAAAAATGTGGTGAGGAGGTGGATTTTGCCATGGGGGTGCTCGTTTTCTAACTCAAAGCACCCATTATAACCCTAAACGCATTTTGAGAATAATTTGAGTGATTATTTATCATTTATATTAAATTTCTCTCGAAAAAGGCAAAAAATACATAATAATTGGGAAAAATAAAAAATCCAATGATTCAAGGAACACATCTGGGACATGTTTCAGTCATCCAGAGTGGTGGCAAAATTTTGGTATGTCAAAGGCGAGTTAGGAAGAAGCCAATCCATGTGATTAAAGATGCACTTGATATCTCATGTGAAGGTGGCGCATCACCAAGTAAAGGGGGCGCATTTCTCATAAGGAAGGAGCATTCTCTTGAGGCATATGTGTCAAAAGATGGAGGGAAGTGCACCTACCTTCTTAGAGGTGGCGCATCAATCGCCCAAATCACTCCTAATCATATCTAGTTTACTCCCCCTCAACTCAATCACTCTCAACACTTGTCAGAAAGGATCGCTCTTAAAGAATGCGCCCCTCATGGCTCTCTGGGCCTATTTAAGCAAGAGCTTGGATCTTGTTTTCTGATGGTTAGAGTACGAAAGTCCTGCCAAAGCTCTGAAGCATTGTATTGTAATATTTTTATGTGGAATAAAGAAGACTTTGGAGGTCCATTTGTTGGTGCGTGGCCCTATGTGTGTGGACGTATTGTCAATGGTATATGAGGTAACTGTAGCGTAGTTATTTACTTGTTGCAATAGATGATAATCTGGCATTTTGAATGCCTGTTTCCAGTCAGTAAGATAATTTATTCTAGTTTGATTTCATTTATTTCTTGCTCATGTCCGCGTTATAGGATTTGGATGTTTTTACTTGCTTGTATGCATTCTATTCTAATCTCTGACATGAGAAGCACCGGATTTAACACTTTAGCACCGGATTTAACACTTTTGTTGCAAATAGTTTTAGTTGTGCAGGTTATTTAGTTGGAAGGAGTGGTTGAGCTTGTTTGCATCTTCCATCGTTCCAAGCACTTTCAAAAGGACATAGTCCCTTCACTTCCTACCTACAGACTCCATAGATCTGATATTCCCAGCGTCAAGTTGCTTCTCTTCTCTTTCCTTCAATTCTTATTCAAATTTCTTTTGGTTACGGTTACTCACATGCTTCAGTAAATTAGTTTGTTTTTAGAAGAATATTTAAAAGTTGATTTATCCAAGTATGATGCTAGATCTAGTTATTCAAGCTTCATTTGAGTAGATCTAGCATTGTTTATGTTGGAATCCTCCGACATTTTTGTAAATAATGTAAATAGTTTTAGTTTCAGTTATGGAAGATGAGTCTTGGAGACTCCAACGGATCTCTTGGAATCCAAAGTCGAAGAGTCTCCCATCTAATGTATAAATAAAGGCTTTGCTAAAGAATTAATTGAATTCGGGATTTAATCCTTTCAATTGGTACCAGAGCAACCAGGTTGCTACCATAACTCCTCCCTGTAATGTTCTACACTACATAAGCCTGTCAGACTGTTCATTTTGGGCTTGCGCCCCTCCTCAGGTTCTCAGGCTTTCCCTCTGCAAGATTCCTGCTTGCCAGATTACTCCTTTTCCATCTGCCTCTCGCTCTGCCCGGAGCTAATGCCTCTCTTCTGCACCTAAACCCTAATTTTTCTACCTCTCTTCTCCTTAGAGCTAACGCCTCTTTTGGATGTCTCATTCTGTGGTATTCATTGAATGTTAAGAACCGAAATTCATGACTCCATAACTCCTCATCATGCTACTGTTGATGCTCTTTTCGGTAGCTTCATCTCGTAACCGTAATTTTGCTGTTATACACTCCTCTCATATAGTGACCTCTGATATTTCTGCTAAAGTCAACTGCTCGATTCTGTTTTTAGCTGCAATTGATAGTTAATAGTTGATGTGAGCAAACTGTGGAGCTGCGTCCACCACATGAGCTGCATCGACTCTGTGTTAGCTGCATTAAATTTTTTAATGACAGCCCAAGAGCTATGTCTGTGGACACCATTCCATCGTACTGTCAAGAGAAGCTGCGTGGAAGCCCTAACTTTATAGCTACATTCACGACCTGTTGTGTGAGTTGCGTCCAAGAGCTTTTGCGTGGAGGTTGAGTGCATGAACCGGCTGCGACATCGTGGGAATGAGAGTTGCGTGGGCTCTCTCGTGAATCATTCTGCCTCAAGCTAGCACATAATACAACCTGCTACATAGGATTGTGACACGAGCTATGTGAACTACCTCCACTACTCAGAGTTGTGACCCTCATGAGCTGCGACTCTCACGACTTGAGAGTGCGTCCACTGCTCCGAGCTGAGATCTCACCATTCAGAAGGGCTGCGACAACACAAGAAGAGCTGCAACCACCCTTGCAAACTTGCTTCTCGTGGAGAGTTGTTCGAGAGCTATTCCAGAGTCGCGATATCTTTCTGCAATCCTTTCAATCCGCATTGGTGACCTTGGCTCAAAGAAAAACAAGATCTGCATGGAGGTAAATGGTCTTTAATACATTTTTTTTAAACCCTAATTCCTACGTGGAGGAAGTTCAATGAGATAAAGACTATTTCGACTTCATTTGTACATTGTATTAAGCCTGCAAAATTTATGATGCGGCCTTCATAGAAATATAATGGAGACTATGAAAAAAAATTAATGACTTTGAAAACCATTCGACCTATTTTTTATTGTTAGCCAAGTTGTTTGAAGGTTGTCTGAATTTGGAAGACTGTTGCACTTTCTTTTCTTTTGAGCATTGAAGACATTAACCCACTGTGATACGCCATTGCTCAAAGATTTTTTTGAGTCAGATTTGAACATACCTGGTATTACATATACTTTGTATTTGAGCTAGAGTAGAGATTGTTACCAACTAAGTTGCACTTCAGTTGGACTTGCAGAGAACCGCCAATGTTGCACAAATAGTTGTGCATATCAGTGTTCAGAAGTTCCAAATCAAGCCTCTCAGGGCCTCCCTTTTAATTTTGTAATACATGACCATGCCCCACGGGATTTGTAATAAAGTGTGCTAGCATGGTGGTCCTTGAGTGCCTCGGTTCCCTAGGACTTGACAACCAAAGAAGGTATTCCAAGGAGTTTTTTCCCTTGTCAATTATGCTTTGCCTTTAGCTGAGTATAATCGATGAGTTTTTCTCCTACACCTCCAAAGCTGGAATCCCTAAAGTGGTGGTTAGGCCTTGGGGGGTTATTAGAGTCCATTTTTCAACATATATAAACATGCTAGACACTAAAATAAAGTCATATGGTCTTGTACTAGGTCCCTAGGTGGTTATTTTCAACTCTTAAAAAAAATAATTTTCGCGGTCGTGGACCATTTTTTTTTATTTTATTAAAAATCTATGTTGCACGGGGACCCGTCCCCCCCAAAATTTCATACATTTCCTGCGTTCCCGCGTTCCGGGGACTTTGGAACTCCTCGGAAACTTCCCCAAATTATCAAGGACTCCATTGGGGACTTGGGGACTTTTGAGCCGTACCCTAAACGTACCCATCAAAATCGGGAACTTCTCAGGAACGTCCCCAACCAATCAGGGACGCTTGGACGTCCCTTGACCCGCACAATTAAAATTAAAAAACTAAAAAATTAAAAAAATTAATTAGAAACCTTACCTAACACCCCCCCTAACCTAACCTCTCCCCCTATTCCTTTAACCCGCAGCCCCCTCCTATTCCCTCTACTCTATCCTACGTTCCTAACCTACACTCTAACTCACTTCACTCGCATAACCCTCTGCTCTACCCATCTCTCCAACACCTACATAACCCTTTGCTCTATGGTTCTACCCATCACTCTCTGCGTTGCTACTTGCTAAGTCGGCTCCCGTATGTAGTCCCACGCGCAACTCCCCTGTTAGCGGCTCCCCTGCCTACAATCCCACGCGTGCCCCTCTTAGCTTGAAGACCACAGTTCACAGCCCACTTTCGAGTGTCAAGCTCTCAGCACATGCTCAAAGTTTGATATTATGGCTCAACACAGGCTCGCACTCAGTGAGTTTGCCCCCTCTCAGCCATAACACACTGCACAACACAAGTACTTCATATTTTATATCTTACATTTTATTTTTTTATCTTTTTTGGGTAAAAATCTCAGCACATGCTATTATAGTTTTATAAAATTATAATTTAGTATTTACAAATTTCAAATTACAAATATAAATTTATTTGTTATTTAAATTTCGAAATGATTCATCATTCATGTACAATGTTGTAAAATTTAAAATTTTTGTTACTGTTTTAACTTTCAAGTTTTAAGTTACTGTTTAATAGTTAACTTAGAAGTTAGAACTATTTGAAGTTTTCAGTTTTAGGTCTTGGGCATGTATCTTGAGTCTTCACTATTTAGTTTTGACAATGGACAATGATGATTGGACAATACTTTATATTTCCTTTTCTAATTTGGATTTCATAATTAGTTCTACTTTTTATATCAATATTTTTTATTTTAATATATACATAATATATATAATTACCGTCCCCAACCTGCCATCCCCTGCAAAATTGGGGGTGCGCTCTAGCCATCCCGGAAACTCGTCCCTGCGTCCCCCACGCTCCCCCGTCCCCGAGGCCAGTACAACATAGTTAAAAATTAATTTTCTCAATTAATTAAACCATTTTTCCTATGGTTTAATTGAAAAAATTCAAAATGTAATAATTAAGTGGTTTGTGGGTGGAATTTGATACTGGAATGCTCGTTTTCTTAGCCTGAGCACCCATTTAATCCATAACCCCACTTTTCCTAAGTTATGACTAAGTATTTATCTCAAAAAATGATATTTACTCAAAATTATCAAAAAAAGACAAAATAAATGTCAAAAAAGACATATTTAATAAAAAAGGACAAGTTCCTAAAACAGTGGGATTGGTCCGGAGTTGGTCTGGAGTCAGACTAAAGTGATAAGCAATCAATTCCTAATCGTTGCAGACACGGAAGAGGTGATTTCAGTCAGAGCCGATGAAGATCTAGTTAGCTTTCAGGCTCACAATTTGATGGTCATAATCACGAGGAGGGATTGCCTACCTCTTGGAGAGGTGGTGCAATCTCCTCTATTTGGCATTGCAATCAAGATTCAGTTCACATCCAGTTAACTCCCTCTCTACAGAAGTCGCCCTCCTTGATCAATGTGCCCTCTTCTTCATGGTTTTTGCTATTTAAGAGAGCTTTGCTCCTTTATTCACATCAGAGGGTCGAACCTCTGCTTGCAATTGTAATATTTTTGTACTGAGTTAATAAGAAGGCTTTGGAGGCTACCCTGGTGTTGTATGCGGTGTTGGATTGTTCTATGATTTGATAAATATGAGGTAATTTGTATCATGTGTTGCATACTAGTAATTGTTGGGATTTATTTGTCTTTGAAGGGAAAGTATTTTTCATAAGAATAGTAAGTATTACTTTATAGATTATTTGCTATTGTAAATGATATCAAGATGCCAAAGGTAGTAAGATTTCTTGCTTGAATATATTATTCCTCATATCTCTTTTGATCATTTACACAAATACGCCTAAGTTACCGGAAACGTCACCCTAGGCCTGCTGAAATGCCGTTCCAAGCTTCCGAAACGGAATCTGATTCGAAACGCGGCTGAAACGGCTTGGATACGGATCGAAATTTTCTGAAACGGATCTGTGAAGTTTGGAAACGGGTTAATGAAATGAGTTTCGATTTGGGTTTGTGAAGTTTACGCTCAGATCCGCGTCGAGGGTTCAGAGTGGTCCACGTCCATACTCCCGCTGGAAATCGAAACATCAATGGTGGCTGCGATGGACTTTACAGGTCCACTATGGCCCTGCAGCAATGCCATCCATGAATGGAAACCACCGACCCGCTCCATATCTGTATCGTCTTATCCGCCGACCCGCTAAGAAGGAGAATCTTAACGGTAGCCAAACACAGCACTACAAGCCCGGGTTGCAGCATCGAATTCATGTAGATGGGCCTCTCAGAATCCCGGCCTGTAGCACCGTCAAATTCATTGCTGAAATTCCTGTTTTCCCTCTCGGAATCCCGGCCTTTTGCAGCGTCGAATTCACTACTGAAATTCAAATTCACGACCAGATATCAATTAAGTTATTAACACGGTTTTTTTTATTTCATACATTTCACGGTTTTTTATTTTATTTTAGACATTTCATTGTTTCAACATTTCACGGGTTTTTTTATTTTAAACATTTCATTGTTTCAAATGTTATAAAGTTCATATGTTATAATTTTATGTATATATTATATTTTATATTATACTATATATATTATATATATAGGTATTAATATATTATAGTTTATAATTTAGAATATATTATATGTAAATATATTATATGTAAATATATTATAGAATAATTTGATGGGAATTATGATCAAAATGGACATATAAATGCAAATGTAGCTAATTAGGGGCAATGTATATCAAAGGAAATATATTATGGAAATAAATTTAAAATATTTACATTGTTGGTACATGGTAGGAACTTTATTGTAATGTCAAATTTTAGGTAGATTATATATATATATATATACATGCCGTTTCCCTGCCGTATCGTATCCAGATTTTTTGAAAATTTATCGTATCCATTTCCCCACCCGTATCCGTTTCCGTTTCCGTATCCGTTTCAGTGCAACTTAGAAATACGCTTAATCCCCTTTGCTAGTGTTGTATTCATCTTGCAGGTAGCCTAAGCCGGAGGAGTGGATGAGCATGTTAGCTCTTCTTCACATTCAGTAGATCTAAAACAAAGAGGTCAATCCCACAGGTGCATCAAAAAGCAGACTCCATAGCCCATCTTCAGAGCTCAACCCCCTTGGGTTTAGGACTTCTTGATCCAATTTCTTACATCAATTCTGGTTACTGGTTCTTTCTCCCATTTAGATCTAGATTCAAAGTTTACTTTTAAATAGATCTAAATGTTTGCAATCTAAAGGTTATAAAAGGTTTATTCAATATTCTAGATTAGATTGCTTTTCCTCAATTTTTGCAAGTTTCAAAGCATAGATCTGAAAGAGCAAAAAGAAGAGACTTTTTGAGTTTAAAGTTTTTTATTAAGCAAGATTAGTGCTTAGATATTTACTTGCCATCTCTTAAAGAGGCAAGTAAAGATCCTAAGAAGGCAAGCTTTCTAGCTTGCCTTACTTAGTTCTTTGTTTCACTTGTTTTACCTAGTTTTCTTAGGATTTTTTGTGCATATTTTGTAAGTGTGGCCAAATCACTTTCTAAGTGTTTTTGGTCATTTCATGACAAAAAAAGCTCGCTGGAAATTTTTGCATGCTTAGAAGGTTTAGGTAATTAAAAGGAAATAAATTGTGATTTTGATACTTCAAAGATCATCCAGAAAGCTATTTTTACAAACTAGCTCATTCAATTATTTTTCAAGCAATTTGTAGTATTGCCAGAAGCACTCTTAAGTGTTTTTGGCTATCTTTTTTTATAAACTAAGCCCGCTGGTCTGTTTTGCATGCTTAGCAGGTTTGAATAATTAAAAGCTTAAAATTTTGGATTTGGAGCTTCCAGGACCATCTGGGGAACGAATTTTGAAACACCTCCATTTTCATCTGATATTGTAAATTGTCTGGGATCCTAAATGATAAAGGACCAGCAGTGATTCTATCAATTTTAGTATGTAAACACAAAAAATAAAAAGAGCTCAACAGGCTATTCCAACGCCTACCCCCATCCCCCTAGAGGGGATTCGCATTTTTTTTTGTTTAGATTAGTTTCATTAAGTTCTTAGTAATTAAATAACACAAAAGCACAAAAGCGTCCTCAAAGGACCTACTTTCAATCGATCTATCTATTTCATGCTTTGTGTTTCAACTACAAGCAATTGTTCTTAAAATTAACTTAATAAATTTTCCCCTTGCTCTCCCGAAGTACTGCACCATTCTGTGGTGTGTCAAAAAGAGACTCTTGGGGCTTAGTGTAGTTTAACAATCCACTTCACACCTTTAATAAAATCAACCAACGCTCAAACCCTAAAGTATGCTCTTGACCGCTGCAACCTAGTCTGAACAGTGGGTCAATCAGAAAAGGGAATAGAGCAACTAGTCTTAATAGGAAAATCCAATCAAGCATAACTTTAAGAACTCAGGAGGTTGCGTGGTTGTACACCATGAAGTCAGAATGCTACTATAAACAGGTTATGCCTCGCCTTGTTGGACACTTGGTTAAGCCGCTATAACACTCAGTTCAAGAGGTTAGGTTTCTTTGGGCCAAACAAAGAATTAACCCACTCCCATAATACCCATTAATAATTTTAAAATATACAACAAGCCTCTTGCAATACTTTCACGACACAACACAACAATCATCGCAAACACATTCTCGGCACTGGTCTTCATTTTTTCCATGTTTAAATTCAAATTATAAAGTGTCATGAATGCATCTTTATATTATGTGTTGTGTTAAATTAAATTGAAACTACAAATTGTGCTTAGTTGTATTATTTTTCCATTTCATCACTTTAACTCCTAGATTAGCTTTTACTCTTATTTTTGTAGTTCAAAAGCCTTAGAATATTTTCTAGGGACCACCCCCCTTGGCTTCGCTAGGAGTAAGCCTAGACAAAGGAGTCGAGTAATTTGGCGACAGCACTTGACTTTGACTTGCCCCCAAGGACACACCAAGCGGCTTGAAGGTTTCCTGCCGCGTTCCCCCCAGGTGTGTATTAGGCGGCAATAGAGATAATTGTAAAAAAAAAAGTGAATGTAATTTCATCTTCAATGAAGATTTGGGAGGATAAAGATTGTATGTAATATCGCTGCAAAATTATATGTAATAGCATTCTAGGGAGTGCTGCAAAATAGAAGTTGTAGAATTAAATTGTAATAAGAAGCATTTTGTAAAGAAGGGAGCAGAAATTTAAATCTGCAACCTCATATCTTTTCTCCCATATATTCACCTTAAAAGTTGCAGATTCAAGTCCAAGCTACAGAAGATGCATTCACTAGCATCCATAGTAGGTGCTACCCTCACCGACAAAGACACTTATCCAAAATGGTTAAGAAAGATCAAGGCTACATTCGTCTACAACAATCTATGGAACGACATCTGCAAAGGAAAAACCATCCTCACCAATGAAGGCACAGTCATTAGTTCAAATCCAAAACCTTCAACATCAGAGAAAGAACTTGATATTTGGCAGACCGGAGACAAGAAAGCTTTAGCCATGATCTCTGCTACTGTCAGTGAAAAGGTGAGACAGCATATATTGCCTGCAAAATCATGCTTTGAAGCTTTAAAGGCTTTAAAAGATTTGTATGACTAACACTCTGAAATGAAAGTGATTCAGCTAATGTTAAAGCTATTTAATCTGGATGTAAAGGATAATGATCCTATGCTGGTTGCATCTCAGATCAAAGCAATCATGCACAAGATTCAATCCTCTAGTATGAAACCAAACCTTCCACTTGCAGCATTTGAAAAGTCTCTTTATCCTACTCACTCCAACTATCTTGAATCTTTGCAAGCAAGTGACAAGTTCAAAGACATCACCTTTGACACCCTGGTAGAGAAGATTGCAGGCAAAGAGAAAGCATTTGGAAAGAAGACAAATGAGAATACTGTAGAATCTCTTTGATTTGCTCAAAAAGCAAAGAACAAGCCCAAAGACCCTTCCAAGGGAGAAAGCGGCAAAAGAGGCAAGGGAAGAAGAAATTTTAGAGGCGGAGGAGGAAGAAACAACTCAAGTAGAAGATCAAATCCGAAGTGCAAGCACTGCAATAAGACTGGACATGAAGCAGATCAGTGTTGGGCTTCTTGGGACTCCATGAAAGGAAGACATAACCAGAATAAAGAAGACAAGAATAAAAACCAAGAGGCTAGTAAATCCCATGATTCTGCTCATTGTATTGTTGCACATTGTAATCTTGGAATTAATGAAATAACCTCTCTTTCATCTTACAAAGATTGTTGGTTGCTTGATACTGGTGCAACATCTCATATGACTTTTAGAAAAAATTGTTTTGAAGAATTGAATGACATTGTAGATGGCATAGTGTACTTTGCAAACAAATCTAGCCCCAAACCATAGGGAATTGGCTCAATCAGGATCAAGCTGCCTGGATTCCCTAATTTTATGTTAAAGAATGTTCTCTATCTTCTAGAGTTGCAGAGAAGCTTGATGTCCTTAGTGCAGATTCGACAGCAAGGCCATTCCATCCACATGTTTGATGGGATTGTAGAGATAAAAAAATCCTCTGACAACAAGGTCATCATCTTGACCAGCTGTGAAGATGGACAGTTGTTGAAGTTGAGGGGCTCTTCTGCAAGAGTCCAAAACTTTGCCCATCTCTCTCAGCATGAAGAAGGTAATATGTCATCCAGTTTACTATGGCATGCTAGATTTGGTCATCTGAATTATAACAGTCTTCGTTTGTTAAGAAAGAATGATGTATTTGGTTTTCCCACCATTCCTAAGAAAAAGAACAAATGTGATGCATGCATTCAAGGAAAACATAGTAAGCCGCCATTTCAAGAGTCTAAATTCAGAGCATGTAGAAAGTTAGAGCTGGTGCACTCTAACTTATGTGGCCCCATGCCAATTCTTTCTGCAAATGGTAATAAGTACATCATGACCTTTGTTGATGACTATAGTAGAATGTGTTGGGTATACTTGTTGAAGACAAAATCAAAAGCATTTCAAACTTTCAAGAATTTTCATGCATGGATAGAAAATCAAGCACAAACACATATTGGTACATTTCAATCTGATAATGGTAAAGAATATACTTCTAAGACATTTGAAGACTCTCTTTGCAAACATGGGATTACACATCAAACTTCAGTTCCCTACAATCACCAACAAAACGGTGTAGTAGAAAGGATGAATAGAACCTTAATGAATACAGCACGCTCAATGATGTTTTTCAAGAATGTGAAGCTGATGTTTTGGGGTGATGCAGTAATATGTGCAACATATTTGAGAAATAGAAGTCCATCTCATGCTCTTGGAGATAAGACTCCACATGAAATGTGGTTTGGCCACATTCCTTCAGTTAGGCATCTCAGGGTTTTTGGTTCCACCTGTTATGCCTTAATACCAAAGGAGCAAAGAAACAAGCTTGGTGCTAGTAGTCGAAGATGCATTTGCTTGGGGTACTCAAAAACTTCCAAGGCATATCATCTTTATGATGAGGTAAACAAGAAATTTGTTGTTTTCAGAGATGTCATTTTTCTTGAAACTAATAAAAATGACCAATCTATTGAAAGACAGCTTGATCGTCTGGAGAAGTTTGCCCATCTAAAGACATATTATGAATTTCATAAAGAAATTCCACATCTTAAAGGGGGGATCCCTATCTTGGATCAATCTATGGAATTTCCTTTTGAAGCAACACCAACACCCTCTCATGAAAAAAATCATGAAGAAGAAGTTCCTGCCACTTCAACAAAATAGAAGACTCAATAGGATGATGTGATTAAGAGGATTGGAAGATTGAACCTTGAAGAGAATGATGCACCACCAGCTGATCAACTTGGGCCATCAAGGAAGATTCAGAAATGGGCCACAAAAACACTTGAAAGTGATCATTCAAATGAAGTTGGAAAAACGGGAACGAGAAGCTCAACCAAACAAAAAGATGGAGGAAATGCATATAACTCAGGTGATGACATGGATGTCTCATTTGATTGTGAATTGAATTTTTCTGCTAACTTTGAACTAACTTCCTTTGAAGAGGTTGCTATTCATAATAAGTGGAAAGAAGCCATGTAGAATGAGTATGATGCACTCATGAAGAATGGAACCTGGAAGCTGGTTGACCCTCCAATCGAAACCAAATCAATTGGAAGCAAGTGGGTATACAAGAACAAATACAAATCAGATGGCTCACTTGACAAGCACAAAGCAAGGCTCATGGCGAAAGGCTATGCACAGAAAGAAGAAATTGACTATGAAGAAACGTTCTCCCCCACAGCAAAATGAGGCACCATCCGTACTATACTCTCCTTGGCTGCACAAAATGGATGGAAAGTTCATCAAATGGATGTAAAAACAGCATTCTTGAATGGAGACTTGAAACAAAATGTCTTCATGTCTAAACCAGAAAGTTTTGTTGTGAAGGGACGAGAACAAAAGGTGTGCAAACTTGTCAAGTACTTGTATGGCCTGAAACAAGCACCTCGAGCATGGTATGAAAAGCTAACTGAGCATCTTCTAAAGCTGAATTTCAAGCATTATAATCTTGATGACGCAACATTGTTTGTAAAGAAAGTTGGAAGATCTGTTGTGTTTCTTGTAGTATATGTAGATGACATTTTGATGACAGGGAACAATGAAAGTTAACTAGCATCCATAAAGAAATATTTAAAGAAAGGCTTTGAAATGACTGATCTTGGACATCTTCAGTACTACTTAGGAATTGAAGCGACTCAACATCATAAGTACATATTCATCTCTCAGAAGAAGTATATTGGAGAATTGTTGAACAAATTTGGCACGACAAATCACAACCCGCTCTAAACTCCAATGGAAGAAAAGCTAAAGCTCACATCAAGTGAAGGAAAAGAATTTGAGGATGCAACCAAGTACCGACAGCTTGTAGGAAGACTTATCTACCTTACCACCACCAGACCAGATATTTCTTATGTTGTTAGCATTCTTTCACGATTCATGCATAAACCTTGTGAAAGGCATTGTTCTGTTGCAAAAAGAGTTCTAAGATACTTTAAAGGGACTCAAGTACTCTACGGTGGATGACTTCAAACTCATTGGGTACTCTGATTCAGACTTCGATGGCGACAAGGAAACAGTAGTGTCCACTTCTGGATACATGATGAGTCTTGGATCAGCAGCTGTCTCCTCGAGATCACGCAAACAGTCAGTTCTGGCAGATTCGACAATAGAGGCAGAATATGTAGTTGTTGCAGAAGCAACCAAAGAGATTATGTGGCTCAGTGAAGATTTGCAGGAGAAACAAGAGAACTCCACTCCACTTTTGATTTACAGCACTTTTACAATCAAGTTGGCCAAGAATCCCAGATTCCATGATCGAACCAAACACATCAACACAAAGTATCATTTGATTCGACACCATCTAGAGACCAAGACAGTTCATTTACGTCCTTGTTCAACAAATGAGCAAATTGCAAACATCTTCACCAAATCACTTGGACGAGAAAAGTTTGAAAGATTTAGAACCATGCTCAGACTTACAAACACCCCTTCAGATTAAGGAGGGAATGTTGGAATCCTCCGAGATTTTTGTAAATAATGTAAATAGTTTTAGTTTTCGTTATGGAAGATGAGGAGTCTTAGAGACTCCAACGGATCTCTTGGAATCTGAATTCCAAGAGTCTCCCACCTGATGTATAAATAAAGGCTTTGGCTAAAGAATTAATTGAATTCGGAGTTAATCCTTTCAGTTTAAGTACTTATGCTTATTTTCCATCTTTCAAGTACTTAATATTTTTATGTTTTTAATGTTTAATTTGGCACATTTGGTGCATAAAAGGTGGCTAGTTTTTCATTTTTAACTAACAGGTAAGAGGAAGTACTGCCAAAAATCACAAGTTTCAGGCCACCCAGGACCTCCCACAGCAATATACCTCGAGCCTTGTTCATTCTATAAAACTTGTAAGCCTTTGGATCCATAATTATAAGGACCAAGGGAATCCACCTGATAAGTTGTAAAATAATAATAAAGGCAAGTGGGCTACTCAGTGCCCACACCCCTTCCCGCCTGGGGGTTTTGCGTCATTTTCATGGCGTGACCTTTTTCTTGTTCCTGCATTGTTTTGGTTTCAATTTACTAACCTGTAATTCTTTTTTAGCAGTTAGTTTGCTTTCAAGACTATTCAAATTTTGCAAAAGTAACAAACCCATCTACTACGCTTTCTCGAAGTATGGTACTATTGAAAGGGCTTGCCCAACTAGGAGGTATTCGATAAAGAAATTAGCAGTTTAGCAATAAGAAAACATTTTATTACTTTTGCAATTTGATTTTCCATTTGTAAGTTACTGTAACAAGCACTTAGCTCAATCTCCGTGTATGCTCTTGTCCATCGTAGGCTTGCCTGAGCTTTGGAACAATCAGAAACGGGACTTGTAGCATTGATTAATTCTCACATTTAATTAAAATTAACACCCCCTTTGGACGGAAATCTGATGTCCTTTCATTTTCTTCTTATGGGAAAATTTTGCAAAGAAGAGGGAACAACTAGGTAGTGATCGTGGGGACCCGTCAAGCTACACCCTCGTTTGGTGTCAATGTTGGACATACCCCCACAACTCTAATCTAGTCGTCGTCTTGTGTGGAGCCACACTTGGCACTCTGGACTTGTTCCACGTACCTCAAAGTATATCGGAACTTCCCTTCCTGTAATCCACTCATCAATAATAATTACAACTGACCAAGAAGAACTCGCACAACATTTCCTTTCAGCAAACTCCATTTACCTTTTTCCGACACTGGTCTAATTAATAATATTTTGAATAAGTGAATCCAATGTGTCGCGACTAGTTTATCATTTACATGTTGTTGGTTTAATTCATATATGATGCTCTTGTTTCAGTAATTCATTTCAAACTCCTAGATTAACTTTCATTTTTGTAACTTAGCTTAAAATCCTTAGTTATTTTCTTAGGGACCACCTCCCTTGGCTTCGCTGGGAGTTGGCCTAGACGGAGGAGTTGAGTGTTGAGTGACAGTATCTCAACTCGAGACTTGCCCCCAAGGACGCACCCAGTGACCTGAAGATTTCTACCACGCTAACCCTGAGGTGCGTATTAGGCGGCAACAAAGTCAAAATCAATGATAAAGATGTTGAAATTGCAAAAGGATTTAATTCATCCCTGTATATGGTTATCAGCAAAATATTCAACACTTTTAGATAAGTCTGAAAACCAAGCAGACTTCCATTTTGTCTTCATGCACTGAAAATAAAAGGGCAGAGATAAACAGTCCTTGTAACTAATTTTCCGCCACTTAACACAGTAAGCCATGTTATCACACTACTTGTAGTTACCCCTATTGGATAATACTATTCAGGACGGTAGAGAAGCCAGGAAACCAAAGAGGTGACCTAAGAGGGTCTCGATCCCCGGATGGATCAGTTGTCACACCAATCGAGACACTCTTCGCTTTATGCCACCAAAGCCCAAGGTAGCAAAGGGGGAGACCCTGATCTAACCTGAAAGGAAAGATCCGAGCTAAATCACCAGATCAAACTATATAGATAGATTACGTAAGGTGATGAGCTAATGAAACCCTAGATCTGAGGAATAAAGCCACTTCGGGATTATGTTCGAATTGAGAGGCTTAAGATAAGTTAATTATCAACTCGATGTGTTCAATTTAGTGACATATGAGTCTAATGAAAGATCTAGGACTCGAGCGTTAGACTAAATGATCAATTCTACTACCCTGGGGGGATTGAAGGTAAAACTTGATGAAGTAACCCAAAATCGTAGATTTGAGAGAAATTAGGGCTTTCTAACACTTTAGTGAGATGGCTTGAGGATAGACTGGACAGTATCAACACACACAAGCAGTACCCAGATCACAAGCCAACCGTAAGATAAGCAAAACCAAGGAGGGTGAATGGGTTAAAGATCAGTGCCTTCCGGATAGGGTAGATGGAGTCCTCCAAGGGTGACACCCTTGAGAACCCTCTTCAAGCTAAGGCCAAAAGTAAATACCTAGAAAGGATTTTCCAAGAAATTAAGTTGTGTGACCCAGAAAATTTTTATAATTTTTGTTTACTTGGGGTTTCAAATTAAATCTAAGTGATTACTAATGGAATAAAACTTGAAACAAAAGAAAATGGATGGGAAATTATCTGGATGTCTTGTAGATGCCAAGTACAATGATGCTCTAATCCCCTCGAATCAATTTCCGGCCAAAATGACGAGATCCAAGATGAAAGCGATTTGCCCAAATTGAGCTAGTGCGCCCTCACTCCTGCAAAGACAAACTACTGTGAGATTTGATTCACAAGAGAAAAAGTAAATGATGCAAGATAAATCAAAGAGCATAAACAGTGATCAAAGATACAATGCAAACTACTCCCTGATTATTAAACTTGTTCAGTGGGTAGATTTGGAGTCCCCCCACGAAATCTCTCCAAGTGAAGTCACCCTCCTGCAATCACACTATCTCCAGAAAATATAGCATGGAATCATCATCATATAGCTAGAACGTCTTCGGCTATTAGATCTACAATCAAGCACAAGAACAATCTTTGACAAAGACATAAGATTTCCCAAAAAATTGCTTTTATTGCCAAAAATACAGAGCCAAAAGTCCTTTTTATAATGAGGGGGTCCTCTCTCTTAAATAGATCTGAGACACCAAAACCCTAACCACTTTTTGAATGAGTGGTTGAAATTAAAAGATACAATGAAGATCATCAATGGTGGAGATCTTTTTATTTTTAGCATACATGGATCAATGATCAGGTCATCAAGGGAGGCACACGTTTTGCCCAATAACACCTTAGGAAGGCAAACATAACATAATAACATTATATAACATGGGGCAACATTATAAGGGGGTCACTAGGGGCTCAATTCACCCTAGGTACCCACCTTTTACACTGATATAACATAATGACATGATATACAACAAATGATCAACTATAGGTGCACCCCATGAGGGAAGACATCCTCCCTAGGACAATGGTAGCATCATGTAAAGTCTTCCCCGTATGAAAAGTAATTTATGGAACATGCAAGTAGAGCCAAATATCATCACAATCAACCATCCCCAAGCCATTTCCTCACCCACATTAGCCAAATCGATTTTCCTAGTGAATCCATGGTCATTTTTTGTGAATAAAAACTGTCGGTTCATCATGCTGGAGAATAAAACCATTAAAGTCCATTTCCTTTGCCCAAAATCAACATCTAAGTATACCAAGTGAAACAGAGACATCAAATCCACCAATAGTGACTACAATAACTCCATATGTCCATCAACGTATGCATTCGAAGCCCAACACCATATCCAGTATATAAAATATGGCCATAAAAATAATAATAATCACTGTAACTGCTGCAGAATGGCCACCAATCAGAAACTAAGCATGGGAATGGTGTACTGGATAGATTTGGAGGATAAGTATGCAATCCCGAACATTATAGTCACTGCCTCGGGAAACGTGTTGACCAAGTCAAAGTTAGCAAACTGAAGGTAGAGCAACAATCTAGATAGTCCTGCATGCATGATGGATGAATAATGCTCACAAGTTTATGTTAATAACCGGACTAAAACATTAAATACATAACAGTGGCCACATAATCAAATAATATTATACCTGTGTGAGAGAAACTATCAAGTCTTTCATGAAACCCCCTACATATGCTCACTCACAGACTTAGGCAAACTGCTAGGATGGGTGAGGTGGAAAAACAAGGCTAAGTTAATGGGGAATGACTTGATAACTTCAACACTGTGATCACTTGGACATGAGGGAAAAGGGGAGACCACTTAGACAAATACCGAATAGAAGACACTAGGGAATGGTGGTGCCTCACAAATGGGTAGAGTGCATGGAAGGCTTCTAGTAGACTCTAGACAAGCATCCTTTTTGCATTTAATTTATTGTCAGCTTTTTGCATATTTCACATTTAACATTTAACACTTTGATCTATCTTTCACTAGCCAACCTCCAAGAGCAGGTGCCCTAAATAGCCTTGCGGGTCTCAGATAATGACTCGGTCTTACAACCATTGGCCGCCACCGTCCATAGGTGTGATGGAGTTACCACCCTATTGCCCTGTAGGGGCAAACAGGCTTACATCATACAAGGGATGAGTGCTCGTTCCTTAGTCAATGACTAGCTACGGGAGATTGACTTACCCACTGTGCTCTCCCAAAGTACCAAAAGGGAAAAGAGACTCACAATGTAGTAATTAGAAAACCCTTTACCCTTTTTTTTGCATTTCTTATTTTGTACAAATTTAATCTTCAATTTACCATTTTACAATCATAATAATCTTGGTATTTGCTTTCCCAAATTAACACGCTGTGCAAGGGCTTGCCCGATACAACAGCGTGTAGAAAAGAGATTCTTACCAACAGCAGTTAATTTCAATGTTCCCCCAAAGGTCCGGGACGGGGGGACACTGGAGCAGGGAAACGCACATTCCAGATGCGTGGAGACCACCCCCAAATTTTAAGGAAATTCGGGGGGGGCAGGGGGACGTCGAGGTCATAAAAATTATAAAAATATAAAAAATATGAAAAATATAAATCTCAACAAAAACAATTCATCCCATGTAAATTAGTAAATACTACATTCATCATTGTGCAATCATGCAATGTAAATCAAAATCTAATAGGTTCAGGAGGTTCGGAGTTTCGTGGGGGGACGTCCAGGAGGTTCGCGGCAGAGTGAAACGTTTCTCCCTGCGTTTCGCCAAGGTTCGCCCAAAGAGAAACGTGGAGAAATATTTCTCCCAAAGTCCCCCCGTCCCGGGGACGCAAGAAACAAGTCCCTGACCCTGCGGGACATGTCCCTGTGGAACATTGGTTATTAATTTACAATTTGTACTCAAAACTATTAAATTGGAACAAACTAGTTAGCTTTAGCCGCGTATGCTCTTTCCCTTTGCAAGCTTGTCTGAGCGCTAGGAAATCATAAACGGATCTATTGCACTTTTTTAAGATTCGACATTTAATTAAGCAGCTCATCTTAATAAAACTTACTCCCTTAAACCGCCGAAAATCCGGCGTCACGAACATCAACTTGTGTGAGGAAATTCTTCAGAGGAAGCGAGAACCACTAGAAAGTGACCTCGTGGCCCCGTTAGGCTACACCCTTGTTTGGTGTAGTGTTGGACATCTCCCCAAGACTCCATCTAGCCCACATGTCCTCGTAAGGAGCCACTCTTGTTGAGATCAAAACATACTCCTTGTACCTCACGATATATTTGGAGTTCCCTTTCCCCCTTAATCAATTCATCATTTAATAAACTAAAATTAACCAAGAACAATCTTGCAAAACATTTCACTATTACAAACAGCTACACTCCATTTTTATTTGACTCCACAGCATTTGTCTAAATCATTATTTTGCTTCACTTTTTAAGCTTTCATTAATGTCGTGAATGTATTTGTATTTCATGTTGTTGATATAAACATATTTTGCATAGCTTGGACAGTGTTTTACTTTCAAACTCCTAACAATAACCCCCATTCAAAGAACTAAGAAAACTTAACAGCCTTAGAAACTTTCCTTAGGGACTAACCCCCTTGGCTTCGTTAGGAGTTGGCCTAAACAGAGGAGTCAAGATCAAGTGACAATACTTGACTCGAGACTTGCCCCCAAGGGCGCACTGAGCAGCTTGAAGATTTATGTTACGTTAACCAAGTGCGCATCCGACGGCAACAAGACCCATAGGACATGCTCTAGGACGATTATTTACTCTAGGAGGGATATAGTGAGCAAAAGGGAGACGCCATGCCCCAACTAACTCCTAGATGTGCTTTTTATTCCTCAATGTCCCCTTTTCCAAGCTTGTAGGCTCTCTTTGGAAGGATCATGTCATAGGCTGAATTTCTAGAGGAGGGGTTTTGATTGCTAGCAAGAAGGTCCAAGTGGGTCAAGAAGGTGTGCTAGATAGGGGATAACAACGCTTTACAAAACGTAATCACCTCTGCATAATAAAACCAAGGTGGTCATGTTCCCCAGTGGGTCACCCTTAGAAGCCTTGGACACCAACCCATGGGCTTAAAGCCCTGCATGGTGGGGACATCCGCACACCAAAGTGGCAGTCAACTATGCCACAAAGCCAAGTACTCTTAAGAACGAAACCAAGGAGCCTACCATGACCAATCCAAGGGGACAACAGCCCCTAATCCAAATATCCATACAATATAACCCCACTTTGACCTTTACGAAAAAATTTAAAAACCCCTTGCTCTAGGTTCGGCCCTGTTGGAACGTTGCAGTAGCTCTGAGGTGTAACAACTGGCTCCAACTGCCGGACATGTGCTCTTCATGGGAGTGTATGAGAACCTTCTAGGATTATCTAGATACCTGTTGACCTGCACACACATCTAACAACAAAGACATCAAATGCATCTCAGGCAAGCACTTTCATCATGCCTTGTTCAAAATAAAATGCAATAACTCAAAATGAGATAACAAGTGCAATGCATGGTAACAGTAAATATTGAACTGAAAATGAAGCTAGATCTATTATAATGCAAAAGGGAATGCCCTTAAGGCATCAGATATCACTTGTGTAGATCTTCTTCAGTGCTTGCTTGTTGGCTGGCAAGGGTAGCTTTTCTCCATTCAAATGGCTCAAGCGAAAAGAATTTGTACTTGCAACATCATTGATTTGATATGGACCTAACCAAAGACTTTCAAACTTACCATGTTTACCTAGTTGTTCTTTTCTTTTGTTCCACAGGAAGACGAGATCACCTTTCTCGAAATTGCGCTGACGAGTCTTCTTATCAAATTTGCCTTTGGTTTTCTCTTGATTCTGCGTCATATGGTTGAAATCTTTTCTTCGATTTTCATCAAGTTCTATCAGGTGATTGATTATTCGTTGGACAACATCTGGATCTAGGACATTCTATTGGAGGATCTTATATGCGGGAATCTTCAAATGGATAGGCAAAGTAACATCAAGCCCATATACTAGCTCAAAAGGGCTCTTTCCAGTTGACTCTTTGCGTGTAATTCTGTCAACCCATACTGCATATTTTAACTTACTGTCCCAACTTTTCTTATTATTGTCAACCGTCTTCTTTATGATATTCATCAGATTCTTGTTGCTTGACTCGGCCAACCCATTGCCATGCGGATATTAGTTTGAAGAGTGAGATAATATAATGCCATAATCGAAGCAGAAGGTAGACAATTCACCTAGACTAAAGGCTTGGGAATTATCTATAACAATCTTGGCCAGAGCCACGAAACAGGTGATAATTATGTCCTCGAGAAAGTCCATAACAACCTTTTTGTAGCCTTTTTGGTTGGGATGGCCTCAACCCATCTAGTGAAATAATTTGTAGCTGTCAATATCCACTTATGACCGTTGCTATAGTTCTCCTTGAACTCACCGATAAAATCCAGGCCACACTGCTAAAACGGTGCCTCTACTATGACTAGTTGCAATGGCAGGGCTGTGAGCTTTTGCTTTCCGATAAAGAGCTGACAAGGCTGACAGCTTCAAACATATTTGTGCACGTCCTGGAAAATAACGGGCCAATAGTAACCTGCTCTCAATATCTTGTGGGTTGCAGTAGAAGCAGAATGGTGACCACCGCAGACCCCTTTGTGGAATTCATCTACCAAATTGCTTGCATTTGGATGATGAACACATGTGAGAATCAACCCATCTGGATTCTTCCATCCAAGGCCTTGGACTAGTTGTCTCAAAACAAGATCCAAGAGTATGATATGGAAATTCAACGCACCAAACTAATTAAAGGCAAAGGATTAGCTTAGTTGATGACAAAAGGAAATGAAGAAACCCTTTCTCTAAAAGGGGGGCCTCTGCCTATGATCTCAACAATTATCGAAGAATTGGAATAATGTGATTGGTACAAGGATATTGTGTATTACTTGAAGAACCTCTCATGTCTTGGCCACCTTCCTGATCATGAGAAGAGAGCAATGAAGTTGAAGACCTCCATATATTGTTTCTTAAACCTTGTTTCGCGATAGCCAGTCCAAGGCCTTCAACTTCAATCCTCTCTTCTTATGATGAGGAAGGTGGCCGGGACATGAGAGGTTCTTCAAGTAATACACGATATCCTTGTACCAATCACACTGTTCCAATTCTTTGATAATTGTTGAGACCATAGATAGAGGCCCCTCTCTCAGACCGAGGGTTTCTTCATTTCCTCCTGCAATCAACTGAGCTAATTCTCTGCCTTTAATTAATTTGGTGGCTTGAATTTCCAGATCATACTCTTGGATCTTGTTTCGCAACAGACAATCCAAAGACTTGGATGGAAGAATCCAGATGGGTTGATTCTCACATGTGTTCATCCTCCAGAAGCAAGAAAGTTGGTAGATGAATTCCACAAAGGGTTTTGCGGTGGTCACCATTCTATTTCTACTACTGCCCACAAGAGATTGAGAGCGGGTTATTATTGGCCTGTTATTTTCCAGGACACGCACAAATATGTTCGAAGTTGTTAGCCTTGTAAGCTCTTTACAGGAAAGCAGAAACTCACAGCCCTACCACTGCAACCAATCATAGTAGAGGCACCATTTCAGCAATGGGGCCTGGATTTTGCTGGTGAGTTCAAAAAGAACGCTAGCAACAATCATAAGTGGATATTGACAGCTATAGATTATTTCACCAGATGGGTTGAGGCCATCTAAACCAAGAAGGCTACAACAAAGGTTGTTATGGATTTTCTCGAGGAGAGAATTATCACTCTTTTCGAGGCTCCGACCAAGATTGTTACAGATAATGCCCAAGCCAGACTAGTTGGCATCAACCTCTAGCATGTTACAGATAATAGCATGTGCAAGGTCAAGCCCTAGAATTATAAAATCTCATATAGTAGGAGAAAAAGAGAAAAGAACATATTTTAACCCTTGTCTTGAAGATTTACAATGAAGGTGAGGTGATCTATTTATATCTTTCATCCTCAACCTTTTTGATTTCATGAGCCTACAAGTTTAATAAAGTTAAAAAATAAATTAGAATATTTTTAGGGTAAATGTCCCACAAGTTGGGGACTAAGCCCTAAAATAGACATAAAATAGCAAATAAGACTAAAATAAGGCTTCACTTGATGAAATAGTGTGCAAAAGGGGGATGTCATGCCCTAACTAACCCCTAGATGTGCTTTTTATCCCTCAACGTCCCCCTTTCCAAGCTTGTAGTCTCTCTTTGGAAGGATGACGTCATAGGCCGAATTTCTATAAGGGGTGTTGGGTGCTAGCAGGAAGGTCCAAGTGGGTCAAGGAGGTTTGCTATATAGGGGATTGCATCCCTTTACAAAACACAATCACCTTTGCATAATAAAACCAAGGTGGTCATGTGCCCCAATGGGTCACCCCTAGAAGCCCTGGACACCAACCCATGGGTTTAAAGCCCTACATGGTGGGGACATCCACACACGGAAGGGGTAGTCAACTATGCCACAAATCCAAGTACTCCTAAGAGTGAAACTAAGGGAGCCTGGCATGACCAGTCCAGGGGGGCAACAACCCCTAATCCAGGTATCCATACAATATAACCTCACTTTGTCCTTTACAAATTTTAAAAAAAACCCTTACTCTAGGTTCGACCCTACTGGAACACTGCAGTAGCTTTGTGGCATAACAACTATCTCCAACTGCAGGACATGCGCTCTTCCCGGGAGTGTATGAGAACCCCCTAGGATCTTCTGGGTACCTGTAGACCCGCACACACATCCAACAACAAAGACATCAAATGCATCGGAGGCAGACACTTTCGTCCTGGCTTGTTCAAAATAAAATGCAGTAACTCAAAATGAGATAGCAAGTGCAATGCATGGTAATAGTAAATGCTAAACTGAAAATGAAGCTAAATCTATCATAATACAAAAGAGAATGCCCTTTAGGCATCAGATATCACCTGTGTAGAACTTCTTCAGTGCCTCCCCATCGATTGGCAAGGGCAACTTTTCTCCATTTAGATGGCTCAGGCGAAAAGAATTTGTACCTCCAACATCATCGATTTGATATGGAACCAACCAAAGACTTTCAAACTTACCATGTTTACCTAGTTGTTCTTTTCTTTTGTTCCACAGGAGTACGAGATCACCTTTCTCGAAGCTGCGTTGACGAGTCTTCTTATCAAATTTGCCTTTGGTTTTCTCTTGATTTTGCATCATATGGTCAAAAGCTTTTTTTCGATTTTCATCAAGTTATATCAGGTGATTGATTCTTCGTTGGACAACATCTGGATCTGGGACATGCTGCTGGAGGATCTTGTACGCGAGAATCTTCAGGTGGATAAGGAAAGTAACATCAAGCCCGAATACCAGCTCAAAAGGGCTCTTTCAAGTTGACTCTTTGAGTGTAATTCTGTTAGCCCATACTGCATATTTTAACTTATCGTCCCAACTTTTCTTATTACCGCCAATTGTCTTCTTTATGATATTGATTAGATTCTTGTTGCTTAACTTGACCAACCCATTTACTTGCGGATGATAGTTTGAAGAGTGAGATAATACAAAGCAGAAGGTAGGCAATTCACTTGAATTGAAGGCTTGGAAAAACTCATGCACATGTGTGACCTAAGGTCTTCTCCTTACTCACTTCTTGTTAAATGTTGGTAAGGTATGCTCCTAGCTAGGTTAAATGGTGCTTTTATGGTGAGTTTTGATGATTTGTTAGGGCTTTTTGTCAACATTTTGTCAACTTTTGGAGGAAGAGAACGTCCTCCCAAGGAGTTCTCTATTGCTTGTTAGGGCCTTGGACTTCTTCATTTGCCCTAGTTAGGCTCTCCTACCGAACGCTAGAAGTTGCTAGGTGATGCCCTAGCTTGCAAGTTTTGAAAGACATTTGAAGAGAGGGACGTTGATCATTGATCTCTCAATGCCCTAGGGATTGAGACAAAAATCATATCCCTTTGCTTGTCATCAAAATTACTCTTCTTTTCATCAATTCATTTGTCTTTATTTGCTGCAATTTTATGTATAAAAACCCTAAAAATCTGAAAAATCCTAAAAAATCCCTAGAGTTCCAAAAAATTCAAAACTAAAAAAATATTGAAAAATTTGCAAATTTAATCCATCCAAAAGGTGCACCCCAATGGATTTATCTACTAATCTTTGAGGGCGTTTTAGTCTGGTACAATAAAACTGCTGAAACCAACTTTTTGCAGACTGTAACAATGAATTAGGGCATAACAGATTTGCAGATCTGACTGGTCAACTAAATTCGCCCTAGTTATATTGCTGCTTTTTCCCCCAAGGCCTAATTTTGAAGTGGTTTTTAGAGCGTTTTTTAGGGCTGATATTATCTAGCAGCTGTTCATTTCAGGCATATAGATATAAATCTGAAGCCTATCTTGGTTGTTGAGCTATTCTAAATTGATGATCCTTGGCTGATAATAACCAGATCAACTCATCTACATGATCTACGTGTCTTTGTTATTCTTTGCTTCACTCCTTACAAGGCACTGATCTCTGTTATAAGGCTGTTAGGAAGGTATTTGCAGGCTTGTGGGTGACCTTCCTCTCTAAGGGCTCCACCCTCGGTTTAGGAGTTACCCAAAGAAGTTGAGGAACTAGGCTGTGGTGACATTTGGGACTAGACTTCTCCTACATGCTTACCACTCACTAGCATTCAGTCTACAATTGCGTTGTTGATTTAAGACTGCTAGTTTGAAGGGTAGCAAGCCCTATCCATGGCCTCATACAAGCAGCCCATTGCGGACTTATCCCCATCAACCAAGTGGAGAACCTTTACCAAACGTTTGCTAACCATGCACACTTCTTGCATTCCTTACCAAAAGGAATCGATGTACACTAGTTTAGCAACAGCTATACCATCTTGTCTTGTGCTAAATGCACAATCACGCCATTCACCACAAACAAGCATCTACTTCGAATCAAAGTAACATTGAAGGATAGAATGAAGAGAAATGAAGGCACTGGCAAAACATATGATTGTATGATGCAACAACTCCCTGTTTCTTGTGAATCTCCTCATGAGGCTAAGAAAAGATGCATGGTTATATATGAATTTTGTGATGCTCCTAGCCTGATCAATGACCTTCTTAATGAAATATTTTTCACACATCCTCGAGCATCAAATCGAAGCAATGGACAGCACATCGGGTCCAAAACATTGTGGAGTGCCTCTCCATTAGCATCTTGTCAACAACCACATAATTAGTAGCGTTATCTGATATGATTTGCACAACATTTTCTAAACCAATCTCTCAAATGAATGCATCCAACAATTCACACAACAATGTTGCATCTTCAAAATGCTTTCATGCATCAATGGATTTAATAAACATTGTAAACCTAGGACAATGTACCAAGAAATTTAAAAGGTCCCTACCTGTTACCATTCAAACTAGCAGTTCCTTCACAAGAGGATTTATATGGCCTATTGCAAATGACGGTATGCAGGCACAAGGAGGCAAGACCCAATGTCAACTCAATCTAACTTCTTAAGCTACTTCAGGTAACTCCTAAACCCAGGGGAGAGGCCCTAATTGGAAAAATAATACCTGCAAATACCTTTCAAGAACCTTATGGCAGAGATCAGTGCCTTGTATGGAGTCAAAAATCAGCGGTAAAGACACAGAGAACATGTGGAGGGAATTAAATCAGTACTGTTGACTACCATCAGCAAAATATCAGCAGTTAGCAGTCTGAAATACTAGACATATTTCCAATTTATTTTCATCCACTGAAAACACAGGTGCTGAGATGAAACAGCCGCTGTAAACAAGGTTCTGCCACTTCACACAGAGAATATCAAGACTGAAAAAAGGGCTTCAAAAGATCTCAGAAAATTATGCCCTGAGAGGATGACAGTCACATGGATAGGGCGAATTTTATGACCCAGTCAAATCTGCAAACAAGGTCTGTTTAAAAAAATTCATTCTAACAGTCAACAGGGATTTCGTTTCAGCAGTTTCATGTATCCCAAAGTCACAGACTGGGCCGCCCTTGAAGATCAGTGGATAAATCCACTAGGGCTCATTTATTTGATGGATCAGATTTGCAAATATCTAAGTATTTTTTGAGTTTTGTATTTATTTGAATGTTTAGGGTTTTTTCAGCAATATTCTGATTTTTATGGTTTTTTAAACATATAAATGCATGAAAAATAAAAAGATGCATGGGAGTTGAAGGTAAGGTATTAGATTCTTTTCTCTAACTCTAGGGCTATGAGAGATCAAGATCAACGTCCCTCTACTTAAGATGCTTTTCAATACTTGCAGCTAGGGCATAAGCTAGCAACCCTTAGGGTTAGGTAGCAAAGCTCTAACTAGGGCAAATATGGAAGTCCAGGGCCCAATGTGACAATGGAGAACTCTTGTAAAGGAAGGTCTCCTCAAGCAAGTAGACAAAATGCCAGCATAAAACCTTAATTCAGTCCAAAGCACCTTAAGTGCAACGTTAGACTAACTTTAAGAAAGAAATATGCCAACATTAATCAATAAATGAGCAAGGAAATACCTTAGGTCACCCTTGAGCATTAGTTATTTCAACCATTCTTAGCATTCACTTAGCAAGAGCACAAAACAAACCCTAGATCATCACATATTTATCCCCCAAGCAAGAAAAAGATCATCCAAGAGAAGTGCGCATTAGCTCTTTTGCTCATAAACCGAGAGAAAAGGGAAAATTTTCATAATTTGAACCCTTGTCCTTGTGTTTACAATGAGTTGAGGTTGCTCTATTTATATGATCAAACTCTCAACTTTAAAATAAAAATAAGCCTACAAACTAAAAATAAAATAGAATATTTTAGTGCTTGTACACCCACAACTGGGGGACTAAAACCAATGTTGCATGACTCGGACTCGGCAAAGACTCGGCTGGCATGTGACTCGTCGACTCGGGAAAGACTCGGGATAGACTCGGTAGACAGACTCGGCAAGACTCCGTAAAAAAAGACTTAAAATATGGTAAATTTTGGCAAAAAGAGAGGTGAATGGCATATTTTTTAAAAATATCATTAATTTAATTAAAAATCTAATTAAATTAAATATAAAATCTAACAAATATAAAATTCATTACTTAAATTTATAAAGCATAAAGAAATAAAACTAATTACTTAAATCTAATAAATATAGCATTGAATATAAATCAAAAATTAAGATATTACTTAAATTTATAAAGCATAAACTTTATATTACTTAAATTTATAAAGCATAAACTTTAAAGCATAGTAAATAAAACCGATTACTTAATTCTAATAAATATAGCATTGAATCTAAAAAAAAATTAAAATATTGTAATATAATATATATATATATTAAAATATAAATAAAAAGTTAAATTACTTGAAATTTAATAACAATGGTATCGTATTCACAATGCACATATAATGGCTTTAAATTAAAAAGGGGCTCTAATTCTATGCTTTTTTACGGCTTAAGCTACCCGTGGCCAAGAAATTTTTAATCCAATACCAAAAGCATTGTCATTCAAAGTTACTGCTAGCGGGTCGCGGCAATACTGTGAAATCCAGTGAACCCGTGCCAAGCATCGACCCTACACGCAGTCTCCAGTGTACCCGTGCCAAGCATCGACCCTACCCACGACAAGCACGGAAACCCTTCGTCGATACTAACTTCGATTGCTGCCCTTCGATTGTTGTTGGAGGCACGCATGCTGGAGGACACAATTTCGCGGGATATGTCATCATTCATGTGCTTGCCGAGTCTCTCTGTCGATTTCGTGCTAAGTATATCCGAGTCCCTGCAAGTTTTCCCAGTTGCTATGAGTTTGCCGAGTCAACCACGAGTCTTATGCGATTACTCGGCTTGGAGGTTGACTCGCCCAGACTCGTGAGTACTCGCGAGTCTTGGGCGAGTGGTGCTTCATTGACTAAAACCCTAATAAGAAATAAAATAAGAATAAAATATGCAAAATTGTTTCACTAAATGCACAAGTGAGCCAAAAGGAGGATGCCATGCCCCAACTAACCCCAGTAATGCTTGTCCCTCAACGTCCTTTTTAGGAATGTAGGCTCTCATCTTCAAGGATGACATCATGGGGTCTTGAGACCCAAAGAGAGGTTTTGTGCTAGTAAATAGGTCCAAGTGACCGTGTGGGGTGTGATAATTAGGGTGTGACGACCCTTAACAAAATATAATCACCTCCTGAGGCACCAGGACATGTGTCCCAATGGATCTACCCCTAGAAGCCCCGGACACCAACCCCTAGGCATATATCCCATCCAGGAGGCAGTCAGTAGTGCCACTAAGCCAGCGCTCATAGAGACAAAATAAAGGGGACCTGCCATAACCTGATCCGAGGTATTTAACCCCCAAAACCAATATAGAAGCTCCAACTCGACCATTACATCAAAAAAATTGAACCCCCTTCTCTAGTAGACCTGTCTAGGAATGTTGCAAATACTCTAAGGCGTAACACTACCCTTCCCATCTATCCAACCATCTAATATCACCATGCATCCAATGGACTCCCATGAGTTATTTAGCTCCTCTAATCTAGCATTGATGTCATTCTTTTCTACCTTGCAAAATTGGCCCCCACAACTCCTTGTAGGTAGGGCACGTATCCCATAGGCCAACAACAACAATAGCATCACACATTGGTTGGAAAAATGGATTGGTCTTTGTGATGCTCAAAGGTAAATCACTCCAAAAAAGCATCCTCCCAGAAACATTGTCTACTTCTTGACTCTCCTTTCTTTTAATCATTTACAAGATGGAAGGTTGAGCCCCATATCTAGTTCTTGGAACATAGAAAGGCAAGGTCCTCATGGAAGGTGAATCCATGGAGTCCCTCTCACTTCCATGTGTCCCAAATTTTCCTATGGTTATTGAGGATCTAGCCACTCCACCGATAGCAACTTCAACTTTGTTAGCAGATGCCTCTTCCTTCTTTCTATCCTTGTCATAAGTCATAAATAGAATAATGGGCCACCCGCA
Organism: Larix kaempferi; assembly: GCA_027924585.1. Taxonomy (NCBI): domain Eukaryota; kingdom Viridiplantae; phylum Streptophyta; class Pinopsida; order Pinales; family Pinaceae; genus Larix; species Larix kaempferi. Next base: position 5,623,545 of record BSBM01000502.1, read on the forward strand.
TAATCTCCAAGGTTGATTCAATACAAATCACAACATTGTGTCCTGGGATTTTAGTCAAGTGGTACTTCAACCGGTTAACCCCTCCAGTCATAGGTTGGTCACACTGTTTACAAGACAACCTTTGATGGTTTGGCCCATCCTCAAGTTCACCATACTGTCACATCAAATTCAAATCCTTTGGCATGTTGCTGAGGCAATATTGACCGCCAACTTGAACCCTAGGGCCAAAACAATGGAAAAGAACTAACATCAAACAATGCTAAAAAAAATAGCTTGCTGCTAAAGAAAAAACAGACCTCTAGATTGTTCTTTGAGCCATAAAAAATGATAATAAGAAACAAGGAAACATGGACTTTGAAAACCCTGCAAAAATCTAGGAGAAAAAGAAGCTCAGAGGGTGGAATTTGAACAAATCCCTGGGATTCAAACACCAACACCATAGGAAACTAGCAATTGATCCATGCTCCAATTAAAAAAAATGGATAGTGATGAAAACAAGGTTTCATCCCTACTAAACCTGTTGGTTGATGCGTGTAAAGTCGTACACACTCTCCCTCTTGTTGCTAAGAGATAACAGATCATCAACTTCAACCAACAAGAATATGAAGATCTTAACTGGCTAAATAGGAAACTCACAAAATCACTAGCAAAACTACTAGAGATCTTACCAAAGCAAAACAGTTCGCTTGTTTGGCCTCCCAAGAGTTGAATAGCTATGAAGTTCTGAAGCAAAGCACCATCCAAGAGCATCAACAACACCAAATCTCCTCCAAAGAATTTGTATTACCAAGCCAAATGGCTGAAAATTACAATGACCCAACAATGGGGCAAGAAGAGAGAAAGAGAATGAGAGGAATGGAAATGAAGCAAGAGCATGAGAGATTGTAACCCAAATGAGGAGGAATGCCCTCCTTAAATAGGAAAAAATGAAAAAGAGGAGCTCTATGCATGCTAGACAAGTGTCACAAGGGAGAGAGGGGGGCGAATTTGCTCAAGGAGGGCAAAACCATGGTTTGGGATCTCAAATATGGGGAGAGAAACCCCCATTTTAATGCTCCCAACCTTATTGCTATGTCAAATGGGGAGGAAACAACCATAGTGGGGCCCCTTCCATTGACTTTTACTCACCCAACCAATCAAAGAGAGGAGGGCACACCCCCTAGAGTGGGCAACTCAAAACTTGTGATATGCTTGCTTGGGGGGGGGCTTTGGGTCTTAATTTTGTCCTAGGAACATAATATAAACATTAGAACCTTTACTTGGCCACCCCAAGTGACTATAGTCACTTTTCCAAAATTTGACTCTCTAATTAAATGCCCAATTTCCTGATTTTCATGACTGACTTGGGAAAAAGTGACCAAAACCATAGTAATACTTGTCTGAATCAAGGTTTTAAAAATCAGAATCGGTCGAGGGTCAACTTGGAATCGGAATCGGAATCGATAATGAATCGGTAATAAATCGGTCGATTTGAATTTCATGAATCGGTTTGCTCAAAAATACATAAAATATTTAATTTTTTAAGAAAATCAATATTTTCAAGATTCTAATTCATGATTCCATAGCATTAGAAACAAAATATCCAATCTTTGCTCATGTATATACCATATAAGAGTCAATATATCAAGATGGCACAAAGTGTATTATGCAATACATATCTAGGTGACTGGAACTGGAACAAAATAGTGAAAATACATAATCCATGAGGCCTATAGGCTATAGGCCAGTAGAGTCCAAAAAATAGCATGATATATAGTCAACTACATCAATCGAACTGATCAAACTCATCACCACTGGCACTGCTACGGCAAGGTGTAGAAGTAGAACTAGAACCAAAAGAACCCGAAGCTGAAGGACTAGCAAAGGCATCAACATCTGGCTCAATCTCAGGCTCCTCAGGCTCAGGCACACGGTCATCTACTACTGCAGTAGTAGTACTGGCTGAACTCCTACTCCTACGTCGTCGTCGCCTATAAGTAAGAGGTCCTAGTCCACTAGTGCCTGCTGTGGCTGGAATATCGGGATCCACACCTGTATGAACTGATGGCATCGGCAATAGAGGATCTGAATCTATATGAGGCTGCAGCAAGTCCTCCAACTCAACATCCAGATCATCACCAAACTCTGCATCTACGGTCTCCACTACCCAATCTGAGGTAGGATCTATATCATCTAACAGAATGGGATCCGTATCAGGTCTTTTGTTCATCAACTGGTTGCGTCTGAGTCGCAGGTTGTACTGCACGAAGACTAGATCATTTAACCGTTTCTGTTCTAAACGGTTTCTCTTCTTCGTGTGAATCCGCTCAAACAAAGACCAATTGCGCTCACACCCAGAAGCGTTGCAGGTTTGACTCAGGACCCGAATTGCAAACTTTTGCAATTGTTTTGTATGATTACTAAATGCCCTCCACCATTGTGCTGCAATTGCAAATGCGAAGGGTCAAGGCAGTGAATTCAACAAATTAGATTGTAAATTTGGCTAAGAAATTAAGAATCCAAGTATTTACATTTTACAATTTAAACTTTAAACTTTAAAGTTAAACAACATAATTTAAAATTTTAATAAAACAATGGAATTGTTTACCTGGTTGGCCCTTCTCTATTGCATTTTTAGCCACACTTTTGCCGAAGAGACCTGTGGCCTCTCTAAAAGAGGTGATCTGCAGATGTATCTCCAATTGGGTCGCCTCACTTGGGACCATGTGCTCAAGGTAAGTATACAATCCATCCGCTATCTCCCCACTCGGATCAGCATCAATGTCATTTCTATATTGATACTTCGGGTTCAGGAAATACCCAGCTGCATGTATAGGGCGATGGAGTTGATTGTTCCATCTCCTATCAATGATCTCCCAAATAGGCCCATACTTGGATACTCTATCTTTGTATGCTGCCCTTATTTGCTCCTTTGCCTGATCCATAGCTTCATAAATGTATCCCATGGCCAATTTTTCCCCATCCACCAACCGCAACACCTTAACAAGTGGCTCAGTAATTGCCACAACCTCTACTGCTTTTTTCCAAAATGATGAGCTTGTAATTCTCCTCTTTGTGTCTCTTCCATCTTGGGTGAGAGCCCAACTAGATGAATTCCATTCATCACTTGAAAACATCTTCTCCAAGTTATGTGCTTGGGAAAGGAGAGATTGCAACGTGAGGAAGTGAGTTGCAAATCTAGTAACTGCGGGCCTAACAAGCTCCTTGCCCTGTGTGTGTCTCCTCATCAAGCTCAATACCCAACCATGGTTGTAGATGTACCTGGTGATGTTTTTGGCCCAATCCACAGTGTACTTGATCCAATCCTGTTTGCATACATCCTCAAGCATGAGGTCTATGCAATGTGCTGCACATGGGGTCCAAAATATGGTTTTATGTTTTTCCTCTAACATCCTACCAACAAGAACATAGTTAGAGGCATTATCGGTGATGACCTGCACAACATTATTTGCCCCCACCTCCTGAACAATCTCATCCAAAAGATGAAATAACAGATTTGCATCTTTCACCTGATCGGATGCATCAAATGATTTCAAAAACATGGTTCCCCGTGGGCAAGATACAAGAAAGTTTATAAGGTGTCGCCCCCTCCTATCTTTCCATCCATCCGACATGATAGTGCATCCTGAATTTACCCATGAAGCTTTGAAATCCTTCAAGTATTCTTCTATGGAAACAATCTCTTTTTGCAAAAGAGATCCCCTCAAGTCATGCATACTAGGGCCTTTGAAGCCCTTACCAACTGCTACAACTGAATCCCACATAGGTTGGTAATAAGAAGAGCGTGCAGCATTGAATGGGAGATCAGCATCATACCACCATCTTGCAATGTACTCATGGGCAACTTCTGTGTACTGCTTCTTCCAATGCTCATCTAAGGTGGGTTGAATTTCTGTTGGATGTTGCATATGAGAAGCATTCACATTGGCAGAAGTGGTGGGAGTTGTGAAATAGTCGTCAATGCTAACCCTCTTTTTGGCTTTGCCCTTATCTTCTGTAGTCTTGGATGGCGGAACAAACTGGAAAGGATCCCTAAGAGTGGTAGAAGGGATAGATGAAGAGCCTTCATTTGAACTAGGGGCATAGGTCCCACCCACCATTTCAACAAGCCTCCTCTTCCTCCCCACTTCTTCCTCTATCTCTCTTTGCTTAGCCTTTCCCTCTTCAAACTTCTTGAACTGATCTTGCATCTCAATTCTAATCTGCCCAATAACATCCAGTGGGGCTTCACATGCCTTAACTTGGCCTTTGATGGCAGCCAAGTGTTGTTTAAGCCTGTAAATTCCCCCACCCTTAATCAACTTCTTGTAATACTTGCAATAAATGTCGCCCTGAACAACATTTGCATGGATCCATGCAGGATCTTTTGCTTTTGGGGGCATGATTCTGATCTGCAATTCAAACAAAACAAGAAAAAATTAAATGAATTCTATCCAGGATTTTCAAAATTTGTGCTCTCTGTTTTTAAAAAAATTTAAAATTAAATTAAATAAAAAAAACTCGGATTCACCACAGGAAAAATAATTATGTCACCTGGAAAAGAAGTTGGATTTGAATGCATGAGTTTTTGTTAGACTGCTTGGCTTTGGAAAGTGCAAATTTTACCATCTCAACAGGTTTCCACATTCACAGGGACAGCTATTACAGGAAACACTAAAGCTCATTTGCTAGAGTCTACAACTGCTCAACATCAGGGAATGATAGTTGTACCATTGTAATGCCTACTGTGGCTAATTTTCATTTGGACGTTCTCTTCCATCAGGATGTTATAGTTAATGGCTTTAAACTACATTTGCTAATGAATAATTGGAATGGAGAGTATGTTGCTAGAGATGATGAAGAGGGAAAAGTGGGGGCTATTTGTGTTGTTACTCCATGGTCAGTCCCACATCTTCTTGCTAGAGGAGTGGACCCATGTTTTGTTGTTGTTGGCTCTGTTTTTAAAATTTTACCCCACATTCAGGCAAGTATTTAAAATTTTTGCTCTTCGTTTTTAACGTTTTTAAAAATTTTCAAATTCAATTAAAATTAAATTAAAAAAAAAAATGTGCACACTGCATGTGAAGCACATTAACAGTTCTTAAATTAAATTTTTAAAAATTTTAACAGCAAGGTATGACAGTGAAGCACATTAGCAAGGTATGACAGTGAAGCACATTAGCAAGGTATGACAGTAATTAAATTTTTAACAGTTCTATTTTTAAAATTTTAAAAATTAAATTAAACTTTAAAATTAAATTACAAAAAAAACAAAAAAGTTTGCAAGAAATACCTGTAGCTGTGTGTGTTGCAGCTGCTGCTGTCCGCCTGTAGCCTGTTGCACCAATGCAGTCCCACACTCCCACACTCCAATCTCGACTTCGAGTCCACCCTCGAGTCCCTACTCCGGACTCCCACAGTCCACTCCCGAGTTTGCCCGTGCCCACAGATGCCCACGGCGTCCACTCTTCACACGGCCGCTTTCCAACTTCTTCCAAGTGCAATAGATGCAATAAGGGTCGGGTTGGGTAGGTTAGAGGTAGTTTAGGTTAAAATTTAACTTATAAAAAATGATAAAATAATAAAAACCCCACACGGGCCCACCTGCAAAAAATCGGTCCGATTTTTTACTTGACTCGATAAAATCGGGTTTGTGCAGCTAACCGGACCGATTTATTGGTTGAATCAGTGAAATCGGTCCACCGAACCGGTTGGGAGACCGGTTTGAACTGGGAAGGTGCTAAATCGGTGAATCGGCCGATTTACAAACAGATTTCACCGATTTTTAAATCTGGGGTCTGAATGACTTCAAACTTGGCCCAAGGGTGTGGGGGGTCTCATGCCATTTGTCTTAGAGTACCCAGACCCCTATACAACATTAAAAAGGACCAAGTAACCTCTTTTACATTACACCAAATTGTCCTGAGTGACAATTTTTAATGACCAAAAATTTAAAAATCCTATGCAAAACTTAATGAAATTCCGCAAGACTCTGGATAATGTCTAGCATGGTAATATAGAACATTCCTAGGCCCCAATCACCCCATGGACTCGATCACTAAAACGCCTTTCACCACTTTGGAGGTATTTTTGAGTGAAAAACTCAAATAATTCAAATCTCTAAAAAGAAATTTTAATTATCCAAGTGAAAAAACACTCGATGAAACGATTTCCCTAATGACTAAGTCTTAGGTGATTAAGTTACAAAAAACTAGACCTTCATGCTGACATATCCTTACAAAATCCCCCGCAGGGATGCGGAAATTTCATGGGAAGAAGAAAAGAAGAGTTGCCTTGCTTGATATAATCACTAAGTACTTCATTCTCATATTCAAGGCACATTCAACATGTGCATGGTACAACGTTGTCCACCAAGTAGGTTTTGGTGGTCAACATTCTGGCTCCAACTGCGGGACGTGTGCTCGATCTGGTCTTCTAGCAAGGAGAGGATACGTGAACCCCAAGATCTTTGGATCTTATAATCTGTAAAAACATTTCAGCTTGACAAGAAAACCTTAGTAGCACAAGTTTCATTAAAAAGCCCATGAACCATAAGTTGCTTTAACTAACAAGAATGTCGTTATTCCTAAGTTCATAAAATAAATGTAGAAAGTAAATGCTCACTTTAAGGAGCTTATTTTCCTACTCTAAGCATGATAAAATAAATATCTTAAGTAAAATCAAATATCCAATGCAACCACTTAAGCATTTTATCAACTTTAAAGTTTTTTGCCTTGTCTTTGGTTACCAGCCAAAGCAAGGACATATTTATTAAGAAGTGCAAACCTGCGTGATGATCCAGAGTGGGCGCGCTAGATGGGTAATCATGAGCGTGAATAATGTCATCAACCCACTTCCCGAACTGGCAGGTGCTCGCACAGAAATCTTCTATCCAAGCTTGTAATAGATACATGTGCACAATGAGGTGGACCAACCACTTCAACATCATGCTCCAAAGGGCTCTCATGATGATAACTATGTGTAGAAAACCCAAGATGCTCCAGATCGTCAGGAACCTCTGCATGCGAAAATGATGGCTGAGGAAGATCTTCATTTAACTGTACCCAATATTACTCTTCATTATTGATACTGATATATGGCTCAGACTGATCACCAAGACAAACAGCATGTTCTTTCCTCCATACAAAGATTTCCCAAGGCCTCAAGATCCATGCTCTCTTCTCTAAAAACCTCATAGATAGGATCTTCAATAAAACCATCAAGAGACTCAATACTCCCTCGTTCTGATATGTCATTGATGGGATTAACAATAAAACCTTCAAAAGACTCAGGTTCCTCATCCTTATCACTATCACCTTCTTCAGAAAAAAGGTCACAAGGTAGTAAACCTTCCAAACTATCATCATTATACGAAGAACAGGAAGGAATGTCATCATGCACATTACAGATTTCATCATAAGTTTCGGTATAAGCTTCTGTAATGGTTTCTTCTTGAGGAAGATCTGGGGTACAAGCGTGATCATCATCACTGAAATAATCATGAAAGCATCCCCAATCTTCAATATCTTCTGTTATGGGGACATGAGGAGGGTCTTCAACAATGTCTTCAATCAAGGGCTCCTCATGTGCTTCTTCATAATGCATAGCAGGGGCACACATGTCATCATCTTCACTGAAGTGTTCTGAAAGTATTCTCAAATCTTCAATATTTTTAACCATGGGAACGTGAAAAGGATACTCATGATACTCAATCTCTGGCAAATAGTGGGTAAACATTGTTCTAAGTAGTCTTTCCATACCTTTCACACTATACCCATCATCATGCCATCGTTCCAAAAATATGTGAAGCAAACTTGAAAAAGAGGAAATACATTTGCCAGGAAGGGTAAAGAAAAACCAGTAACAAGCATCCTCCTGAAGAGTACTAGCAAACATGTGCATCATATTATCTTCACAACTAATGTTGAAACCATGCAGAAACTAAAACAAAAACTTGATGTGCCAAATGGCTGAGTCACCATTTCGATGAAAGACTGGAAGCCATTTATATGCATCCTTAGTGCCATCACCAACATTAGGAAAACAAGGGATGCCTGAAAAGTCAATAGGATGATATTGTGTGGCAAGTTGAGCACCAACCAATTCCCTTAACTCTTCCATATCATAATTGAGTCAGCATGTATTTCATAAAACATGAAATGTGCCTTGTGTTGAATTAGGTGATCCTTTTTATGAAGAGCTTTAAAGATTTTATTGTATTGCATGGGCTCATGTCTACACACAACAAAACGCAACAATTTTTATGAGCAACAGGGTTTTACCCCTTCAATGGAGTTGCCAAGTGAGAAGAAAAAATTGCATTAAAAAAAAATTCTCACTAAAAACTACTTTTTGATTTTCTTTGTAAATTATAAAATACAAAAGTTCAGTGGAGTCTGCAGATGAAAAATAAAGATCTACTCTAATCATTCATCAAACAAAGCAAAAACAAAAAAGGTGAAAACAAAAGTCGATTAACCAAGGACAAGAGACTTCTCCCCAGCAACGGCACCAAAAATGTTGCCGCATAAAACACACTTGGACACGGGTAAGTCTCCCAACCGCTGTGTGTGTTCCTGAGGGCAACTATGAGTTAAGAACCCAATGTCACCTCGGTCCAAAACTCCTCCGTTTAGACCACAACTCCTAAAGGCCAAGGGGGGTAGTCCCTACTTACTAAGTTATTTTTTTTGTTCAGCAAAACCTTAATTCCCTAAGTCAAAGAGAGACCTAAAATTTACTAAAATTTACAAGACCACTTGCACAAGATTGTTACAATCTCATTTCTCTACTTTGCAAGCACTTTACATTATTAACTTGTTCACAATATTTGCTTCAAGTACTTTGTTTTTTCAACTCAATATTGTTACGTGTATCTTGATTCCTTAAGTTGTTCATAAACTACATTTCAAAGCTTTGTGTGACATTTCGATTATCTATCTACAAGCATTTCATGTTTATGGGTTCATTTACTTGAAGTTGTGATTTCATGATATATTTTGTTAGTGAATGAATTGATACTTTTGGAAATGTAATTGCTTAGTTATTATCGTGACTCCATAGCCCGAGTAGAGATGGCACTGGTCATTTTGGTTACTTTATTTGTTTCTCAAATTCTCTCTTAAGTATATCATTGGTTGATTGATTAAAAGGTCTGCTTGTCATTGAAAGATTTGCATTTTGCACGTTGACTGTCATATTAATCTTTAGTAATTTACAACTCCCAAAATACAAACTATAAAAAGAACTTAGTAAGTAGGGACTACCCCCCTTGGCCTTTAGGAGTTGCGGTCTAAACGGAGGAGTTTAGGACCGAGGTGACATTGGGTTCTTAACTCATAGTTGCCCTCAGGAACACACACAGCGGTTGGGAGACTTACCCGTGTCCAAGTGTGTTTTAGGCGGCAACACCTCTCATTCCCCAACACCTGCAAAGCAAAATGACCCCTGAAAAAACCAAAACACACCCTTGAAATCACTAAACCCGCACACTGGGTGATTTTTGAGGTTGTCATGATTTTTTAAAGAAAAAAGCAGTGATTTTTTTAAATAATGCAATTTCTTTGAGCCAAAAAAAACAGCGCCCAGAAAAAATCGTGATTTTTCACGATTTCACTGAAATTTTCAACTATGCGCTTAACCATTTTCTGATAAAAGGTGTAAACAAGCTGTATCAATATTAAGACTTCCATACTTCACCCTGAACTAGAGAAACAAAAGACTAAATATTTATAGAGAAGGAAAGATCAATGGAATCAGAAACACCCATCCCTCCCTAGAAATGTTTTAGGATATGGTCAAAAATCAGAGTTAACTTGAGAAGGATGAATGCCATACAGGCAACCTGCCACAAGTTGGTACTGCTTACACCTCTAAATAACAAGGGGGACTATCATCTAACAAAATGCAACTCCAGCCAAGATAGTAAGCACATTCTTTGAATATTTTCAGTTTCTGAAAATCTGAAAAGTAACCTCATTTTTACTGATTAACTACTTATATAAGAAACAAAAAGTGGCATACAAGCCGCAAGGCAACTTGATATGCAAGGAAATTTACCTGTTTTTGAAATCTTTGTCTTTCATTTGCCAGCTGCTCGGTGAAATCTTTTATGTTTTTTGTTGTAGAGCTAACCTGATAAGTAGCTGACTGTTTCGTCCTCTCAATTTGATGCAAAGTTGTTTGTAATTCATCCATCTGAACCTGGATATCTGCAAAGTCCCCAGACATCTTCAAATTTCTATCAGCTAAAAAGGAACATTCTGCTTCGGCCGTTTGGGCCCTACTTTCCATAGCCAAGTTTTGGCCTTGAAGATTTTGAAATAATGTTTCCACCTCAGCCAATTTAGCATACAAAACCTGCAGCTCAACTTCCTTTGCAAGAGCTGATACATATGTATGTGATGCTTGCTCATCAGATACTTTCTTACAGTCTACTAGTATGTTCAGTTTCTCACTTAGATTGCTGACCTCGGGAAATGCATAGAGCTCTTTTGCTTCTTGCAACTTCATTTTGATATCATCGGCTTGAGATCCAAGCAATTGTTCAAGCTCCGTAGCTCTAGTTGTTGCAAAGTGTGCAGTAGTCTCTTGCATTAATAATTTTCTCTCGGTCTCTTCCAGCTTAGTTTGAAGCTCAATTTCCCGTTCAGAAGCATGCTTTAGATCTCGTTCAGCTCTATACAATTTCTCTTTTGCATCATTTGAAATACCGCGCAAAACCTCAGCCAAATTCTCAACCTCAAAAAGCCTCTCTGTTGTACTATTTGCAATGTCTTCATTGATGCATGCTTTTTCTTCTGCAGCAATTAAGCTTTCTTGCAATTCTCGTTCCTTCTGCTGTGAAGCCAGTAGTGCAGTGTCAAAGTCCTTGAATCTTGCCAAAGAATCTTCTGACATATTTGCATGTTTTGAATGCTTAAGTTCTTCCTCATCCTTGGTCACATTTGCTTCTCTTTTGTTCAGCCCCTCCTGTGTTTGCTCATATTGGTCAAGCTTCTGATAAAGTCCAAAAACCTCCTCTTGAAGTGAACTGACCATTTGCTCCATTTGCTTTGCCCGAGACTCCGTTATTATCCTTAAGTAATCTAGCTCCAAAGCCCTTTCCAAAGTCTCAATAGAATGCTTTTCAGTCTGTTTAGCCAATTTCTCATACGCTTCTCTTTCCTTTTCAACCTGACATAATGTTTCCTCCAGAAAATGTATTTTCTCTTCCTTTTCGTTTGCATGCTTCAATTTCCTTTCTAGTTCCATAGACCTGTCTTGAGCAAGTGTGAGCTTTCCTACAATGTCTATAACTTTATCAGCTAAGTTTGAAACTCCGTCTGCCTCCGGCACTGCTTCACCAAATTCTTCCTTCACCTTAAATCGAACAGGAAAATACAATATGCAGGTGAATATCCAGAAAACATTGAGGTTTATCCAGTACAAAGAACAGTCAATGCAACTCAAACCAGAAATGAACAAATATGCAAGGATGGAAATTCTTAAGTTCCAGTTTAATCAAAGGCATGGCAATCCAGAACTGCTTCATTTAGTGAAATGTGTCAGGATATATATTCTTAAATCCCTGATTAATCAAAAGCATGTCAATCCAGAATTGATTCACTGGGAGAAACTTTCTATTGTAAAAATAAGTGCAGATTACAAAACATAGGTTATATTAAAGAAATATCAAGGCTCTTTGGAAAAGAAACATTCCGCGCTATAGCCAAATGGGTGCACACTCTAAATGAAGTAAAGTAGATCAACATCATCAAAACTTATGAAAATTACCAAACAGATTGAGTCTGCAGCATCATCAGTAAACTTATCAGTTTTAATGGAATTTTCACATGTCTCATCTGGAGCAACCTGCCCGATCTCTGACTCTTCAGCAATTTTTGTTTCCATAGTTCAAATTCTTTGTTCTTTGGGAGCTTCGAATCACACTATCAGTAATGAGTTATTTTATGGATCCCATCCCTCGACCTTTTCTTTCGATTGCTTCAAATGCCACTAACTACTTCAGATCCTCCACGGAAGTGACACATTCCCTCTTGTAAGTCGTTGCTTTCCAATAAGAAGATGAATTTCTGGATGGTAGAAAAACAACTGCTGATCCAAAATCCTGGAAGACGGCAAGACAGCACAAGTAGTACATATAGACAGGATAATAGTATTTAGTAAAATGTGCACAAGAGCTTCACTGCATATCGAGAAGATAAGAAATTATAACAGCATTTATGTGGACTTTTAATTACCAACAGTCGTATAAATGTGGAATAGAACAAATCTCATTAAAAACATAACATCTAAACTTCTAGTATTCAATAGACAGTATTGCATACTTGGAAAACCATCCGTTCAAATATTGTCAATCATAGACATTAAGCTCAATAGATCAGCAAACAATGACACATCAATGAAACAGGCTATCTCTAAACCACGCACATTCAAGACCATAAAGAAATGTTCCCAATGCATTCCTTATAATTATTTTTCTGCTTTCAATGGAACCTCTTTGGGTCTAACCATGAATCATAAAACAATGCCAACTCCATATCCCAAATCTGGCATGGAAGTGGTAAGGTAATTCAAATTCCCAACCAACTGCCTATACAATGTTCCATCCGCTGGATTTAATCTTCACAAGTTGACAACTTCATCCTCCGCTCAATAGTTGTTTCCACCAAATTAGAATAAAACATTAAACTTTTTTCAGTATCTATTGTGCATATTTAGTTTGGGATATGACAATACGGTTATCATCCTCTCATGCTTCTACTCCTAAACAATAATGAATAACTTTTTGCAATTCAGATTTCAGTTTCCCAACCATCTTTGTGTTATTACATGTAACGAGGGGAGGTCATCAGCTTAACACCACAATATCAATATCATCATCATCATGACTTTTATATAGACTTGTACCAATGAACTCTAGAGTGCTCATTTATCATTGCATACTAGGCTCCAGATGCTTGTTTAAGCCCTTACAATGCCATTTTGAACTTACATACTAGATGCCCTTTCACCTTTTGCATCAAGCCCTCAGCTTGCTACATGTATGCCTCCGACTTCTAAATCTCCATTCAAGAAAGCACTTTAACATCCATCTTATGAACAACCCACTTGAACTAAGCTACCATAATGTGAATTTGATTGTATTCATATTTGCCACATATGCAAAGATTTCTACAAAATCAGTCCTTTTTGTGCAAACCATTAACAGATAACCTTGTTTTGAGCTTGTCAATAGAACCATTAACAGTATACTCATTTTGTAGATCTACTTGCGATCTATAAAGTTTTTGGGTTTAGGCAATCCCAGAAGGCCCTGTTATCACATTTATAGTAGCCGGGGCTACCATATCTTTAGACCAGATTCCAGTACTTTTCTTAGCCAGTCCTTTACTTTGAGATACTTGAGATCGGTAGTTGGTGAGCATTTATTACGGGATCACTCATACTTTCAGCAGCCCCAGAGCAGACATTACAACCTTATGCCATGACTGAGCCTCATGACCTCAGATTTGATGACCGATGTAGCCATTTTCTTCCATACAGAGCAGTGTGATAGTGCCCAGGTTTGTACAACAATAGTGTTCCAGTGACAATGGATGGTTCAGATGGTATATACAGGTATATGACCTAGCAAGTATATGGATGTGCATTGGATAGCCTTATTTTGCTCTTTTGATTATCTTGGTAGCTTGACTAGGTATCTAGTGGTCATGATCTGGCGATATTATATATATAGATTTGGTTATTGGTTGGTAGTCTGGAATTGAAGTTATCTAATTACTTGGACTAAAGAATTTCTTGTGTATACTAGTTGGTCTCACCCTCTCCGGTAGTATGGACTTTGTCATTCCCACCATTTTATGGCTTGCTAGTTATGGCATCACCTATCACCTTTCCCTATCCATCCATTCTCTTCCATACTTGGTTTTACCCTGACTTACACTTCAGCTTGTGATATTGAGGACTTCCCCACTTATGCCTCTATGTTGGATAGACTCCCTGTTGCTTTGTGTCTCGGCTCTGAGTTATGCAACAGAACTTACCGAAGCTTTGATCCTTCTGGGCCAGGAGAACCTGCTGGTGTTGGTTCCTGAGCTTAGGTGAGTTGGATTTAAAGCCTTGACCTCTCTGGTGAGCTGCCCCCGATGTTTGGTCCTGATTGTGGATAGTCCCCCCAATTGCCTGAGTTGTGTCGACTAAACTTGAAGCAAATTGTACAACCATCATTACATGCATATATTACTATTTGTTATATATTCTATGCAAGCCCATGATTATAAAATAAAACTGTGTTTTTAAGCACAATGAAAGAGGGCTATGAAATTAAATGAAAAACACCCTGGATAAAAAGCTGCAATTAGTTGTGCTTCTAAGCACATGCAAAATCCAAAGGGACATAAGGCCTAAAAAGCAGTGGGTAAACATATGCTAAATCTAAAGACTGTTGGCCATGGAAAAATGTAATGATTAATTCCTCACGGAGCCTATGGGTTGGGATGTGAGATGGAGTAAGGGACAACTAATTCTAAGTGTCCCCTAGAACCTCAAGTTACGGTTAGCTGTGCACCCACTCACGGTGGTTCTAGAAAAGATCCCCACAGAGCTGGTTCAAGCTTGGATGTGAGTTGTAGACATTTGTTAAAGTGAATAGGCACTCCTCAAATCAACTTATTCCATTTGTGAGACACCGCCATTCCTTGTGTGTTTTCTGTCCAACATATACTTAGGTGTGTTCCCCTTTTCCTTTATCCAAACTGTCACAGTGTTGAAGTTTGTTAAGTCACTCCCTTGTCCTAGCCTTGCTTTTTCCACCTTCACCCATTCTTAGCAAAATGGTCAAGTCCATAAATTGAGTATACACTGGAGGGTCTTTTTCTTAATGATTGATTATCTTAATCCAGACTTATATTTGATGTGTTATTGCTTATTCGCCAATGAAATGCTACTTTATACTTTAGTCTTGCTATTTGTTAGTTTTTCAACTTTTAATCAATATTATCTAGGATCTTATGTGAAAGAATGACAAGCACAGCATAACACAATAGACACAAAGAATTTCCTCAGGGAAACCATAAAGGAGAAAACCCCGCAACTTCCTCAGAGATAAAATAGTCACCAATACAATGTCACAAAAGTAAAACCCCAAAACAAAGATGGTCTTCTGCAGCTCTCTCTCTCTTTCCTCCTATGCGAACTTGTCTTCTCTCTCTCACTAATGCGAATTGAGTGAGTGAGTGTGTGTACAAATGAGAGAGCTATGGTCTCTATTTATAATTTACTTTTGCTTGACCTTTTCACTTACTAGGTCGGCCCCAATAAACCTAACTGGGTCAACTTCTATTGGAGACTCAATAATACAATTACATTTGACTCTTTAAGGGGTCTATTGCCCCGACTTACATGGGAGGCTTTTACCTCAATGACCTAGGATGACTAAGCATCATAATGACATCCCCGAGCAGAGGAAAAACATCTCCGACGGAGGTACAAATAAAATACAATAATAATAACAATATAAAATACAATAGAATATCTTCCGAAGTTACAATTACATCAACATTCCCTCCTAACTAGGAAGGTTTTCTCTAGCCACAGTCATCAACCCCATTGGACACAAGTCTGGATAACATCATCATTACTGGATCGTCATCAATGTTGGAACATCATCATCAACACTGGATCATCATCGTTGGTGCTGCTGCAATCCTCATCATGTCGATCATCAATTCGTGACATCTCTCGAATCTACTCGTCATAGGAAGTTCTACAGAGCCATCCCTTTTTCATGCTAGATGTAGGCCTAGCTCTCCTATAGGTCTTCATCATCTCTGCAAGCAAGCCATCAAGTAGGTACAGCCCAGGACCAGTCATTACATTGCCACAGTAATCACCTGCGTCTCCTACTATCACCTCATTGTATCCAGATCATCTCATCATCTCACAGAGCACAGCCCAGATGCAGATCACATGTCCCACAACGATCAGCCCGCGTCTACCAGCATGGGAGGACTTTCCTACCACCATGTGAGATCCTGCCTAGGCGCACACACAGTGTCTTAAGACCGGTGGACATCACAACATCTCTAGTATGGGAGGACTTTCCTGCCACCATACGAGACTTCATCTACCAACATGCAAGGACTTTCCTACCAGCATGTGAGACACATCACTTACATCAACCGACATGGGAGGACTTTCCTACCACCATTCGGGAAAGGCTCAGCACTTACATCTACAGCATGGGAGGACTTTCCTACCACCATGTCGGAAAGGCTCGGCTCTTACATCTACAACATGGGAGGACTTTCCTACCACCATGTCGGAAAGGCTCAGCCCTTACATCTACCAACGTGGGAGGAATTTCCTACCACCACGCGAGAATGGCCCATGTGCATCTGCGTCTTCCAGACTCATCACTCCCTCTTAGGAGGAACCTCGATATGGAGAACACCAAGCTTCTCTCTGAAGTACTCGAACTTCACTCTGGCTAGCGGCTTGGTCAACACATCGGATATCTGCTCGTCCATCGCAACATACTGGAGCTTCATTGCTCCTCTCTGCACCATATCCCTGATATAGTGATACTTGATCTCAATGTGCGTCGACTTGTCATGGAACACCGGGTTCTCAGACAACTTCACACAACTCTGGTTGTCACAGAATATACAAGTCGCCTCTACCTGGAGATCAAACAAATCAGACAGTAACTTCCTAATCCATACTGCCTCACAACTAGCCGAACAAGCTGCAACATACTCTGCTTCAGTCGTACTCAGTGCCACGCACGACTACTTCCTGCTAAACCAGGAGATCATACCGGATCCCGTACTAAAGCAGCATCCTGAAGTGCTCTTCCTATCTGCAGCACTGCCTGCCCAATCCGAATCAACATAACCTTGCAGGTTAATCTTCTGATTCGCGTCATGCTTGAGCCCATAGTCAACTGTACTGTTGAACTATAAGTATTGATAGAAGCACATATCTACACAATGAATGCATATTTAAAGTTATGAGTTTTAATACAATGCACAAATTTGAACTATAAGTATTGATAGTTGAACGATAAGCATTGACCATCATTAGACAAACGTTGAACAATTGTCAATGAGGATTTTACCAAATTAGTGCAGGCATGGTGTTGTTATTACTCCACCAGCTTTTTATTCTCTCAAGTGGCATGTTTGACCTTTCTAAGTCAGCACACCCCCACAAGGTATCATTCAAATAGTGGAAACTATTATGGCTGTTAAGTCAGGACAAAGTTCACACACCATTAAGTGCGACACAATGTCCTACCCCTTGATAGGTGGTGGATGGAGTCCTACCCCTTATAGATCATGGATAGTGGGAACAGTAAGCATCCTCGAGACTCAAACACTGCACGATTAACACTAGATTAGCTACATCCGTCTAAGATACAGGCAAGGGAAATTTAGATAAATAAATTGAGAAACAACGATAGTATGAAATATTATTCCGGAAACTGGGGAGGCAGGTGCAGGGGATGAGGGGGGGTAATTTTTGACCCTGGTGGAAATGTCGTTTCAACTTTTGCTTGTGGTCTAGGAATCAGTACCAATAATCAAGCGGAACATTATGCTTTATATCTGAGATTAAAAGAAGCAGTTGCTCTTGGAATTCGATCACTTGTGGTGATAGGAGATTCTCTCCTTATTATCTCTCAAACTAGGCAACATCAAGAAATTATGGACAAACGTATTATTGGCTTACTCCATCAAATTTTGAATATCCAACTCTTTCATGTCGACGTGAACACAATGTGACGGAAAACAAACTTGCAAATAAAGCCTCAAATGTTCCTAGAGGGGGCATAAGGAAACATGGGGATCACCTCACATTATGTTGGCTTCCCTAGAAGTTTTATGTTATGCTAAGTTCATTCCAATATCACCATCTAGTCTTGTGACTTGTCAAGCATTAATCTATTCATATGACAGCAATGTTCATTAATGTTTTAGGCCATGTGGAACGCTCAACCTGTCTGGGTTGTTAATGTTTCTCCAGGTGCAGCATCAGGCAGACATTCACTCACGAATAGCCATGCTGGATTGGCTATTAATGAATGATACATTCACATTCTAGAGGTGAATGGCCCAGACAAGGGCAGTGAATCTCCCAATCACATAGTGTGGAGATGGTCCCCAAGGTGCTCTCACATTGCCTACTCCGGTAACAAAGTGATCTATTCTATATTAGAGTGTTTGACTTGTTTTTTCTATTAGGGGCTTTCATCCCCTTATGAAATATACAAGTCTAGCCTAATGTTGAAATTGACATAATCACTAAGAATAGTCCGGGACTTCTTAGTGTGGATCAAATCAACATTAGGGCTCTGTGCAGTGAATAGATGAACATGAGACGGAGAAGTATAACATCATCACAATGGACATCATTTCTAAGAAGATGGAAAATCTAATAATAAAGTGGTCAACAAATGAATAACAATTGAAGTGGACAAACAAGCAAGTCGGCTCCAAGTGAATTTCAGGGTGATCTAATGTGTATAAATAAAGTGCTCCAGCAGTTCATTTGGATCATCAAGTTTTCTCTCTCTCTCCACAAGTGCGCATCATTAGCTGGGTTGAAGTGAAAATTCATGGCGCAATTATTGAAGACTCTTATCTCTTTCTTGGGTTCACCAATCCCTCTCTTGAAGACTAGCATCATCTCTGTCACTACTCTATTATGTACTACAACTAGGGTTTGTGCCCTGTGACAGTCAAACCCTTGTGAACTAGGGTTCTATTGTTGTTGTTGTACTCTTATTATTGGAAATATTCTTCTTAAGAAAGGTTGTTGGGTTTTCTCCCGAGTTCGGGTTCCCAGGGTAAAACTTTGTGTCTACTGTCCATGGTTCTCTTTCAGAATCCTTTTATTTTCCGCTGCAAAATTGAAGTTGAAATGCAATAATATCTGTGAGATGAAATAAGATTTAAAAATAATACTGCTAAGTTAAAAATTCAACATGGGTGAATGCACATTCCTGTGAACTCTTGGTTCACACACACAGGCTTTTAATCTAGGCACATGGAGGTACTATTTGGAAGCTTCAATAGGAAGTTTTACAACGTTTAGTGTATAGATTTTTCCACCCTTGTCATGCGAACAGTGTTGGAGGTACGAAAACTGGTGCGAGGGGCAACTCTGGAATGGTGGTGACTCGTCAAATGAATTTTGATGCACTCTCCTGTGCACTGGGAGAATGGCCTTCTGGCCTTCTACTGCATTCAATGCTATTTGTGTGGAGTTTCACACCCAAGCAATTTTATGCTTGCGTTTGGACTCTGCAGTTTCTTTTGTCTGGAAGGTTTGGCATACAGGGGCGTCTTTGTATTGTTTAGAGGTTCAGTTTGTTTGGAAGGACAATTCTGGGTGGTTTTTGCTCACTCTATGGGAACAATTCCATAGCGTTTACTAGGGTGAGAGTAATTTGAATTTCCTGGTGGTTGTCGGTTGTGCCTTGGGTATTGGGTCTTTCTTGCAACTCAACTGGGTAGATAAAAGAATTGTTCTCTCGGAGGGGATCTGGGACTATGCCGTAACAATGGACTGTGAGAAATTGTTGGAGAACCTTACAGAAAGAATCCGAGCCTCCCAGGCTGATATACGTGATATTTGTTCCCAATTGAGATGGATGAGGTCTCATATGGAAGGTCTGATTGCTGTTGTTCAGCAAATTACCGCTCATATTCCTATTTTGGATACTCGTCTTGATGAAATTGAGCAAACTTCTCATCATATTTCCAATTTTACTTCTGGGGCTTGATGCCCGCCTTAACAAGGTTGAAGGGACTGTTCGTTCTTGTGGTGCTCAGGTGATAGCAATTTCAAAAACCTTGATGAAGCATGAGGACCTCATTGCAGACAAAAACTCTAGGTTGGATGAGGATTCAGAAGGAAAGAATGTGGATGACTCTGTTATGCAACCACCCTGCGCTGTGGTAAATATCACTAGCTCTGATTAAGAAGACAGTCAAGATACGCATACTTCAGGTAGCGAAGATACAGCTGAAGGAACCCGAGACACTCATGATGTGGATGCTGAGGAGACTATGGAAGATACTCAGAATGCAGAGGTCTATAGTCAAGATGGTGACGCTGAGAACACTACAGAGGAAGACGAAGAAAACACTCATGATTTTCAGGTCATGGACAGTGATACCAGCTCCTAGTTTTGTCCTTCTATGAAGTTTTTGTGTAGGCTGCTCCTAGGACAATTTGTAAGAATTTATAGCAGCTTAGGGAGCTCTGTTTTTTGCCTCAAGTTTATTTTCCTTTGGATGACTGTAATTAAGCTATATACTGGTCTGGATACTCTAAAACTGCTTTGAGGAATTTTTGTACTATTTTGCTGAATCTTTCAGCCTTTATCAATACAATCTTAACCGTTTTCGTTAAAAGAAATACTCCTGAAAATTAACGGCGAAAGGTACCGCAATAATTGTTGCCGGAAATAGATAGAATGCCATAAGAGTGCCATGTCAAATAAATATTACGGTGCAACATCTACAGAAATTGTTCGTAAAGGTTTCTTTTCAACAAAAGCCTGAAACTGAAACCTCGGAGTAAGATAAAATAAAATTAGTTTATAAAAAAGTTGAACATAGAAAACAAATAAACAACCTCGATTTTACAGAATTTATCCAGCAAGAGCAAGATTCCAATACAAATGGTAGCGCATAACCCTATGAACCTTATTTCTACAAACCCAGCCAGAAAAAACCGTAGCTTTAACTAAATTAACTGATTAAATATCTTTCCCCAATCTGACAATTCACTAATATCTTTGATGAAATACAGAATGAATAATGTCGCACAAACAGGCAACGCAAAGAGGAAATCTTCGCTAGCGGAAGGCGAAACTTCAAGCTTGACAAGCAATAAAGCACGCGCAAATCAAAATTGAAATTTGAAGTGGAGTGGAACTGGAGAAAAATTTAAGCACCTGCGTACCGGTTCGTGTAGCCCAGACCTCCAATGGAACTCTTCAAGCACTAATTAAAAGCCGAACCATTCCCCGCTCTCCGGTCCTTTCACAGTCAGATGCATTTTACTCAAATTAAAATGCATATTCAGAGCAAGAAGCGGCAAAAAGGCCTTTGAATGTGAACGGAATCCCTGCTTCTGCACATCGCCGCCAAATTTACAATTGCATTGCCCGTGACGATTCGATTCTCCGCCTCCGTAGCATCCATTTGGGAAATATACACACTACACTTGTCTATCTAATGTTCTGAAAATAACGTCAATGCTAGCCCCTGAAACCGCCGTTTCTCTTCTCCGCCACACAAAAAACATAACATATTCTTATTTGTTTACACTAAAATGTTCTATTAAATTGCTGGCAGAATTAAGCTTTATAGCAGAGTTTATTGTTTACGTTGGAAATACATTCTTGAACTGATTTTCATAATCCAACTCGCTGTATGTCCCGAGCACCAGGTTATCCATTGTCATTATATCAGATATCAGATCTAACATTGTATGTTCCAACTTATACTATTTGTTTGATGTGCATTGATTACAAATTCTACGAGCGAAAGTTCTCCGGGTAATTGCGAATTTTTAAAATGAACTTGATTCATCTTTACATATATATTTCCTAACTTTTGGTAAGAAAATATTTACACGAAGAGACTGCCCTCATTACATGAACATGTCTCTAACTTTGCTTAAATGTATTATACAAAACACCTCAAAGATCAATTCATATTAATAATAAAAAATTGAATAAATAAGGAAATTATATTAAATATTTTTTTAAAGTTATTTATGGATAAATGCATTTACATCAAAAGAAATCCATTTTAAACTGGATTTATCAAGTATCAAGAGGGATTCATTTTTTCTTGAGGTGTAAATTTGTTATATCTTAAATTTTTCACACATCACTTGATATATCTATGTTTAAGATCAAACCAATATAACTTAATTATTTTTGTTTAAGCATACATCATTTGCATTTTTCTTATAGGAACATCATGTTACATAAAGTTACAAACTGTTAGGCGATACTCTTGATGCAAAAACACCTCAATGAACAATTCATTGCACTGAGAGGAGCACAACCCAGTATGGGGGAGATGTTGTAACGTTTGTTCCTAACAAAATAATTAAAAAAATTCATGCCGACTCATAAAATAAAAAAATTATGGAAAGTATTTAAAAAAAATCCATGTTGGCTCATAAAATAAAATATTATGAAAAGTAATTAAAAAATCTTTAAAATAAAAACTTAAAACTTAGACCCGGATCTATCAATCAAGAGAGACCAAATTTATTGAGTTTAAATTATAAAAAAAAAATACACCTCAAGAAATTGGATCCCTCTCGGTGCTTGATAGATCCGGGTTTAAGATGAATCTATGCTGGTATTAATAATAGCGAGAGTAGCGAGGTGCTTACAACTGAGTATGGGGAAGATGTTGTAACGCCTAACATTGTGTAATGTTATGTAACATGATGTTCCTATAAAAAAAGAAATAAAAATGCAAATGATGTTGACTTAAACAAAAAAAATCAATTTCTATTGATTTGATCTTAAACCTAGATATATCAAGAATCGAGAGGAACCAAATATTTTGGCGTGTAAATTTTTTCTTAATGTGTCAAAATTTTAAGAAAAAAATTTACACCTCAAGAAAAATTGGATCCCTCTGGGTGCTTGATAGATTTGGTTAAAGATGGATCTGTTGTTGATACAACATCCCCCCCTTAGATTTTTTGAAAAAATATTGGGGCCCCTCCTCTGTTTTTTTTAACAAAAGGAAAATCTGCCCAAGGTTATCCGGACATCATAAATCTTTCCTTAGCTCAACTTACCTTAAACTTTTTGAGTTGCGTTTTTTGCCTAAGTAAAACTTAGGATTTCGGGCCGCAACGGTGGAAGCATTGAGCTAATTTTTCCGCCACGACGGAAGAGTTAGTTCAAGCCTTCTGAAACGCAGAGATAAAAGGCTAAGTCAAACCCGCGGCGGAAAAGTTACCTTAAAGTCTCCGAAAGGGCGAAACTTATGATCAAGTGGGCCCGTAGCGGAACGAATTCATCAAGTCTCTCCGCAACGGCGGAAGCTTTCATCTAACTCTTCTGCAAGCATCGGAAACACATCAACAAGTTTTCGCGGAAAGGCTCGTCTATCTCTTCCGCACCGACAAACGTTGGCACATTTTCGGAAGAACTTAGCTAACTTTCCCGTGAAAGCGGACGAGCTCACATAAGTTTGTCGCGGCACACTATTCCTCTGCGGAAGCATTCGATTAATTCTCCTGCAACGGCGGGAAAAACTTGACTCTTCTTTCCGCTGAGGTGGAAGCCTTAACCTAACCTCTCTGATTTTGACGATCGTATTTATTGAAAAGGGGATTGATTTGACCCATTCGTACGCACCTTAAATCCCATTTTGATGACTTACAAACACCATACTAAATGCTCGCACGTACCATTTTGAATTTATAGGGTATAAACCCCGTTAACATCCCATTGTCACTCGTCACCCAGAGTTTCTTCCCGTTCTTGTTGAAAGTTACGAACAATGCCCCAGGCTCGTGAGCTCTGCAACAGATGCAGGCACTTCCAGGTTAGTATCTTCATGAACCCTATGTTGTGGTATGCTGCCTGTGTAAAAGACATGATCCGTCACCCTTTTCTAAACCATCTTGTGTGCACCCGACTCAAACTTTGAAGCTTTAAGCATTGACGTTAAAGCTCTTGCCCATTGAGTCTAAGGTTTTTAGGAAGCATGTAACGCCGATGCAAATAGCGTAGGGCTCCGATAGAAAGTAATGAAGCTTTAGGACTCATAATCACAATTCCTTAAGAAGAGACCCTTACTGTCTTTGTTCCTTTCTACATAGCATTGATAAGAGATAGGACCAATTTCTACGCGGCACGCAGAGGGTAATCGACCACTTTGCTTGCTGCATTTAGAGCTCTTAATTCAGAAGCAGGAAGACCTTATATACAGCAGGCGGAACCAGGCCCTAGAACCTCAAGGCTCCCACTACTTAATTTGTTATAAGAACCAGCAACGTGCCTCCTCTCATAATAAAGAAACCACCTGTTAGACCAACCATGCCCATTCTCGCACCAAGTTATAAGCTTTTTCGCAACCGCCAAGTCCGCGCCTTTCCGCGCTTTCAGGCCGGTTGTGCCTTGTCTTGTGTTATAAGAACGTAGAAAGCCCAGGCTCACCTTGCGATCACTAGTTCATGGTTGCAATATCAAACAGCAGAGGTAACTGAATTTAAATTTTGGCATATGAAACAATTGTTTTGTTTTAGAAAAGAGAACAGTAATCAAACAGAAGTTAGCATTTAGATCTCATCATTATCAAAGAGACACTAGTTTGGGTTGTTAACAGCATGTCATACATGCTTATTCATGTTTAATTGTTGAACAGGATTTTCAAAATGGCTAAAGGTGGCAAGAGAAAATCGAAGGCAGTCGACGAAAGCACAAGAATAGAAACAACGTTCTAGGATACCGAGTGCACTACAGGCGTGCCTCCAGAAGTAAACTGGGAAGATGTCTACCGCATGATAAGAGATCAGGACTTCCCTGAGGCTCTTCTTGAGGAGGAATGTTTATATCGGAACATCCGGAACTCCTGTATATCTAAGGCAGCCACACGTCGAGAACTCTTCCCGTGCTCAGAAGTAATTGGATGGGTGTTGCAACATGCGAACACCGAGACAAGAGTCATAGCAGATAGCACGGGAAAGGCCTTTGCTTCATTTCACCCATCTTATATCTCAACGGCCTACAAATTACCCAAAGCACAACAGCGACTTGATGATGCATGGTTGGAAGGGATCCAGATGGATAATCTAGACATGGCAAGAAGGTTGTTAATTGCAGGTAAGCAAATCAGAAGAAAAGACAGTGAGGAGTATGAGGTTCAGAATCTGAGGCCTCCTTTCAAACTGATCGCTCTCATGTTTAGCAGAATCTTCAGGAGACCCGATGGGACGATGTTTATGCTATAATGGGTCCCCATCATCCACTATGTAGCCTTCAAAGGGACAATCTTCAACTAGGCTGATATCATCTCAGACAATATGTCATCAGCTATAACAATGGCACAAGAAGGGTTAGTGGAGAGGAAGGCAGAATTTTATCTTGCTCCTACCTCAGAGATGGTATCGTGGAAAAATGTCTCTTTCCCAAGTTGGGATGCATGTGGAACTCAGCAGAGGGCTCTGTGTTCATTGCCTACAAAATCTTCTGGGCTCAAAATTACAAGAGGGATTACAAGCTCATTTGCGAGGAGTTCATCATGCCCCTTTATCAATTAATATTTAATGAAGAACCCAACTGCCTGTTTGAGAACGCCATGGAAGCTTTGGAGAAATATGGTGATTTCTATTTTTCTCCAGAAGGTACCTACATAAGGATGTACGGAGGTTCCAAAGCCCCGTATATTCTACCAAGATACGCTACGGATTATATAGTCCATAAGGAGATGGTAAGGCAGGTATTCATTGATGGAATGGGTAATACCCTGTATAAGGCCAAGAAAGCTACTTTTTCGCCCTTACCCTTCTATGTCGAGGCCTACAAGTTTTCAGGAATTGCAACCGTGAAAGAGTTTGTTGCAAAGTTGAGGAGCTTTCATTTTGGAGAAAGGATTTTTCACAGGAATGATCGACATGGAAAAATTGCACAACATTGCAAAGAACTCTCCACTCCCTGTGAGTATGCCAACTTTTATGACCCACAGGAGGAAGCATATAGGGGGATCAACAATATGACTGAGCTATAGATTTGCCAAATGGGCAAAGGAGGGGCCAGCTCGAGCTCTAATGTTGTGGGGAAAATAGGTCCACAAAGAGAAAAGGATACCGTAGAGACTGCAAAGGCTTTCTCGAAAGAAGAACAAAGGCTCCTAGAACAAGCAAAGAAAATTGAAGAAGATAAACGCGTAGAAGAAGAGAACTTGAGAATCCAAGCAACTGAAGCTGAGGCAAGAAGGCAAGAAGAAGAAGAAAGAATTAGATTGGAAAGAATTGCGAAGCAAGAACAACATGATACATTAAGAAGGGAGTAGGAGGAAGAGGCACGAAAGAAAGAGGAGGAAGAAAATAAGTCCCAAGAGGATATTGATCCCAAAAGCCCAGACCTACAAAATTTAGATATGGGTTCCCCCATAAGAGATTTCCCCATTGTCCCTTTTACACCCTACAAAGGCAGTACAGTTTCTAATTGGGAAAATTTCGCTTATAACAAGAAAAGGAAAACCATTGTCAAAGAGACAGGTTCCAAATTGAAAAGGTATTTTCGGCCAGACATCATCACTACACATGAGACTACGGTCATACGGAACACAAAAGAGGTTGCTAAACTCCTAGCATCCATCTCCGTAGCCATGGTTACAGCAACTACAGACAATGTCGACCTACTAGGGGATAAATTGAGTGAAGAAAAGGAGAAAGCACGTCAGCTGCAGGAAGCTTTAGTCAAAGAGCAGAACTATACAAATTTGATGATCGAGAGGAATGATGCTCTCACATCTCAGAAGGAAGAGTTAAAATAAATTCTCCAACAACTGGAAGCTGACAGGAGGACCCTGGCAATACAAGTAAGGATGTTAGAGGAAGAAAAGGGAGAGCTTGAAGGAAAAAATCCGAGGCTTGAATCATAGAAGTTTGACAGCATTCAAGAGATCGTCGACCTGAAAGAACACATTGAAAAGTTACAAGGAGGCAACGAATTGTTAGAACAACAATTAAAGCTGGCAAACAACAAAATGGGAGACATTAGCCCCTTCCATGAGCAAGCCTGTGAAATACTAAGAGAGACCTATGGCGTACAAGAACTTCTATCAGAGGAAATATACAAGCTAAAAGCAATAATGGCCCAGGTTAAGGAAATCAATGTCGAAGCCACTTAGGTCAGGAAGAAGCACACACACATCAGGGGAGAGATTAAAAAACACATTGAATGGAGGGAAGGGAGGTCAAAGTTCCCGGCAAATCTTCCCCTTAAGTCTGTTGTTGAGTACAGGGCAGATATACACACCCTAGATTATTCTAAGGATTACGGAGTAAAGTTGGCCACTGTGACCTTAGCTACTTATGAGCGGTGCAAGAATTTGTATTCCCAAATATGAGCCACACAGGAAAGTTGTCAGATAGCCATGCCTCAAAATTTAGAAGAATTCCTGGATAAAGCACAACGCTTATCTAAGCTAAGTGAAGAACTCAAGGCAGAAAATGAATATGTGCAGAAGCTAGATGTCTTGACTTCAAAAGACCTGCACCAATTTATCAACGAAGCAGCTATTCATAAGCACCGCCTAGAAGAAAGTCTCAGGGCCACAATGGCAGAAATAATTGTTTTAGCAGAAGAACTCGCCAAGCAGAGAGTGTCCCTCAGATTTATGATTCCCTTGGTTGGAATAAATATAGTAAAAGAAACAAATCAGTGGGGAAATTATATTGCAGAAGTAGATAGGGCATTGGCAACCAGTCAAGTTCCCACATCAGAAAGTGGCCCAGCTGTTGCAATAGTGATGGAAGAAGCCCCGGCGGTCCCAGAAGCGCCTAAGTCGCCCAAAGTGCCAGCTCAGGGATAGCTTACATTCGTCAACGTGTCTCTTGGGTTGATAGTTTATGCATATACCTTTGTAATATTAAAATGACTTGTGCTCCCGTTTTTGTAAAGTTATTTGAGATATTCCTATTTTTATAATGTCAACACTAGAAGACAAATCAGAGGAATATAAACGGTTAGGGTATAGGTGGCAACTCTTGGCCCATTTTGTAAAGCTATATAAAGCTAATTAGAGGAAGGTAGAGAGCACTTTTGGCGGGTGAAAGGTTTTCTGTCCTGTAAATGAACTATTTCTGCTACATGAATAAGAAAAATCGTTTTGGCCTGTGGAAGCCGCCACAACACTTTGCTTGGAGTCTTGTTGGATAATTGCTGAACTATTTCTGCATTTTCATACATTTATTGTGAGATCTTTCCTGGCTCTTATGAATTAATTCTTTGCTATGAATGGTTTCACTTTCTCTGCAAAATTTATGTGTTAAATGGGCGATTGAATGCTTGTATTTATCTGGGCTATCTTGGATAATCTTTATTTCTGCTGTAAATGCTCCTTCCAATTTAACAGCTATCTGTGGAATTATTGGGTGTGTTTTCGCTTATTACCCATTCTTTAAATCTGCTCCTTATAAGGATAGGATAATTTAGATTTAAGTTAGAGTAGCATAGATTTGTTTACCACTTGCATTTAATTTAGGGCACATGCATATCATAATAAATACAAAAAATACATAACCGGTGGATCGGGCCGCAACTGGTAAAACAAACAAATCTTTAAAACTCATGGTAGCCGAAACCGTTAACCGGACGGATTCCCCACACCAAACGGTGGGCGATCTAGTTGGGATCGCTTACTGGGGAGAATCCCTTGCTGATTGATGCAGCGATATTCGAGGCATCAACAGGATGTATGTTGGTTTATGGGTAAATGACAAAATGTATTATACACCAACAGAGATCCATCTTAAACCGGATCTATCAAGCACCGATAGGGATCCAATTTTTCTTGAGGTGTAAATTTGTTGGTGCAAAAACACCTCAATTAATACTTCATATTAATAATAAAAATGAATAAACCAGCATAGATCCATCTTAAACCGGACATATCAAACACCAAGAGGGATCCAATTTTTCTTGAGGTGTAAATTTGTTTTCTTAAATTTTTTGCACATTAAGAAAAAATTTACACGTCAAAATATTTGGTCCCTCTCAATTCTTGATATATCTAGGTTTAAGGTCAAATCAATATAAAAGCCGACATCGTTTGCATTTTTATTTCTTTTTTATAGGAACATCATGTTACATAACATTACACAACGTTACGCGTTAAAACATCTCCCCCATACTGGGTTGTAAGTACCTTGCTTCTCTCGGTGCAATAAGGGAATTACATTAAATAATTTTTTTAAAGTTATTTATATGTTTAAATGTGGTGAGAAAAAACGTATCAAAGTTATAACGTATCAAAGTTATATAAGCAACTAAGAATATTTTTAAAAGTAGTTAAGTTATGAAATGGGTAAAAATGTTTTTAAAAGTAGTTAAGTTACGAAATAGGATAAAGCGATTAAAAATAAAATGATGTGTAAACCTTTCAATATTTAAAAAATTCAAAGTAAAGAAGAATCTATATTAGTTACTCAACTCGTTGTTGGCAATGTTTATAAGGATGGCATCCATGAATGTGAAGCATCCTTTTGGTTTCCCCAAAAATTTTCATTAGAAGATACATACATGCATGCATATACATATAAACATATATGAGTTAAGATTAATATGGCATGTCTTGGCAATATCATGTGTCTTTTTTGGTGCTTTCAAAGCACAAGCAGAGATTGTAAAAGCTTATGGAGGATTGTAATATTTAGACTGTTGGGGTTTTTTTAGCTGCCATTTTGGTAGAAGCACAAAGCTCAACCTTTGGTTTAGAAGATGTTGAGCTCAACATGCTAATGTATATTTTGATTTCTACTTTGAAATATTGAATATAAGGTTTTATTTTCACAGGTTTCCCCCTCGTCCTAGAATACATGGATGGAGAGCAACTCAATCACTAACAACGATAGCAGTTTGTAGCCCAGTCGAACTTGAACCTCGGCGAGACTAGAAATGAAAAACTCAAGACAAACTTCACCTTGAAAGTGTGTTAAAATCGATTGAGTTAACTCACTCATGTGTGTGTGCACGCGCGTGTGCATGCACGTGTTTGGTATTATTTTCTTAAATTTCGTTTTTACATACATGTATGTTTTGTAGATTGCACCTCACTTCTCTCGATGCAATTATGTCAAGTCGACTTATGCCAACACTCTAGGTTGTAGAATGCACCTCACTTCTCTCAATGCAATCATATTAGATGGACTTACGTCAACCATGTAGGTTGTGGAATGCACTTCACTTCTCTTTGTGTTAAGCCCTTAGGTATTGGGTTATCGTATTGGTATTGTTATATTGTTGTTGTCATTATCGGTGGGCTCATTATTTGTGATTGTACCTTGTGTCTACTATATATATCAATGGGAAATAATTTTATGGATCATCGTGACTTATTTGTAAGCATGATGTATAAAGGAGGTTACCCCCTCAAATAAAGTGGCATTGTTATTCATTCACCTTTGATCATTCTCAAGGCATGGCATTACTTGTTCTTTCTATTTTTATGTTATTTGGGTTATTTGGGCCATAGCATTTGGAATCACAATAAGCACTCCTTGGTTTGGCTCCTTCAAACGAGTCATCTTACCATTTTCCTCTAGTTATTTTTTGTTGGATCGTTGGGATTGCATGGAAATTTCAATGTTGATAGAGAAAGAGCGAAGTACATTAATAAACAAAAAGTAGAATTTGGTTCTCCATATTTTCAAAGTTACAAGTTGTACAATTTAGAGTATTTGTGTAGTCTTAAAACTATGTTTAAACCGTTTGGCTATAGCCACAACACTATTACTTCCTTTCTTTTTTGTAATATAAAATATCCATTTCTGTTAAAAAAAAACTATGTTTAAACAGATGGTTTCAATAAAATAGTCATATATGGAGATTGAAAGATCCAATTAAAGTAATAATTGTGATATTGGAAAGAAGACAAATTGGGGTACTATAATATCCAAATTTCGCATATATAAGTACAACCAGTGTGAAGTTAAAAACCATACAATTTCACTCTCCTAAAATATGATAAAAATGATAATTTATGGTAATTCCATCATAAATTTTCCTTGCAAGATCCAAATTGAATGAGATAAGTAGGATCCCAAAGAGTACATATTGTAAAAAGTCAGCACCATAAGATTAGAATTGGAAAATTTGTAGTGTGTTCAAGGTTGGCTAGTACAGGAAAAAACCCAAATTAGGGCTTTATAAGTGTGTCAATTATAACTTTTGATTAAACGCCCAATTTACAGTTATTAAAAAAGGTTAGAAGGAGGGATCGTAGGATAATATATAGGTGTCCTTTTTTGTATTGTTTGAGGATAATTGCTTGAAAAAGTGTCATTATCACAAGGATAAATAACACTATCTTGGTAGGAGCAACACAAGTGACATAGCTTGACAAGTGGGAAAACATGCTAAGATAAATCATGGAATTCATTATTAATTGGAAAAACAAGCTAACATAAGACACGGATTATAAGGATGACATAGCTTGACAAGTGGGAAAACATGCTAAGATAAATCATGGAATTCATTATTAATTGGAAAAACAAGCTAACATAAGACACGGATTATAAGGATGACATAGCTTGACAAGTGGGAAAACATGCTAAGATAAATCATGGAATTCATTATTAATTGGAAAAACAAGGTAACATAAGACACGGATTATAAGGATTAATTCTTCATATAGAAGCATGCGTAGCTAATCAATTGTTGAGTGTACTATTTGTTTGAAAGGTCGAGGCATATTAGGCCCCTAAGTATGGGGCTACTAGAGTGTACTATTTGTTTGAAAGGTCGAGGTATATTAAGGCCCTAAGTATGGGGCTATTACATTGTTATTGATATATTGTTGTTGTCATTATTTTTAATTGTACTTTTTGTCTTCTATATATACGAAGGAGATATTGTTTTAGGGATCATTAATAGTTATTTGTAAATAGAAGGTATAAAGGAGGTTTTTCTATTGAAATTGCATTGTCATTCATTCACTTTTGATTATTCTCAAAGAGTGGCTTTGCTTATTCTTTCTATTTATGCTATTTGGATTATTTGGACCATTAACATGGTGCATTATAATGGGTCAAATTATGCCACATGTAACGTAAGCATTAGGCATGGATGTTACACCTTTCCTTAATACTGGGTTGTAGAATGCACCTTGCTTCTTTCAATGCAATTAAGGGTAGGGAAATTTAAAAGGAAATGGTGTTCATCCTCGACCTCCTTAGTATCACAATTGTTACAAATTCGTTCAAAGGTGCTTTTGGGTTAGTCCAATGACGAGATTCGCGATGGAGGTCATGAAAAATTGTTATGATTTTTGGAAATGGTCTTTTAAGTCAAAATGTTGGAAAGAAAGCTTTGATTTTCCAAATTAGAATTTATAAAATATCTATAGTATTTCAATTGCTTCTTAATAGTGATTTCATTGTCATTCCAAGTCTTGTCTTCAAAGTTCACAAGATTATCAAAATTAATATTGTCATATTACTAATTTGTTTTTCTTCTTTTATGTTCCAATAGTTAAGCAGCCTCAAAATCTCCAGCCTAACATATTTTAAGACCATAATGGCCACTGCTCATACTAGAAGCAATAACAAAGAACCTATATTTGCTCGGCTTGAGCATTATTTATGGTAAACCTAGTTGTTCGTAAAGAACAACTAGGATTACTTAAGTGTTGAAAATAGTTTTTTTATTATCGCAATCACAGAGCTCAGCATCTCTACAACCATTTGCAATACCTTAATAATTTTTCTAACCAACAACAATTATTTTCTTGACATCATGGTTCTAATTTAAATGGTAGTTAAAATTGATGTTGAAGTACTCATAAGATTGCACCTCTTCAAGGGTGTCATCACCATACAAAATCGGGGGATAAATTATTTTCTTAGATGTAATTATCTTAATCTTGGTATGATTAATATTCATGGTTATCTCATAATTTTGTAGAATTACTGGACAACTTTGAGTTGTTTGTGAAGATATTCAACAGATTTTGAAAGAATAATTATATCATCAACACATAGAAGAATGATGAAAATGAGTCCAACCATCTTAATACCAATGCATCGTCCTCTTATAAGCATTGCTCCATTTTATTGTAGATGCAAAAAAAGTTGGGAGAAATACCACGTTCTTGTTGAACACCAATTTTACTGTGAATGTTCATAGATAAGATGTTATTACATTGCATATTCAAAAATGTTTTTGTAGATCCTAATCGTAGTATTATGGAGCTTGGAAGGATTACCAATTTCTTCCAATCTTTAGCTTTATGCATGGTGTTGAAAGCTTTTCTAAAACCAATGAAACAAGAGATGATATCTTATTGTTTGCCTTTACCGTTCTCAACATATAAATCTAAGTGTAGCCAATTGATTCATGAACCTTGATCGGCCTTTATACCTTTTATTATTGTCCTCAAGCCATTGACAAATTTTCCTTTCACGAATGAAACCAACTAATTTTTCTAAAAGGGGGATAATCATGATATTTCAATAATCAGATGAATCATTCTAGTTTCTAAATTTGAAAATAGGAAGGATTAGACTTTCACTATTTTTTAGTGAAGCCTTGCTTGATAGCTTGATTGATAAGATGCTTAAACTTTCACTATTTTTTAGTGAAGCCTTGCTTGATAGCTCAATTGATAAGATGCTTAAACTTTCACTATTTTTTAGTGAAGCCTTGCTTGATAGCTCGATTGATAAGATGCTTAAACTTTCACTATTTTCTAGTGAAGCCTTGCTTGATAGCTCGATTGATGAGATAATTAATATGAGGAATCAAGATCAAATTCTTGTGTTTTAAGATCTTCACTTGGTATATTGTAATGTCTCTAGTTTTTTCATTACTGAGGTGATTAATGCCATATTTTATACCCTCAATTGAGAAAACCTCATTGCATTAAAGGGTAGCTACTATGTTACTATGTCCTCAAAATATTGAGGGGAGTCTAGATTTATAAAATCTTTCTAATTTTTCAATTTCCTCTTATTAATCATTTCATTGTCATTCAAGGTCGTATCTTTTAACGTCATAGGGATATAAGGTTTAGTATTGTTAACATTTACTAATTTAACTGTTTTCTTTTGTGTTCCAATAGTTAAACAAAGCATCAAAATCTCTATCCCAACCTCTTTTAAGACTATGGGGTTATTGCTCATATCACAAAGCCTTTATTTTCTCAACTTGAACAATCTGTGCTTATAATCTAAATATTGAAGCATGTATTTAAACTCCACATAAGTGAGCCTAAATTCAATCAAGAGCATGAGGTGAGTGTTGCATTTAATTTTAAAATTATAGGTCATGAAGCATTTTTGGATTTGTTCAATTTTATTCCAATTCTCACAAGATATGTTGCGAGCCCAACCTTCATAACTATAACAAATAATTTGGATAACTTAAGTGTTGAAAATGACTTTTTCCTTATCCCAATCGTAGGGCTCAACATTTCTACATTTGTTTTCAAAACTAGAATAATTTTTTCAACCACCAATGATTATTTTCTCAACACAGTGGTTCAAATGCAAAATGGCAATTGAAATCGATGTCTAAGTACTTGTAAGATTGCACCACTTCAAGAGTGTTATCACCATAAAAAATCGAAGGATAAAGTGTCTTCTTATATTTAACCATCATAATCTATGTTTTTTTCCAACAATGACATTTTTGTATTAAAATGGTGTTGCAACGGAACTGTCCATCTTAGTAATACAAAAAAGATAGTATGCCTTTTGTTATTAGCTTTGAATATCTCCAAAAAATATTATGCTAACTACAATAGCTACTAGGCTACTCTTTCTTGAATAGTCACATTGAATCTTACAAGTATGTATGTTGATAAATTGTCCTAAAAGCAAAACGGACTTGCAAAACATTATTAAACATGGATTTAATTAAAAGCATGCCCATTGTGGGCTTCTACTTGATTATTGTGGTAATGGTTGGTTCCATCCTCTAATGGTTCTTTTTCAATGACTCCATTTCCTTCATGAAACAACTATTTATCTTTTAACTCCTCCATCACTAAGCCTATTGATGTTCTCGGAGCATTTTTAAATTATGTGCTTCTTGCCAATTATGTCACCAATTGTCTTAATCCAATGCATTATTCCTCTAACAATTGATTTCTCAATCTTTGATGAAACAAAATTTCTAATAACTTATCTTGGGAAGACTAATTTTCTACCATGTAATCCTCATGTCTTCTCATATCCCTTTTAATGCCAATTATTCCACAACGAGCACAAAGTCCAAGGTTCCTATGTTCCTCCATTTCATTAATTCAATTGCCTTTAATATTTTTACCTAAGAGCAAGGATCCAAACTAGGTATTGCTTCCCTTGTGCAAATTTCCTCACCTTTGCTTCTGTAGCATTTCTCAATATCTAATCCTATTTGGATTCACCCTCCAAATTATGCCTTGAAATCAGTCCAAAGAAGTTGATTACCTTCACCAAATGCTAGCTATGGAGACAACCCTAGATTCCATGGTTTTAAGTCATATCTATAGAGCTCTCGAACGCAGAAGATACCCAAAAGTCCTAAGCAAAGGATCATTCCAAGCATATTCTTGTTCCTAGGTGTTTTGCCTCTGAAATCCCCCCCATTAAAATACGAAATCCCCCCACACTTGATATATTTACCCTTGGGGGCATATGAGACATCACCTCCCTCACCATGAGTATGTGCAAATGTCCTTCGGTACTCGAAGCTACTACTACCATACATGTACGCATTAATGCCTTCCTCCACTTGGCATTGCATGTTACCCTTAAAAACTTGTCATTACAATTTGGGGTTAATTTGAATTAGTTATGGGATTAAATAGGTTGAAACCAGGTACCAAAAAGATGTTTTGAAAGTCAGTATCAAGGCTTTTGGTGCTTTACAGGATTTTCACAAGAAGAAGATTGTAAAGCCAACTAGAGTA
The DNA here is from genome assembly GCA_027924585.1 of Larix kaempferi. NCBI lineage: Eukaryota > Viridiplantae > Streptophyta > Pinopsida > Pinales > Pinaceae > Larix > Larix kaempferi. The sequence goes on from BSBM01000502.1 coordinate 5,659,202, forward strand.
ATTTCTCCTCCCACTTTTAATCATGATTGGCCTATGGGAAATTTTGTTGATGCATCTCAGGAGGGAGGATTGAAATGCGGAGCTGGTATTCATATCAGAATGCGACGCTCAATGGAATACAAACTTCAGATGAAATGTGACAGGGGTTCAAATACCTGTGGAGAATTACTTGCACTTTATGGGTTTATGTTACACCAAAATATCGTCATCCTGAGTTATGTGTCCTCTATTTTCCTTAATTCCTAAAGCACCTAGACCAAATCATTGAAAGAAGAATTGTTGTTGCTCCTTCTACTTTTTGTTGTCACTCTGACGCACCCTACTCATTGACAAGGCATGACAAACCTTTGGCGATGCGGTCTGCACATTGGCAGAGCGCGTCGGTGACGCTAGTTTCCTCTGCACAAGATGCGTCACCTTTCAAAGACGCGAGTTTTCTGTATGCAAAGTGTGGCGTTGTTAGTTTAAAAGAAGAAATAGAATCTTTGAGTGGCTTCTAGAATCATTGGTTACGTGGGGGATTATCCCTACGAACTAGGGAAGGTGGAATTCGGTTCCCTTACCTTTCGGGATGATCCCTTGAACTGCATCCATCCAGCTCCTAATCCTAATCGAGTGTGATCAAATCAATCAAATAAATTAGTGTCTGAGCCTTACCTCCAACTACTATGCCCCATTGAATCAATCACTCCTCATCTAGTTTATGTATTGAAAATTGTTTTCAATCTCAATGCAATTATTTCACTCAATTTAAAATACATTTTAGACTGATGCCTGACCTCCAAGCAGTAATTCTTCT